>OZ038383.1:86753421-87953421 GCA_964036045.1 Eutreptiella sp. 'Long Island Sound 2002' | reverse complement strand
GACGGAACCCCATCTGTGAAATATTTTGGGGTCTACAGCCCCCAAATATTTGACGGAGAGCCATCCGTCAAATATTTTGGGGGTTTAGACCCCCAAAATATTTGACGGAACCCCATCCGTGAAATATTTTGGGGCTGTAGACCCCCCAAATATTTGACGGAACCCCATCCGTGAAATATTTTGGGGCTGTACACCCCGCAAATATTTGACGGAACCCCATCCGTGAAATATTTTGGGGGTCTATAGCCCCCAAATATTTGACGGAACCCCATCCGGCAAATATTTTGGGGGTGTAGACCCCCCAAATATTTGACGGAACCCCATCCATCAAATATTTTGGGGGTGTAGACCCCCCAAATATTTGACGGAACCCCATCCGTGAAATATTTTGGGGGTCTACAGCCCCCAAATATTTGACGGAACCCCATCCGCCAAATATTTTGGGGGTGTAGACCCCCCAAATATTTGACGGAACCCCATCCGTGAAATATTTTGGGGGTCTACAGCCCCCAAATATTGGACGGCACCCCATCCGTCATATATTTATGGGATGTAGACCCCCCAAATATTTGACAGAACCGCATCCGTCAAATATTTTGGGCGTGTCCAGCCCCCAAATATTTGACGGAACCCCATCCGAGAAATATTTTGGGGGTATACATCCCCCAAATGTTTGACGGAACCCCATCCGTCAAATATTTTGGGGGTGTACAGCCCCCAAATATTTGACGGAACCCCATCCGTGAAATTTTTTGGGGGTCTACAGCCCCCAAATATTTGACGGAACCCCATCCGTCAAATATTTCTGGGATGTAGACCCCCCAAATATTTGACGGAACCCCATCCGTCAAATATTTTGGGCGTGTACAGCCCCCAAATATTTGACGGAACCCCATCCGTGAAATATTTTGGGGGTCTACAGCCCCCAAATATTTGACGGAACCCCATCCGTCAAATATTTTGGGGGTGTACAGCCCCCAAATATTTGACGGAACCCCATCTGTCAAATATTTTGGGGGTGTACAGCCCCAAAATATTTGACAGAACCCCATCCGTGAAATTTTTTGGGGGTCTACCGCCCCCAAATATTTGACGGAACCCCATCCGTGAAATATTTTGGGGGTCTACAGCCCCCAAATATTTGACGGAACCCCATCCGTCAAATATTTTGGGGGTGTACAGCCCCAAGTTATTTGACGGAACCCCATCCGTGAGGATATTTTGGGGGTCTACAGCCCCCAAATATTTGACGGAACCCCATCCGTCAAATATTTCTGGGATGTAGACCCCCCAAATATTTGACAGAACCCCATCCGTCAAATATTTTGGACGTGTACAGCCCCCAAATATTTGACGGAACCCCATCCGTGAAATATTTTGGGGGTCTACAGCCCCCAAATATTTGACGGAACCCCATCCGTCAAATATTTCGGGGCTTTAGACCCCCCAAATATTTGACGGAACCCCATCCGTGAAATATTTTGGGGGTCTACAGCCCCGAAATATTTGACGGAACCCCATCCGTCAAATATTTTGGGGGTGTACAGCCCCCAAATATTTGACGGAACCCCATCCGTGAAATGTTTTGGGGGTCTACAGCCCCCAAATATTTGACGGAACCCCATCCGTCAAATATTTTGGGGGTGTATAGTCCCAAAATATTTGACGGAACCCCATCCGTGAAATATTTTGGGCGTGTCTAGCCCCCATATATTTGACGGAACCCCATCGGTGAAATATTTTGGGGTCTACAGCCCCCAAATATTTGACGGAGAGCCATCCGTCAAATATTTTGGGGGTTTAGACCCCCAAAATATTTGACGGAACCCCATCCGTGAAATATTTTGGGGCTGTAGACCCCCCAAATATTTGACGAAACCCCATCCGTGAAATATTTTGGGGCTGTACACCCCGCAAATATTTGACGGAACCCCATCCGTGAAATATTTTGGGGGTCTACAGCCCCCAAATATTTGACGGAACCCCATCCGGCAAATATTTTGGGGGTGTAGACCCCCCAATTATTTGACGGAACCCCATCCATCAAATATTTTGGGGGTGTAGACCCCCCAAATATTTGACGGAACCCCATCCGTGAAATATTTTGGGGGTCTACAGCCCCCAAATATTTGACGGAACCTCACCCGCCAAATATTTTGGGGCTGTACAGCCCCCAAATATTTGACGGAACCCCATCCGTGAAATACTTTGGGGGTGTACAGCCCCCAAATATTGGACGGAACCCCATCCGTCATATATTTATGGGATGTAGACCCCCCAAATATTTGACAGAACCGCATCCGTCAAATATTTTGGGCGTGTCCAGCCCCCAAATATTTGACGGAACCCCATCCGAGAAATATTTTGGGGGTATACATCCCCCAAATGTTTGACGGAACCCCATCCGTCAAATATTTTGGGGGTGTACAGCCCCCAAATATTTGACGGAACCCCATCCGTGAAATTTTTTGGGGGTCTACAGCCCCCAAATATTTGACGGAACCCCATCCGTCAAATATTTTGGGGGTGTACAGCCCCAGCATATTTGACGGAACCCCATCCGTCAAATATTTTGGGGATCCACAGCCCCCAAATATTTGACGGAACCCCATCCGTCAAATATTTCTGGGATGTAGACCCCCCAAATATTTGACAGATACCCATCCGTCAAATATTTTGGGCGTGTACAGCCCCCAAATATTTGACGGAACCCCATCCGTGAAATATTTTGGGGGTCTACAGCCCCCAAATATTTGACGGAACCCCATCCGTCAAATATTTTGGGGGTGTACAGCCCCCAAATATTTGACGGAACCCCATCTGTCAAATATTTTGGGGGTGTACAGCCCCAAAATATTTGACAGAACCCCATCCGTGAAATATTTTGGGGGTCTACCGCCCCCAAATATTTGACGGAACCCCATCCGTGAAATATTTTGGGGGTCTACAGCCCCCAAATATTTGACGGAACCCCATCCGTCAAATATTTTGGGGGTGTACAGCCCCAAATTATTTGACGGAACCCCATCCGTGAGGATATTTTGGGGGTCTACAGCCCCCAAATATTTGACGGAACCCCATCCGTCAAATATTTCTGGGATGTAGACCCCCCAAATATTTGACAGAACCCCATCCGTCAAATATTTTGGACGTGTACAGCCCCCAAATATTTGACGGAACCCCATCCGTGAAATATTTTGGGGGTCTACAGCCCCCAAATATTTGACGGAACCCCATCCGTCAAATATTTCGGGGCTGTAGACCCCCCAAATATTTGACGGAACCCCATCCGTGAAATATTTTGGGGGTCTACAGCCCCGAAATATTTGACGGAACCCCATCCGTCAAATATTTTGGGGGTTTACAGCCCCCAAATATTTGACGGAACCCCATCCGTGAAATGTTTTGGGGCTGTAGACCCCCCAAATATTTGACGGAACCCCATCCGTCAAATATTTTGGGGGTCTACAGCCCCCAAATATTTGACGGAACCCCACCCGTCAAATATTTTGGGGGTGTACAGCCCCCAAATATTTGACGGAACCCCATCCGTGAAATGTTTTGGGGGTCTACAGCCCCCAAATATTTGACGGAACCCCATCCGTCAAATATTTTGGGGGTGTACAGCCCCAAAATATTTGACGGAACCCCATCCGTGAAATATTTTGGGCGTGTCCAGCCCCCATATATTTGACGGAACCCCATCGGTGAAATATTTTGGGGTCTACAGCCCCCAAATATTTGACGGAACCCCATCTGTCAAATATTTTGGGGGTGTACAGCCCCCAAATATTTGACGGAACCCCATCCGTGAAATGTTTTGGGGGTCTACAGCCCCCAAATATTTGACGGAACCCCATCCGTCAAATATTTTGGGGGTGTAGACCCCCCAAATATTTGACAGAACCCCATCCGTCAAATATTTTGGGCGTGTCCAGCCCCCATATATTTGACGGAACCCCATCCGTGAAATATTTCGGGGTCTACAGCCCCCAAATATTTGACAGAGAGCCATGCGTCAAATATTTTTGGGGTTTAGACCCCCCAAATATTTGACGGAACCCCATCCGTGAAATATTTTGGGGCTGTAGACCCCGAAATATTTGACAGAACCCCATCCGTGAAATATTTTGGGGCTGTAGACCCCCAAATATTTGACGGAACCCCATCCGTGAAATATTTTGGGGCTGTAGACCCCCCAAATATTTGACGGAACCCCATCCGTGAAATATTTTGGGGGTCTACAGCCCCCAAATATTTGACGGAACCCCATCCGTCAAATATTTTGGGGGTGTAGACCCCCCAAATATTTGACGGAACCCCATCCGTGAAATATTTTGGGGGTCTACAGCCCCCAAATATTTGACGGAACCCCATCCGTCAAATATTTTGGGGGTGTACAGCCCCCAAATGTTTGACGGAAGCCCATCCGTGAAATATTTTGGGGGTCTACAGCCCCCAAATATTTGACGGAACCCCATCCGTGAAATATTTTGGGGGTCTACAGCCCCCAAATATTTGACGGAACCCCATCCGTCAAATATTTTGGGCGTGTCCAGCCCCCAAATATTTGACGGAACCCCATCCGAGACATATTTTGGGGGTATACATCCCCCAAATGTTTGACGGAACCCCATCCGTCAAATATTTTGGGGGTGTACAGCCCCCAAATATTTGACGGAACCCCATCCGTGTAATTTTTTGGGGGTCTACAGCCCCCAAATATTTCGCGGAACCCCATCCGTCAAATATTTTGGGGGTGTACAGCCCCAGCATATTTGACGGAACCCCATCCGTCAAATATTTTGGGGATCTACAGCCCCCAAATATTTGACGGAACCCCATCCGTCAAATATTTCTGGGATGTAGACCCCCCAAATATTTGACAGATACCCATCCGTGAAATATTTTGGGCGTGTACAGCCCCCAAATATTTGACGGAACCCCATCCGTGAAATATTTTGGGGGTCTACAGCCCCCAAATATTTGACGGAACCCCATCCGTCAAATATTTTGGGGGTGTACAGCCCCCAAATATTTGACGGAACCCCATCTGTCAAATATTTTGGGGGTGTACAGCCCCAAAATATTTGACAGAACCCCATCCGTGAAATATTTTGGGGGTCTACAGCCCCCAAATATTTGACGGAACCCCATCCGTCAAATATTTTGGGGGTGTACAGCCCCAAATTTTTTGACAGAACCCCATCCGTGAAATATTTTGGGGGTCTACAGCCCCCAAAGATTTGATGGAACCCCATCCGTCAAATATTTCTGGGATGTAGACCCCCCAAATATTTGACAGAACCCCATCCGTCAAATATTTTGGGCGTGTACAGCCCCCAAATATTTGACGGAACCCCATCCGTGAAATATTTTGGGGGTCTACAGCCCCCAAATATTTGACGGACCCCATCCGTCAAATATTTTGGGGGTGTAGACCCCCCAAATATTTGACGGAACCCCATCCGTGAAATGTTTTGGGGCTGTAGACCCCCCAAATATTTGACGGAACCCCATCCGTGAAATATTTTGGGGGTCTACAGCCCCGAAATATTTGACGGAACCCCATCCGTCAAATATTTTGGGGGTGTACAGCCCCCAAATATTTGACGGAACCCCATCCGTGAAATGTTTTGGGGCTGTAGACCCCCCAAATATTTGACGGAGAGCCATCCGTCAAATATTTTGGGGGTCTACAGCCCCCAAATATTTGACGGAACCCCATCCGTCAAATATTTTGGGGGTGTACAGCCCCCAAATATTTGATGGAAGCCCATCCGTGAAATATTTTGGGGGTCTACAGCCCCCAACTATTGAACGGAACCCCATCCGTCACATATTTTGGGGGTGTAGACCCCCCAAATATTTGACAGAACCCCATCCGTCAAATATTTTGGGCGTGTCCAGCCCCCAAATATTTGACGGAACCCCATCCGAGAAATATTTTGGGGGTATACATCCCCCAAATGTTTGACGGAACCCCATCCGTCAAATATTTTTGGGGTGTACAGCGCCCAAATATTTGACGGAACCCCATCCGTGAAATTTTTTGGGGGTCTACAGCCCCCAAATATTTCGCGGAACCCCATCCGTCAAATATTTTGGGGGTGTACAGCCCCAGCATATTTGACGGAACCCCATCCGTCAAATATTTTGGGGATCTACAGCCCCCAAATATTTGACGGAACCCCATCCGTCAAATATTTCTGGGATGTAGACCCCCCAAATATTTGACAGATACCCATCCGTCAAATATTTTGGGCGTGTACAGCCCCCAAATATTTGACGGAACCCCATCCGTGAAATATTTTGGGGTTCTACAGCCCCCAAATATTTGACGGAACCCCATCCGTCAAATATTTTGGGGGTGTACAGCCCCCAAATATTTGACGGAACCCCATCTGTCAAATATTTTGGGGGTGTACAGCCCCAAACGATTTGACAGAACCCCATCCGTGAAATATTTTGGGGGTCTACAGCCCCCAAATATTTGACGGAACCCCATCCGTCAAATATTTTGGGGGTGTACAGCCCCAAATTTTTTGACGGAACCCCATCCGTGAAATATTTTGGGGGTCTACAGCCCCCAAAGATTTGACGGAACCCCATCCGTCAAATATTTCTGGGATGTAGACCCCCCAAATATTTGACAGAACCCCATCCGTCAAATATTTTGGGCGTGTACAGCCCCCAGATATTTGACGGAACCCCATCCGTGAAATATTTTGGGGGTCTACAGCCCCCAAATATTTGACGGAACCCCATCCGTCAAATATTTTGGGGGTGTAGACCCCCCAAATATTTGACGGAACCCCATCCGTGAAATGTTTTGGGGCTGTAGACCCCCCAAATATTTGACGGAACCCCATCCGTGAAATATTTTGGGGGTCTACAGCCCCGAAATATTTGACGGAACCCCATCCGTCAAATATTTTGGGGGTGTACAGCCCCCAAATATTTGACGGAACCCCATCCGTGAAATGTTTTGGGGCTGGAGACCCCCCAAATATTTGACGGAACCCCATCCGTCAAATATTTTGGGGTTGTGCAGCCCCCAAATATTTGACGGAACCCCATCCGTGAAATGTTTTGGGGGTGTACAGCCCCCAAATATTTGACGGAACCCCATCCGTCAAATATTTTGGGGGTGTACAGCCCCAAAATATTTGACGGAACCCCATTCGTGAAATATTTTGGGCGTGTCCAGCCCCCATATATTTGACGGAACCCCCTCGGTGAAATATTTTGGGGTCTACAGCCCCCAAATATTTGACGGAGAGCCATCCGTCAAATATTTTGGGGGTTTAGACCCCCCAAATATTTGACGGAACCCCATCCGTCAAAATTTTTTTTGGGGTGTACAGCCCCCAAATATTTGACGGAAGCCCATCCGTGAAATATTTTGGGGGTCTACAGCCCCCAAATATTGAACGGAACCCCATCCGTCACATATTTTGGGGGTGTAGACCCCCCAAATATTTGACAGAACCCCATCCGTCAAATATTTTGGGCGTGTCGAGCCCCCAAATATTTGACGGAACCCCATCCGAGAAATGTTTTGGGGGTCTACAGCCCCCAAATATTTGACGGAACCCCATCCGTCAAATATTTTGGGGGTGTACAGCCCCAAAATATTTGACGGAACCCCATCCGTGAAATATTTTGGGCGTGTCCAGCCCCCATATATTTGACGGAACCCCATCAGTGAAATATTTTGGGGTCTACAGCCCCCAAATATTTGACGGAGAGCCATCCGTCAAATATTTTGGGGGTTTAGACCCCCCAAATATTTGACGGAACCCCATCCGTCAAATATTTTGGGGGTGTACAGCCCCCAAATATTTGACGGAAGCCCATCCGTGAAATATTTTGGGGGTCTACAGCCCCCAAATATTGAACGGAACCCCATCCGTCACATATTTTGGGGGTGTAGACCCCCCAAATATTTGACAGAACCCCATCCGTCAAATATTTTGGGTGTGTCCAGCCCCCAAATATTTGACGGAACCCCATCCGAGAAATATTTTGGGGGTATACATCCCCCAAATGTTTGACGGAACCCCATCCGTCAAATATTTTTGGGGTGTACAGCCCCCAAATATTTGACGGAACCCCATCCGTGAAATTTTTTTGGGGTCTACAGCCCCCAAATATTTCGCGGAACCCCATCCGTCAAATATTTTGGGGGTGTACAGCCCCAGCATATTTGACGGAACCCCATCCGTCAAATATTTTGGGGATCTACAGCCCCCAAATATTTGACGGAACCCCATCCGTCAAATATTTCTGGGATGTAGACCCCCCAAATATTTGACAGATACCCATCAGTCAAATATTTTGGGCGTGTACAGCCCCCAAATATTTGACGGAACCCCATCCGTGAAATATTTTGGGGTTCTACAGCCCCCAAATATTTGACGGAACCCCATCCGTCAAATATTTTGGGGGTGTACAGCCCCCAAATATTTGACGGAACCCCATCTGTCAAATATTTTGGGGGTGTACAGCCCCAAAATATTTGACAGAACCCCATCCGTGAAATATTTTGGGGGTCTACAGCCCCCAAATATTTGACGGAACCTCATCCGTCAAATATTTTGGGGGTGTACAGCCCCAAATTTTTTGACGGAACCCCATCCGTGAAATGTTTTGGGGTTGTAGACCCCCCAAATATTTGACGGAACCCCATCCGTGAAATATTTTGGGGGTCTACAGCCCCCAAATATTTGACGGAACCCCATCCGTGAAATGTTTTGGGGCTGGAGACCCCCCAAATATTTGACGGAACCCCATCCGTCAAATATTTTGGGGTTGTGCAGCCCCCAAATATTTGACGGAACCCCATCCGTGAAATGTTTTGGGGGTGTACAGCCCCCAAATATTTGACGGAACCCCATCCGTCAAAATTTTTTTTGGGGTGTACAGCCCCCAAATATTTGACGGAAGCCCATCCGTGAAATATTTTGGGGGTCTACAGCCCCCAAATATTGAACGGAACCCCATCCGTCACATATTTTGGGGGTGTAGACCCCCCAAATATTTGACAGAACCCCATCCGTCAAACATTTTGGGCGTGTCGAGCCCCCAAATATTTGACGGAACCCCATCCGAGAAATGTTTTGGGGGTCTACAGCCCCCAAATATTTGACGGAACCCCATCCGTCAAATATTTTGGGGGTGTACAGCCCCAAAATATTTGACGGAACCCCATCCGTGAAATATTTTGGGCGTGTCCAGCCCCCATATATTTGACGGAACCCCATCAGTGAAATATTTTGGGGTCTACAGCCCCCAAATATTTGACGGAGAGCCATCCGTCAAATATTTTGGGGGTTTAGACCCCCCAAATATTTGACGGAACCCCATCCGTCAAATATTTTGGGGGTTTAGACCCCCCAAATATTTGACGGAAGCCCATCCGTGAAATATTTTGGGGGTCTACAGCCCCCAAATATTGAACGGAACCCCATCCGTCACATATTTTGGGGGTGTAGACCCCCCAAATATTTGACAGAACCCCATCCGTCAAATATTTTGGGCGTGTCCAGCCCCCAAATATTTGACGGAACCCCATCCGAGAAATATTTTGGGGGTATACATCCCCCAAATGTTTGACGGAACCCCATCCGTCAAATATTTTTGGGGTGTACAGCCCCCAAATATTTGACGGAACCCCATCCGTGAAATTTTTTGGGGGTCTACAGCCCCCAAATATTTCACGGAACCCCATCCGTCAAATATTTTGGGGGTGTACAGCCCCAGCATATTTGACGGAACCCCATCCGTCAAATATTTTGGGGATCTACAGCCCCCAAATATTGGACGGAACCCCATCCGTCAAATATTTCTGGGATGTAGACCCCCCAAATATTTGACAGATACCCATCCGTCAAATATTTTGGGCGTGTACAGCCCCGAAATATTTGACGGAACCCCATCCGTGAAATATTTTGGGGGTCTACAGCCCCCAAATATTTGACGGAACCCCATCCGTCAAATATTTTGGGGGTGTAGACCCCCCAAATATTTGACGGAACCCCATGTGTCAAATATTTTGGGGGTGTACAGCCCCAAAATATTTGACGGAACCCCAGCCGTGAAATATTTTGGGGGTCTATAGCCCCCAAATATTTGACGGAACCCCATCCGTCAAATATTTTGGGGGTGTACAGCCCCAAATTATTTGACGGAACCCAATCCGTGAAATATTTTGGGGGTCTACAGCCCCCAAAGATTTGACGGAACCCCATCCGTCAAATATTTCTGGGATGTAGACCCCCCAAATATTTGACAGAACCCCATCCGTCAAATATTTTGGGCGTGTACAGCCCCCAAATATTTGACGGGACCCCATCCGTGAAATATTTTGGGGTCTACAGCCCCCAAATATTTGACGGAACCCCATCCGTCAAATATTTTGGGGGTGTAGACCCCCCGAATATTTGACGGAACACCATCCGTGAAATGTTTTGGGGCTGTAGACCCCCCAAATATTTGACGGAACCCCATCCGTGAAATATTTTGGGGGTCTACAGCCCCGAAATATTTGACGGAACCCCATCCGTCAAATATTTTGGGGGTGTACAGCCCCCAAATATTTGACGGAACCCCATCCGTGAAATGTTTTGGGGCTGTAGACCCCCCAAATATTTGACGGAACCCCATCCGTCAAATATTTTGGGGGTGTACAGCCCCCAAATATTTGACGGAACCCCATCCGTCAAATATTTTGGGGGTGTACAGCCCCCAAATATTTGACGGAACCCCATCCGAGAAATGTTTTGGGGGTCTATAGCCCCCAAATATTTGACGGAACCCCATCCGTCAAATATTTTGGGGGTGTACAGCCCCAAAATATTTGACGGAACCCCATCCGTGAAATATTTTGGGCGTGTCCAGCCCCCATATATTTGACGGAACCCCATCGGTGAAATATTTTGCGGTCTACAGCCCCCAAATATTTGACGGAGAGCCATCCGTCAAATATTTTGGGGGTTTAGACCCCCCAAATATTTGACGGAACCCCATCCGTCAAATATTTTGGGGGTGTTAAGCCCCCAAATATTTGACGGAACCCCATCCGTGAAATGTTTTGGGGGTCTACAGCCCCCAAATATTTGACGGAACCCCATCCGTCAAATATTTTGGGGGTGTAGACCCCCCAAATATTTGACACAACCCCATCCGTCAAATATTTTGGGGGTCTACAGCCCCCAAATATTTGACGGAACCCCATCCGTGAAATATTTCGGGGTCTACAGCCCCCAAATATTTGACGGAGAGCCATGCGTCAAATATTTTGGGGGTTTAGACCCCCCAAATATTTGACAGAACCCCATCCGTGAAATATTTTGGGGCTGTAGACCCCGAAATAATTGACGGAACCCCATCCGTGAAATATTTTGGAGCTGTAGACCCCACAAATATTTGACGGAACCCCATCCGTGAAATATTTTGGGGCTGTAGACCCCCCAAATATTTGACGGAACCCCATCCGTGAAATATTTTGGGGGTCTACAGCCCCCAAATATTTGACGGAACCCCATCCGTCAAATATTTTGGGGGTGTAGACCCCCCAAATATTTGACGGAACCCCATCCGTGAAATATTTTGGGGGTCTACAGCCCCCAAATATTTGACGGAACCCCATCCGTCAAATATTTTGGGGGTGTACAGCCCCCAAATATTTGACGGAAGCCCATCCGTGAAATATTTTGGGGGTCTACAGCCCCCAAATATTGAACGGAACCCCATCCGTCACATATTTTTGGGGGTGTAGACCCCCCAAATATTTGACAGAACCCCATCCGTCAAATATTTTGGGCGTGTAGACCCCCCAAATATTTGACGGAACCCCATCCGTGAAATATTTTGGGGGTCTACAGCCCCCAAATATTTGACGGAACCCCATCCGTCAAATATTTTGGGGGTGTAGACCCCCCAAATATTTGACGGAACCCCATCCGTGAAATATTTTGGGGGTCTACAGCCCCGAAATATTTGACGGAACCCCATCCGTCAAATATTTTGGGGGTGTAGACCCCCCAAATATTTGACGGAACCCCATCCGTGAAATATTTTGGGGGTCTACAGCCCCCAAATATTTGACGGAACCCCATCCGTCAAATATTTTGGGGGTGTACAGCCCCCAAATATTTGACGGAACCCCATCCGAGAAATATTTTGGGGGTATACATCCCCCAAATGTTTGACGGAACCCCATCCGTCAAATATTTTGGGGGTGTACAGCCCCCAAATATTTGACGGAACCCCATCCGTGCAATTTTTTGGGGGTCTACAGCCCCCAAATATTTGGCGGAACCCCATCCGTGAAATATTTTGGGGGTGTACAGCCCCAGCATATTTGACGGAACCCCATCCGTCAAATATTTTGGGGATCTACAGCCCCCAAATATTTGACGGAACCCCATCCGTCAAATATTTCTGGGATGTAGACCCCCCAAATATTTGACAGATACCCATCCGTCAAATATTTTGGGCGTGTACAGCCCCCAAATATTTGACGGAACCCCATCCGTGAAATATTTTGGGGGTCTACAGCCCCCAAATATTTGACGGAACCTCATCCGTCAAATATTTTGGGGGTGTAGACCCCCCAAATATTTGACGGAACCCCATCTGTCAAATATTTTGGGGGTGTTAAGCCCCCAAATATTTGACGGAACCCCATCCGTGAAATATTTTGGGGGTCTACAGCCCCCAAATATTTGACGGAACCCCATCCGTCAAATATTTTGGGGGTGTAGACCCCCCAAATATTTGACAGAACCCCATCCGTCAAATATTTTGGGGGTCTACAGCCCCCAAATATTTGACGGAACCCCATCCGTGAAATATTTCGGGGTCTACAGCCCCCAAATATTTGACGGAGAGCCATGCGTCAAATATTTTGGGGGTTTAGACCCCCCAAATATTTGACGGAACCCCATCCGTGAAATATTTTGGGGCTGTAGACCCCGAAATATTTGACGGAACCCCATCCGTGAAATATTTTGGAGCTGTAGACCCCCCAAATATTTGACGGAACCCCATCCGTGAAATATTTTGGGGCTGTAGACCCCCCAAATATTTGACGGAACCCCATCCGTGAAATATTTTGGGGGTCTACAACCCCCAAATATCTGACGGAACCCCATCCGTCAAATATTTTGGGGGTGTACAGCCCCCAAATATTTGACGGAAGCCCATCCGTGAAATATTTTGGGGGTCTACAGCCCCCAAATATTGAACGGAACCCCATCCGTCACATATTTTTGGGGGTGTAGACCCCCAAATATTTGACAGAACCCCATCCGTCAAATATTTTGGGCGTGTAGACCCCCCAAATATTTGACGGAACCCCATCCGTGAAATATTTTGGGGGTCTACAGCCCCCAAATATTTGACGGAACCCCATCCGTCAAATATTTTGGGGGTGTAGACCCCCCAAATATTTGACGGAACCCCATCCGTGAAATATTTTGGGGGTCTACAGCCCCGAAATATTTGACGGAACCCCATCCGTCAAATATTTTGGGGGTGTAGACCCCCCAAATATTTGACGGAACCCCATCCGAGAAATATTTTGGGGGTATACATCCCCCAAATGTTTGACGGAACCCCATCCGTCAAATATTTTGGGGGTGTACAGCCCCCAAATATTTGACGGAACCCCATCCGTGAAATTTTTTGGGGGTCTACAGCCCCCAAATATTTGGCGGAACCCCATCCGTCAAATATTTTGGGGGTGTACAGCCCCAGCATATTTGACGGAACCCCATCCGTCAAATATTTTGGGGATCTACAGCCCCCAAATATTTGACGGAACCCCATCCGTCAAATATTTCTGGGATGTAGACCCCGCAAATATTTGACAGATACCCATCCGTCAAATATTTTGGGCGTGTACAGCCCCCAAATATTTGACGGAACCCCATCCGTGAAATATTTTGGGGGTCTACAGCCCCCAAATATTTGACGGAACCTCATCCGTCAAATATTTTGGGGGTGTAGACCCCCCAAATATTTGACGGAACCCCATCTGTCAAATATTTTTGGGGTGTACAGCCCCAAAATATTTGACAGAACCCCATCCGTGAAATATTTTGGGGGTCTACCGCCCCCAAATATTTGACGGAACCCCATCCGTGAAATATTTTGGGGGTCTACAGCCCCCAAATATTTGACGGAACCCCATCCGTCAAATATTTTGGGGGTGTACAGCCCCAAATTATTTGACGGAACCCCATCCGTGAAATGTTTTGGGGGTCTACAGCCCCCAAATATCTGACGGAACCCCATCCGTCAAATATTTTGGGGGTGTACAGCCCCCAAATATTTGACAGAACCCCATCCGTCAAATATTTTGGGCGTGTACAGCCCCAAATTTTTTGACGGAACCCCATTCGTGAAATATTTTGGGGGTCTACAGCCCCCAAATATTTGACGGAACCCCATCCGTCAAATATTTTGGGGGTGTGGACCCCCCAAATATTTGACGGAACCCCAGCCGTGAAATGTTTTGGGGCTGTAGACCCCCCAAATATTTGACGGAACCCCATCCGTGAAATATTTTGGGGGTCTACAGCCCCGAAATATTTGACGGAACCCCATCCGTCAAATATTTTGGGGGTGTACAGCCCCCAAATATTTGACGGAACCCCATCCGTGAAATGTTTTGGGGCTGTAGACCCCCCAAATATTTGACGGAACCCCATCCGTCAAATATTTTGGCGGTGTACATCCCCCAAATATTTGACGGAACCCCATCCGTCAAATATTTTGGGGGTGTACAGCCCCCAAATATTTGACGGAACCCCATCCGTGAAATGTTTTGGGGGTCTACAGCCCCAAAATATTTGACGGAACCCCATCCGTCAAATATTTTGGGGGTGTACAGCCCCAAAATATTTGACGCAACCCCATCCGTGAAATATTTTGGGCGTGTCCAGCCCCCATATATTTGACGGAACCCCATCGGTAAAATATTTTGGGGTCTACAGCCCCCAAATATTTGACGGAGAGCCATCCGTCAAATATTTTGGGGGTTTAGACCCCCCAATAATTTGACGGAACCCCATCCGTCAAATATTTTGGGGGTGTACAGCCCCCAAATATTTGACGGAACCCCATCCGTGAAATGTTTTGGGGGTCTACAGCCCCCAAATATTTGACGGAACCCCATCCGTCAAATATTTTGGGGGTCTAGACCCCCCAAACATTTGACAGAACCCCATCCGTCAAATATTTTGGGCGTGTCCAGCCCCCATATATTTGACGGAACCCCATCCGTGAAATATTTCGGGGTCTACAGCCCCCAAATATTTGACGGAGAGCCATGCGTCAAATATTATTGGGGTTTAGACCCCCGAAATATTTGACGGAACCCCATCCGTGAAATATTTTGGGGCTGTAGACCGCCCAAATATTTGACGGAACCCCATCCGTGAAATATTTTGGGGCTGTAGACCCCCCAAATATTTGACGGAACCCCATCCGTGAAATATTTTGGGGGTCTACAGCCCCCAAATATGTGACGGAACCCCATCCGTCAAATATTTTGGGGGTGTAGACCCCCCAAATATTTGACGGAACCCCATCCGTGAAATATTTTGGGGGTCTACAGCCCCCAAATATTTGACGCAACCCCATCCGTCAAATATTTTGGGGGTGTACAGCCCCCAAATATTTGACGGAAGCCCATCCGTGAAATATTTTGGGGGTCTACAGCCCCCAAATATTGAACGGAACCCCATCCGTCACATATTTTGGGGGTGTAGACCCCCCAAATATTTGACGGAACCCCATCCGTCAAATATTTTGGGCGTGTACAGCCCCGAAATATTTGACGGAACCCCATTCGTGAAATATTTTGGGGGTCTACAGCCCCCAAATATTTGACGGAACCCCATCCGTCAAATATTTCGGGGGTGTAGACCCCCCAAATATTTGACGGATCCCCATCTGTCAAATATTTTGGGGGTCTACAGCCCCAAAATATTTGACGGAACCCCATCCGTCAAATATTTTGGGGGTGTAGACCCCCGAAATATTTGACGGAACGCCATCCGTCAAATATTTCGGGGGTGTAGACCCCCCAAATATTTGACGGAACCCCATCTGTCAAATATTTTGGGGGTCTACAGCCCCCAAATATTTGACGGAACCCCATCCGTCAAATATTTTGGGGGTCTACAGCCCCCAAATATTTGACCGAACCCCATCCGTGAAATATTTTGGGGGTGTACAGCCCCCAAATACTTGACGGAACCCCGTCCGTGAAATATTTAGGGGGTGTACAGCCTCCAAATATTCGACGGAACCGCATCCGTGAAACATTTTGGGGCTGTACACCCCCCAAATATTTGACGGAACCCCATCCGTCAAATATTTTGGGGCTGTAGACCCCCCAAATATTTGACGGAACCCCATCCGTGAAATATTTTGGGGACCCCCCAAATATTTGACGGAACCCCATCCGTCAAATATTTTGGGGGTGTACAGCCCCCAAATATTTGACGGAACCCCATCCGTGAAATATTTTGGGGGTCTACAGCCCCCAAATATTTGACGGAACCCCATCCGTGAAATATTTTGGGGGTCTACAACCCCCAAATATTTGACGGAACCCCATCCGTCAAATATTTTCGGGGTGTACAGCCCCCAAATATTTGACGGAGCTCCATCCGTCAAATATTTTGGGGGTGTAGACCCCCCAAATATTTGACGGAACCCCATCCGTCAAATAATTTGGGGGTGTACAGCCCCCAAATATTTGACGGAACCCCATCCGTGAAATATTTTGGGGGTCTACAGCCCCCAAATATTTGACGGAACCCCATCCGTGAAATATTTTGGGGGTCTACAGCCCCCAAATATTTGACGGAACCCCATCCGTCAAATATTTTCGGGGTGTACAGCCCCCAAATATTTGACGGAGCTCCATCCGTCAAATATTTTGGGGGTGTAGACCCCCCAAATATTTGACGGAACCCCATCCGTGAAATATTTTGGGGGTCTATAGCCCACAAATATTTGACGGAACCCCATCCGTCAAATATTTTGGGGGTGTACCGCCCCCAAATTTTTGACGGAACCCCATCCGTCAAATATTTTGGGGGTGTACTGCCCCCAAATATTTGACGGGACCCCATCCGTCAAATATTTTGGGGGCTCTAGACCCCCCAAATATTTGACGGAACCCCATCCGTGAAATATTTTGGGGGTCTACAGCCCCGAAATATTTGACGGAACCCCAAACGTCAAATATTTTGGGGGTGTACAGCCCCCAAATGTTTGACGGAACCCCATCTGTCAAATATTTTTGGGGTGTAGACCCCCCAAATATTTGACGGAACCCCATCCGTCAAATATTTTGGGGGTGTACAGCCCCCAAATATTTGACGGAACCCCATCCGTGAACTATTTTGGGGACCCCCCCAATATTTGACGGAACCCCATCCGTGAAATATTTTGGGGACCCCCCCAATATTTGACGGAACCCCATCCGTGAAATATTTTGGGGCTGTAGACCCCCCAAATATTTGACGGAACCCCATCCGTCAAATATTTTGGGGGTGTACAGCCCCCAAATATTTGACGGAACCCCATCCGTCAAATATTTTGGGGGTGTAGACCCCCCAAATATTTGACGGAACCCTATCCGTGAAATATTTTGGGGGTCTACAGCCCCCAAATATTTGACGGAACCCCATCCGTCAAATATTTTCGGGGTGTACAGCCCCCAAATATTTGGGGGACCCCCTTCCATCAAATATTTTGGGGGTGTAGACCCCCCAAATATTTGACGGAACCCCATCCGTCAAATATTTTGGGGGTCTACAGCCCCCAAATATTTGAGCGAACCCCATCCGTCAAATATTTTGGGGGTGTACAGCCCCAAATTATTTGACGGAACGCCATCCGTGAAATATTTTGGGGGTCTACAGCCCCCAAATATTTGACGGAACCCCATCCGTGAAATATTTTGGGCGTGTACAGCCCCCAAATATTTGACGGAACCCCATCCGTGAAATATTTTGGGGCTGTAGACCCCCCAAATATTTGACGGAACCCCACCCGTCAAATATTTTGGGGCTGTAGACCCCCCAAATATTTGACGGAACCCCATCCGTGAAATATTTTGGGGACCCCCCAAATATTTGACGGAACCCCATCTGTGAAATATTTTGGGGCTGTAGACCCCCCAAATATTTGACGGAACCCCATCCGTCAAATATTTTGGGGTGTACATCCCCCAAATATTTGACGGCACCCCATCCGTCAAATATTTTGGGGGTGTAGACCCCCCAAATATTTGACGGAACCCCATGCGTCAAATATTTTGGGGGTGTACAGCCCCCATATATTTGACGGAACCCCATCCGTGAAATATTTTGGGGGTCTACAGCCCCCAAATATTTGACGGAACCCCAGCCGTGAAATATTTTGGGGGTCTACAGCCCCCAAATATTTGACGGAACCCCATCCATCAAATATTTTGGGGGTGTACAGCCCCAAAATATTTGACGGAACCCCATCCGTGAAATATTTTGGGGGTGTACAGCCCCCAAATATTTGACGGAACCCCATCCGTCAAGTATTTCTGGGATGTAGACCCCCCAAATATTTGACAGAACCCCATCCGTCAAATATTTTGGGCGTGTACAGCCCCCAAATATTTGACGGAACCCCATCCGTGAAATATTTTGGGGCTGTAGACCCCCCAAATATTTGACGGAACCCCACCCGTCAAATATTTTGGGGCTGTAGACCCCCCAAATATTTGACGGAACCCCATCCGTGAAATATTTTGGGGACCCCCCAAATATTTGACGGAACCCCATCCGTGAAATATTTTGGGGCTGTAGACTCCCCAAATATTTGACGGAACCCCATCCGTCAAATATTTTGGGGGTGTACAGCCCCCGAATATTTGACGGAACCCCATCCGTCAAATATTTTGGGGGTGTAGACCCCCCAAATATTTGACGGAACCCTATCCGTGAAATATTTTGGGGGTCTACAGCCCCCAAATATTTGACGGAACCCCATCCGTCAAATATTTTCGGGGTGTACAGCCCCCAAATATTTGGGGGACCCCCTTCCATCAAATATTTTGGGGGTGTAGACCCCCCAAATATTTGACGGAACCCCATCCGTCAAATATTTTGGGGGTCTACAGCCCCCAAATATTTGAGCGAACCCCATCCGTCAAATATTTTGGGGGTGTACAGCCCCAAATTATTTGACGGAACCCCATCCGTCAAATATTTCCGGGATGTAGACCCCCCAAATATTTGACAGAACCCCATCCGTCAAATATTTTGGGCGTGTAGAGCCCCCAAATATTTGACGGAACCCCATCCGTGAAATATTTTGGGGGTCTACAGCCCCAAAATATTTGACGGAACCCCATCCGTCAAATATTTTGGGGGTGTAGACCCCCCAAATATTTGACGGAACCCCATCCGTGAAATGTTTTGGGGGTGTACAGCCCCCAAATATTTGACGGAACCCCATCCGTCAAATATTTAGGGGGTGTACAGCCCCCAAATATTTGACGGAACCCCATCCGTGAAATATTTTGGGGCTGTAGACACCCCAAATATTTGACGGAACCCCATCCGTCAAATATTTTGGGGCTGTAGACCCCCCAAATATTTGACGGAACCCCATCCGTGAAATATTTTGGGGACCCCCCAAATATTTGACGGAACCCCATCCGTGAAATATTTTGGGGCTGTAGACCCCCGAAATATTTGACGGAACCCCATCCGTCAAATATTTTGGGGGTGTACAGCCCCCAAATATTTGACGGAACTCCATCCGTCAAATATTTTGGGGGTGTAGACCCCCCAAATATTTGACGGAACCCCATCCGTGAAATATTTTGGGGCTGTAGACCCCCCAAATATTTGACGGAACCCCATCTGTGAAATATTTTGGGGCTGTAGACCCCCCAAATATTTGACGGAACCCCATCCGTGAAATATTTTGGGGGTCTACAGCCCCGAAATATTTGACGGAACCCCATCCGTCAAATATTTTGGGGTTGTACAGCCCCCAAATATTTGACGGAACCCCCTTCGTCAAATATTTCTGGGATGTAGACCCCCCAAATATTTGACGGAACCCCATCCGTCAAATATTTTGGGCGTGTACAGCCCCCAAATATTTGACGGAACCCTATCCGTGAAATATTTTGGGGGTCTACAGCCCCCAAATATTTGACGGAACCCCATCCGTCAAATATTTTGGGGGTGTACAGCCCCAAAATATTTGACGGAACCCCATCCGTGAAATATTTTGGGGGTCTACAGCCCCCAAATATTTGACGGAACCCCATCCGTCAAATATTTCTGGGGTGTAGACCCCCCAAATATTTGACAGAACCCCACCCGTCAAATATTTTGGGCGTGTCCAGCCCCCATACATTTGACGGAACCCCATCCGTGAAATATTTTTGGGGTCTACAGCCCCCAAATATTTGACCGAGAGCCATCCGTCAAATATTTTGGGGGTTTAGACCCCCCAAATATTTGACGGAATCCCATCCGTGAAATACTTTGGCGCTGTAGACCCCCCAAATATTTGACGGAACCCCATCCGTGAAATATTTTGGGGCTGTAGACCCCCCAAATATTTGACGGAACCCCATCCGTGAAATATTTTGGGGGTCTACAGCCCCCAAATATTTGACGGAACCCCATCCGTCAAATATATTGGGGGTGTAAAGCCCCCAAATATTTGACGGAACCCCATCCTTGAAATATTTTGGGGGTCTACGGCCCCCAAATATTGGACGGAACCCCATCCGTCAAATATTTTGGGGGTGTAGACCCCCCAAATATTTGACGGAACCCCATCCGTCAAATATTTTGGGCGTGTACAGCCCCCAAATATTTGACGGAACCCCATCTGTCAAATATTTTGGGGGTGTAGACCCCCCAAATATTTGACGGAACCCCATCCGTGAAATATTTTGGGGGTCTACAGTCCCCAAATATTTGACGGAACCCCATCCGTGAAATATTTTGGGGGTGTACAGCCCCCAAAAAAGAAGGAACCCCATCCGTCAAATATTTCCGGGGTGTAGACCCCCCAAATATTTGACAGAACCCCATCCGTCAAATATTTTGGGCGTGTCCAGCCCCCATATATTTGACGGAACCCCATCCGTGAAATATTTTGGGGTCTACAGCCCCCAAATATTTGACCGAGAGCCATCCGTCAAATATTTTGGGGGTTTAGACCCCCCAAATATTTGACGGAACCCCATCCGTGAAATATTTTGGGGCTATAGACCCCCCAAATATTTGACGGAACCCCATCCGTGAAATATTTTGGGGGTCTACAGCCTCCAAATTTTTGACGGAACCCCATCGGTCAAATATTTTGGGGGTGTAGACCCCCCAAATATTTGACGGAACCCCATCCGTCAAATATTTTGGGGGTGTAGACCCCCCAAATATTTGACGGAACCCCATCCGTGAAATATTTTGGGGGTCTACAGCCCCCAAATATTTGACGGAACCCCATCCGTGAAATATTTTGGGGGTCTACAGCCCCCAAATATTGGACGAAACCCCATCCGTCAAATATTTTGGGGGTGTAGACCCCCCAAATATTTGACGGAACCCCATCCGTCAAATATTTTGGGCGTGTACAGCCCCCAAATATTTGACGGAACCCCATCCGTCAAATATTTTGGGGGTGTAGACCCCCCCAAACATTTGACGGAACCCCATCCGTGAAATATTTTGGGGGTCTACAGCCCCCAAATATTTGACGGAACCCCATCCGTCAAATATTTTGGAGGTGTACAGCCCCCAAATATTTGACGGAACCCCATCCGTCAAATATTTTGGGGGTCTACAGCCCCCAAATATTGGACGGAACCCCATCCGTCAAATATTTTGGGGCTGTAGACCCCCCAAATATTTGACGGAACCCCATCCGTGAAATATTTTGGGGGTCTACAGCCCCCAAATATTTGACGGAACCCCATACGTCAGATATTTTGGGGGTGTAGACCCCCCAAAATATTTGACGGAACCCCATCCGTGAAATATTTAGGGGTTGTACAGCCCCCAAATATTTGACGGAACCCCATCCGTGAAATATTTTGGGGCTGTAGACCCCCCAAATATTTGACGGAACCCCATCCGTCAAATATTTTGGGGCTGTAGACCCCCCAAATATTTGACGGAACCCCATCCGTCAAATATTTTGGGGACCCCCCAAATATTTGACGGAACCCCATCGGTGAAATATTTTGGGGCTGTAGACCCCCCAAATATTTGACCGAACCCCATCCGTCAAATATTTTGGGGGTGTACAGCCCCCAAACATTTGACGGAACCCCATCCGTCAAATATTTTGGGGGTGTAGACCCCCCAAATATTTGACGGAACCCCATCCGTCAAATATTTTGGGGGTCTACAGCCCCCAAATATTTGGCGCAACCCCATCCGTGAAATATTTTGGGGGTCTACAGCCCCCAAATATTTGACGGAACCCCATCCGTCAAATATTTTCGGTGTGTACAGCCCCCAAATATTTGACGGAACCCCATCCGTCAAATATTTTGGGGGTGTAGACCCCCCAAATATTTGAACGAACCCCATCCGTCAAATATTTTGGGGGTGTACAGCCCCCAAATATTTGACGGAACCCCATCCGTGAAATATTTTGGGGGTCTACAGCCCCCAAATATTTGACGGAACCCCATCCGTCAAATATTTTGGGGGTGTACAGCCCCCAAATATTTGACGGAACACCGTCCGTGAAATATTTTGGGGGTGTACAGCCCCCAAATATTTGACGGAACCCCATCCGTGAAATATTTTGGGGGTCTACAGCCCCCAAATATTTCACGGAACCCCCATGGGGGCCTATGGGGACCTATGGGGGTATATGGGGACCTATGGGGACCTATGGGGGCCCATGGGGGTCTATGGGGACCTATGGGGACCTTTGGGGGCCTATTGGCACCTTTGGGGACCTATGGGGGCCAATGGGGGCCTATGGGGGCCTATGGGGAACTTTGGGGGCCTATGGGGCCCTATGGGGACCTATGGGGGCCAAGGGGGGCCTATGGGGGCCTATGGGGGCCTACGGGGACTTATAGGGGCCTATGGGGACCTTTGGGGGCCTATGGGGACCTTTGGGGGCCTATGGGGGCCTATTGGCACCTATGGGGACCTATGGGGGCCAAGGGGGGCCTATGGGGGCCTGTGGGGGCCTATGGGGACTCATAGGGGCCTATGGGGACCTATGGGGGCCAATGGGGACCTATGGGTGCCTATGGGGACCAATGGGGGCCTATTGGCACCTGTGGGGACCTATGGGGGCCAAGGGGGGCCTATGGGGGCCTATGGGGACTTATATGGGCCTATGGGGACCTTTGGGGGCCTATAGGGACCTTTGGGGGCCTATGGGGGCCTATGGGGCCCTATGGGGGCCTATGGGGCTCAATGGGGACCTATGGGGGCTCATGGGGGCCTATGGCGGCCTATGGGGACCTATGGGGGCTTATGGGGACCTTTGGGGGCCTATGGGGACATTTGGGGGCCTATGGGGCCCTATGGGGACCTATGGGGGCCAAGGGGGGCCTACGGGGGCCTATGGGGGCCTACGGGGACTTATAGGGGCCTATGGGGACCTTTGGGGGCCTATGGGGACCTTTGGGGGCCTATGGGGGCCTATTGGCACCTATGGGGACCTATGGGGGCCAAGGGGGGCCTATGGGGGCCTGTGGGGGCCTATGGGGACTCATAGGGGCCTATGGGGACCTATGGGGGCCAATGGGGACCTATGGGTGCCTATGGGGACCAATGGGGGCCTATTGGCACCTGTGGGGACCTATGGGGGCCAAGGGGGGCCTATGGGGGCCTATGGGGACTTATATGGGCCTATGGGGACCTTTGGGGGCCTATAGGGACCTTTGGGGGCCTATGGGGGCCTATGGGGCCCTATGGGGGCCTATGGGGCTCAATGGGGACCTATGGGGGCTCATGGGGGCCTATGGCGGCCTATGGGGACCTTTGGGGGCTTATGGGGACCTTTGGGGGCCTATGGGGACATTTGGGGGCCTATGGGGACCTGTGGGGGCCCACGGGGTCCTATGGGGGCCCGTGGGGCCCTATGGGGCTCTATGGGGACCTATGGAGGCCTATGGCGGCCTATGGGGACCTATGGGGGCCTATGGGGCTCTATGGGGGCCTATGGCGGCCTATGGGGACCTATAGGGGCCTATGGGGACCTTTGGGGGCCTATGGGGACCTTTGGGGGCCTATGGGGGCCTATGGGGGCCTATTGGCACCTATTGGCACCTATGGGGACCTATGGGGGCCTATGGGGGCCTATGGGGGCCTATGGGGGCCTATGGGGACTTATAGGGGCCTATGGGGACCTTTGGGGGCCTATGGGGACCTATGGGGGCATATTGCCACCTATGGGGACCTATGGGGGCCAAGGGGGGCCTATGGGGGCCTATGGGGGCCTATGGGGACTTATAGGGGCCTATGGGGACCTTTGGGGGCCTATGGGGACCTTTGGGGGCCTATGGGGGCCTATGGGGCCCTATGGGGGCCTATGGGGCTCTATGGGGACCTATGGGGGCCTATGGGGGCCTATGGCGGCCTATGGGGACCTATAGGGGCCTATGGGGACCTTTGGGGGCCTATGGGGACCTTTGGGGGCCTATGGGGACCTTTGGGTGCCTATGGGGGCCTATGGGGGCCTATGGGGCCCTATGGGGGCCTATGGGGCTCTACGGGGACCTATGGGGGCCTATGGCGGCCTATGGGGACCTATGGGGGCCTATGGGGCTCTATGGGGACCTATGGGGGCCTATGGCGGCCTATGGGGACCTTTGGGGGCCTATGGGGACCTTTGGGGGGGGGGGTTGATTTAGATTTAGGCATAGTTTCTCCCAATTTCCTCTGGGCATTAGACCCCTAGACCCACCTCCAGTAGATAAGAATATCAGACATCTTCTTGGACAGACCGCACACACAACATCCCTTATCAGACATCAGACATCAGACTTTATACACATAGCTGGACAATCCCATTGGGTCCGGAAGACAGGGGGACGATCACAGGAAGACGGAACGCGCGCCAACAAAGCACAACACCACACAGACCGCAAACAGGACACGGCACAAGACCAGGAGCGGCGCGAGGCGGCACCACACCGTGAGCAAGGGGGGGGGGGGGGTTGGGGGGCACCGCCAGCAACAGCCAGGGGGGGGGGGGGCGCACAACACCAGCGGAAAGCAGGCCGCACCACACCAAGAGCAACAGGGGGAGCAGGGGGGGTACCACCGACATGCATTGCAAACACCGTGCCCTCCACACCAGTCCAGAGGGCACGCGATCATTCCTAGGGGGGTGCAGCCCCCCCTTAGGAATTAGCGTGTTCGCTCTAGACTAATATAGGACCCACGCGATGATTCCGAGGATGGCCTACACTGCCCTAGGAATCATCGCGTGCCTTGTACCCTAGTATTGGGCCCACGTGATAATTCCTAGGGGGGTCTACACTGCACCAGGAATCATCGCGTGCCCTCTAGAAAATTCTAGGACCCACGCGATGATTCTTAGGAGGCTCTACACCCCCCTAGGCATCATCGCCTGCCCTCCAAACAAGTATAGGACCCACGGGATGATTCCTACGAGGGTCTACACCCCCCTAGGAATCATCGGCCTTGACACGCGCTTGCACACGAAGGTTGTTCCGGCCAAATCGTTGCAGTGTTCAAACAAAAATGGCCGGAACAAAAAAAGTTCGAAGTTGATTTAGCCCTCAACCAAGCACACCCATTCATGCTGTGAGAATAGGTTGTTTGCTAGCCCTGGGGCTACCTGGTGGCTCTTTCAGATTTGTCAGATTTGTCGTGATCCGTGTTGTCGTGCCAAAAACATTTGCATGCAAAAACAGTTTTTGCTTGAACACCACCGGAACGCCGCCGGAACCAGTTACCAGAACACCACCGGAACACGCAAGCGACACAAAAAGCAAAGTGTGGTTAAAGGGTAAGTGAAATAGACATTGTAGGTGAGGGTGCCGGCAAGGGCACATGGAGTTAATCTCTTTGTACGTCCGTAGGCTACTCCTCTTGCGTGGTGGGCGGGGCGCGGGGAGCCCCGGAACTTACCTCCCCTTTGCCCTGGCCGACCACCGACCCGTCACCCACCACCCCTTCACCCTTCCACCCGGCGACCTCCACCCCAATACCCTCATCCCGGTTAGCCCCCGGCGCACCCTCACCTACCCGTGGGGCATCCCCTTTCGCTCCCCGATCCCCATTCCCGTCCCCGTCCCCGTCCTCGGCGTTCGCGTCCTCGTCGTCATCACCCTCCCTCTGTTCACCCGCCTCTTCTTCTCCTTCCTCTTCTTCTCGGGGAACTTTTTGGCTTGCCTTCAAGTCCGCCACACCGCGGCCGTCGGCACACCAAAAAGTATTTGTCCCATGGGAACCTCACCCATGTTTCCCCTTTTGGGGGGCGTCCACCTGCGGCAAGGGCCTCCTTGCTGAGCCCGATCCCCCACACCCCCTTGTCGCAAAAAACGACATAAACGTTTCCCCCCGCCTCATACTTACACCCCCCCCGCCCTCCTTGCCTTGGGCTTCGGCTTGGGCTTGGGCAGGGGGTATCTTTTGGCATGCCCGCCATTGGGGATGAGAGGGTGGGGTGATGGGGGGAGGGGGCCTTTGGGCTGGGCTTGGGGCCCTCTTGGGGGGTCGGGGGGGGGGTGGTCTTCTATTTGGGGGACTGGGGACCCTTCCTGTCACGCACGGGCGAGTCCGCAAAACAAGCGGAGAAGTTGGAGGTAAGGGAGGAGGAGGAGCAGGAGGAGGAGTCCGTTGAGGACTCTGAGGAGGGCTCCGAGGACGACCCGCCCGGAAGCCTCTTCCTCTTTTTTGGGGGGGGGGGGGTTCGGAAGGGGCTTTAGGTTTTGGGTTGGCATTTGTTTTGTTTGGGGGTTTCTTTTTGCCCAAGGGGTTGGGGTTTGTTTTGGGCCGGGGCTGGTTTTGGGACTAGGGTGAGGGACGGGGGGGGGGGGGTTCACGAGTTGCTGGCGGTGAGCGGGGGCCGGGGGCAGGTCGTCAATGCTGTCCCAGCCCTCCACTTGCATCTCTAGGACGCTACTACGGCCGGCCAGATTGTCGGCCAGGGCCGTCACCACCTCCAGTGCTGAAATTGGCGGCAGGTGCAGGTGCTGCAGCAGGGAGGTAACGTAGACGGGCTGGGGGGCGCGTCCCGGCCAGCGCATGATGAGGGGCATCGCCAGCGGGTTGCTGGGATTGATCTGCACATCCTGTACCTACAAAGAGGATGGCAGAAAAATGTGTTCCGGCGACGTTCCAGTAAATTGTTCTTGCGACGTTCCAGCCACGTTATGGCAGTTTTCAGTTTTACAGACTGGAACACCGCCGGAACAAGTTGCTGGAACGGCGCCGGAACAAGTCCTGGGGGAGAACGCCACACAATTTTCTGGCCCAATTGGCCCCTATGGCACGCGGGAGAGGGGGATACCTGCACTCCCGTGTCCATGTTCTCCTTCAAGGCCCCCGAGGCCTACCGCAGCTGCGTAGACGGCGTCCTCTCCCGCTCCACGAGGACGTCTCCCACCGCGTTCAAGTGGTCGCAATGCATGTCCGTCTCGCACTTCATGCGGAGGGCACTAGGGCTCGATAGGGTCTGGCCCGGGACGTGGCCGTGGTACTTGTCCTCGTCCGTGACCCGGTAGATCCCCTCCTTCAAGATCTTTACCCAATTCGCCCGGAAGATCACAATGCCCTTCCGGGGATTGAGCTTCACATCGCCCGGACGAGGTCAAGCCAACGCCCAAAAATGAGCTGCCAATGGCAGCTACCCGCCACTTACCCCCCGGCGTTAAGAAATCCCCCCCATGGGCGTGACTCGGTAACTATTCATTGGGGAGGGGTGCTGTGCGGCTTGACCCCGGCCCTATCACCCACGTCACCAGGGTCCCGCCTGGTGCATCCCGATCCTCCCAGCGCCACTGGCAGTGGCTTTGCGCCTTGGTGCGCAGCTGCTTCCAAAGGAAGCGTTGCAACAAGCACCGAAGGGTGTAGATGGTAGGGTGGGGGGACTTCACGATGCAAGCATCAAGGAGGGGGGGGGTTGGGACCCACCGTCTCCTTTGTCCAGGGGAAGGTGGCAGCTTTGGCTGCCACGCTTGAACCCAACCTCTTGCGCATCCACTAAGTGACATGCAAGACCATGGGTTAATCCCCCCCATCAGACTCTGACCCCCCGCCATGCCTCCTCTACAACCACAGGGTTCCACTCATGGTGCCCCTCCACGCCCACCGGCTAAACATTGTCGTCCCCCCCTTCCTCTACCTTTACCCCATCGTCCCCTGTGCCCATACTCGCCAATTTCCCCTCCAACTCCTGAGCTGCCCTTTACGCCTCCCTTAGCCGGCGCTTCCCCTCCAAAATATTTTCGCCCGCAGCAATCCCCCCCGAAACATCCCCAAGCTCCCGATAACGACCAAGCTTGGCCTCCCACCTCTGAATCTTCCCTGGGAGGCTTTGCAAGTTTCCCTTTGTCTCCTCGACCTCCCCCATCACCACACCCCGATGTCCTTCACCCCTTCACTCCCCGTCGTCCCGTGCGAGGGCACGGACAACGGGGGGGACCCCCCATCATTTTGCTTTCGTTCTCGTTGTTCTCGTTGTTGGGGTTGGTGTCGACGGGCTGGGGCGGAGCTGGGGCGGCCACTAGTGCCCGTTGAGTTGGAGCGGCCCAAGCGGGCCGAGCAGGTTGACTGGGGAGGTAGGATTGTCAAAGCTAGCACAGAGCTCTAGGGTGGCCGTAAGGGCGTGGCAGCGGCGGTAAGGTCCGGGGGTCGTGCCGCCAGAGCCTGCAGCAGTGCATCCCCCTCCGACATCCCCTCTTGTGAACAGACGAAGGAGGGTGGTGTTGGCTAGTCCTAAAGTTCTTGTTCAGGCGACTTTCCAGCAACGTGTTTCAACGACGTTCCGGCGGTATTTCAAGGGCTGCTCGAACACCGCTGGAACGTCGCCAGAACAAGTTACTAGAACGTCGCCAAAACAAGAAAAATGAACAGCACTTTTCGCGCGCCCATTGTGCACAGCGCGCACCACAACCCCGGAGGACTTGGCTAACCCCTCAAGACAGCATTCCAGTCCCGCACTGCCCTTGGGGGTTTGGCTAACCCCACAAGAGACATCGTTCCAGTCCCGCACTGCCCCTGGGGGTTTGGCTACAGGGGACAGCATTTCAGTCCCGCACCACGCGCACTCGCCTAGGCCCTAACCCTCAGCCCCTAGCAAAGGCCACTCGCGGCCATGGCATGCCATGATGCACACCTGCACCCCTTTTCCCCCACCCCTCAGCCCCTAGCAAAGGCCACTCACGGCCATGGCATGCCATAATGCACATCACCATCCCTTAGCCCCTACCCCTCAACCCCTAGCAAAGGCCACTCGCGGCCATGGCATGTCATGATGCGCAGCACCACCCCTTAGCCCCTACCCCTCAGCCCCTAGCAAAGGCCACTCGTGGCCATGGCATGCCATGATGCACACCTCCACCCCTTAGCCCCTGCCCCCGAACCCCTAGCAAAGGCCACTCGCGGCCAACACATGCCATGATGCACACCTCTACCCCTTAGCCCATACCCCTTAACCCCATGATGCACAAATTCACACACACGCATGCACACACAACGACCTGCATGTTTCGTGTTGCGGTCAACATGCGCAACATATTGCCGTCGACGGACGCCACGTTGAGGCGCACAAGACAAAAGTGAGCTAAGGAAGGGGGGTGGAGAATGGGGAACAGACTCTAGGGAGGCCTTGACAACACACGGAACATGGCGAACAGCATCGTGCTAGTGCAAGTTGATGTGAAAATATAGAAAAACCCATGGCAGCACTTGCCCCAGGGGGTCGGCGTCTGAGTGGACAAAGGGCTCCGGGCGTCCACACGCAGTTTGCCCGGTCGCGTTTTGCTTGCCACCGCCCGGGGCATTGTGCTCGTTAAAGGCCTGCTTTAGGAACCTCTTCTGTATCTCAACGATGTTGTTGGAGAACATCGCCATGCCGAAAGGCCAAATGTCCTCCAATAGGCGGGACCCCCTCTCAAGATCCCTGTTCACTAATAATACAGACTCCTCAACTGAAAAGCCACACATTTCACGATACACGGCAATGGCTTTTGCCCGGAGCAATGTGTCTGACGGGGGGCCGTCACTACCAACTGCATGCATGCTTTGGGCAGCAAAATAGAAGAACAAGGCTTCTGCAACGAACTGGTCTCGTAAAACGCGTAACTTCAACAACACGCCCTTGCGCCGCGGCACCGGCAGTGGAGTCATTCGGAGCACCTCTTGGGGGGCCTTGTGGACCGAGCACCCCTCCAGGGGTCATCATAGCATAGCTGACCATACTTTGTGCACCTGCTGGGGGAACATGCCCCTGCATCAAGGCAGACGAAGTGGGATCATTGGACTCACCGCTTGGATGGTCATGTGCATTGACGACTGGTGCTCCATGTCCGTGCGCTAGGGCAGAGGATGTGGAGTCATTGGGGTCACCTCCTGCATGGGTGCCCTTGCGGACTTAGGTGTTGTGCGTATGCTGGACGGGCAACGATGTCCTCCACGAGAGCCACCAATTCATTCAACATGGCCAGACCCCCATCATCCCTCTATGTGTTGTCCACAACCCGCACGGCTGGATGAAGACGCCCAGGCTGATTGTCCGGTACCTGTGGGCTTACAAGGGTGCAACGCATCAACAGGTCACCGCAATCCTTCATGGGCACCCGCATGTTATTTGCAAAATGGCGCCCTAGCGTGTACGCTGCCACCAGGCTGTCCTCACTCAATGGTTTGTTGCGTTGCTCTTGTAGCCCTTGGCATGCATTGGTCCGACAACGTGCAACCCCATGGGCGGCTTGCATCAAAGCTTGGTCGAAGCGTTGTTGCCGTGTCAAGGTGACATGGAGATGTCGCACAGGTTGCACATGGTGGGGCTGCAGCCTCAGGCAACAACGAATTGGGCCGAGGTTCGCTGCTGCTTTACTCAACTAGCATCGTGGGATGGGGCAACAGATCACTGACAAGTGGTCTAGGCCCACCTGTTGCTTAAGGCAACACGAATGGGCCCAATGGTTGCCCAAGTCTTGTGAACTTGCCCTCATAGCAATGCCCCATTAAAGGGGTGGAATATGGATCACCCCCCGTCTAGAAGGGCCATGAATCCACCAAAGATAGTGCACGCACCAATGCCAGACTATCCTCTAATCTGCCGGCCACCAGAACGACCGGTCTGCCGCTGCCTCAGCCGCTCCCACTGGCCCGTGGCAACGTCACGATAGTGCACACCGTTGCCCCCATCGTACGGGGTGCATATGGCAAACCCATACTCGGTGTACATGAAGCGACACAATGCCGTGGCACCATTGTGATCAACCACATCCAGATCACATGTTGCCATGCGGTTCCTCAAACACCTCCACAGGTGGGATGCCACCTCAGGGATGGACTCCCGTCCCAATTGTCCAGTGGCCAACAGCAAGCCATACTTCAATCTTGCCTGCGCCAATACCTTTTCCGGTGGCCACTCAGGAGGCAGGTCCATTGCAGGGCTCGTGCACCACCACCGTTAATGTTTTGTGTCCCTCTCGTGGCTTGCAGGGTCCGCAACCTTGACCACTATGGGGCTCCCACAACTCAGGCGGGCAATCAAGCGCAGGCCCCCCGTACTCAAAGTGCCGGGCCGGGTTCTCCTCAGGCTCACGAGCTGGTCCACAGGATGCCGTTGTGGGTGAGTTTGCGTCAGTAGAGCTATGGCTCCGACCACAAACAGAGTTCTGCGGCTCAGTGGCACGCAGTTGTTGGGACATAGTTCGGTCGCGGAGCGCAAGGGCTTGGACCAGAACCAACTGCTATGGCTCAGTGGCACACAGTAATGAATGTAGTTGCAAAGGGACCGCGGAAGGTGGGACAAGGTTCGGTCGTCGAGCGCAAGGGCTTGGACCACAACCACCTGCTGTGGCTAAGTGGCGCACAGTAATGTATGTAGTTGCAGGGGGGCCAGTTGACTTCTGAGGCCTACAACGCGAGGGTTGAGGCCACAAAACAGAGATCTACACCTCTGAGGGTGTGATGAGGCAAAAACAACTGCAGGGAGGAATGCCATGGATGGATGCCTTCCGACGGGCACGCGATGATTCCCAGGGCACTGCATGGGGTGCAGCCAAGGAAGGGTGGCCTAGGAACCCCCCACAAAATGACAATGGTAGTGCACCGCTATAGCAATGGACCACACTTATCGGGGGTGTTTTGGGGGTCAAAATAAGCGTATAGGAACTACCATGACACCCATGTCGGACCACGGGAGTCAACTCTTTTCGGGCAGGAACCCCCCTAGGAACCCCTTCCTGGACCGTTCCTACACCCTTCTTGGACCCCTTCCTGCTAGGAACCCCCCTTCCCAGAGCCTTCCTAGACCCCTTCCGGCCCAGGAACCCCCCCCCTTCCTGCCCAGGAACCCCCCTTCCTATGACCCTTCGTGTCCTTCAAAGGCAGCCCTGTTCTTCCAATGTCTACATGTCCCTTCGCTTGGGATTCGATGGCGGCCGTCACAGGCCCCGCCGGTACACGTGGCTGCTCCCTTCCGCAGGGGCAGACGTTCCACGACACCGCCATCCCCACCAACTCCGCCGTGACTTGGCCGCCGGGCGAGACCATTGGCCGGGTGCGCATCACCAAGTCCATCATTCGTGTCAAGGACCCGTGTGCCCTGTCGGACTTCATTGCGGAGACGGTGCACCGCAACCCCAACATCACCGCCTTCCACGTGCGGCCCAGCGGAGCGGACTACTCACGGGGGGGACGTCTCCTCGGTCCCGGTACGGGACCTCCCCCCCCCCCCCTCCGGGCCCTCCGGGCCCACTTAGTTACCAAGGGTCAATGCCTATTGGCCATACATAGGGTGGCGCCGAAGGCGCCCGAAAATTCCGTCCCCTTTGCTGGGCCCCCCGAGAATGCAGTGGTAACGTAGCATTTCCGCCCTCTTTTGGGCCTCAACCTTCCGGTGCTATAGAGGAAACCGGGAGAATCTTTGAATCCACGCTTTGTTGCGTGGTGCATCATGGTGACCCTTGGCGTACGTTTTGACCTCTCATTTTGTCCCCTTTGTTGGGGACCCCCGAGAATGCAGGGGTGACATAGCATTTCCGCCCTCTTTTGGGCCCCAACCTTCCGGTGCTATTGAGGAAACCGGGAGAATCTTTGAATCCACGCTTTCTTGCGTGGTGCATCATGGTGACCCTTGGCGTACGTTTTGACTTCTCATTTTGTCCCCTTTGTTGGGGACCCCCGAGAATGCAGGGGTGACATAGCATTTCCGCCCTCTTTTGGGCCCCAACCTTCCGGTGCTATTGAGGAAACCAGGAGAATCTTTGAATCCACGCTTTCTTGCGTGGTGCATCATGGTGACCCTTGGCGTAGGTTTTGACTTCTCATTTTGTCCCCTTTGTTGGGGACCCCCGAGAATGCAGGGGTGACGTAGCATTTCCGCCCTCTTTTGGGCCCCAACCTTCCGGTGCTATTGAGGAAACCGGGAGAATCTTTGAATCCACGCTTTGTTGCGTGGAGCTTTAGGGTGACCCTTGGCGTAGGTTTTGACCAAAAACAAACCAATCGGGTGCCTCGTAGGCTTGGGCAACCTGCAAGGCACCCGGCTGCTCTCCAGTGTGATGGGCCGTGTCGGAGAGACCAGCATATATATACGGCCCTCCCCAGGCAGGGGGTGTGGGCGCCTACAACCACCATTGCAATGCTGAGGAGGTAGAGTGGAGGCTTGTGTTGTTGTAGAGTAATGCCTTAGGCCACCGCGTCTCTGCCGGACTGGACTAGAACTCTGCTAAACCCTTTCCCCTAGCCCCCCCCCCCCCCTAGCAACTAGCAGCGACTAGCTAGTCCCCTAGGGAAGCCCTCCTAAGGCTAGCCCCCCCCCCCCCAGACGGCTCCCCCCCCGGGGGGCCTTTGGCCCACTTCCACTGGGGGGGGGGAGTCGCGTGCGGAAGCGAGGAGACATCCCCCCCGTGGGACTACTCCTCCTTGCTGGAGTCCCTGTCCACCCGCCTGCCCAGCGACCACGCCCAGATCCACAGCCGCTACAAGGCTGCCCTCCCTGTGGATGCCGAGACCCCCACCCTCCGCTTCGCTTCCACGAAGCCCAAGCCCGCCACTTTCGCCAAGGAGGGGTGATACAAGGACACAGCCAAGAGGAAGGTGTTCCTCTTTGATCTGGGACAGTCCGGTGAAGAGACCCTCCCATCTATTCCCTTTTCAGTCGCTCACCGTGGGAGTGGGACGGCGACGGCCCCGGGCTCGGCGTGCCCAATGCCTTTGCGGCCAACGGGCTGCTTGCCCTCCCCGCCACCTCCAACCCGCTCCTTGCCACGCACAACGAGCCCTTGTTTGAGCTGGCGAGTGACTGCCCCACTGCCGTGAACAGCGACCCGAGCCAGCTTGCCAGACTGCGGCACTTGTTCATCGGCAGCTTTTTTGCTGAGTATGAGGTGGAGGACGCGCTCAAACAGGCATTGGCGATTGCCGTGGAGCACTGGGCCCGCATCTTTAACCACAACCACCCAGTTGTTGGCCGAGCTCAGGACCCGCCGGACCACAAGATGGTGTGGTGGAAGCTACAGGACATGTCCAAGCATCCGGATGGGGAGGACCACATCCAGCTGTGGTCCCTGTCGTGCCTGGCGGCCATGGTGACGCGGGTGAAGGCCAAGGTGGAGTCGATCTTGGGAAAGACACTGTACATCATGACCCAACGGTACATGAAGTCCATCACCCGCGTTCGACAACTGCTGCACCAAGATTTCCCACCAGCGTCACTTCCTGTGGATGGCATTGCCCTCTCCGTGTTCTGGGCACTATCGATGGATATCCTTGACGATGATGTTTGCGCACAGTTCGTCGCCATGTCTGCCCGTGCCTTCGATCGCCCTTGGATCGTCCACCGCATGCGAATGAAAAGGGGTTCCCTGTGGGTGATCTATTCGATTGTGGTGCATGAAGGAGGCGGCTTGCCATTGGCTGCGGAACCGAGGTCCCGCCGTATCATTGGGTTTGGTGGGTTGTCGACGCACACCATGTCCTACGTCACCACCCACGCCATCACGCCCCCGTTTTGAGTGCACAAGGCCGCTATGAGTTGTGGAGTCCTAAGATTACGTCGGAAGCCGACAAGTGAGATTTGATTTGGGGGTGGAGTCCAAGTCCTTTGCCGCCATCACACGGGGATTGAGTGCAGCAAGTGCGACACCGAAGCAGCAGCAGCTGCAACGTCCGATCTAGGGTGTGCCGAGGCCGCCGAGCGAGTCATGTCCTCGCCCTTCACCACATGGTCACCTCTTTGATTCCATCGGACGGGACGACGCTTTACACCGGGCATTACGAGGCAGCGGACGCACCGGATGTGATTCCCGCTGACGTCAAAGACTGCCCACTGGCGGGCCATGCACACGAGAGCGAGTGGCTGCCCTGGCCGAGATCGCAGTACCACGCCTTGTTGGTGATGCCGCCTGGGAGCATTCGGGTGGTGCTGAACGGCCGCTTCGGAGGATTCGCCTGGGGTACCGAGGAGAGCAGTGACGTTTTTGTGTACCGGATGGAGATGGCACCACCCGAGCTTGTTGATGGCGGCCGGGGCGATTGTCCGCAACACCAAGGTGGCGCAAGAGCAAGGCTTTTGGTGCGCATGCCAGCAGGTTGACACTCTGTCCCCTTTGAGTCGGAGGGCCATTGGTTCGAGGGGTTTACAATGCAAAGGGCCAAATATGTGGTTAGCACTGGTTGCCAAGGGTCGGGGGTGGTCACACCGCAAGGGGTGGGTAGTTTGAGGGCTGGAACTAGGCATAGTGTCATAGGGCTGTGTCATGTGCATGCCACTCAAGAACCCCCCCTTTCCGGCACAAGAACTGTCCCAGGCACCCCACAAGAACCCCCTTCCTGCACAGGAACCCCCCTCCTTGCTGCACACGAACTGTCCCACGAATCCCCTAGGAACCCCCTTCCAGCACAGGAACCCCCCTTCCTGCACAAGAACCCCCCTTCTTGGACCACTTCCTGTCCCCGTTCCCAACTACCATTTTGGGTACTTCTCTTCAGGCGGATGTGGACGTGTACGCGCAGTTGGTCGTGAAGGCTGTTGACGAGGAGCAGCGGGTGGCCCCGCTGCCAGTGGCACCATTGGAGGCTGCGCAGACTGTGGATGGGCGAGCACCAAGCCTGGAAGACCCTCCAACATGGCTGTTGGCATCAACACTCACCAACCAGGACATGCACAGTGCCGTGACCAGGCCGGGGGGCACGTTCGAGTATCGTGACTGCACACTAACCGTCCGGAAGGGGAAGGCAGCCATTGCCCTGCAATTGCGGTTGCCAGTGGCATGTACGGAAAGCCTGGCCGAGCTGCCCCAAGGGGATGCAGGACATGGCAAGACGTACGTGGTTGCACAGTACTTGTGCCTTGTTGGCCATGCCAAAGCCAGCAACACATGGTCGTTGTTGGTGTACAACGAGCAAACCAGCTTCAATACACTGAAGAGTCTGGCAAGGATGACGGGTTTGGATGCCGGTGTCCCCATTGAGGTGCAGGATGCGGTTGACGAGTGGCTTGAGAAGTACCGCAAGCGGCAAGAACTGGGTCAATTGGGTGGACGCTCACACGTGAAGAAGGAGCCCGGCACGGAGGCAGGTACACAACCACTGCGGCAACAACCTAGGACCGAGGTCAAGTCGGAGCAATCAGAGAGGGCACTGCGGGGATCCATGAAGCGACTGGCCCGAAAACCATCATCATCGACTCCCCCTCCAAGCGGCGCGTACCGGGCAGCCCGGGGCGGGCAGGTCCAACGGCAGTGGACGCGGGGACAGGGGTCATGCAGCTGGCACCTAAGTTGCGGGAGGTCGTGCACGGGGCCTTGAAGGAGGTGTTGCCTGATACCGTTGAGAAGGTGATGGCAAGTGGCGGCAGGACCCGGGAAGAGCGGGCCACGGACCAGGCGACCAAGAAGCAGCGCGAAGCACGGGAACAGGTTCTGAAGCGCAAGGCATCCATTGCAAGTTTGCGGGCATAGGTGAGTGCCCTAGGACAACGGTTGGAAGCTGCTGAGGACACAGCTCGGGAGGCACCTGCATGCAAGGTCAAGACCCAGGCTCTGCAGGCGGAGAAAGCTGCGGAATGTGACGGGGCATTGAACATCCTCAACCGGACGTTCGGCCACGGCTCCAGCCGCATCAAGTGATGAGGAGTGGCAAGGCACGGTGGCGTGGCAGTCTGGGCATGAGACGTGGAGAGACAACCCTTGGTGGCACGCTGAGAGGGAGTTACGTCCCGTTGGTTGCAGTGCAAGTGTGCTGTGACCAGGCCACTCCCAACATTGCACGCATGCATGCAAGGCTCTGCGAACGCGCCAAGGGCTGTGCGACGCAGTGCGCAAAAAACCATTCATACTCTAACCCATAACCAATAATTGGTCCCTTTGGGCGCAACCCTAATGCATATCTAACCCTTATCTTATTTTGTGTGCAACAGTCGCGTAGGATAGTAGTCACGTTGTGCGCCTGGGCGCGTAAGGTGGTGCCACGAGCGGGGAGCTTCACATAGCTTCACCCATGGGGGCACCACCAAGATTTCCAAGCTTCATGTCATGAACTGCCAGCTTTCACTTTCACTTTCACGTTCATTGATTCCTTCCTTCATGCACGCATTTGCATGGCATGTGTGGTTGGAATGCAGCCAGGGTCATATTGTCTGGCCCCCATGTGACAGCAGTGTTTGAAGGGACCCGGGTGACATCCGTTGTGGTTGCGATAGGGGCAGGACATGAAACACCAGGTACAGGAAGGGGGGTGGGCTCCTGTGCAGAAAGTGTCTCGGAAGGGGTACAGGAAGGGGGTTCTTGTACAGGAGGGGGGGGGGCATTCCTGTGCAAGAAGGGGTCTAGGAAGGGGTCTAGGAAGGGTGCTCCTGTACAGGAAGGGGGCTTCTTGTGGGGTTCCTGGGACCGTTCCTGGCCAGGAAGCGGGGGGTTCCTATGCAAGAAGAGGGTTCCTGGGGTGGTTCCTGTGGCACTTCCTCTGCACGTTGTTCCCCCAGAATTCTTGGCGGGTTTTCCTTTTAAATGTAATGCAAAAGGCTGTTGCCAATTTCCTTGCCAATGTCATTCGTGTGACCCCGCATTGGGATTTGGAGGTTGATGCACAGCGACAGAGACGGAAATACATTGGCGACGATGTGGGCGTTGTGCTTGGAGATGACGACATCATTGTGCGCACGACTGGTAACGGTATAGTGATTGAGTCCATCAGCCACGAGGTGCGCGATGACGACGAACAGCATGTCTCCGAGGAAGTGATCCAAGTGTTGCGAACGGCACACCACATGAGCCTTTCCACGCGCACTATGTTAAAATTTGAGCGCAATAGTACACGAAGGGAACTAATGCAGGGGCGGAGCAAACTGTTGCCATATGTCGCAACGGCCATGGAGGTTTCATCCCGGGTGGTATCGCGCCGATCTGCCGCTGTATGTCCACTCCTTGAAGTAGTGCAAAGCCAACTAACGTTGAGTAGGGCGTGTGGTACGCTTAACATGACTTGCCAAGACCGCCTCTTGATAATCATTTGCGCGGTTGCCACACTACTGTGGCAGACATCCGCCACCAAGTGCGACATCCACCTGACATTTTGCTTAGAGGGTGTAGCGGCTGCAGGTGACGTGCGACTCTGGGCGACATGATGGGCGCTTGATGGTCCGGATGACACACACTGTCTCCGGGCCATTGACCATAAGACTAACCTTACTCGGCAAGTCTTGGATTTTTGTCCACTGTGGATGTTTGGCACTTGGCGAATCGCATCCCTAGTGGATGTGCCTTGACAGGCAATGTCAAAGTCATGCTTTTGGCCAATTATCACAAGGGGAAATGTTGGGTGGGCTGCCATTCCATTGATTCCTTGGGGCGTGCCCATTCCGTTCGGGCCCAATGAAGGTGGGGCTCATTTTTGAGGGCAATGGGACCATGCAACCGCGTTGGTGACGTGGAGCATGGCTCGTGTCGTATTGCGAACGCAATTGTGAAGCAAGTGAATGAAATATTGAAAGATTTGATTGAAAACGGTGCACCCGACGTTGCCCGTGCAAGGGACGCAGGCAAAGCTTTGGTTTTGGAGCTTCACAAGCTTTTGGATGACGTGAAAAATATTCCTCATGCCGAGCGTTTGGCTCCCCGGCCAACCAAGGCCGGAAAATTTGATATAACAAGTCGCAAAATGTTTTTTGAAGACAGTGCATTACATGGCTGAGTTCTGGCCGTATTGCGGGACAACCTACCCGACGTGGCCTTTGGTGGCGTTAAATTTTTCCTATTGATGAACCATGTGTTATTATCAATGCATCGAATGCACGCGCTTTGGCGCAAAAGGGATTGGCTCGCACAGGCCGAAGTCAAGAAATTGGAGTCCGCGAGTGACCGTTTAGGGGAGTGTTTGGGTGAATTGCAATGGGGTGTGACCCCTTGGGTACATTGGGCGTGTGTTGACAGCGCATATTTTGCGCGTCGCTTTGGGAGCTTGTACATTTTTCGCAGTATTCCGACGGAATACGGAAACCCACCGTTCAAGCGACATGTTAAAAACTTGATGCGCGGCCAGTTCCTTCGGCGACCCCGCATCACACGCCTCGGGATGAGGCACGTGGTGCACACCGACACACGGATTGTCGGTTTGCAATTGTATGAGGCGCGACAAGGCCGCGGTGTGGCCGTTGTCAAGCGACGCAAGCGGCATGCGGACCAGTGACAACATGAATGTGGTGGCACAATGTGATTCAAGCCCAAGCGAATGGATTTGTGTGCTATTGCCTCGGGACAGGAAGGGTCATAGGAAGGGTCTAGGAATTGGGGTTCCTGGCTAGGAAGGGGTCTAGTAAGGGGGGGGTTTCTGCCCAAGAACCCTCCTAGGAACCCCCCTTCGTGGCCAGGAAGGGGGTTCCTAAAGGGGTTCCTGCCTAAAACGGGGTTTCAAAAAACACCCCAAAATCGGAGATCACCAACCTGGGACCCAACGTCCCACAAAGTAGGCGCATTGAAGGTGTGGTGTTTGTGTTCAAAGTCTTCGGGTGCCGCCGTAACGTGTAGCAGTAGAAAAACCCTAGGAGTGGGGGGGTTCCTAGGCCATCCTTCCTTGGCTGCACCCCATCGAGCCCCCTAGGAATCAACGCGTGGGTCCTATACTTGTGTAGAGGGCACGCGATGATTCCTAGTCGGATGTAGACCCCCCGAGGAATCATGGCGTGCGCTCTACACTGGTGTGGAGGGCACATGCCCTTGGTACACGTTCACGTTTGAACATAAAGGTTGTTCTGGCGAGAACAGTCCAAATGGGAATAATTTTGGTCCGGAACATTTCCTTCCAGAACACCACCGGAACCCCTTGCAGGGACCAGACAACCAGGTCCGTTGCCATGATTTTTGAAGTTTGCACATGGTGGTATTGGTCCTTTTCTTGCTTGTTGAGTGTGTCTAGGGCCTACGTTTGTCAATAGGGGCCTGCTGCTACGTTTCGTGGCATTGTTCCCGCTCTCCCCTAGTCGTACACATTTCGAAATTTTGTTGTCCGTCTTCAACAGAACTGTTATTTCGTGTTCAGCGCAATGATTCTATGTTGTTCCAACGGTGGGGCATGGCCTTACCCGTTAAGTTTGTGCCTTGTTGCCGTGTCTCTTGTTGGTTGTGAGTGTTGTTCCTTGGTACAAATGCTACATACGTCCATAGATGCCTTCTACTAGGATTATGCATTTTGAATTTTGGTCATCCATGCTCATTTTTCTTAGATTCCCATGCCTGCGAAAAGACCCAGGTTAAGGAAGTAACCACCCACCTTATCCATTTGGCGGGTGCGGTGAGCCTTGAAGACGGGGATCTTGTAGGGGAGCTTTTGGCGGATTGGGCCATCTCCTCCCCACACGCTCGGCGCCAATTTTATGTGGCTGTGCGCTTGGCCCAACCTAGTTGTGTTTGGGATGTGCAGTAGGAGGCCATCACTAAGTACGCCTCCGAGGGCCTTCCCCCTGATGAGTGTTGGGAACTCATTTTAAACCTACGTGCGCCCAAATCCGCATGGCGTACCTTTTCCGAGGTGTATACCCTACGGGGGTTGAAGTACACGGCGGCTACCGGGTTGCCGTTTGCTTGCCCCATCTATCCCGAGACGGCTTTCCAACAACGCTGGTAGGAGCTGTTGGCCGCCCCTTGAGTCGGAACCCCCGGTGAGCACATCCGACCCAAAGGCCACAGGTGTTAGCCGGCCATTGGCATCATGGCTTCGCTACATTGCGAGCCAGCGCCCGTTGTACCGCATGATTGATTGGTCTTTCCCCTTGACATTCATTGTCAGAGGGGATGGCTATCCATGTATGCTGGTGGGGAGTTGTGCCAGTGGAGCGTCTCCATCGTCAACATGGGCCTCTGGGGACGCATCCATGGGGATTCATCGGACTCGCCATCTGTGGGGACAAGCAAATGGCCACCTTGGCAACCCTTTGGAAAGCCAACATCGAGGTGTGTTCTGTGCACCAACGATCGTTCCGGCGACATTCCGGTAAATTGCTCCGGCGACCTTCCGGCGGTGTTCTAGCCATTTGTTTGAACACCCATTGGAACAATTTGGTTTCAACAATTTGCCTTTGTTTTTTCAAGCAATAATCCAGCTCGTCGTGGACACCAAACAGGTGGTCTACGACGCCCGTGATCACCCGGCCGATATTTGGTTGGGTGGATACTCCCCTGGGGTGCGTCGCATCATTGGGATTTTACCGGCCCCACAAGTTGGGTCCCTGTACAATGAGGCCATATTGTGACTCTGATGCCCGTGTTTGGATGGGCAAAGATGTGGTCCGGACGACTGAGTCAGATCATGAGCAGCGGACATTTTTCTTTTTAGGGACACCGTCCCTTAAAGCAGCTGGCTGCTCTGTGTACCCGATGGTGGTCATTGTGCGCTGCCGGGTGGTCGTGTGCATTTTGCACTGCTGCATGGCACTAGGGCATTTACAAATGGCCAACATTGAACGGTTGGCCAATGACCGGTTTGCCCCCGGCGATCACGTACCTCGTGCAGCCATCTAGGCCACGTTGCATGAAATTCGCACCGGGTGCCGTCTAGGGAAAGATGCCTCCCCGGACGGTGAGGAGACCTCTCATCTCTTTGCTGCATGGCCAGACCTAGCTTGGTTGTTGGCCGTGGCGCCGGATGAGCCGCTCTACAAGGCGGTTGTTGATATGGCACAGTCGCTGTGGGACCTGTACCACACTTATCAAGTGGGTCCCCGCCCCCAGTGCCGGGTTATAGCAGCTACCATCCGCGAGTATTGTGCACCAGGGTCTGCGTCCCACTACCTCCTTTTTTTGGAGGAGGATGCAGAGGAGCACCACCCCATATTCCACAAGGGCACCTAGGAGGTAATATGAATGACTGCACTGCCTCTGCCACAGCGCAAGGGGATGTAGCAGCACCCGGCATTCCACAAAGCCACCCAAGAGGTGACCCAAGTGACTCCACGGCCTCTGCCACAGCCCAAGGGCATGGAGCACCCCTCCACAGGCCCCAGGACTGCCCCACAGGTGAGTCACCGTGCATTGCATCTATAGTGAGCCCAACGGGGGTTCTCACACCACAGTGTGAAACTCCAGGATCTTCCCTTGCACCCCCTGCAGTGGTGGACACTGCATGTCTAACACCAGCATCTGGTGATGGAGAGGTGGTTAGCTGCTTGCAGGAGTCCCTTGTACCACTTGCACGGCGGCCTAAGGAGCCAGTTGCGGTGGACTTTAGTCCTTGCAGCACAGGCACCGTGGCAACGGTGAGGGCATGTAGTGAGTCTAGTAGTGCTTCTGTCACTGCACAAGTTGAGAACCCAACTTGCTTGGAACAAAGCCCCATGAGGAAGACACGTCCAGCCATTCCACCTCCTAGGAATGCAGAGGCAATCCCTCCCCGAAAATGTGCCAAGACACAACTAGGCACAAACACAGGCCCTCTGGATTGTGATGCTCCATTGGCCACTGTTCAACGGAAGCCCATCAAGGCGATTGCGAACCACACCGTACAACACTGCAATGCCTGCCGGTGGCGCCTGGTGGGCTGGGAGCACAGCACCCACAATGCCTAGATGATGGGGGTATATGAGGGACATTGTGGCAGGATTTTCTGGCAAATGTGGGAAGGGGTGTGCACAATCCGCAAGCCATTGTTGAAAGGTTGGCCGAGGAGGTGCTATGTGTGTGGCAGTGTGCCGGTGTAGTGGGCATTGCAAGTGCAAAGCCCTTAGACCAAAATTCCAGTGGAAGCAGCAACTAGAGATGCCGGAATGTTCGAAATACATGGTGGCCAAGGTGACGGCCGCCGGGGTAGTGGATTTATCATGTTGCCTCTCTTAAGAGCAGTTATTGCAACGGTGCGGGAAGTGTAATGTGAAGGTTCTACGGAAGGGGGGGGAGACAGGCACGATAGCTGAGGTACTACATGTGACGAATCAGGGGCAAAGTGTGCAAAAACGTGTGAAGGTAGGAATGAGGGGTCAAACTGTTGGCCTGGCCAATAGCCCCCCTCCCTTGTGCCTGTGGGGGTGATTTGGGAGACGCACCACTGGTGACATCCTTTGTGTTCAATGAAGTCGTGGGGTTACATGTCCACAACCAACAAGAGTACAAGTTGGTTGTGGACCATGAGTTTGTGGATAATTTGGGATGGCAATGGTCTTTGCATGCCATGGTGCATGGTACACATTGGTGCAACGAAGAATGAGGGTCACTTTGTGGTGTATGTTGTTTTTGAGGACAAGTGGTGGTTGTGTGATGATACCACAGTGAAGGGGGCGAGCCCAAGCCCCACTCCGCAAAAAGCCACATTCCTGTTGTACAAGCGCAAGCCAACCAATCTCTTGGTACCAAACATGCCACAGTCTGCCTCCCAGCGAACAAGGGCTTCATCCCTTGGCAACAAAGTGGATGCCCAGAGCATGCCTACTGACACCTGTGTGCCAGCCGTGGCGCTGTCACCAGATGCTTTGCCCCCCCCCCCCCCCCCGACCCACCAACCCACAAGCAACATAGGGTCCATCAAGGGTTGGGGACAGGAACATGAATACACATGCCCAGAGCATGCCTGTTGACATGTGTGTAGCTGCCTTGGCGCCGTTACCTCACGTTTGTAGCGATCAGCAGGACATCACGTCAGTTGGTGCGAATCACCTCCAACAAGCATCAGACACACTTGAACATCATACATCTTCTTGGATACACTGCGCACACAACATGCCACATCAGACATCAAACATCAGATTTTATACACAATCCTGGTCCTTTGTAACTACTTGTAAGTATTTGGCACTAATGTTGGTTTTTGCCCTGCTATGTTCTCTCCTTTTATTATACCCGGTTTTGTTTCCAGTGCTGCCGCACTGATGTTGGCCATGGCCTTGTCAGGACTCTTTTCTTGAGCTTGATTTTGTTTCTAGTGCTTGATCCCACTTATATTATGTCATGTTGGCCGAGTGCCAACTAATTGGTGTGCATGATGGTTTGCCCTGAGTGGGGCACCACTAACACAATTGAATTTTTTTGAAAAATAAGTATTTTACTAAGTTTTACCTCGTTTCCACTAAGTTTTACCAAGTTTTACTACGTTACCTCGTCTAGGACTAAGTCTTACCAAATAGCATGCGCAGGCTATGTCCCGAAGGACATCAACTACGTGTGACTCTACTAAGGCCCCGGTGTACTGAGATGCCTTTAAAGCGTGCTAGTGGGAAATTCACAAGCGTCTACAAGCAATTTGGGGGGGGGGGGGGGGGCTTGGTGTGTTGTCCCAAGGATGGTACACCCGACACCCTTGGTACATAGCACCCAATGGTGCAATCAGGCCTGGTCTTGAGGCTCTGCGACCCTCTGCTATTTAGCGGCCGTGGTCAAGGAGTATCCGGCCTGTAGGGGTGAGTATGCAAGTGCAAATGTGAGAATGAGGGAATAGAATAACCTCCAATACACTAGATGAGGGTACATGCAATGTCTATACAATTTTTTACTTTATTTTTGCCGTCTCCCGCTCCACACGACCACCACAGGGGCACTTTAGTAGCCCGAGCCCTTTGCATGAGCAAGAAAGTGCCCACGCATGACGCCCCCCCCCCCTTTTAAGGAAGTTTATCTGTGTGGTGCAATCCTCCACTGGCCGCCTCTATCTCTAGTTCACGCAAACTTTGGGAGCACAACAACCAAGGCGTTGGGAGGACCCCCCATGGGGTCCTTTGCCCCAGTGCTGGTGCAAAGGGCATAACAACTTGCATGATCCTGTTTCAGGGCCATACAAAGCTGTTGGTAGGGCTGTGCTCAACTACCCTGCGTCTGACCAGCAACCAATTCCCTAGAGTTTGGGTAGGGGCGGCCGTCCTCAATAGCGTGTTCTTGCCCCTTGTTTGGGGAGGGGGCTCTGACCTCACCACTTCCATTGCCCTTTAGTTTGCGGTCAACCCGTCCTCCCTATCGCTCCACTCTGCATGTTGCCACACACCATGGTACACTTTGCACGCCCCTTGGCTTCACGCACCACCCTTTTGCTTTGTTTGCCAATGCCCCAGTGAGAACGCTTTTCTTGCGGCAGCGCATAGTCTGGCAAACCTAATTGATTGTGGTGTATTACAGTTTGTGCATCGTTGACCTAAAACCTGAAGCCCGGATGACTTGTATTGAGGTTGTTGTTGTGTGTTTTGGTTTTTTTTCAATAAATGGTACAAGGGGCAGCTCCTCTTGGTGACAAGATATTCCATTGCCAGTGCCCAAACCCAAACCCCCCTGTGCTCAACCTAAACCTCACCAAAAGCACTGTTAATTAGTTATCAAGTTTGTCTCCTCAATGGTCTGCAATAAACCAAGTTTTTGTAACCCCGTAGCGCAAAGAAAGTGTTCTCAGTGCCTTCTTTTGTCCTTCCCCATATGCTTCCTACCCTGCGACTGTGTGCATATGCCTCTCGTGGTGTTACTATGTTCCAGTGTTCAGTGCACGAGCGGGGGCTCATTCACCTGAAGTTGCCCGTGCAGTAGGCTGCTAGTGGGGTCCCATGGCTATCATTGCCCTCCGTAGGTAAACCCTGATAAGCACATGCTGGTAGCGACAGAGCCGACACTGTGGCCGCTCAATTTACCCAACGGTTTACTTTCATGAACAGTGCATAAAGTGCAGGGAGAAGGCCAGGACCACCAACCGGCCAGTAGGTCATTTGGACACCCAGGGTGCAACATGTCTAGATCCTCCCCCGGAAACGAAGCCCCCTGCAGCGCAGCTAACCTTTGGACTACAAGGGTTTCACTAGCAAGAACTTGGGGCCACTGTCCGTGTGGGTAGTTGGTGTGCCATGGGAACTTCCTCTGCTCTCTCCATGGGAAAAGGTAGCCAAGCCCCCAAGCACCGGCATAGGTAGGCATGGGTAGGTGGGTGGGCTGGTGTGGGTCTGTGTGTATGTACAAAGGTGTCACCGGCATCTAGGGAGCGGCCACTGCGTGTCAAGCCATTGGAGAGCTAGCTCCGGTGGCACCAAATGGCACAAGCTCCCCCATGCTCCACACTGGTCACCCGTGTGCCAGAAAGTGAATTGCAAGGTGGTTTGATGATAGCATTGTCTGTGGCATTGGGTGATGCAAGTCCACTATGTGCCAATAGTACCCCGGACAGTCAAGGGGACGCCGATGCAAAGTGCAATCCGTTAAGCTGGCTCTGCATGCTTTTTTCCATTTGCCCATGCTCCTCAATGCCTGGATTGGCGGTGCTCTGGCAGGATCCCAGGGAAAGTGGAGCCGTCCCCTAGGTCTGAGCCTCAAGTTGCCCTTTAGGCGAACCAGCAACTGCTTTGTGGGGCTGTCCAGCAGCCTGTCAGGGCTGCATCCCCTCCTCCTCCTCCTCCTCCTCCTCCTCCTCCTCCTCCTCCTCCTCCTCCTCCTCCTCCTCCTCCTCCTCCGCCTCCTCCTCCATACATGCCTGTCTGTGTGCGCGTGCACATATGTGTGTGTGTGTGTGTGTGCCTGCATGCATGTGCGTGTGGGGGTTACCTGGGCGTCTGTGTGCATCTGGTGTGTATGTTGGTGTGGCAAAATGTGATTGTTCGACTATGAAGTCCACGTGCTTCATTTGTGCAGTGATGCTGAGGGTGACAAGTCAACTGTGATGACAGCTGTGTTCCAAGAGTTCTCAGGGCAGTACAAATACGAGGATGGGTTGCGCCGGTACCACAAAAAGCGGAGGTGTGCATCTGTCATGTCCTCTGGCCTTCGATTTGACTCGCAACTGCCCCTGCCTCGAGGCATTTGGGTAATAGCACCCGCTTGGTGGGCAGAGTCAGCCACTGTCTGCCGCAGCAATTAGCCCTGTCTGTCCAGTCCAGGTCATTTTGAGCTCTTTTGTGTCCAACAATCTGGTGTCTTAGGGTGTTGAGAAAATTACGCGGAAGCGGCTGGTCTGTTACCATCCTACAGCCAGTGTCCAATTCCCTGTCCTGTTTGTATCGAGGTCATCTGGGGGGGGTAGAGTTGGGCTTGGGGGTGCAAGGGGAAACGACCGCAATTTTGTGGGCGAAAGTGGAATTTTACTTCTACTGCCTACTGTCATGCCTTCTGCCCCCCTGACGTCCACCCTCCACTCTCAGGCTTCACATGCAGTAATTCCCAGGCAGTGAAGTTTGGAGCTTGCTCTCCACCAGTGAATTGGCCATTGTAGCCTGGCACAAGGGATTTCTCAAGCCCTGATGTTGCATATTATTGCCGCAAAATGTGGTGCTGCTTCCCCTTCGGGCTGCTGGTGCATTGCAACCCCGGGGGAGGGGGCCCTCTAAGCCTGTCAGAATAAGGGCGTGGGGGCTGTAACAAATTGGCTCAAAGGCTTCGAGCCAAGCTGTCAAATTTTCGACAATGATGTGTTCCCGAAATGTTAGGATGAGGGCAAAGGCATGGAACACACACGGGCTGGGTGTGGAAAGGGGCGGAGTACTATTGAGGGTACCTCGCTGCTTGGGATCTGAATCTTGCCAGTCCTTTCTGTTCAGTGGCCCACTTGGGGTTACAGCTGATAATTCCGAATATTTCGAAATTCTGTGTTCTTTTCCAGATATGAGAAGTGAGGGTGTTTGGGTGATGGTCTGCAGCTTTTTTTTGTTGTGAGCAAATCACCTCGAAGAGAGGTTGTTAGATCAAGCGCAGGCGCGGGCGTCATATACCCCCCTTTTTTGGGGTCATTCGCGTAGCATACCCCAAGGCATGATATTGGATGTCCAACCCCTTGTAAAATCATTATTTTGCCCAATAAGACCATCCCCCAATGGATTTTTTGATTTTGAGGCCTCTACCCCCTAAAACTGGATATCACTTTTTGGGGGGGGGGGGGGGTCAAAAGTTTTCGCTCAGAAGGCTGCAAGCAGTGGGGAAGCAGACCGCCGTTAGACAACCGCTGGTCGAATGGTAACGCAGCCGACGCAAAGTTTTCGGTCGGTGGTTCGAATCCTGGTCTGCTGACTTTTCGCGGCGGCGGCGGCGCCAAATGCAGCCAACCAGGGTTCGAACCGCCGACCAAAGAAACTCCGGTCGGCTGCGTTACCATTCGGCCACTGCGCGGTCTGTAGTGAAGCGTCGCCCCACTGTTTAGGGACGCATCTGCCACTGACAGTATGACTCACTGCTGGCCTGGCGCAGGGACTGAATGGCTGACTGTCAACCTCTCTTCGAGGTGCACTGCCGAAGGCAATAGAATTTTCTTGATGTTGTGGCCTCTTTGCATTCAGCCATATCGGCTCCTGATGAGTTCCCAGCTTACCAAGCCCAACAAGAGATTGAAAAAGGAGGGAACATGGTGGTTTTTTCTAGCGTGCACCGGCAGCGCTCAAACTGGAACAACACGGGGCCACACTTGTACTTGAGCACCAAGGGACAATTGCATCACTTGCGATAGCACCTAAAGGCAAGCCAGCAACAACAGGCATCTATAAGGCACCAAGAATCGCCAATAAGCATACCAAATCCTTATAGAAGTAATTGGGGGGATACACTTGGAATGGCACCATTTGCCTGAACAAAAGTGTATCATTTTTCTAGGTGTTGTAGCTGGAAGGACCCTTTTGCATGCTAGTTGGAGCAGATGCCATATGTCTGTAGGAGCAACAAGTATCCTAGTAACCCCGAGGAAATAATTGCAACCAGTGAAAGGTCCATAGGAAACAGCAACCACTAGTCAGCATCCATGTGTGTCGGGTATCTTGTGCCAAAAATTCAATTCTATTTGAAAAGTTGGCGCCAAATTTTCTTCACACCAAAATTTGCCACTCCAAATTTGGCACATACCACCCCCGGCCCCTCGGTAGCAACAAGCAGCTAAAATCCTCCTGCAACCATTAGGAACCCTCCAAGAAATATTTTAGTTAGGGTGCATCAGAAAGAGGTAGCCCCCTCCCCCCCCCACCACCACCAAAAAAAACTGGGGGTAGGTGGTTTGAATCAGTGGGTGTAGTGGCAACTAGGGGGCACTGCGTGTTTGAGATATGATTTGTCAAATGTGTGTGGAATGTGGAATGGCAGAGTGTGGGGTTATGTTGGTGGGCCCAGCCCCGAGAGTCTAATAAGGGGTTGGGGTGTTGGGAAACAAGCTTGGATGGCCCTCTCCCCTGGAGGCAGGTGCTAAAGACAGGCAGCATCGCGCTCAGAGTACTTTCCCATGGGACAGGTCCATGCTGTTGCTATCGCTAATTGTTTCTGTAATTGTTGCCGATGCTGGTGCTGTTCATGTTGGTGTGACTGGTGTTGTTCATGCTGGTCTGATTGTGGCTATGGCTATGGCTATGGCTATTGCTGTTCCTCCAAGATCCTAGAACAAGAACAGCGTGACATCAATGTCAAATATTGCGACATATGCATGCCAAGACCCGCATGTCTGGTTCATTTTGTGGCCTGCTTGTGGCCTTGGTAGCAACAAGCGTCCAAAAGCCTCCCGCAACCCTTAGGGGTCAGGGTGCATCGAAAAGGGGCAGCCTCCTCGCACGACTACGGGCTAGGTGGTTCGAACTGGTGGATGCAGCGCCCTTCCCTAGGGGGGGTGGCACTGTGCTTTTGAGGTATGATTGTTGGAATTTATGTGTGAGGTCATTTGGTGAGCCCAGCCCCGAGAGCCCAATAAGAGGGGGGGGAGTGTGGGAAATAGGCTTGAAGGCCCCCCCCACCCGGAGTTGCAATGGATCCCAGGCCTCGGTGGGAGACCCCATCCCTCCTGCAAACTGTGTCAGCAACCGGGTTTGGTGATGAAGGTGCTGCGAATTCCCTTCCTCTACCCAAAGGGGGCTAAACCAATTGGGGGTAACCTCTTCTCTTGCCCTTTCAATTGTCCTGGGTAGTAGTCTCAATACCCCAAACTACGATCCCCACAGCGTGCCGCATTAACCGCTCTTAACAGCCCTGCAAATGTCTCACACGCAACATCCTTTGGTGCCGAGCCTACCATAAAGGGGGGGTAAGGTTTGCTGGTTGGTAATTGCGGTTTACCACACTTGGGTGTCTTCTGTGGAGATGTGCTTACAAGCTGGGGGCAGTAGATGCTTGGTGATTTCTGCTACGTGCCGATCATAGGGTTCTCAGTTTTGGTTTCGTTACGTGCTGCTGGCTTTGGGTGTCAGCTTGCAGAGGAGGTGTACATGCGTCCACTGCTGAGCTAGGAGCCCCACCTTGGGCAGGCATGTGTCACGATGTGTTTTTTCTTTGGGGGGGTGTGTTTTTTCTTGGGGGGGGGGGGGGGCAACACTGACGGGGTTCTGTCAGGATGTTCGCATCAAAGGAAAGAAGACACATTGTCGTGCAGCAAGGGCAGGGTGCTGGTGTAGAGTGGCAGAAGAGAGTGTCACCGTAGGACTGACAGTAACAGTGACAGTCACAGTTTAGTCAGTGCCGTTTGTTTGTCGCTATGTCTCTTCTGGGTCATCCCCAAACTTTCATCCTGTGCTTGCTCTCCACCAGGCATTTCCGTTTCCATGCCTTGTTCATGAGGGTCAACTCCTTACACCCAAGTCACAACGTCCGATTACTGCCTGATTCTATACTGTCACTTCTTTCTGTTATTCTGTAGTGTCAATAGACGCTCTGGTCTTGGGCTTGATTCATCCTGCTTCTTGTGCTCCTCAGGGACTTCAACACTGTATTTTACCAGTACCTCGCACTTCTGACGCATCTGCCCCTCGACATCCAACTGGCCACGGCGTTTGCAACGGCTGAGATATGGTCCGGATTTTTCGCGGCTGACCCCACAATGGTGCTGCCGCGCATCGGGCCTTGGTTGGTCAGCCTCGTCACACAGCAGGTTGTAGCAATAGTTGTGAGTGCAGGCATACCAGCAGGGTGCACTGTATTAATACCTGTCCACAGAATACCCACCGCCTTCTTGCATCACAAAGTACCATCCGTCTGCAAGCCCCAGCAAAGGGGCGACAGTGCGGCGCTCCCATGAGGGGAATTTTGATGAGCGCCGGGGCATCTGTAGCTACCGATTTTGTGATTGAGTTTGTGACAGCCTCCCTCCCCCTTGGCCCTCTCTTGCCGAAGGGACGGATTCATACCTCGGTTCCAGAAATGTGATGTTGGTGCCACAAACAGGGGGATGCTGCAGGTGACCCGATCCTTTGGTGCATGATTCCTCTGCACTCCTGCTTTTGTGAACAAAAGGGGGGGGCATCCAACAGCACCCCGAAGCCGTGTTATGAAGTGGGGCACTTCATGCTCAGAGCATGTCATGCATCAGATGCTTTTGCATTGTGGATCATACCATTATACCAGAGACACAAAGGCAGGATGCAGGAAGAGTACGCCGCTTTTCAGTGTCGTCTGGCAGTGAGTAGTCTTACACTACTCTATCTCTTCTGCCCAATACCAAGAGTAGCAGTCTGGGGTTCCTGCATAGACCAACGCATTTGTTTGCGCAGTTATAGAGAAAGATAGTCCATTCTCCTGTCGCCCATTCCGTGTGCACACATTTCTGTATGCAAAACGAGCCAATGTGGCCAGCCGCCCCTACAAATTCCCACATCCTCGACAACCATTGGGGGAAGGGGGGAGGAGGGTCTGGCAGCCCCACAAAACCCCCTCTACCTGTCCCCAGTTGTTCACAGGGAATTTCAGCACACGGAATGAATTCCTTCCCCCTTTTCATTCATTCCTTTCCTGCCTTTGCACTGCCCCTTGCCAACCACAGGAGCGGATGAGGGAAAGTGGCACATGCTCCAGTCAGGCTCTGCACAGCTGGGAGCTCTGTTCACACCCTGGTGATCTTTACCCCCAGAGATCCCCCACTGTGGATAACAGAAACATCATTTTCAGTCAAAAGATGACCCGCTGGTCATGTTCATTTTGATCAAAGTGCCTGCAAGTGAAGAGAACGGTTCTTATGGGGATGCATGTTTTGTTTTGGCGGGGGTTGGGACGATGAGTGGGATGCATTGAAGTTGGTTTAACTCCGCAGTAAGGTTTTGCATTTGACTACCTTTCTGGCACCAGCCCCTGGTCGTCCCCCGCCACTCTCTTAAGTGAATGGGCAAAGTGTGCTTGGGAGCCAGTCTCTGTCTGTACCCTTTCCCCCAGGGGCTTGCTTTAATTTTCATTCTGGCAGGCTGGGTGGACCCCTCCCCCCTCCCCGCTCTCAACCAGCTGAAAACCTGGATTTTGGGACCTTTTTCAGTGACTGGAAAAGTTTTTTCTCTCCGCCTTTGGCACATATCAGACAGTGTTTATTTATTGTTCCATGTGTATTCAATGTTCATTGTTTTGCATATTACCATGACCCAGCGCTCGTTGTCTGTGTATTTCCGCTCCCCAGTCCAACCGCCGCTTTGTGTGAAATGCGCAGATGCAATCAACACGCTACTTCAATTTCGGTTTAAAGATGGGCACCCTGGACAGAAGAGACAAGAAGCATACAACACCTGCAAAAAGCATGTTCCACACTGTTTTTATGTGTACCAATGGCAATGCTGTTTGAGTTTGTCATTGTGGTGCGGGAAATGGCGGCGCAAGACCACAAAGTGCGTCGCCTGCTGCATGAATTTTATGCAATGCAGTCAACTGTTTGTACAAACAAAACAAAGAGCGTTTACGGCCAAAAAAAAAATACACAACATCACAATTTTTTTTTCACACGCGTTTACCGCCAAAAAAAAATTGCACACGACGTGACAATTTTTTTGTACACGCGTTTACCGCAAAAAAAAAAACCACACAATGTGAAAAATTTCTTTACACTTGGTTACCGCAAAAAAAAAATACGGGGCTTTACCACAAAGAAGAAAATTCACAATTTTATTGAAAACAAAAAATGCATGCGTGTCACCAATCTGCCCATTTGTGGGCCACTTCTGATTTTGTCCCCCGCTCTGAGGCATTGGGGACCCCAAGACGGTAGAGGTTATGCAGCCACTACGCCCACTTGTGGGCCACTTCTGATTTTGTCTCCTGCCCTGAGGCATTGGGGGGCCCAGACAGCAAGGGTCACGTGGCCACCAAGCCCACCTATGGGCCACTTCTGATATTGTCCCCCTCTTTGAAGCGTTGGGGACCCCCTAGACGGCAAGGGTTATGTAGCCACTAGGCCCACTTGTGGGCCACTTCTGATTTTCTCCCCTGCTTTGAAGCGTTGGGGACCCCCCACAGATAGCAGGGGTTCTGTAACCACCAGGCCCACTTGTGGGCCACTACTGATTTTGTCCCCCGCTTTGAAGCGTTGGGCCCCCAGGCGGCAGGGGTTATGTAGCCACGAAGGCGCAACCTTCCATGCCCACTCCTGTCATGGAGAAGGACACCCATCCCAAGGTCCTCATCCCCAGAGAGTGGCGCAAGGTGCCGGATGCCTACCCCAAAGATGCATGTGGCTAGTTGGAGTGTGACCACCGGTTCATCAATGAGCTGGCCAAGCAGCTGGTAGCTGAGTTGCACGTGGCTTGTCAGCTTAACCCCAATCAAAGCCCAAGTTTAGCGACACAAAAGCTAACCTCATCCACAAACGTGCATTTTGCAACTACTTGTAGCAGGTGCATGTTGTGTAGCGTTATATTTTCCTCCGCCTATTTGGTGTACCAATGGTGGAGCGCATAAGCATGCTTTTATTTTGGCCCCATCTCAGTGCCTTGGTGGCCTATAATGGTGGCACTAACGTTGGCCACACAGAGTACTAGGTGCTTCGTGGACTCGGCATTCCATTGTTAAGGTTGCTCTGTGGTACCGTACGGAACCGGCAATTGTACATATTGCGCATGTATTATACACGTTGCATTTCTTTAAAATTTTCCTTTTTTTTTCATTTACGTGCCTTAGCGCAAAGCACTTACACGCATTTACCGCAACAAAAATTCAATTTTTCTAATTTACATGGCTTCCCGCAAAAAAAAATTACACAATTTACCGCAAAAAACACGTTACGCGACTTGACAATTTTTTTGTACACGGGTTACATTTTTCAACTTTCCAGTACTGGCCCCCCTCCCCCCTCCCCCCCTGCTCAACCCCCACATGCGCACACTCCTCCATTCCCACAGACAGCTTAGAGGCACGCCTCCACAAAACCCAAGTGCGTTAAAGTGGAAGTACCACTGGGTAAACCTGCTCCACGTTTGATGGTGCACGCCCCCCCCCCCCTTCTGCCTGAGCAAAAGGAACTCCAAGGCGCGTGCTGCACCCCATTGCTCCACTCACCCCACTGCGGTCCCTCCTGCCTTTTGTGCACATAGTCTCCGCTCCTTCCCATCGTGACTGTCATGATGGCCTGGTCTGCGCACGTCAGTACCACAGCCCCTGTGATCTTGGACTACATTGTCCAACTCCAGTACAAAGAGAAGGCGGACCTCACAGTCCTAATCAACACCCTCCGCAGCTCAGGCGCTGTTCCAGACCCTCAGGTCATCGCAGCTTTCGCGCAGGCAGGCCGCTTCTGGTACTCATATCTGTGCATCCTTGCGAGCGACCTCCCCACCCTCCCGGTTCCCAAGCCCGCCACAGCCCCTGCAGACCCCGCGGTCCCCATGGGGGACGCCGCTGTTGTTCATGAGGAGGCAGTAGCGGGCAGTCAGTTGGAGCTGTTGGCGGACGTGGCAGCAGGCCTGCACCAGACGAGCACGCATGTGATTGCGCTGCTGCTGTGGCAGGAGTTCTTTCTGGTGCTGGAGGCAGAGGGCATTAATGCAGGTGCTGTGTGACCACCATGTACCCAGATCAAGGCCGTGGCAGTCCCAGGGGCGAGACGGTCAGGGATTGGGTTGATACCGTTGTGCATCAAAACACACACAGCAGCTGCGCCAAGAGGCTCCTCCGCACTGCTGCACTCAAGGCAATCGCCGAGGCCTTTGCCAACTCGGCCATATGGATAGCATACTGATGGTTGTTGGACAAACAGGGTCCCTTCCCCCTTTTGCGCCTACTCCTCTGCGCCCTGGTGTCTCTTGTTTCCCGTACACCCTCCATCATTTTTCAGAGAATGCGCAGGAGAAGTTACCGCTGGCGCTCACAGACAAGTGTACTACGCTGTGGCTGACGGCTGTTGCAGACGTCGAGGATAGTGAGCTTCTGGTGGCCCTGTACAGAGCCTTCCCTTCCTTTGTTCCCTCACGGTTTGTGGAGGAGCATAAGGACAGCCTCCTGCCCCTATTTTTTGCAGCGATGGCGCTGCCAGAGTTTCCCACGCGGCTGCATGGCCACGTGGCCGCCACCGTGCACAACATCCACGGGCATCAAGGGGTACTGCGGACTGCGCAGGACGAGGTATATGCTGTGGTTGGGTCTCCAGGGACTGTTGGTTGGTGCTGCCGTCGTGGGCCCGTGCCCCACATTTTTCAGATAGATGGAGTTCTTCGCACACTCGATCCCACTGTGGGGTCCACGGAATTCTATTGCCTTCGGCAAGTCCACCTTGCACAGAATCTACTCCAAGCAATGCACACCCAAGTGCCATACACAGCCAACACCTGTAAAAACCACATAAATACTGCCTAGAACATGCTTGACATAGGTTGGATGGTCATTTTAGGTGGATTACAAACTAACAGAGAAGAATACATGCAGTGCAAAACTTACGTCCGAGTGTGTCAAACTTCAGTTTTGCTTTGAGAACGGAGCATGCACAAAAGCAAATGCGTCACTGCATTCCAGAAGGGGTTCAATGCATCCCCAAAGAAAACGTAGCCGCACTCAGACACAGAAAGCTCCATGGGTCGCGCCCAGGACAGAGACTCCAACGCAGCATATGCAACACAGTATGTACAAAACGACTACGGACAGAATTCAGGGAAGTCCACAAAGCACCAGACCGGCGTTCGGCGGGCGCACCAGTCCTCAACCACTGCAACGACCGCCCGGTACAGACGTTCCCTCGCGACCGCAGTATTCCCGCAACGCTCCGTGCCCGACGTCCAGAGCGCCAACAGGGGCACACGCACAAGCACCGGCGGTGGCAAGGCAAAGTACTATGCCTCCCAAACATCCGGCAGCCATTGCAAGAGCGCTGCTGCCAGTAAGTCTGGATCTGCACCCACAAACTGTCGGCCTCTCCGGGCACAAGCCAGCCACTCCGAGGCGGACAGGCCAATGGCATGGCCCCGTCACTAGCAATGACACCGGGGCACCAACCCACAAGCAAAATCAATCTACAGTGTGGGTTAGCCCACCATATATCCGGGACTCACTGATGAACCCCACAGATTGAATGGGCCCCGGTCCCAGAGCGGCGCAAACAAGCTCCCAACAACATCCACCCCGGACCCACGCGCAAAGTGCAAACGAGGTGCGCGCCAAGCCGCGGTGGAAGCAGAGCCATAACACCACCGCAAGGCTTCACACACCGTGGACGGGGACACGGCCAAACCAACGGAGGTGCATTGAATGGGCGGCGCCCGTCCAATGAAGAACTCAAACGCCCCAACAAATAAGGCCACCAAGTCCAAGATCCCGGGATGTAGTGTACAAATGGCGTATAGAACACATGCCGCCTCCAACACACGCTCCCACGACTGCGATCCCGTGACACAGGACGATAGCGCCCGGGCGCAAGAACGCAGGACTGGAATCGGCTCCGCACGGGCCCGGAGCTGCCGCTCCTGCTCATCCCAACGGCCCCTGCCATGCCGACGACGGCGACCCATATGCGAGGGCACCGCTTGGGGGACCGGATGATACAGCAGAAGATGGATGCCACGCACCATGAAAAACAGACAAGTACTAGAGCTAGTGAAAGTCACGCTGGAAAACCGCCCATCCCCACAACAACCACCCTCCCACGAGTGTCGCAGAAAGCACTGCACCACAAGCACCCGAGAATGGTTGGCAAAGTCAGTCGGCGCCAAACGAAACTGTGCTAACAACCACTAGCACACCGCATCAAGTACTCAATCTCCGGTGACACGCGCATCAAAAGCCGACACGCGGTGTGTCCTTTGTACCCAAGGCGGAGGGGCCCAACATTGTCACCGGCGCCTCAACAATGGCACCGCCGCGGTGGTTCTTCTAGTTCGGGCGAATACCCCCGTTGTGGTTTTTTGACCGCAGCGGTCCACCGAAGAATTGCCGGATCGGCCGTCTAGCCCCACCGCACAAAGCCGGGTTCACTTGGCATTGGCACACCCCAACTAGCGAATTGTCTTAAAGTACAAACACTTCGTATGAGCGGTCCATGGGGCCCCAAGCCGCCGCACGCACCGGTTTAACCCGTGGCGCACTTGACGTGGAGACATGTCTAACAGCGTCCAACCCCAACCCCTGCAGGCTCCGGTAGATGGATGGTGCAGCCAACTCGGCCAATGCCTTGTCCCTAGAGCAGCCGTCCATCAGCCTACTCCACGGATCCACAGGGCTCAACTCGCTGGGTACCCAACATACAAAAAGGGAAGTGGTCGTTATAGACCATTTAGAAATAATTCCCGTGAGCACCCGGGGCTTAGCCGAGAGTCCCAGCCCTGCCTTCGCATTGGCAAGCATTTGCAGTTGCGCCGAGTTATCACCCACCACGGAGGCCGCAGGCCAACAGACCGCCAGTATGAAAGATGGTGGCAAACTCTAATGCACGTAACTCGATGGATTGCTCGTTGCAAAACGAATCGGCGACCACCGCACAATGCCCCCCAGCTCGGGTGCCCAGAGGCCCACGCGCCAATCCCCCGCATCAAGGCTCCTATCAAAGAACACCAGCGTGGGGCGCCTTTTGGAGGGCGACTGAAGCACTGGCACCACCCACCTTCTGGCCGCCATTACAATGGGCGTCACCATGGCGTGTAGCAGCTTCAGGGGTGTGTGATTTAACGTGACGGGGGCCCACAGGATGTGCGCCCACGTGGATGCGAGAAATGGTAGCATGCCCCAAGATGGTTTGGACTCCCATAAGACGCGCCCGGCTGGACGCAACAACTCCTTGCGTAAGCAATGGCCCACGGCAAAAAGGAGCCAACGAGCCAACAAGGCCGCCCACTTGTTTGTTGAGCCAGTGATGACCCCCCCCCAAAAGGAACTATTTCCCATCCAGTCAATACGGTCTAGGGGGGTCAACTTACTTTTTGGGCTCACCAATGCACCTTCCGACACCTAAAGCTTCACAATGGCGTCCGCCGCCGGTTGCACCCTCGCGGCCCGAAATGCAAGCACGAGGATATCATCACAACAAATCAAAACGATAACTTCACACACACTCGCTCTACAGACAATGCCGGTAAGGATTTCTTGGCATATCACCAGGCTATATGCCCATCCAAAAGGAACCGCCCTAAATGCGTACACAGTGTCATACATGGTGATACGGAAGCTCTGGCGGTATTGTGGCGGCAGTCCGAGACTCCAAATCAGCTATTGATGTACATGTAGCAAGCAAGTAACGGCTCCCCTTGTCCCGGAGCACGCAGAGAGAACATCCCGCACACCAAAGCAATGTACCGGTCACAGTCCCCGCGAAATCGGGGCGGCAAACTATGCAAATTTCCTATGTCTTGCACGAGCATTAAAATGGCTGCCAATTTTTGAGATGGAATTTGTAAGGGCGGTGGTCGCGACCTCATGGATTCATTGAATGCCACCAGATTGACAATACAACTTGCTTTTTCTTGGTATTTGGGAACCGGGAAAAACGACCCACTAGGGCCCAAGTCGGGGTCATGAACGGGCCTGAGCACCCCCTTTCCAATGAGTGCCCTCGCTATAATATTCCCCTCATCGCTGGCCGGTCTCAACCGGCTAAAAGAGCCACGCGAAATGGCAAGAAAAGAAGGAAAGACCGATCGCTGCCAAATAACGAGAGGTGCGTGTATACACCCAACCGGACCCAACCCACGGTGAAGAATATTTATGGATAAACCCACAAGCAGCAGCTTGGAGCTGGTACGATCATGCAAAAACAAGCCCAATACTCTGTGATGAAGGAGTCCGGGGCCACACACAACAGTCCCAAAAAATTGAAAACGCCAAAATCGTCTGCAGCCATCCAACCCCATACCGTAAACAACAACAAACCGATTTCAAGCAATCCCCTCGCCTACGGACCACGGCCCATGATGGGGGACTACAATGTCCAACCAACGTTCCCATCGAGCCTCATTTCACCAAGATTGCCAACTCCTTCCCACCTGCATCTGAGCTAGCTCCTCGAGAGACGTTCTTTTTCTGGCATCGGCACTACCCATGTTAGATCGTCCTTATATGTGTCGCGGTCGTGTTGGCGACTCTGGCGCTGCTCTTGCTCTGCCGCATTGCATTTTAATGGAGGTGCTTGTGGGGCGAGACGTTCGTGGTAGGGTGCTGGTGTGGGGCGCCTGATGATAGGTGAAGGCCATGTATGGTCCTGAGTGAGACACTGGGGTGTCCTCCGGTTGCGGACTGTGATTGTATGCGTCCGTGTGTCCTCATCTATTCCCTTGTAATTTGTTGATTGTTTCCGTGGTGCTCCGATTTCATATGAGATCTATGGTGTGTGGTGGCGTCCTACGATTGTAGACTTAGCCGTAGGCTGAGTGTACTTTGTTGGTGAGGTTTGGCACAAGTTTCATTGTCTATTGCTATACCCCTGTGGGCTCAGCTTGCTTCAGAGTAGTTAGCAGCACTGATTCATGGCCTTGTGCCATAGTTGTGGATATAGCTGCTTCCGAAGGTGATTTTTGACACTGAATTTGTTGCTTTGTGTGAACCGTGTATCCAAGCCGGGTCAAATCATGGCGATCCAAGGCGGTACACACAACACAGATCCAAGCTGGTTCACACAATGGAGATCCAAGCCGAATCACCCAACAACGGTGCAAGCCGGATCACACAACGGAGATCCAAGCCGGTTGACACAACAAATATTGAAGGTGGTTCACGGAACGGAGATCCAAGCTGGTTCACAAAATGGACATCTACCTCTCTCCATACGATGGAGATCCAAGCTAGTTCACACAATGGAGATCCAAGCTGGTCAATCTGGTTCACACAATGGAGATCCAAGTTGGTTCACGCAATGGAGATCCAAGCCAGCTCACACAATGGAATGGAGATTTAAGCGGGTTAGTGGAATTAGTGTAAATTTGAGTTCTTGTACAGGATTTGCTTACGTAGTGTTACTCCACGGCTCATCTTGGTGCATTTGATACACCCTAATGCTCCGGCCTTGCAACCGGAGGTGGCGTGTTCCCGCCAAGGCAAAAATTTTACGTGTTTTTGGCATTTTGTCCCGGACAAGTGTCCCTCTTTCATAGGGCTTTTTGGCCTTGGTGGAGCTAGCTGGTTACTTTTTTTTCTTTGTTGGCCATACAGGTTTGTTTTGCTGCTTCTTTTTTCTTTTTTAGCCTAAATGGGTTTTTTCTTTCATCCAGCTCGCTTTGCGTGGAGAAAATGGGACCGTTGTGTATTGGAACCAATTCACCTATGATGTCCCGCATGTATTCCAAGTGTTGTAGGCTAAACATGGTTCCATATCCTCAGCAATCTAGTGACATTTCGCACATCATTGGAGGTCATCTACCACTTCATTATGCCCCATGGAAGAGGCAATTGAATTTTTGCACGCAGACGTTGCTATTCTTTTTTTTTTGGTCCACAGGGGTTTGGTTTATTGCTCATTTTTCTCCTTTTTTTGTTCCAAGCGGGATCTTTTTTTGAACTAGTTGACTGTCCGTGGAGAGGTAGTCTTGTGTATTGGAAACAATAACTTGTGATCTTCCAAGTCTATACCAAGTGTTGCAGGCTAAACACGGTTCCATAACCACAACAACTTAGTGACATTTGCAAAATGATTTCAGACTATATACCACTTCATTATACTCCATGCAAGACACAATTGAAACTTTGTAGGAGCAAAAACTTTTCAAGAAAATTTTTTCGGAGGCATGACTTGACATTGTGAACATACCAAGCGTCGTGGGTTAGACATTGTCCCATTCCCACGTATCATCTTGTATGAGCAAATTTTTTTTGTAGGACGTCATTGCACATTTTGTCACAATCGAATCGCATGCAAGTATTGATACATTGCCAATTGAGAGGTGCCGTGGATGATTCATGCTTTAGGACATTCTATGATGAGGCCATTTTGGCAGCATAGCATGTTGCCACAGTTACACTGCTGCCCTACTCCTTGTCCTTCATTTTGGAATCCCTTTTGGGCCTTTTTGGATTGAGGTTTGCAATATGTCCTTCAGGCTGCTTTCTTGTATTTGGTGGAATGTGAGGTTCACTTGCAATTGCACCTTCTTGTTCAACGTTCACATCCTTAGAGGTCTAGCCCTTTTTGAAGGTTTTCACCGTCATTCCCATCAAATTCTTCATCACCGACAAAATCGGAACTGATAGCAAATTGCCTTTGTCCGTCTTTTTGCAGTCCCATTTGCTCTTTTTTGGATGGGGTATTGCAAATATGGCCCTCAAGCTGCTTTTTTGTATTTGGTGACAGATGAGGTTCACTTGCAATTGCACCTTTTGATTCAACGTTCACATCGTTAGAGGCTTGGCCCTTTTCAAGGGTTTCACCTTCATTCCCATCGGATCCTTCATCACCAAACAAACTTTCTGCCGACAGCAAATTGATTTTATGAGAGGAGGACATTTCGTGTGCGACCAGGCTATCAAAGGAAGGACCCAAAGACTTTGGGTTGAGATTGGCGAGGCTCATCCTGGTGCTTTTGGTTGGAGTGGGGGTTGTGTTTTGAGGGGACGAAGCCGGTAAAGCAACCTCAAGGCCCTCCAGCCACTTTTCTAGGATCCATGTTAGCATGGCAAGTTGGGTAATTTTTTACTCATTTCAAGCGGTGCCATTGTGTGTCTCAATACTGGCCATTAGCCTATTTGTAATGCTTCTGAAAATTCCAAAATCATTGTCACTAATTCGATTGTGTATCTGAATGTTTGTTACCAAATCCATCACCCTCTTCATATCACCCTACAAAGCACGCACGTGTGTGTTCCACCTGCCGTCTTATCATTGTTGTACAAGTTTCCTTGTTATTGGGTTTGGCGCATATTTTCAAAACCGAATCGCCTTTTCAAACTGTCTCGTGACAGCAAGTTGCGTTGTTGATTCGGGATGCACCGGAGTGCACGGTCACACCGTTGCATCCATGACTCCATCTTGTGCATATTTCAAGTGCGTCAAATAAAATTTCTTTGCTTCCTTGCCAGTTTTATTGGATTTTTTCGTGCATAAAAGTCAAAAAAAGCTTGCTTGTCCATGAAGCTTTGCAACATTGCCTCCACTTGGTGCGGTGGTGTTCGGTAAAACCAACGAATCTTTCCGCCTTGCATGCCAAATAGCTTTTCACCCAATGCATGGGTTCCCGCACCCGCTACTTGCGTATGACACATAACCGATCCATGCAACAGAATTTGCGGCTTGAAAATCGGATTTCTTTGCACCTCTTGTCCACATTGCCAATTGTAATCACCTTCAATTACATCCGAATTTCTTTTGCAAGCTGGACATACATCAACGACAAGTCAACGCAGTTCAATATGTTTTATCATGGCCGCCAACCTCCACAAACCATCACAAGAGCATGTTTCGGTGTCATTCAACTTTGCCCAATCAATGTGTGTTGCCTTTTTTTTTTTTGGGTAATGGGAGCTTGGTTAATTTACAAGTTGGGACCCATTTTGCAACTTGTGTGTAAGAATGTTTAGGGATGATGTTACGATCCGCAATCCTACATGCATGTGCCATGAGCTTGCCTTCTGGGCAACTGGCAGCAACAAAACGAAGGACTTGATCTTGCTTATAAGACTGTTCAGCATTGTCACCCCAAACGGTAGCAAGCAAGCAAAATTTGGCTTCAGCGTGTGCCAAGGTGATTTCCCTGCACTTTTTACGTTCATCGGACATGGTGTCTTTGACTTCCCCCATACTAGCACCTTTACTTCAAACATTTCCGGCTTTGTTCTTGATGAATCTATCGAAAGTCTCAAAAATGACATGATTTTGTGGAAAGCCTGCCCCATCAATGGCAGATCATCTGGAGGTTCCTTTAGTTGACAAGAACCATTTTTTGTGCGAGTAGAACCTTTCCTTTCCAATAGGAATGGGATTAACCTCCAAACCGCGCCACCAATATACATCTCCAACCAACAATGTGTGGCGTTTTTGAAAGGCAATCTCTTCATTCTTCCACCAAATTGTTACAATTACCCGGTCTTGTTGGGCATCCATTCAGACAACATCACTAATCGCTACCTCCCCGTACTTTGTGGTGATTGACTTTTTTTTCGCTGCCATCCACCAAGCAATGGACACGGTCGTTTCCATGGCAGTGATTTCCGAGATGAACATTTTGTGCGGTGTGCCTACAAGGAAGCGAAATTGGTTGGTAAAAACAACAAGAATGTTGTACGTTGTTCTAGTTTTTTTACCAAGATCATGATAATGTGTTGCTTTGTTGCGCTACGTATATCATTGCAAATGAAAACCGTGTCTTAAATCTTGATTTGTTGCTAGCCCTTTGCTAATTTCAAAAATCCTAATCTTATCAAGCTACTTGATTTTTGTTTACTCATCCCTTGATCACTAGAAGCATCACTTTGCCAATTTGAAAAATCCTAATCGTATCAAACTACTTGACTTTTGTTTAGGCATCCGTTGATAACTAGAAGCATAGCTTGGACATTTTACACAACAGGCAAAAGATCCATTCTACTGAACACGCAGTCATGCTACAAAGCACCAATGAACTAAAAAAGCAATCGTTGGTAATAGCAATTTGATTGTCCAATGCGTTGCGTGATAGCAAACAACTAACATTCGACAAACCATAATGTATTGTACCACACATCTACGGCACACGCAATCATGCTCCAAAGCACCAATGCAAAAACAAAAATAATTGTAACCGGTATCAAAAATCTTTTTCTTCCCCTCCACCCTACTTGGAGATCGGGTGTGTGTGTGTGGGGGGGTCAACCAATGGAGTGATACACAACCTACTTTTGCAGCTTTTTGCCGTGTACAGCTCAAAAATCGAAATTGCCCTCGATTTGGGGTGACAGACTCCCACACGCCTTGTGTCGCCCCTAGGAATACGGTGCTGGACTCCCACGGGCCTTGTGTGGCACTCGGGGTTGGAGTTATGGACTCCCACACGCCTTGTGTGGCCCCTCGAGTTGGGGAGATGGACTCCCGCACATGTTGTGTGGCCCCTTGAGTTGGGGGGATGGAACCCCACACACCTTGTGTGGCCCCTCAAGTTGGAGAGATCGACTCCCGCACGCCTTGTGTGGCCCTCGAGATGGACTCTCAGTCCGCATATCATCACAACATACTTCTTCTTTTCCTATTTTCTATTTTTGTGTTTCCTTCGGTCGTGAGGAAAACCGTATTGCCACTACTCTCCTCTTTCCTATCTGCTATCCTCTTGTATACTTTGTGGACCCTCCAGGCAATAGCCGGGCACCTCTCTTGATAGAGGGGTGGGTGGCGTCTTAGGTCACCCACCGGGTGCATTTACACACTGTGGGACCTGGCTTGGATCTCGTTGTGCGAACCGACTTGGATCTCCATCGTGGAATGTGCTTTGGGAACCAGCTTGGAATTCTGTTGTGGGAACCGGCTTCAACCTGTGGGAACCCGTTTGGATCTCGGTTGTCGGAACCAGGTTGGATCTCGATTGTGTAAACACGGTTGGATCTCCATTGCCACTACTTTCCTCTTTCCTGTTTGTCATCCTCTTGTGTACTTTGTGGACCCTCTCGGCAATGGCCGGACACCTCTATTGATCCAGGGTTGGGTGGGGTCTTAGGTCACCCACCAGGGGGCAGTTACGCATTGTGGGAACCCGCTTGAAGCTCCGATGTGTTAACCGGCTCGGATCTCTATTGTGTAATGTATTTTGGGTGCCGGTTTGGGTTTCCGTTGTGGGAAACGGCTTGGATCCCTGGAAACGGATTTGGATTGGTTATGGAAGCCGGCTTGGATCTCGGTTGTGTAAACACGCTTGGATTTCCATTGTCTAACATCGCTTGGATTCCTGTCGTGGAAACCAGGTTGCAGTGCCATTCAGCTTGGCGAGACTATCCATTCAGTCGAATGCATTGGATTGCCATGACATATATCGCCCTTGCATGAACCAACCCTCCACTATGTCAATTGGCTTGGATCTTCATTTGTAATCTCCATTGGGTGAGCAGGCCGGTAGTGTCAGTGTGTGGCTTTGGTTGATACTTGACTTTTTCGCCTTGGTGTGTTGATGTATTGTGACATACAACACGGGTTGTCCAATGTTACTTGTTTGCCATCAAAGCATGCATTGCGCAATCATATTTGTTTTCGGGGGTGACCCCCCCCCCCCACAGGGGGAGAGTAAAAAAAAGTGGGTCCTACAAGAGACTCGTTTTCTTCCCATGTGGCACGTACCACTCAAGATCACGGTGTTTCCGCCACATAACATGCCTTTGGCACTCGCTGGCATGCCCGTGTTTGGCTATTCGGGGTACTAGCCCATGCCCAACATGCCATTTGCGACACATTGCCGTTGGTGGCCCCTTCTGCATAGCATGCTTCAAAGCACAATGGCATGAACCAGCAAACAACATGCATTGCCGACGCGGGTGGTATTTGTATTCAGGGGCACAAAGGACCCCAAGTACTCCTGGCTACATATCGCGTAGTAGCACCCCACCGTGGACTTTTGTTGGCGGTAAGAATACTCATATGCAGTCCATGGGGCAAGAACCCATGCAAGCAACATGTGGACCCCACGTTGGTATAATTGCTGGTTATGGCCCTCAATAGGTGCCCAAAGTTTGTTGTAGACCCCACAATATCAATGTTCCCATTTGGTCGTTCCAATTTCCTTGCCACCGTGTACATGTCCATTCCTTTACAATGCTAGGTGATGCACCCGGCGTGGTTCGGATGGCTCCTTATGGCCATTCAATGGGTGCCGCATGTGCGTCGTGGACCCCACCACGCCCATCATTCAAGGGCAATTTCACTTCACACAATCAAACCATGGACATGCGACACTCGCGTTGCCAACATATGGCACCCGCTCCACATTGACTTGCCCCACACTAGTACCTTGCTAACTTGACCTACTAATCATGGTAAGCTACTTAGGCATGTTGTGCAACCAAGCAACAAAGCAACAAAGCAAACAGATCAGCAAAGCAAGAAAAACAAATTCTTCATTTTAGTGGTTCCAATACACTGCTGGTGTTTGGCACCAAGTGGACATGCTTTTTGTCGGGTGTCCACTGCGTGAATAGGGCCCCTTGCATGTCTTGGCCGGGGGGGGGGGGGGCATGGTGGCGGGCGGTGGTCACCATCATGAGCACCTCCCCTCAGGTGAGGAGGACCTCGTCCCACCTCTCCACTTGGGCCTTCCCGAAGGCCGTTCCCGCCTTAATGCATAGGCAGTACTGTGGGGAGAGGGCCACAAAAGTGGAGAGGTGGCAGTCTGACTTTAACTGGTCGGGCGGGGGGGGGCGGCGGCGTGGGGGGCGGGCCAGGTGTCCGTCTGGGCCTGCTGATCGCCGGACTGGGCACCGGACACGATGACGGAACCGGGGGGCACGGGGTGAACGGATGCGAAGGTGTCACCCATCCTGCCCTTCACCTTGGTTGTCAAGTTTTTGAACACGCTACCAACCAGGGCCTCTATCTTGGACGGTCTGCGCAAGTAGCACTGGGGAAGGGAGGAATCAGCCGTGTGTTGTTCCACACATTTTTTGCTAAACACAACATCAAAAAGCCGTGGAATTGTACCCCCCCCCCGGCCCCGGAATTTTTCCACCCCTTCCGAAGCCACCTCGCCGCCACCACAGCTGAACGCGTCTCCGTTCCACATATTCCCAAGCCCACCAACAAAGTTCATGGGGATCGGAGGTGCGCGACAGTGGGGAGGGAGGGAGGGGTTAGGGGTTGCATAGGCGGTGGGGGGGGGGTCCGTCAAGGGGGCGGTCGGCAAAGGGGGTTCAGGGGTAATGAAGCGGGGGGTGGTCGGCCATTCCCCGATACCAACTCAACCCACACATCTGATAAAGTGTGGAAAGAGTAATTTCGGGGATGTGGTGGACGGGGGGCACCTCAGGGTGCGTGGGGAAGATCCCCAAGTTGTCCCACCACCAGGGCTGTCCTTAAGGGACGAGATTTTTTTTTTGTTAAGGACAGCCCTTAAGGACAGCCCCTAGAGGCCTTTTTCCCCCGGCCGAACGCGGGCCATGTCTACCCCCCCCCGCCGCCCTCTTTTGGGCACCACTTCTGATTTTGCCCCCCGCTCTGAGGCGGTGGGGCTCCCCGATACGGCAGGGGTGAGGTAGCCAATTTGCCCACTTGTGGGCCACTTCTGATTTTGCCCCCCGCTCTGAGGCGGTGGGGCTCGCCGATACGGCAGGGGTGGGGTAGCCAATTTGCCCACTTGTGGGCACCACTTCTGATTTTGCCCCCCGCTCTGAAGCGGTGGGGCTCCCCGATACGGCAGGGGTGAGGTAGCCACTTTGCCCACTTGTGGGCCACTTCTGATTTTGCCCCCCGCCTTGAAGCGGTGGGGCTCCCCGATACGGCAGGGGTGAGGTAGCCAATTTGCCCACTTGTGGGCCACTTCTGATTTTGCTCCCCGCTCTGAGGCGGTGGGGCTCCCCGATACGGCAGGGGTGAGGTAGCCAATTTGCCCACTTGTGGGCCACTTCTGATTTTGCCCCCCGCTCTGAAGCGGTGGGGCTCCCCGATACGGCAGGGGTGAGGTAGCCAATTTGCCCACTTGTGGGCCACTTCTGATTTTGCCCCCCGCTCTGAGGCGGTTGGGCTCCCCGATACGGCAGGGGTGAGGTAGCCAATTTGCCCACTTGTGGGCCACTTCTGATTTTGCCCCCCGCTCTGAGGCGGTGGGGCTCCCCGATACGGCAGGGGTGAGGTAGCCAATTTGCCCACTTGTGGGCCACTTCTGATTTTGCCCCCCGCCTTGAAGCGGTGGGGCTCCCCGATACGGCAGGGGTGAGGTAGCCAATTTGCCCACTTGTGGGCCACTTCTGATTTTGCCCCCCGCTCTGAGGCGGTGGGGCTCCCCGATACGGCAGGGGTAAGGTAGCCAATTTGCCCACTTGTGGGCCACTTCTGATTTTGCTCCCCGCTCTGAGGCGGTGGGGCTCCCCGATACGGCAGGGGTGAGGTAGCCAATTTGCCCACTTGTGGGCCACTTCTGATTTTGCCCCCCGCTCTGAAGCGGTGGGGCTCCCCGATACGGCAGGGGTGAGGTAGCCAATTTGCCCACTTGTGGGCCACTTCTGATTTTGCCCCCCGCCTTGAAGCGGTGGGGCTCCCCGATACGGCAGGGGTGAGGTAGCCAATTTGCCCTCTTTTGGGCACCACTTCTGATTCTGCCCCCCGATACGGCACTTCTTATTTTGATTTCTGATTTTGTGTATGGGTATGTTGTGTATGGGGTTGAGTTGGAGGGTGAGGACGAAGACAGTGAGGACGAGGATATGGAGCAGGCAGATGCAGTTGCCAGTAGCTCCTCTTCTGACCTTCCTAACCCCTCAGCTGTCCCCTCCACCTCTTCTAACCCTGGCACGCAGTTGGTGTTTCAGTATGATGTGGATGAGGCGGTGTTGAGTGCAATGGAGAGGGGGAGGTTGCATGAGTGGACTAAGGTTGATTTTCAGGCCATTTGTAGGAAGCATGGTTTGAGTGTGAGAGGGGGGAAGGGTGAGCTTATGGAGCGTGTCAGGGTGCACTTCCACAGGTTGTACCAGCAGTAGGGAGTTTGTTTCCAGCTGTGCCACCGGCGATGGAACATTCGGGTGGTCGAACGCTGCATCACTATATTTGATTCAAAAAAAGTATTGCTCTTCTTCATGTTGAATTGTGCAAGGTGTGAGGTAGGGTCATGCAACACATGTGGGGCAAGGATCATATGGTTATGTGCTGAGACCAATTTGGGGCTAGGGACTCATGGTTGAACAATTGGGAACACCGGGGTGAAGACATGTACTGTCCGCGGGCTCTTTTGAAATTACCCCGTACCGGACGGGATTTTTTTTTTTTTTTGCGTTAAGGACAGCCCTGCCCACCACTGAGCAACGGCGATCTGCTGCTAGAAGGGGGAAGAAGAATGGTCACCTTTCGGTTCATCAATAGGGAAGTACTCTTCTAGGGCGATCATATCCATGCGTGGGGCGCAGTGGACGAGGTTAGTGGTGAGGTAGATGGTGCAAGCCCCCCGCTTCAACCCGCCTGACGCGCGCATAGACATGACCCCCGAGAGGGAGTCAACCATTTCGGGGGGCAGGGATAAGGTGAACGGCCCTCAACCCTGGGAAGGGGTAGCTGCAGTTGTTGCCATAGGTTTGTGGCCCCCCCTTCTTGTGGAGAGCACCCGCACGCTCGGGTTCCCTCATGTCAATACCGATGAGGGTGGGGGAGGGGTCCAACCCCTTTGCCCAATCCACCACCTTGCGCACAACAAGGCCCTCCGTGTATGTGGTCTCCTCCAGCGTGTGCAAGCGGCGGGGGACGACGAGGAAGTGGGTGTGCGTGTCGGCGGTTCGGTCCGGGAGGCGACCACGTTGTGAGAGCGCCATTGCATGAGAAATCACAACTGCATGGGGGGACGAAAGCATGCAAAGGTGCTGAATTTGAAAAATGTTGCTCATATTCTCGCGATCATTGCGCGATTTTCGCGCCAATGGGAATTACATGTGAATGCTAACAAGAGGCATGAACAAGACGTGCGAATATGTGCCCGAATCTAACAATTTTTTTTGCAAATCTAAGCAGCGGTCATAACCACTCTAGCTACATTTTGAGTGTTTTTAATTTTCTTTAATTTTTGGTGAAGTGAGCACGGCAAACGGGCAGACAGGCGCGGAATAACGGGCAAGGCCTCTGAAAAGTCAGCGACGTGCGAACGTTCATTCGAGAGAGCGGTTCACAAAGGGTCCATAATGGCTTACATGATTGCAAAGGTTGCTTATGCGATTTTTGACTCTCCACACCCGAGAAATCAAAAATTTTTCACCTTTTTTTTTGTATTGTGATCACCTGAAAAGACCATCCAAGGTGTATAAAGCATGTTTTCGGCATCATTTGTGCGTTTTTCACCCTATTCGGGTATTGGGCGCGCGGCCATGGGGGGGCGGGGCGCCAAGGGAATGGTACACAACTGCTGATGCAATTTTTCACCTTGGGCCTAGTTTTCGAAACATATTTTTTTATACAGTGATCGCCGACAGAGACCAGCCAAGCCATGTAAACCATGTTGCACGCCGTATATTTTTTTCATCCTATTTGCATACTGCATGGGGGGGGGGGGGGTCTCCAAAGTGATTGGTACACAACCTGCTTACGCAAGTTTTTCACCCTATAAAGCTCCAAAATCGGAGTTTCCGAAATTTATTTTTTTGACATTGTGATCATCTACAATCAACTCGCAAAGGTTGTTAGATCAAACCCAAACATGCCATATAGGGGAAAATGCCACATACGCTCCCATTTTGGCGCTGTTTGGGCCTATTCGCGTGCTGTACCCCCATGGGCTGAATTGTTCGTTGAACCCCTTGTAAAATAATTATTTGTCCAATAAAAACATCGTCCAACAAGTTCTTGCTCCGGACCCCCTCTGACCCCACCACTTGAAACCCATTTTTTGGAGCTTTTCAGGGAGGTGGGGGTGGGGGGAGCGTCAACAAATGACACCCCCTTTTTTGGGTTGAAAATCATGAATGTTTTGGTTTTTTTCGTTTTTCAGCCGAACCACTGCTTCCAAGTCCCGACTCCATGGGGTTTTTATGGGGCGGACTGGGACGAGTTGTACTGCAGTTTATGCACTTTTCAAGCGTTTTTGCTATGTGGGCAGTGTTGGCGACCTCGGCGACCCTATTCTATGGCTACCAAACAAGTAACGTTGGACACATGTGGAAGAGCATCAAAATGAAGTGCACAAATCAAAGCAACATTGTGACAGCGGCTTTTAGTTGGTCAACCACTGGACACAATCACATACCATCGCCAATGGCGGCCAATACTTCTGGTACAGAACAACCATATCCCACACAAAGATGTGCGAGAAGATCTGCACTTTTAAAAGGTATTGTAACGTTGCTGCATAGTGAATTGATTTGCTGCACGTCATGTGCAACTGTTGGATGGAATATTAACATTTTTTTTCTACAAGTGGCACAATGACCTCTTGGCCAACGTGCTGCATTAGACTGTCGCCAATCCCACCGATGGTTAAGGGGCAAATTAGGTGTCCCAATGCTTCCTGATCCTTGTGATCTACAACATAAGATGGCAAAAGAGTGCTAATCTTGCTAATACGCACCTGAAAGGCTAACATTTACAAAAAAAAGCGATTAGCATGGTACATCGAAAGTCATTTGGTGAAGATGCGAACATACAAGGAAGGGGGTGGAAATCATGATACTCTTGATGCATAAGATTAAAGGGTGCTGCTTTGATGGGAACGTTGGCCACAGAAAACAAGTATTGTATTATTACCTCTGAAGCATAAACTCTTTGACGTCTTGTAAACGCTTCGTCAACACCTCTCCAAGCCATTCCATTCGGTCCAAGCGCAACGACAAAACGCACAAAACGAAAAAAAAAGAATACTCACCTACTTGCACGTTTGCGTGGTTTGTGAGATGTGGCCGCTCACGGGCTCGGATTGTCCCATGCCTTTGGTTGTAGAGACATGCTCCTACTTGGATAACAAACCGTCTAAGGATGGAAGTAACAATAAGTATCGTTATTAACGTAAGACATATTGTCACAACTCGACGCAAGGATCCATACCCACGACCGATTTAGTGCCACTCAAATTTGCTAGACAAATGGTTTGCCAATTGCAACCCTACCAACCGTACCGCATTGGATGATTTGATGCACAGCAAATTTGGACAACAATCATCAAGTAACAATCTGCACAGATCAACAATGGAAAATGTTGATATTATAGAACACAAAGCATCAAACGAAATGAGCCTTCGCGCATACTTTTCAACTTCTCAATTTCACTGATGGTTGGCAATTCTCATCCCTTGATTGGTTGTTGAATCCCTACAAATCACGTAGACAATGTAGTGTGTCCATCAAACTGCGATGAGAATACCAACTAAACGAGCCATTGCACTCGCAGACCTTTACGCGGTCTTTTGGCTGGGCTCAATCATGAACCGCCATATGACATGTGGACCGCAGTTACAGGATCTTTCAATTTGCATACTTTCGGTGTTTGTTGTGCAACTTTTTTGTCATTGTGAGGACTGCACACAACATAGAGGGAAACTATGGACATGTCTGAGAATCAACTCAAGACACACCCCACGCAGACCCCTTCCAAACGCCCCTAAATTTAGGTCAACCAAACTACCCTAGCTAAAGACATTTTTTTATGAAATATGCAGAACGTGAGTCTCCTTCATTAGCGGCTTTGAATGACCATGCCACCCAAACAATGCCTACTCCCGGCGCTCTGCGGCGAATCACTTCCCGGGTGCCTACTCCCATCGCTCTGCGGCAAGTGCATTGGTATTGGTATAGGTTTGGGCACATAGGAGTTTGGGTTAGGGCACCGTGCTGGGTGGACGTTTTGTGGCACGAGGAACCTCCCTTTGTCGCAATTACTATAAAAATCTGGGAAAACCTTGGGACTAGACCTAATCCGGTATCCCCTACTTCAGGGGCCACACCAAAGCGTGGGAGTCCGTATCCCAACTCGAGGGGCCACGCCAAAGCGTGGAAGTCCGTATTCCCAACTCGAGGGGCCACACTAATGCGTGGGAGTCTGTATCCCCAACTCGCGGGGCCACCCCAAAACGTGAGAAAGGGAACAAGAAAGATGAAAGAAAGAGCGTATTACCGGCGTTCGCCCGTGAAAGAATTTGGATTTGCACTTGGGTTGGGGTTTTGCTTGGAATGCACGATCTCCACTTCTCAATAAACAACGTTTCCATAGCGGCCCGTCTTGCCAATCTTCCGCTTCAAAGCAATTCGCATCACATGACATTTGTATGACACCTCGTCTTGCTAATCTAGTGCTCAAAAGCACCGATGGTTTGATGAGTTTCCCAAACTTCGCTTTCTGAGGTGTATAGGGCGAAAACAGCACAAACAGGTTGTGTACCACTCCATTGGGTGACCCCGCTGGTGACCCCCCCCCCCAACACACCCAACCGCCAAATAGTGTCAAAAAGACATAAATACAGCCTAAAACGTGCTTTACATAGCTTGGTTGGTCGTTTTGGGTGGTCAGGGTGTCAAAAAATTAAGTTTGGAAAACTTCCATTTTTGAGATGTACAGGGCGAAAAACTGCATTAGCACGTCGTGTACCACTCCATTGGTTGACCTCCCCTCCCCCTGCCTTGCCCACCAAATATACCCAAATAAGGTGAACAACACCGAAATGCTGCCCAAGACTGGCTTTACATACCTTCGATGGTCACTTTGCGTGATCACGGTATCAAAAAATTGGGTTTGGAAAACTCCAATTTTTGAGCTCCCTAGGTGAAAAATTGCATAAGGAGGTTTTGCACCAATGCCTTGGGAGACCCCCCCCCCTCCAACACCCAATCCCAAAATAGGGTGAATAAACACCCCAATATTATTATATAGTATTATATTATTATAGTACTGGCCAAAAAATGCTCTACACACGTTGGATGGTCATTTTAGGTGATCAGAAGATAAAAAAAACGTTCGGAAACTTCGACCTTTGGGCTGTATAGGGTGAAAAGCTGCATTAGCACGTTGTGTACCGCTCTCTTGGGAGGACACCCCCCCTTCCCGGCGCACCCAATACCCAAATAAGGTGAATAACACCGAAATAGTGCGTAAAGTATGCTTTTCATACCTTAGATGGTCATTTTGAGGTGATCGTGCTATGAAAAAAACAAGTTTTGAAAACTCTGAATTTTGATCCGCACAAGGCGAAAAACTGCATGAGCAGATTGTGTACCACTCCTTTGGCAGACCCTCTACTCCACAACCAATCTGCAAATAGGGTGAAAAACACATAAATATGTCCTAAAACATGCTTTACATACCTTGCATCGTCATTTTATGCGTTCATAATATCCACAAAATCAGTTTCAAAACTTCGATTTTTGAGCCATCCGAGGTGAAAAACTACATGAGGAGGTTGACCCGCTCTGACGGGTGTGGGCGACAGTATATGCCTACTAGTATACAAACCGACGTTTTTTGCAGTCCCTAGCCTTGCCGAGGGCCGGTCAAAATTCGCGTCGCAAATGCGAAATGACTCTTTTCATGAGTGAATGGGCCGATGCCACCCACCTCGATCCCCCCACTGAGCCGCTTCTCAAGAAAGATTTGGGGACCCTTGAGCAGCAGGAGGTCCCCGCATATGGCCAACACTTTTTGTTTTTTGGGCGGGGTTGGAGGCCCATTTGAGGCTAGCGGTGGAGGGTCTCCGGGATGATGTTTTCCACCCCCGCGACACCCCGGCACTAGCAGGTCCCCCTGTGTGCACCCACCACCCCACCTTTGTCACCCGCTCCGCTGGTGGAGGCTGTACCTGCTGGAGCCGGTGATGGACGGGCTAACATACGGCGATGGCCTAGTGCACTGGGCATTCGGTGTCACCATGCCACCTCAACGGCCCGCGAGCGCCTGGCAGCTCATCAACGACACACCGCCGTTCACGAACGCCAAGGAGGCAAAGTAAGTGAGATGGACTATGTGATGTCCATGCGAATTCGAGGTATGCAAACAAAATGCTTGTTGCCGAACTCCGAACCGGCGCTATTTTCGCGCGATTGTGATCTTTATGCACACTGTGTCGTTGGTCCGCTATTTGCTTACCGTTTGCGATCTTTGCGCGATTTTCGCGCGATTTTGGCACGATTTCTGGACATTATAATTATGTTTGCTCTTCCGTGATTACAGTTGGTGTATATGACCCCCGTGCGTTGTGCCCTACGAAGCCGCGATTTGGTCCTACTATGGGCCCGGTTGGCGTCGCAGATCCCACCTGCGGCACGGTGGGTCCCTTCCATTTTCCTCCCCGAGAGGACATTCCTTCGGGCAGTGCTAGGAATGTCTCTGCCGCCCAAGCTGCCTCCGCTGCCCTGCCACCTCTCCACACTGCAGTCGTGGCTCAGCCCAATGCACAGACGGGTGCCACCGGGTACCCGGCCGACACCCCTGCCATCGCAATCTTGTTGTGCAGCCCCCCTTAGCCTAGAAGTTGGAGCTCCCGGGGCGGAAAAGGGCGAGGTTGGAGTTGGTGGTTGCCACGTGGGAGGTGGATGTGGAGAGGCAGCTGGGCATCACACCCCTTCCCCCCTCTGCATTTCATTCCTGTGCACCGTCACCATGGCGTCACGGTTGTAGCTCAATGAGGTGTAGAAGCTCGTGGCGCTGTACGCTTACCCGTTGCGGGGGGTGGAAACTGGAGACGGCGGTTTGGGCGAGGCATGGGTTGGTTGGTGGACAATTGGTTCGGCACGGGCTGTTGCCGATCACCAGGCCGAGGGGGTGAGGGGATAGCATGGAGGCGCACATGGACGATGCGTGGCTCATGATGCGCTCCCATGCGCAGGGGGAGACTAGAGTGCACTCCGGGGAGTTGGGGGTGGTGGAGGTGGTGGGCGACAACAACTAACGGGGTGACGGGGACGGCCGCTACGGCAGCAGCGCGGCTTCTAGCGGCTCGAGGGGGAAAGAGGGTGGGGCGGCCCCGCAAGGGCTATAGGGCGGGCCCCCCTCTCCCCAGCGTCCGTGCCGCCCCCCCCGCTGCCCAAGTGGCAGATCGGTCGTAGTAGTACCTTCGTCACCCGCTTTGCTGGTGAAGGCCGTAGCTGCCCGAACTGGCGATGGACGGGCTGACAGACGGCGATGACCTAGTGCACTGGGCATTCGGTGTCACCCTGCCACCTCAACGGCCCGCGAGCGCCTGGCAGCTCATCAACGACACACCGCCGTTCACGAACGCCAAGGAGGCAAAGTAAGTGGGATGGACTATGTGATGTCCATGCGAATTCGAGGTATGCAAACAAAATGCTTGTTGCCGAATTCTGAAACGGCGCTATTTTCGCGCGATTGTGATCCTTATGCACACCGTGTCGCGGGTTCGCTATTTGCTTACCGTTTGCGATCTTTGCGCGATTTTCGCGCGATTTTGGCACGATTTCTGGACATTATAATTATGTTTGCTCCTTCGTGATTACTGTTGATGTATATGACCCCCGTGCGTTGCGCCCTACGAAGCCGCGATTTGGTCCTACTATGGGCCCGGTTGGCGTCGCAGATCCCACCTGCGGCACGGTGGGTCCCTTCCATTTTCCTCCCCGAGAGGACATTCCTTTGGGCAGTGCTAGGAATGTCTCTGCCGCCCAAGCTGCCTCCGCTGCCCTGCCACCTCTCCACACTGCAGTCGTGGCTGAGCCCAATGCCCAGACGGGTGCCACCGGGTACCCGGCCGAGGCCCCCGCCATCGCACTCTTGTTGTGCAGCCCCTCTTAGCCTAGAAGTTGGAGCTCCCGGGGCGGAAAAGGGCGAGGTTGGAGTTGGTGGTTGCCACGTGGGAGGTGGACGTGGAGAGGCAGCTGGGCAGCACACCCCTTCCCCCCTCTGCATTTCATTCCTGTGCACCGTCACCATGGCGTCACGGGTGTAGCTCAATGAGGTGGAGAAGCTCGTGGCGCTGTACGCTTACCCGTTGCGGGGGGTGGAAACTGGAGACGGCGGTTTGGGAGAGGCAAGGGTTGGTTGGTGGACATGTGGTTCGGCATGGGCTGTTGCCGATCACCAGGCCGAGGGGGTGAGGGGATAGCATGGAGGCGCACATGGACGATGCATGGCTCATGATGCGCTCCCATGCGCAGGGGGAGACTAGAGTGCACTCCGGGGAGTTGGGGGTGGTGGAGGTGGTGGGCGACAACAACTAACGGGGTGACGGGGACGGCCGCTACGGCAGCAGCGCGGGATCTAGTGGCTCGAGGGGGAAAGAGGGTGGGGCGCCCCGCAAGGGCTATAGGGCGGGCCCCCCTTCTCCCCACCGTCCGTGTCGCACTCCCCCCCCCGCTGCCCAAGCGGCAGATCGGTCGTAGTAGCAGCACGCCTAGCCCCAGTGGCAACAGCGGGCATTGGTGGCGGTGGGGAAATTTTTGTCGATGAGGGGGAAGCTAGAGGATGCCCAGCAGAATGCCGAGAGGGCCCGGGACGCGGTAAATGCGGCGGATACTGAGAGGGACGAGCTCTGCGCGCCGGTGAAGGGGCTGGAGGCACGCAAGTCAAAGGGGCCGGTGCAGCATCAGCAGCAGAAGGGGCTGCGGATGGGAGGGGGGAAGGTGGCGGCTTTGTAATACCTGTTTGGTGGTGCCCAAGAATGGCACCGGCAAGCCGAGGCCCCCCAAGGGCCAGCTATCCGCGGTCGGTTCAACGGTGCGACTTTTGATGTCGCAGCAAGGAGGCAGGGGCCCCACTCTGGAAAATCTCCTCCCCGACTATGGGAAGACAATGTCAACCCATGACACTTTGGCCTCTAAGTACCCCGGACACCATGCTGAAGGCTGCCTGCACCCTCGATGTTTCGATCCCCAAAGCCCCCGCGGGATTGGGGACGGGGAGCAGTGGCAGCCATGGGAGCCACGGCAGCCCGTGGCGCCCTTGTAATCTTTTGGCGTTGGACTTGCAACAGTGTCGTGATGATGGCAACCTTTGTACTTTACCATTGTGAAAATGTCGCGAAAATTGCGCGATTTTCGCGCAATTCATGCACTAAGACATACAGCTCAATCTATCAGACAATCGCATTTTTCGCGCCATTTTCGAACATTTTTCGAACAATTTTGTTGTGCATTTCTGGATCGTTGTGAGTTGCACTTGGAGTCCGCTGCAAGCTGCAACAAGCTTCATCCTGCACAGTCTATAGTGTCGTGCAATGTTATACCTCCTCTTTCTTGCTACTGCCGTGTTATTTGCATCCCCCGTGGCAGTGGAGCAAAGGGAAGGAGCCCCTTCTCCCATATCAAGTCCAAACAACACAAAGCACGCCGATTCTAGTCGTTAGAAGACGTTGTCTCCCGGGAGCTAGGTGCACCCTACACGGTGCAACACTTGCCAGACACGGGCCAGACCATTTTGACGCCCGTAGCCGAGGGGGGGGGGGGTGCAAACCCTATCACACCATCCCTGTTGGAGAAGACCGTGGCGACAGTGTGGCACATCCGCCCACTCCATTCATCGAGGACAAAGGCGCAATAGGTCATTCCTCATCTAGTTGAAGGTGTACCCTGGGAGGATGTGTGGGCCACAATCCAGCAGCTCGCACACCCTGCTTCGGACGGCTTTGTTGAAGGTGTCAAGCTCTATGGTGCCGTTTGCCCGTTACTAAAGAGGTTGTAGCACCTATATAGTCTTGTCGACCGGTCGAAACCATCCACGTCCAACAAACCGGTGAGCTAAGACAACATTGCATGCTGATTGCGAGGATGGTACTTCACGCCATGAGGCGTCGTATGTCCATTGCACGCTTGGGGAAAAAGCAGCCCCATACATCTTCTCAGCTGGTGGCTACTAGGAATAGTGAGCAGTGGGCCACGTTGTACGCGGCCGCCCAGGAGGTGGACTTCGACCAACTATTGTGGGACGAAAGTAAGGCTGTATTTTGGGATACCGGCGGTTCTAGCCGTGAAACCCTTTTCCTCCTCTGTGCCGATGGCAAGGTACTATTTTTTATGGCCAATTACCAGAATTGGGAAGCCGAGGAAATATATAGACGCATTGCAGCCAACCGCCGCATACTGGACTACGGGTTGCACGGGGTGCTGCGTGTCACTACACGTGGTATCTTGGGCACGCGCCACACAGTGGCGGCAGCAACTACAACAGCAAATGCGCGGCTATTGCTATGCATAATTTGTTTCAGCCCATCCTGGATGTTGCCCGCATTCAAGCGAAGACGGTAACAAAGGAGGGGTTGAACAATGACAAGGCAAACGAGAAGGGAAACATTAGGTTGGTAGTGTGGCGCATCTCTCCAATTCATGCGCACCCGGCGGTGGGAGGCACTTATTACGATGTGTTTTGAGGAGGGGTGAATGAACAACAAGCGGGTGGTAGGTAGACTATGGGGTAATGTTTGTCCGGAGTGGTGCGACAACTTTGCCCAAATGTGCGCGTACGCATGGCAAACAGATTGGCTGTCGGGGCGGAAAGTGGGAAGGTGACGCGAATGTAGTACAGGAATGGGCAAGGCCCACTCAGTGTTTACAATGGCCTAAGTTGCCGTGGTCACATTTGTGGATTGGGCACATGCATTTCTTTGCCCGCAAGTGGAGAATGCTCTGCTAATTCTCATGCTTTGCCATGGAAGGCAGCCACCGTGTGCTAAAGGGCATTCGTGTTCGCAACGGCGCCGCAGACAAAGGCAAAGCCCGCGGTAGGAATACGGCATTTTGTGGGGCACCGGGGCACCGTAGTGTTTCAATAAGGGGCCATTTCTTTTCAGAGGCACCTGGATTTCAATTTTTTTGAACTTTTTCAAATATTGCTACCCCCCGAACTCTATGAAAATAGTCGTTTCCGGCCAAAGTTGTTGATTTGTGCACCCATATTGCCGCGATATTCGCTCCCCATTCAAAAGTTCCCTTACCGGCTACTTACCGGGTACATATTGGTGGAAACTGTCATTTCGTATCTTTGGCACGGGTTTTGACCAACCGTTGGCGAAGCAACAAACTGCAAAAACGTCCTATCGTTTCACCCTATTGGGGTGTTGGGTGTTGGGTGCATTGGGGGGGGGGGGGGTCTCCCAAGGGATTGGTACACAACCTGCTTATGCAATTGTTTACTCTACATAGCTGAAAAATCCAAGTTTTCGAAACATATTTTTCTGATACCGTCATCACCTAAACTTACCATCTAAGGTATGTAAAGCATGTTTTGGGCCGTACTTATGTATTTTTCACCCTATTTGGGTCTTGGGCGCAGGGGGGCGGGGGGTCAAACAAGATTGGTACACAACCTGCTGGTGCAATTTTTCACCGTAGATAGCTCAATAATCGAAGTTTCCAAAGCTTTTTTTTTTTTTGAAAACTGTGATCACGTCGAATGACCATCCAAAGTCTGTAAGGATGTTTCAGGCTGCATTTATGTATTTTTCACCCTATTGGGGTATTGGGTGCAGGGGGGGGGGGGTCAAAGGGGGCTTGTACACAACCTGGTTATGGAGTTGTTTACCTTGGACAGCTGAAAATCGAAGGTTTTCGAAACTAATTTTTTTGATACCGCCATCACGTAAAGTGAGCATCCGAGGTATGCAAAGCATGCTCAGAGTATCTCTATGTTTTTCACCCTATTTGGGTTTTGGTAGTGTGGCGCGGCTCTCCAATTCATGCGCACCCGGCGGTGGGAGGCACTTATTACGATGTGTTTTGAGGAGGGGTGAACGAACAACAAGCGGGTGGTAGGTAGACTATGGGGTAATGTTTGTCGGGAGTGGTGCGACAACTTTGCCCAAATGTGCGCGTACGCATGGCAAACAGATTGGCTGTCGGGGCGGAAAGTGGGAAGGTGACGCGAATGTAGTACAGGAATGGGCAAGGCCCACTCAGTGTTACAATGGCCTAAGCTGCCGTGGTCACATTTGTGGATTGGGCACATGCATTTCTTTGCCCGCAAGTGGAGAATGCTCTGCTAATTCTCATGCTTTGCCATGGAAGGCAGCCACCGTGTGCTAAAGGGCATTCGTGTTCGCAACGGCGCCGCAGACAAAGGCAAAGCCCGCGGTAGGAATACGGCATTTTGTGGGGCACCGGGGCACCGTAGTGTTTCAATAAGGGGCCATTTCTTTTCAGAGGCACCTGGATTTCAATTTTTTTGAACTTTTTCAAATATTGCTACCCCCCGAACTCTATGAAAATAGTCGTTTCCGGCCAAAGTTGTTGATTTGTGCACCCATATTGCCGCGATATTCGCTCCCCATTCAAAAGTTCCCTTACCGGCTACTTACCGGGTACATATTGGTGGAAACTGTCATTTCGTATCTTTGGCACGGGTTTTGACCGACCGTTGGCGAAGCAACAAACTGCAAAAACGTCCTATCGTTTCACCCTATTGGGGTGTTGGGTGTTGGGTGCATTGGGGGGGGGGGTCTCCCAAGGGATTGGTACACAACCTGCTTATGCAATTGTTTACTCTACATAGCTGAAAAATCCAAGTTTTCGAAACATATTTTTCTGATACCGTCATCACCTAAACTTACCATCTAAGGTATGTAAAGCATGTTTTGGGCCGTACTTATGTATTTTTCACCCTATTTGGGTCTTGGGCGCAGGGGGGCGGGGGGTCAAACAAGATTGGTACACAACCTGCTGGTGCAATTTTTCACCGTAGATAGCTCAATAATCGAAGTTTCCAAAGCTTGTTTTTTTTTTTGAAAACTGTGATCACGTCGAATGACCATCCAAAGTCTGTAAGGATGTTTCAGGCTGCATTTATGTATTTTTCACCCTATTGGGGTATTGGGTGCAGGGGGGGGGGGTCAAAGGGGGCTTGTACACAACCTGGTTATGGAGTTGTTTACCTTGGACAGCTGAAAATCGAAGGTTTTCGAAACTAATTTTTTTGATACCGCCATCACGTAAAGTGAGCATCCGAGGTATGCAAAGCATGCTCAGAGTATCTCTATGTTTTTCACCCTATTTGGGTTTTGGTAGTGTGGCGCGGCTCTCCAATTCATGCGCACCCGGCGGTGGGAGGCACTTATTACGATGTGTTTTGAGGAGGGGTGAACGAACAACAAGCGGGTGGTAGGTAGACTATGGGGTAATGTTTGTCGGGAGTGGTGCGACAACTTTGCCCAAATGTGCGCGTACGCATGGCAAACAGATTGGCTGTCGGGGCGGAAAGTGGGAAGGTGACGCGAATGTAGTACAGGAATGGGCAAGGCCCACTCAGTGTTACAATGGCCTAAGCTGCCGTGGTCACATTTGTGGATTGGGCACATGCATTTCTTTGCCCGCAAGTGGAGAATGCTCTGCTAATTTTCATGCTTTGCCATGGAAGGCAGCCACCGTGTGCTAAAGGGCATTCGTGTTCGCAACGGCGCCGCAGACAAAGGCAAAGCCCGCGGTAGGAATACGGCATTTTGTGGGGCACCGGGGCACCGTAGTGTTTCAATAAGGGGCCATTTCTTTTCAGAGGCACCTGGATTTCAATTTTTTTGAACTTTTTCAAATATTGCTACCCCCCGAACTCTATGAAAATAGTCGTTTCCGGCCAAAGTTGTTGATTTGTGCACCCATATTGCCGCGATATTCGCTCCCCATTCAAAAGTTCCCTTACCGGCTACTTACCGGGTACATATTGGTGGAAACTGTCATTTCGTATCTTTGGCACGGGTTTTGACCGACCGTTGGCGAAGCAACAAACTGCAAAAACGTCCTATCGTTTCACCCTATTGGGGTGTTGGGTGTTGGGTGCATTGGGGGGGGGGGGGTCTCCCAAGGGATTGCTACACAACCTGCTTATGCAATTGTTTACTCTACATAGCTGAAAAATCCAAGTTTTCGAAACATATTTTTCTGATACCGTCATCACCTAAACTTACCATCTAAGGTATGTAAAGCATGTTTTGGGCTGTACTTATGTATTTTTCACCCTATTTGGGTCTTGGGCGCAGGGGGGCGGGGGGTCAAACAAAATTGGTACACAACCTGCTTGTGCAATTTTTCACCGTAGATAGCTCAATAATCGAAGTTTCCAAAGCTTGTTTTTTTTTTTAAAACTGTGATCACGTCGAATGACCATCCAAAGTCTGTAAGGATGTTTCAGGCTGCATTTATGTATTTTTCACCCTATTGGGGTATTGGGTGCAGGGGGGGGGGGTCAAAGGGGGCTTGTACACAACCTGGTTATGGAGTTGTTTACCTTGGACAGCTGAAAATCGAAGGTTTTCGAAACTAATTTTTTTGATACCGCCATCACGTAAAGTGAGCATCCGAGGTATGCAAAGCATGCTCAGAGTATCTCTATGTTTTTCACCCTATTTGGGTTTTGGTAGTGTGGCGCGGCTCTCCAATTCATGCGCACCCGGCGGTGGGAGGCACTTATTACGATGTGTTTTGAGGAGGGGTGAACGAACAACAAGCGGGTGGTAGGTAGACTATGGGGTAATGTTTGTCGGGAGTGGTGCGACAACTTTGCCCAAATGTGCGCGTACGCATGGCAAACAGATTGGCTGTCGGGGCGGAAAGTGGGAAGGTGACGCGAATGTAGTACAGGAATGGGCAAGGCCCACTCAGTGTTTACAATGGCCTAAGCTGCCGTGGTCACATTTGTGGATTGGGCACATGCATTTCTTTGCCCGCAAGTGGAGAATGCTCTGCTAATTCTCATGCTTTGCCATGGAAGGCAGCCACCGTGTGCTAAAGGGCATTCGTGTTCGCAACGGCGCCGCAGACAAAGGCAAAGCCCGCGGTAGGAATACGGCATTTTGTGGGGCACCGGGGCACCGTAGTGTTTCAATAAGGGGCCATTTCTTTTCAGAGGCACCTGGATTTCAATTTTTTTGAACTTTTTCAAATATTGCTACCCCCCGAACTCTATGAAAATAGTCGTTTCCGGCCAAAGTTGTTGATTTGTGCACCCATATTGCCGCGATATTCGCTCCCCATTCAAAAGTTCCCTTACCGGCTACTTACCGGGTACATATTGGTGGAAACAGTCATTTCGTATCTTTGGCACGGGTTTTGACCAACCGTTGGCGAGGCAACAAACTGCAAAAACGTCCTATCGTTTCACCCTATTGGGGTGTTGGGTGTTGGGTGCATTGGGGGGGGGGGGGGGGCGGTCTCCCAAGGGATTGGTACACAACCTGCTTATGCAATTGTTTACTCTACATAGCTGAAAAATCCAAGTTTTCGAAACATATTTTTCTGATACCGTCATCACCTAAACTTACTATCTAAGGTATGTAAAGCATGTTTTGGGCCGTACTTATGTATTTTTCACCCTATTTGGGTCTTGGGAGCAAGGGGGCGGGGGGTCAAACAAGATCACAACCTGCTTGTGCAATTTTTCACCGTAGATAGCTCAGTAATCGAAGTTTCCAAAGCTTGTTTTTTTTTTAAAATTGTGATCACGTCGAATGACCATCCAAAGTCTCTAAGGATGTTTCAGGCTGCATTTATGTATTTTTCACCCTATTGGGGTATTGGGTGCAGGGGGGGGGGGGGGGGGGTCAAAGGGGGCTTGTACACAACCTGGTTATGGAGTTGTTTACCTTGGACAGCTGAAAATCGAAGGTTTTCGAAACTAATTTTTTTGATACCGCCATCACGTAAAGTGAGCATCCGAGGTATGCAAAGCATGCTCAGAGTATCTCTATGTTTTTCACCCTATTTGGGTTTTGGTATTGTGGCGCGGCTCTCCAACTCATGCGCACCCGGCGGTGGGAGGCACTTATTACGATGTGTTTTGAGGAGGGGTGAATGAACAACAAGCGGGTGGTAGGTAGACTATGGGGTAATGTTTGTCGGGAGTGGTGCGACAACTTTGCCCAAATGTGCGCGTACGCATGGCAAACAGATTGGCTGTCGGGGCGGAAAGTGGGAAGGTGACGCGAATGTAGTACAGGAATGGGCAAGGCCCACTCAGTGTTTACAATGGCCTAAGCTGCCGTGGTCACATTTGTGGATTGGGCACATGCATTTCTTTGCCCGCAAGTGGAGAATGCTCTGCTAATTCTCATGCTTTGCCATGGAAGGCAGCCACCGTGTGCTAAAGGGCATTCGTGTTCGCAACGGCGCCGCAGACAAAGGCAAAGCCCGCGGTAGGAATACGGCATTTTGTGGGGCACCGGGGCACCGTAGTGTTTCAATAAGGGGCCATTTCTTTTCAGAGGCACCTGGATTTCAATTTTTTTGAACTTTTTCAAATATTGCTACCCCCCGAACTCTATGAAAAAAGTCGTTTCCGGCCAAAGTTGTTGATTTGTGCACCCATATTGCCGCGATATTCGCTCCCCATTCAAAAGTTCCCTTACCGGCTACTTACCGGGTACATATTGGTGGAAACAGTCATTTCGTATCTTTGGCACGGGTTTTGACCAACCGTTGGCGAGGCAACAAACTGCAAAAACGTCCTATCGTTTCACCCTATTGGGGTGTTGGGTGTTGGGTGCATTGGGGGGGGGGGGGGTCTCCCAAGGGATTGGTACACAACCTGCTTATGCAATTGTTTACTCTACATAGCTGACAAATCCAAGTTTTCGAAACATATTTTTCTGATACCGTCATCACCTAAACTTACCATCCAAGGTATGTAAAGCATGTTTTGGGCCGTACTTATGTATTTTTCACCCTATTTGGGTCTTGGGCGCAGGGGGGCGGGGGGTCAAACAAGATTGGTACACAACCTGCTTGTGCAATTTTTCACCGTAGATAGCTCAATAATCGAAGTTTCCAAAGCTTGTTTTTTTTTTGAAAACTGTGATCACGTCGAATGACCGTCCAAAGTCTGTAAGGATGTTTCAGGCTGCATTTATGTATTTTTCACCCTATTGGGGTATTGGGTGCAGGTTCTGGTTCTGGTTCTGGTGCACCAGGGCCATCTCCTGGTAAGGCAGTGACGGGCTCGGCGGCCCTGAGCGTTCTCCCGCGACCGCCAACCGCTCCGTTGCCGGTTCTGGCACTGCGCGCACGGCGTGGGGTTCCGGCGTGGGTTCAGGTCTCGGGTGTGTCTCCTCGTTGTTGGGTGCCCCTGGGAGCCCTGCACTGCGCGCACCCCGTGTGTACTCCCTTGCGACCACTGGTCTCCCCAGCCCCCGCGCCCTGCATCATTCGCCCGAATGCGGTCAGACCACACGGATCCTCCGCCCATGGGCCTAGTTTTAGATTGTGCCAACCGAAGAGGAATCTTAACGCACCAGACAAGGGGCAACACGACAGTGCACGGGACTCAATCAATTCAGTTGAGGCATGGAATAGTTATGGTCTGCCACTAGAACCCACCCCAACCCCGCGGACACTACGTGCCATACGGATGCTGGACTCGTGCTGCAGCCGCACAGTACCACAGACCTCCTAGACTGCCGTGGGTACTGAAGCATGCACTGATTGTCCGTGCACACAAACAACACATAGTCAAGCGGCGACGGGTCTCGAAACACACGGGACGGCAGACTGACATGATAACGTGCACGGTAGGCCACGACCAACCGTGGATCACGCCTCACAACCCATGCCATGACCATCTGAAGCTGAAACAAGACTGGGGCACTGACCAGACCATTTTCCACAAAGGGAGACAAGCTCAAGTCAGGCACAACACTACATGCGTGAGGCCCAGAGCGATGTACCCCCTCGTGCATTCGCTGCAGCACCAGTTTAGACAGTTGCTGACGCACCAGAGCAGACAAATAGCCTGGGGACCGCGAAGAGGGCTGGGAAACCCACAGAAGACCCGAAACCGTAATGACAACCACCTGTTGACCCGGAAGCCGACAAAGAGCAGCCTTGCGCACCGCAAACAGAGCATCAACCTCAACCGCAATCCACACCACAACCTCGGATTTGCATAGCTGCAGGACAGTGTCCCAGGAAGCTAGCACATTATAATCCAATTCGCGTGACATGAACTCTGCTACAGCAACCACAGTCCTGCACTGCCTGTCATACAACTCCACACAGGCCCCCACATGAGTTTGCTCGTTACCATGGTACAGGCCACAGTACCTACAGTCAGGAACATCAAAGAAAACCCTCGCCAGAAATTGCATAGTGCGAAGGTGATTTGCCTGCCGGTGCTGTGAAAGAGTAACTCCGGTGTCATGACAAACACGACCCCAGGTAGACATATCAAATCCATGTTCCTGCACCCACCTCCCCAAAGCTGACTGCTGCCCCAGAGTAGAGTCATACAGCTTGTCCATAAAAGCATTCAGTTTAAACACTACAGACCCTTGATAGCAAACAGGGCTCGGAGGATCCTCAAGAACACCCAGCAGAGCACCCCAAGGAATAGGATATCGATCCGGGTCTTCCAAACCACGAGTGGCCGCAGCATCAGCTTGCCTCTGCCAACTAGCCGCTACACCCGTGTCACCCGAATCGTGCTGTGCTGGAAGCCACAACTCGACAACAGACTGCATTACAGGCTGACGAAATACCCATTTGGCCAGCCTATCAAACCACGTGGCTGTGCGAATCCACCTGTCAAAATAGCATGTCTGTACTGCAGCATTGTCACAGAGCAAACACACGCTACCTTTAAACCCTGCTCTCGCAAGTATCCACAAAGCAATGATCTTCGCTAGCCACTCCAAAACAGTTGACGACCCTGCAGCACAGCGAATCCCCAGCACTATCCTGTGTTGTACCCGGCCTCCCCCAGAAAAAATGATCCCCAGACCACCCCGCTCAAGAATAGCGTTGCTGTCACCCATTTCGTGACCAGCATCAGTGGTAACAAACAGAACAGAAGCACGCACCAGACACAGGGGCAAATCCAGATCCACGACAGGAAAGACATGAGGAGGCCTCTCAGAGCTAATGGAGTATTTCGCACACAAACGACGAAACACACTGCCATCGTCGTTACGACCCGGTAGAGGACACCGCAGCTGCTCCCGAAGCACCGAGCGTGTCAACACACTACGGCAGTCCAGAGCCGAAAGAAATCCAGACAGAAAATTGAGCTCACTCCGTACCGGAAGCCACACCGACCCCCAACCCCCATAAGAAATAGGAGTATGCATGATGTCGACCGCTAGATCACGGGGGAGAAGAAGCAGACTGCGAAATATGTCATTCACTGGAACCTGCAGGGTTTCAGACACAGAGTGAGGCAGAGCAGACCCTTTGGCTACAGAATCCAAAATGGCAATCAAGTAGGCCATGACTGCTCGTAATGCCAGCAAGAGATTCGGTTGAAACCGACGAACAAAGGAGCGTAGAGTCCTGCTCCGCTTCATAAACTTAGTGAAAAGGACAGATGAGACCGATAGCGGTTCTAAAGTAATCCCCACTATCACAGGCACCTCGTCAGAGGCCGACACGGGAGTGCCGTGCACATCCAAAACCCCTGGCACCCGCCTAACCGCCCCATCAGGCTGCAACCGGAGAATGGTATAAGCCATCTTAGCTTTGTTGCTAGGGGCACAAGCGTCTCCGGACAGAACATGCGCAATTGTGGCTACACGGGAGGCTTCAGCGGCTGTGCGTCCAAACCAGCGCCGATCATCAGAGAAAGTAAATTCAAAAAGAGGAACACCAGACCGTAGCCACCAGCCCTCTCCTAACGTCTGAAGACATCTAGACCTCAGAATTCCAAGATCTGTAAATGCTGTGGCCGCGAGTGTGCATCCCTGCGCAAATCCCAATTCAGGAGTAACAGGGGGGGCCAATCCACAGACAGTCCAAAGACGAACCTGCTGTCTCCCGTAAAAGTTCTTTGCCCATTCCCCATAGGAACATTGACCAGGCCATACCTTAGAAAAGACGGCTACATCCTCACGAACCGGCATATCAAAAGCCCCTGACTCATCCCCATCAACAATGTGACATTCACCTGTTTCTATGAGCGAAAGCCCAACCGTGGCACGCGCAGACAAAGCCATGAAAGCAGGACACAGCTCCTTTCTATACGAAAACAGACCCGCACACCATGTACCCATAGCCTCCCCTCGTGTGACCACATCATCATGGACAACACCAGCAAAGAGCCTGCTGAAACTCGATCCCACCTTTATGGGGCGATAGGAATTGAAAAGGAACGAGGCACCTCCCTTCACTATCCCCATCTGAAGAACCACATTTGATAGAGCCTCCTCGTAAAAAGTAAGCAACTTCGAGTAACTCAAGAGTGTAGACTCGGCACAAGCTGGCAAAGCCTGGAGCAATGAAAATGGCACATCATCAAGTGAGGCTGCATCAGAGCCACCACGATCCAGACCCCTCCTAATTGCTGCTGCAGTAAACAGAGGGGCTTTAGGCAGAGATTGAATACCAAACAAATATCGCTGTCTATCCAGAGACCATATGCCATCTCGTATCTGACGAAACAGGATAGCATACGGTAAGTCATCTACAGCACAGAGAGCATCATGAGGTTTGGCGTTATAAAGCAAAACAGGAAGATTCATGCAATTCACCCTTTGATAAATGATAGAACCGAAGTTGCTGTTGCGCAGCACAAAGCATCACTGATGCTTCAGAACCACGAGAATCCTGAACTAAGTTGGGGTAAGGCTGAGGCATACTTCTTCTAAGACGCATCGCAGAAGTCGTGTGTGCAGTAATTGAAACCTGATTCAAGATATCCTGAGTCAGTTTCAGTCCCCGTGCGAACAAATGATCTTGAATCTCAATTTTCCATGAGGATACCTCAGCACGACCAACATGTTTACGAGCCAACTGTCGACCCTTTTTCATTAAACCTTCTGCGCTACGACGCAAAGACTGAGAAAACAAGAACCGATCAGCAAGAGTCCAATAGGCAAAAATCCAGTCATCAGGGGGCGCCGAAATTTGACTCATCCACCACCAAAATACAGCCACCAGGCAAGCCAGAGAACTGCGAACCTCAGGCGTGGTAATGGAGTTCACAACCATTGACGCTGATGTTGAAACTGAGGAAGTGCATGATCTGCCCCTGCAGCAGGAGGCATGTTCCTAGGGTCCACATACACTGCAGGCCGTTGATACCCGCTTCCTGAATCTTTAGACGACGCACCATGACCGGAAGAGGACGAGTACCATTGCCACTGTCCTGCGTTGTCATAATATCCTGACGACTGTTGATGGGCGGGTGGTGCATACCATTGATCATACTCCCATCCATAATCTGAGGGGGCCCCGGAACCTTTCCCTTGAACACCCTTACCCCAGTTGGATTGTTTGGCTGGTGGGCCGACCTGATTAGATTCTTCGCGAGTTCTCAGGGCTCCTATATGCCGATAGGGTTCCCCAAGATGATCGTGAGACCTAGCACGCAAATTAAAACCAGACTGGGTGCGCCATTCCATGGCATGCTCACCTTTGAAAACTTTTTCAATGGTCGCCTTTGACAGAGTCAAATGATAAAAACCACGAGATGTATGAGCTTCAGTGAGTCCCGCATGAACTCCAAAAATATCATGCACAGCTTTGTTATACCGAGCAGGAGAGATAGAGGAGGTCAAACCGTGTAGTCTAATTACTGCAGAATCTTTCACGGAAGGCACAGAAACTGCTTCATAAGTGTCCTCGGAAAGCAGGGATGTCACACCAGATGCAACAGGAGCTGCCGACTCTTGTGGTTTACCCGGCGGCTCTGATTTAGAGTGCCCCCCCCCAGCGACAAACGATTCCACGAGAGAATCAGAAATACCATCATCGTGTTCCTCACCATGAACTGAGTCAAGGGCACATGCATTATTTAGAGCTCTCAGAAACATTCTAAGATGCAGAGAACTCACAGCCTTCCTGGCAATCAAAGCTACAGCTCGTCTTAAAGATTTGAAGTCAGAAGCTGCTTCCAAAGGAGTGATATCCAGACCATCTGGAGCTTCAGACAACAGAGAGAAAACAATTGCATGGCAATCAGAGTCGTCTTTGAGCTCCTTCAGAATTTCCCCAGCCTTCATCAAAAATGATTGTTTGTCGGCGGGACGAATAGTAGATGGGACAGATTGAACACACAGGTCGTTCCACTTCGTGATATCCGGTAGTAGAGACTTTTGCACGACAGGATTCTGCTTGGCTAGGATCATCTTGAGAGAAGTGTGCAGCTGTGCAGGCATCCGAACTGAAGATAGAGCACCAGCCAGTCTGCTATCAACATGATGACCTAAAAGCAAGGCCTTTAACGATTTGCTCGCCGTGGATACCACACTTTCCGGGTAAAATTGCACATCCTCAAGAATTTTAATGTACGGGTCTTCGCTCACTGAACTAGACAGACTGGGCTCCAGCATGCTCTGCCATAGTGGTATAGTCGGTTCTCGAGATCCTCCGGAAGCGTCTGTTGAATTTCTGAGATCATGGACAGGTGGGGAATCAGCAAGCAAAGGAGGATCAGCCTTGAATCGATCCTTGAGAAGAGACTTGATTAGCCCAGTCCAGTCCCCAGATTTCAAAGGGCAGTTCTCCAGATACGTGCAGTCCGGGTCGACTTGAATTTGAAATGACGGCTGAAGAGATTTCCGTTTGGCCCACTGAGAGTACAAAGCATACCATAACAGCACCTGGGCCAGAGGCTTGACCTTCAGAGGTTGTGTTCCTGACACTGCTGACAAAAAATCATCCAGCGACATGTTTGCAACAAAGCGTTGCACATTAGAATCGAGAATCTGATCAGAGACTTGCGCTTGCCACAAAATGCGATCAGTATTTGACCATTTAGTAAATTCAGACCGAAGTTCAACCAGGTAGTCGGACCAAGTGATGACCAGACACTGAGGAGCACTCACCCTGTAGGTCACGATGGAACATGCTGGAAGCTGCCCGGCGAACATGGGAATGCCAACCGCTGGAGAGGTAAATACAGCCGAGCTATAAGGAACGTGGTGAACATCCTTTTTGGATTGATAGAGTCGAACCGAAGCCTGAAGCTCTCCCGAATGTGCTGATTTGCCTATGGATAAAGCCGGATATACGTGCTGAGGTAGTACGACTCGTGACTTCATTTCGGCTGTCAAATCGTCGTATTCACTCATCGCTCAACTACAAAGTGTCAAAAGCTGTTGAAATTTGACAGTCAAAGTGTCACAGGACATTGCATGCATGGAAGAGGCACCAGACACAACGTGTACAAACAGCAACCCACAGCTACTGCCAGAACTCTTCGGAGCTTTAGTAACTTTGTTGTCTTTCCTGCTCGACTGAATTTAACGCGACGCTTTCGCTAGCCCGATTGCGGTCAGACCATTCGGATCCTCCGCCCATGGGCCTAAACGCGCACAGTTGCGAACCGATAACCGCATAACAGCCAACCGATGACACTCAGGATAGCTGAAGTGCAAACCGCAAAAGTTCAGATAGTCCCTGCGAGTCACAGGTGAGGAAATTAGTCAAGCAGAGAATTCACCGAATCTGCATAGTTCAACGTTCATTTGCGCTAATTACAGATTCAACGAGGTCTTCTTTGATCAGAGCTTTTCATATGTGTCTGGGGGACCTGTGCGCGTGACCGGCCTGGGTGCAGAGACTGCACGCTTGAACACACTTGGTGGGCAGTGGTGCGTCTGCCTCATCCGGATAGCACCGTCCCCGGGAGGGGTATCCGCAACAGCGTGTCCCGGTGGTGGGAGCCGACATAGGCCCATCCGACTCGAGGTATTGGGTGCAGGGGGGGGGGGGTCAAAGGGGGCTTGTACACAACCTGGTTATGGAGTTGTTTACCTTGGACAGCTGAAAATCGAAGGTTTTCGAAACTAATTTTTTTGATACCGCCATCACGTAAAGTGAGCATCCGAGGTATGCAAAGCATGCTCAGAGTATCTCTATGTTTTTCACCCTATTTGGGTTTTGGTAGTGTGGCGCGGCTCTCCAATTCATGCGCACCCGGCGGTGGGAGGCACTTATTACGATGTGTTTTGAGGAGGGGTGAATGAACAACAAGCGGGTGGTAGGTAGACTATGGGGTAATGTTTGTCGGGAGTGGTGCGACAACTTTGCCCAAATGTGCGCGTACGCATGGCAAACAGATTGGCTGTCGGGGCGGAAAGTGGGAAGGTGACGCGAATGTAGTACAGGAATGGGCAAGGCCCACTCAGTGTTTACAATGGCCTAAGCTGCCGTGGTCACATTTGTGGATTGGGCACATGCATTTCTTTGCCCGCAAGTGGAGAATGCTCTGCTAATTCTCATGCTTTGCCATGGAAGGCAGCCACCGTGTGCTAAAGGGCATTCGTGTTCGCAACGGCGCCGCAGACAAAGGCAAAGCCCGCGGTAGGAATACGGCATTTTGTGGGGCACCGGGGCACCGTAGTGTTTCAATAAGGGGCCATTTCTTTTCAGAGGCACCTGGATTTCAATTTTTTTGAACTTTTTCAAATATTGCTACCCCCCGAACTCTATGAAAATAGTCGTTTCCGGCCAAAGTTGTTGATTTGTGCACCCATATGGCCGCGATATTCGCTCCCCATTCAAAAGTTCCCTTACCGGCTACTTACCGGGTACATATTGGTGGAAACAGTCATTTCGTATCTTTGGCACGGGTTTTGACCAACCGTTGGCGAGGCAACAAACTGCAAAAACGTCCTATCGTTTCACCCTATTGGGGTGTTGGGTGTTGGGTGCATTGGGGGGGGGGGGGGCGGTCTCCCAAGGGATTGGTACACAACCTGCTTATGCAATTGTTTACTCTACATAGCTGAAAAATCCAAGTTTTCGAAACATATTTTTCTGATACCGTCATCACCTAAACTTACCATCTAAGGTATGTAAAGCATGTTTTGGGCCGTACTTATGTATTTTTCACCCTATTTGGGTCTTGGGCGCAGGGGGGCGGGGGGTCAAACAAGATCACAACCTGCTTGTGCAATTTTTCACCGTAGATAGCTTAGTAATCGAAGTTTCCAAAGCTTGTTTTTTTTTTAAAACTGTGATCACGTCGAATGACCATCCAAAGTCTGTAAGGATGTTTCAGGCTGCATTTATGTATTTTTCACCCTATTGGGGTATTGGATGCAGGGGGGGGGGGGGGTCAAAGGGGGCTTGTACACAACCTGGTTATGGAGTTGTTTACCTTGGACAGCTGAAAATCGAAGGTTTTCGAAACTAATTTTTTTGATACCGCCATCACGTAAAGTGAGCATCCGAGGTATGCAAAGCATGCTCAGAGTATCTCTATGTTTTTCACCCCATTTGGGTTTTGGTAGTGTGGCGCGGCTCTCCAATTCATGCGCACCCGGCGGTGGGAGGCACTTATTACGATGTGTTTTGAGGAGGGGTGAATGAACAACAAGCGGGTGGTAGGTAGACTATGGGGTAATGTTTGTCGGGAGTGGTGCGACAACTTTGCCCAAATGTGCGCGTACGCATGGCAAACAGATTGGCTGCCGGGGCGGAAAGTGGGAAGGTGACGCGAATGTAGTACAGGAATGGGCAAGGCCCACTCAGTGTTACAATGGCCTAAGCTGCCGTGGTCACATTTGTGGATTGGGCACATGCATTTCTTTGCCCGCAAGTGGAGAATGCTCTGCTAATTCTCATGCTTTGCCATGGAAGGCAGCCACCGTGTGCTAAAGGGCATCCGTGTTCGCAACGGCGCCGCAGACAAAGGCAAAGCCCGCGGTAGGAATACGGCATTTTGTGGGGCACCGGGGCACCGTAGTGTTTCAATAAGGGGCCATTTCTTTTCAGAGGCACCTGGATTTCAATTTTTTTGAACTTTTTCAAATATTGCTACCCCCCGAACTCTATGAAAATAGTCGTTTCCGGCCAAAGTTGTTGATTTGTGCACCCATATTGCCGCGATATTCGCTCCCCATTCAAAAGTTCCCTTACCGGCTACTTACCGGGTACATATTGGTGGAAACAGTCATTTCGTATCTTTGGCACGGGTTTTGACCAACCGTTGGCGAGGCAACAAACTGCAAAAACGTCCTATCGTTTCACCCTATTGGGGTGTTGGGTGTTGGGTGCATTGGGGGGGGGGGGGGGCGGTCTCCCAAGGGATTGGTACACAACCTGCTTATGCAATTGTTTACTCTACATAGCTGAAAAATCCAAGTTTTCGAAACATATTTTTCTGATACCGTCATCACCTAAACTTACCATCTAAGGTATGTAAAGCATGTTTTGGGCCGTACTTATGTATTTTTCACCCTATTTGGGTCTTGGGCGCAAGGGGGGCGGGGGGTCAAACACGATCACAACCTAATTGTGCAATTTTTCACCGTAGATAGCTCAGTAATCGAAGTTTCCAAAGCTTGTTTTTTTTTTAAAACTGTGATCACGTCGAATGACCATCCAAAGTCTGTAAGGATGTTTCAGGCTGCATTTATGTATTTTTCACCCTATTGGGGTATTGGGTGCAGGGGGGGGGGGGTCAAAGGGGGCTTGTACACAACCTGGTTATGGAGTTGTTTACCTTGGACAGCTGAAAATCGAAGGTTTTCGAAACTATTTTTTTTGATACCGCCATCACGTAAAGTGAGCATCCGAGGTATGCAAAGCATGCTCAGAGTATCTCTATGTTTTTCACCCTATTTGGGTTTTGGTAGTGTGGCGCGGCTCTCCAATTCATGCGCACCCGGCGGTGGGAGGCACTTATTACGATGTGTTTTGAGGAGGGGTGAATGAACAACAAGCGGGTGGTAGGTAGACTATGGGGTAATGTTTGTCGGGAGTGGTGCGACAACTTTGCCCAAATGTGCGCGTACGCATGGCAAACAGATTGGCTGTCGGGGCGGAAAGTGGGAAGGTGACGCGAATGTAGTACAGGAATGGGCAAGGCCCACTCAGTGTTACAATGGCCTAAGCTGCCGTGGTCACATTTGTGGATTGGGCACATGCATTTCTTTGCCCGCAAGTGGAGAATGCTCTGCTAATTCTCATGCTTTGCCATGGAAGGCAGCCACCGTGTGCTAAAGGGCATTCGTGTTCGCAACGGCGCCGCAGACAAAGGCAAAGCCCGCGGTAGGAATACGGCATTTTGTGGGGCACCGGGGCACCGTAGTGTTTCAATAAGGGGCCATTTCTTTTCAGAGGCACCTGGATTTCAATTTTTTTGAACTTTTTCAAATATTGCTACCCCCCGAACTCTATGAAAATAGTCGTTTCCGGCCAAAGTTGTTGATTTGTGCACCCATATTGCCGCGATATTCGCTCCCCATTCAAAAGTTCCATTACCGGCTACTTACCGGGTACATATTGGTGGAAACAGTCATTTCGTATCTTTGGCACGGGTTTTGACCAACCGTTGGCGAGGCAACAAACTGCAAAAACGTCCTATCGTTTCACCCTATTGGGGTGTTGGGTGTTGGGTGCATTGTGGGGGGGGGGGGGGGGCGGTCTCCCAAGGGATTGGTACACAACCTGCTTATGCAATTGTTTACTCTACATAGCTGACAAATCCAAGTTTTCGAAACATATTTTTCTGATACCGTCATCACCTAAACTTACCATCCAAGGTATGTAAAGCATGTTTTGGGCCGTACTTATGTATTTTTCACCCTATTTGGGTCTTGGGCGCAGGGGGGCGGGGGGTCAAACAAGATTGGTACACAACGTGCTTGTGCAATTTTTCACCGTAGATAGCTCAATAATCGAAGTTTCCAAAGCTTGTTTTTTTTTGAAAACTGTGATCACGTCGAATGACCGTCCAAAGTCTGTAAGGATGTTTCAGGCTGCATTTATGTATTTTTCACCCTATTGGGGTATTGGGTGCAGGGGGGGGGGGGTCAAAGGGGGCTTGTACACAACCTGGTTATGGAGTTGTTTACCTTGGACAGCTGAAAATCGAAGGTTTTCGAAACTATTTTTTTTGATACCGCCATCACGTAAAGTGAGCATCCGAGGTATGCAAAGCATGCTCAGAGTATCTCTATGTTTTTCACCCTATTTGGGTTTTGGTAGTGTGGCGCGGCTCTCCAATTCATGCGCACCCGGCGGTGGGAGGCACTTATTACGATGTGTTTTGAGGAGGGGTGAATGAACAACAAGCGGGTGGTAGGTAGACTATGGGGTAATGTTTGTCGGGAGTGGTGCGACAACTTTGCCCAAATGTGCGCGTACGCATGGCAAACAGATTGGCTGTCGGGGCGGAAAGTGGGAAGGTGACGCGAATGTAGTACAGGAATGGGCAAGGCCCACTCAGTGTTACAATGGCCTAAGCTGCCGTGGTCACATTTGTGGATTGGGCACATGCATTTCTTTGCCCGCAAGTGGAGAATGCTCTGCTAATTCTCATGCTTTGCCATGGAAGGCAGCCACCGTGTGCTAAAGGGCATTCGTGTTCGCAACGGCGCCGCAGACAAAGGCAAAGCCCGCGGTAGGAATACGGCATTTTGTGGGGCACCGGGGCACCGTAGTGTTTCAATAAGGGGCCATTTCTTTTCAGAGGCACCTGGATTTCAATTTTTTTGAACTTTTTCAAATATTGCTACCCCCCGAACTCTATGAAAATAGTCGTTTCCGGCCAAAGTTGTTGATTTGTGCACCCATATTGCCGCGATATTCGCTCCCCATTCAAAAGTTCCATTACCGGCTACTTACCGGGTACATATTGGTGGAAACAGTCATTTCGTATCTTTGGCACGGGTTTTGACCAACCGTTGGCGAGGCAACAAACTGCAAAAACGTCCTATCGTTTCACCCTATTGGGGTGTTGGATGTTGGGTGCATTGTGGGGGGGGGGGGGGCGGTCTCCCAAGGGATTGGTACACAACCTGCTTATGCAATTGTTTACTCTACATAGCTGACAAATCCAAGTTTTCGAAACATATTTTTCTGATACCGTCATCACCTAAACTTACCATCCAAGGTATGTAAAGCATGTTTTGGGCCGTACTTATGTATTTTTCACCCTATTTGGGTCTTGGGCGCAGGGGGGCGGGGGGTCAAACAAGATTGGTACACAACGTGCTTGTGCAATTTTTCACCGTAGATAGCTCAATAATCGAAGTTTCCAAAGCTTGTTTTTTTTTGAAAACTGTGATCACGTCGAATGACCGTCCAAAGTCTGTAAGGATGTTTCAGGCTGCATTTATGTATTTTTCACCCTATTGGGGTATTGGGTGCAGGGGGGGGGGGGGGTCAAAGGGGGCTTGTACACAACCTGGTTATGGAGTTGTTTACCTTGGAAAGCTGAAAATCGAAGGTTTTCGAAACTAATTTTTTTGATACCGCCATCACGTAAAGTGAGCATCCGAGGTATGCAAAGCATGCTCAGAGTATCTCTATGTTTTTCACCCTATTTGGGTTTTGGTAGTGTGGCGCGGCTCTCCAATTCATGCGCACCCGGCGGTGGGAGGCACTTATTACGATGTGTTTTGAGGAGGGGTGAATGAACAACAAGCGGGTGGTAGGTAGACTATGGGGTAATGTTTGTCGGGAGTGGTGCGACAACTTTGCCCAAATGTGCGCGTACGCATGGCAAACAGATTGGCTGTCGGGGCGGAAAGTGGGAAGGTGACGCGAATGTAGTACAGGAATGGGCAAGGCCCACTCAGTGTTTACAATGGCCTAAGCTGCCGTGGTCACATTTGTGGATTGGGCACATGCATTTCTTTGCCCGCAAGTGGAGAATGCTGTGCTAATTCTCATGCTTTGCCATGGAAGGCAGCCACCGTGTGCTAAAGGGCATTCGTGTTCGCAACGGCGCCGCAGACAAAGGCAAAGCCCGCGGTAGGAATACGGCATTTTGTGGGGCACCGGGGCACCGTAGTGTTTCAATAAGGGGCCATTTCTTTTCAGAGGCACCTGGATTTCAATTTTTTTGAACTTTTTCAAATATTGCTACCCCCCGAACTCTATGAAAATAGTCGTTTCCGGCGAAAGTTGTTGATTTGTGCACCCATATTGCCGCGATATTCGCTCCCCATTCAAAAGTTCCATTACCGGCTACTTACCGGGTACATATTGGTGGAAACAGTCATTTCGTATCTTTGGCACGGGTTTTGACCAACCGTTGGCGAGGCAACAAACTGCAAAAACGTCCTATCGTTTCACCCTATTGGGGTGTTGGGTGTTGGGTGCATTGTGGGGGGGGGGGGGCGGTCTCCCAAGGGATTGGTACACAACCTGCTTATGCAATTGTTTACTCTACATAGCTGAAAAATCCAAGTTTTCGAAACATATTTTTCTGATACCGTCATCACCTAAACTTACCATCCAAGGTATGTAAAGCATGTTTTGGGCCGTGCTTATGTATTTTTCACCCTATTTGGGTCTTGGGCGCAGGGGGGCGGGGGGTCAAACAAGATTGGTACACAACCTGCTTGTGCAATTTTTCACCGTAGATAGCTCAATAATCGAAGTTTCCAAAGCTTGTTTTTTTTTTGAAAACTGTGATCACGTCGAATGACCATCCAAAGTCTCTAAGGATGTTTCAGGCTGCATTTATGTATTTTTCACCCTATTGGGGTATTGGGTGCAGGGGGGGGGGGGGGTCAAAGGGGGCTTGTACACAACCTGGTTATGGAGTTGTTTACCTTGGACAGCTGAAAATCGAAGGTTTTCGAAACTAATTTTTTTGATACCGCCATCACGTAAAGTGAGCATCCGAGGTATGCAAAGCATGCTCAGAGTATCTCTATGTTTTTCACCCTATTTGGGTTTTGGTAGTGTGGCGCGGCTCTCCAATTCATGCGCACCCGGCGGTGGGAGGCACTTATTACGATGTGTTTTGAGGAGGGGTGAATGAACAACAAGCGGGTGGTAGGTAGACTATGGGGTAATGTTTGTCGGGAGTGGTGCGACAACTTTGCCCAAATGTGCGCGTACGCATGGCAAACAGATTGGCTGTCGGGGCGGAAAGTGGGAAGGTGACGCGAATGTAGTACAGGAATGGGCAAGGCCCACTCAGTGTTTACAATGGCCTAAGCTGCCGTGGTCACATTTGTGGATTGGGCACATGCATTTCTTTGCCCGCAAGTGGAGAATGCTCTGCTAATTCTCATGCTTTGCCATGGAAGGCAGCCACCGTGTGCTAAAGGGCATTCGTGTTCGCAACGGCGCCGCAGACAAAGGCAAAGCCCGCGGTAGGAATACGGCATTTTGTGGGGCACCGGGGCACCGTAGTGTTTCAATAAGGGGCCATTTCTTTTCAGAGGCACGTGGATTTCAATTTTTTTGAACTTTTTCAAATATTGCTACCCCCCGAACTCTATGAAAATAGTCGTTTCCGGCCAAAGTTGTTGATTTGTGCACCCATATTGCCGCGATATTCGCTCCCCATTCAAAAGTTCCATTACCGGCTACTTACCGGGTACATATTGGTGGAAACAGTCATTTCGTATCTTTGGCACGGGTTTTGACCAACCGTTGGCGAGGCAACAAACTGCAAAAACGTCCTATCGTTTCACCCTATTGGGGTGTTGGGTGTTGGGTGCATTGGGGGGGGGGGGGGTCTCCCAAGGGATTGGTACACAACCTGCTTATGCAATTGTTTACTCTACATAGCTGACAAATCCAAGTTTTCGAAACATATTTTTCTGATACCGTCATCACCTAAACTTACCATCTAAGGTATGTAAAGCATGTTTTGGGCCGTACTTATGTATTTTTCACCCTATTTGGGTCTTGGGCGCAAGGGGGGCGGGGGGTCAAACAAGATTGGTACACAACTTGCTTGTGCAATTTTTCACCGTAGATAGCTTAGTAATCGAAGTTTCCAAAGCTTGTTTTTTTTTTGAAAACTGTGATCACGTCGAATGACCATCCAAAGTCTGTAAGGATGTTTCAGGCTGCATTTATGTATTTTTCACCCTATTGGGGTATTGGGTGCAGGGGGGGGGGGGGGGTCAAAGGGGGCTTGTACACAACCTGGTTATGGAGTTGTTTACCTTGGACAGCTGAAAATCGAAGGTTTTCGAAACTAATTTTTTTGATACCGCCATCACGTAAAGTGAGCATCCGAGGTATGCAAAGCATGCTCAGAGTATCTCTATGTTTTTCACCCTATTTGGGTTTTGGTAGTGTGGCGCGGCTCTCCAATTCATGCGCACCCGGCGGTGGGAGGCACTTATTACGATGTGTTTTGAGGAGGGGTGAATGAACAACAAGCGGGTGGTAGGTAGACTATGGGGTGATGTTTGTCGGGAGTGGTGCGACAACTTTGCCCAAATGTGCGCGTACGCATGGCAAACAGATTGGCTGTCGGGGCGGAAAGTGGGAAGGTGACGCGAATGTAGTACAGGAATGGGCAAGGCCCACTCAGTGTTACAATGGCCTAAGCTGCCGTGGTCACATTTGTGGATTGGGCACATGCATTTCTTTGCCCGCAAGTGGAGAATGCTCTGCTAATTTTCATGCTTTGCCATGGAAGGCAGCCACCGTGTGCTAAAGGGCATTCGTGTTCGCAACGGCGCCGCAGACAAAGGCAAAGCCCGCGGTAGAAATACGGCATTTTGTGGGGCACCGGGGCACCGTAGTGTTTCAATAAGGGGCCATTTCTTTTCAGAGGCACCTGGATTTCAATTTTTTTGAACTTTTTCAAATATTGCTACCCCCCGAACTCTATGAAAATAGTCTTTTCCGGCCAAAGTTGTTGATTTGTGCACCCATATTGCCGCGATATTCGCTCCCCATTCAAAAGTTCCCTTACCGGCTACTTACCGGGTACATATTGGTGGAAACAGTCATTTCGTATCTTTGGCACGGGTTTTGACCAACCGTTGGCGAGGCAACAAACTGCAAAAACGTCCTATCGTTTCACCCTATTGGGGTGTTGGGTGTTGGGTGCATTGGGGGGGGGGGGGGGCGGTCTCCCAAGGGATTGGTACACAACCTGCTTATGCAATTGTTTACTCTACATAGCTGACAAATCCAAGTTTTCAAAACATATTTTTCTGATACCGTCATCACCTAAACTTACCATCCAAGGTATGTAAAGCATGTTTTGGGCCGTACTTATGTATTTTTCACCCTATTTGGGTCTTGGGAGCAAGGGGGCGGGGGGTCAAACAAGATTGGTACACAACCTGCTTGTGCAATTTTTCACCGTAGATAGCTCAGTAATCGAAGTTTCCAAAGCTTGTTTTTTTTTTGAAACCTGTGATCACGTCGAATGACCATCCAAAGTCTGTAAGGATGTTTCAGGCTGCATTTATGTATTTTTCACCCTATTGGGGTATTGGGTGCAGGGGGGGGGGGTCAAAGGGGGCTTGTACACAACCTGGTTATGGAGTTGTTTACCTTGGACAGCTGAAAATCGAAGGTTTTCGAAACTATATTTTTTTGATACCGCCATCACGTAAAGTGAACATCTGAGGTATGCAAAGCATGCTCATAGTATCTCTATGTTTTTCACCCTATTTGGGTTTTGGTAGTGTGGCGCGGCTCTCCAATTCATGCGCACCCGGCGGTGGGAGGCACTTATTACGATGTGTTTTGAGGAGGGGTGAATGAACAACAAGCGGGTGGTAGGTAGACTATGGGGTAATGTTTGTCGGGAGTGGTGCGACAACTTTGCCCAAATGTGCGCGTACGCATGGCAAACAGATTGGCTGTCCGGGCGGAAAGTGGGAAGGTGACGCGAATGTAGTACAGGAATGGGCAAGGCCCACTCAGTGTTTACAATGGCCTAAGCTGCCGTGGTCACATTTGTGGATTGGGCACATGCATTTCTTTGCCCGCAAGTGGAGAATGCTCTGCTAATTTTCATGCTTTGCCATGGAAGGCAGCCACCGTGTGCTAAAGGGCATCCGTGTTCGCAACGGCGCCGCAGACAAAGGCAAAGCCCGCGGTAGGAATACGGCATTTTGTGGGGCACCGGGGCACCGTAGTGTTTCAATAAGGGGCCATTTCTTTTCAGAGGCACCTGGATTTCAATTTTTTTGAACTTTTTCAAATATTGCTACCCCCCGAACTCTATGAAAATAGTCGTTTCCGGCCAAAGTTGTTGATTTGTGCACCCATATTGCCGCGATATTCGCTCCCCATTCAAAAGTTCCATTACCGGCTACTTACCGGGTACATATTGGTGGAAACAGTCATTTCGTATCTTTGGCACGGGTTTTGACCAACCGTTGGCGAGGCAACAAACTGCAAAAACGTCCTATCGTTTCACCCTATTGGGGTGTTGGGTGTTGGGTGCATTGTGGGGGGGGGGGGGGGGGCGGTCTCCCAAGGGATTGGTACACAACCTGCTTATGCAATTGTTTACTCTACATAGCTGAAAAATCCAAGTTTTCGAAACATATTTTTCTGATACCGTCATCACCTAAACTTACCATCCAAGGTATGTAAAGCATGTTTTGGGCCGTGCTTATGTATTTTTCACCCTATTTGGGTCTTGGGCGCAGGGGGGCGGGGGGTCAAACAAGATTGGTACACAACCTGCTTGTGCAATTTTTCACCGTAGATAGCTTAGTAATCGAAGTTTCCAAAGCTTGTTTTTTTTTTTGAAAACTGTGATCACGTCGAATGACCATCCAAAGTCTGTAAGGATGTTTCAGGCTGCATTTATGTATTTTTCACCCTATTGGGGTATTGGGTGCAGGGGGGGGGGGGGTCAAAGGGGGCTTGTACACAACCTGGTTATGGAGTTGTTTACCTTGGACAGCTGAAAATCGAAGGTTTTCGAAACTAATTTTTTTGATACCGCCATCACGTAAAGTGAGCATCCGAGGTATGCAAAGCATGCTCAGAGTATCTCTATGTTTTTCACCCTATTTGGGTTTTGGTAGTGTGGCGCGGCTCTCCAATTCATGCGCACCCGGCGGTGGGAGGCACTTATTACGATGTGTTTTGAGGAGGAGAAATGAACAACAAGCGGGTGGTAGGTAGACTATGGGGTAATGTTTGTCGGGAGTGGTGCGACAACGTTGCCCAAATGTGCGCGTACGCATGGCAAACAGATTGGCTATCGGGGCAGAAGGTGGGAAGGTGACGCGAATGTAGTACAGGAATGGGCAAGGCCCACTCAGTGTTTACAATGGCCTAAGCTGCCGTGGTCACATTTGTGGATTGGGCACATGCATTTCTTTGCCCGCAAGTGGAGAATGCTCTGCTAATTCTCATGCTTTGCCATGGAAGGCGGCCACCGTGTGCTAAAGGGCATTCGTGTTCGCAACGGCGCCGCAGACAAAGGCAAAGCCCGCGGTAGGAATACGGCATTTTGTGGGGCACCGGGGCACCGTAGTGTTTCAATAAGGGGCCATTTCTTTTCAGAGGCACCTGGATTTCAATTTTTTTGAACTTTTTTAAATATTGCTACGCCCCGAACTCTATGAAAATAGTCTTTTCCGGCCAAAGTTGTTGATTTGTGCACCCATATTGCCGCGATATTCGCTCCCCATTCAAAAGTTCCCTTACCGGCTACTTACCGGGTACATATTGGTGGAAACAGTCATTTCGTATCTTTGGCACGGGTTTTGACCAACCGTTGGCGAGGCAACAAACTGCAAAAACGTCCTATCGTTTCACCCTATTGGGGTGTTGGGTGTTGGGTGCATTGGGGGGGGGGGGGGGGGGGCGGTCTCCCAAGGGATTGGTACACAACCTGCTTATGCAATTGTTTACTCTACATAGCTGAAAAATCCAAGTTTTCGAAACATATTTTTCTGATACCGTCATCACCTAAACTTACCATCCAAGGTATGTAAAGCATGTTTTGGGCCGTGCTTATGTATTTTTCACCCTATTTGGGTCTTGGGCGCAGGGGGGCGGGGGGTCAAACAAGATTGGTACACAACCTGCTTGTGCAATTTTTCACCGTAGATAGCCCAGTAATCGAAGTTTCCAAAGCTTGTTTTTTTTTTGAAAACTGTGATCACGTCGAATGACCGTCCAAAGTCTGTAAGGATGTTTCAGGCTGCATTTATGTATTTTTCACCCTATTGGGGTATTGGGTGCAGGGGGGGGGGGGGGTCAAAGGGGGCTTGTACACAACCTGGTTATGGAGTTGTTTACCTTGGACAGCTGAAAATCGAAGGTTTTCGAAACTAATTTTTTTGATACCGCCATCACGTAAAGTGAGCATCCGAGGTATGCAAAGCATGCTCAGAGTATCTCTATGTTTTTCACCCTATTTGGGTATCTTGTACGGTGGGGGGGGGGGTCAAATTGGATTGGTACACAACCTACTTATGCAGCTTTTCACCCTCGACAGCTCAAAAATTGGAGTTTTCGAAACTTATTTTTTTGATACCATGATCACCCAAAATGACCACCCAAAGTATGTAAAGCATGTTTCAGGCAGTATTTATATGTTTTTCACCCAATCACCAATCAAGTTGTTAGATCAAAGCCAACCAGGTGCATATAGGGGAAAGCACCACATAGCCCCCCATATTGGGCCTTTTTGGGTCTATTCGCGTACCCGGCCCCAAGGGGTTGAATGGTTTGTTTAACCCCTTGTAAAATCATTGTTTTGTGCAATAAATGCGTCCCCGAATGAGTTTTCGGTTCGGACCCCCAGCCCCCCAGACCGCCCCCCCCCCCCAGTTGAAACCCATCTTTTTGAGGTTTTGACAGAAGGGGGGGGGGGTCAAAAAATGAGCCCCAGGCCCAAAAAGGCCCAAAATGGGGGGGCATGTGGCGTTTTCCCATATAAACGAGCCTGCGTGGCTTTGATCTAACCAACCTCTGCGAGGTGATTCCAGGGGTAGTTACGTGTATCCCTCCCACCCCCCGACCCCAACGCCTCCTCCAGACCCCCCTCCTCCGCCAATGGGGATGACCAAGGTTGTCAATATCGCGCATGTCACCACAACCTACGCTTGCTCTGGGCATGCGCTGGATTTCCCTGTGTTGTTTTCGCAAATGATGAATGAGGAATGGAATTATACCCCCCGCCCCTCCATTTGTGTGTAGTCAAAATGTGCAGAATTCTACGGGGATTGAAAATGACCCGCCCCCCTTCACGAAAAATTTTTCGACCCCCCCCCTGGCCCCCTGCCCACGCCGCGGGTGTTGGGGTCCAGAATTGAACTACCCCCCTTGTTCCGCCATTTGGCTTATCTGAGACCCCCTCCAGAGAACGGAGTTACGCAGAGGTGCAGATCAGCCTGGTCCCATACTGTAGACCTTGAACACAGCGCACATAGCGCTCTGGAACCAGCACAATCAGCAACGGCTTTGTGTCGTGTTGCAAGCAACCCACATGCCAGTACTGGCACCCATTCTTCCCTTTCTGATTTTATTCTCGTCACTCGGCATGCCACTACGCATGTGTGTACACACACCGGTGGATTTGCAGGACTTTTGATCGGGGATAAATTAGGTCTGAGGCTCATAATGCACCCTGTCAGACTGTGGGTCTGCCTTGCCAAAGCCCAAAGTCACAACAGCTGCACGTCAGTAATTAGTGTCAATGTGCTGCTGCCCCAGTCTCTTTCTCCCCTCCTTCAGAGTGAAAAGGCCAGAGGCCACAGGAAACAGGACACAGGAGGTTGCGATCTTTCCCAGCCCATACCCTGCACCACAGGCGCAGTCCCCAACGCCGTGTGTCTCAGTCTTGCCAGCTGACAACCCGCTGCCGCTGCCCAGTGCCACGTTTCAGGACATGCTGCAGGCACTGCGGCAGGTGGAGTCCGCCGCTGCAGAGGCCCAGGACCTGCCAACGAAGATCGGGCCCATAACACAGAATGTACTGCAGGAGGGCCGGACCATGCAGGAGCTGTGGACCAGTTACTTGCAGTCAGATGCTGAGTGGGTGCATACCACTTTTGGAATGTACGTGAACGTGATGAGGCAGGTATTGCCACAGTTCTCAGCCCTGAGCCGTGGCGCAGGGCAGGCCACCCGCCAACTAGCTAGACTCTCTGGGTGGATGAGTGGTAAGCGACGTTGGAGAAGCTGGCAGATGGCAGATGTTGCCAGCAGGGCTCGTTTCGCCCTTTTTTGCGGCTGCACAGTGGCGGGCAAGACAGCCAGTCACTATGCAGCCTGCCACTGTTCCCGAGACCCTGGATCAGGGTGAGGCATCCCAGCTCCCAGTTGTTGATCCTTCGCGCTGACCTCTCCTCACGACTTTCCCACGCAAACTCCCGGTGCATGGGTGGCAGCTGCATCGATTATGTATGAGGCATTTGATCCGGAGAGCTCTCCACACTGCACATATGACGTGCATGTTGTGCATGGCATGCAAAGTGTGGCGCCCAACGACCACGTGGGATTTGGGCAGAATCCCCCTGTTCTTTGGGGCATAGGGAACACTAAACAAAATAACAACGCGGCAATGGCCTACCCAGCGGTGCAGCCCCCCCCGCTTGCCCTCTGGCCCCAAGGCAGTGCAGCTTTGGATGCAGCGCCTTTGATCTTCCTGCTGTGGGGGCCCTGATACGGCAGGGGTTATGTAGCCACTTTGAGTCATGCCCGCTCTTCCCCCCCCCCCTCTCCTAGGCCCTCCGGGCTCATTTATCCCACAGGGGTTTTGACTTGGGCTGCACTATTCGCATACCTGCTGTGGGAGTGCTGTGCGCACAGTGTCCAATTTTTTACTAAATTTCTGGTTGAAGTGTTGAACCCCCCCCCCCCCCCGCTTCGTCCCCCCATGTCACCTCTCCCCAGAATTTTACGGCTGAAGCGCCGTAATAATTTTGTCACGGGCAAGGCAAAAGACGACAGCAGCCAAAACCACAAGACACGTTGCAGAAGAATGGTATGGTATTGTGTGTGGGGATGCATTGGTAAAACCGGGGTCACAGTGTGCATGGCGTTACAGGACACACAGGGTTAGGAATAATTCAAATTTCATGCGAGCATTGACGGCTGTCCGCAAGACGTTCAGGGGATTAACGAAAAACCCCTTTGCGCCAGTGTGTTGAAATGTTTGTAAGGTGAGGTCGTCAACCATTGGGACCATGTGGCGCTTTGGGACGTTTCAATACCTTGGGGACACCTTGGGGACAACTTTGGGATACCTTTGGGATCACCTTGGAGTTGGATGGCATGCAACTCGCCAGTACCATGTGGTGCTAGCGAGTTGTGGGTACGGTATAAAGTAGAAACCTGCCGGGCGAGGGTTTCAGCTAGGTGGGGAAAACACCCCAACTACGCAAACCAAAGACAAGGTTGGCTCCATCCCCCACATTAGGCAACAGCCCCGTGGGCCTTGTGGTCCCCGTGTGGCTTCGCAATCATGGTCCGGCCACAGCGCTCACAAGGGTTAAGCGTGGGCTCTCTCTGTAGGTGGTTGCGAAAGCACACCCCCAAACCCGAGGTCAGGGCCTTTGGCCGATTCCGAAGGGGATCCACCCCTACTACGTCTCTCGTGGCGGTAGGGTGAGCGGGGCGTTGTGGTGTCGTGCGGCCAAGACAATGACAATAACAATAAAACGCACATCGGACCCTACGTCCACTGACTGTAGCCGGGAGACATTGGCGACAAGGAGTCACAGTGGCGCGGGCCAATAGATGACATGTTCAACGGGGACTATTCATGGTAAACACCTATTTGGTAACAATTTATTGTTTGTGATGTTGGTGGTGTTGTTCTGGTATAGCCTGTTTTTGGGGGCATTTTGTTGTCCCCTGAAGCAAACCATGGTCGGCGCTGATCCATCAGAACCAGCAGCTCTGGTTTGTTACCCTGAAACACGCTCTTTTTTTTTTACGGCGGTCGCACGGGTCTGTAGTGAAACCTAGTAAAAAAAATTTTTTTTGAAAAGTTTTTTTTTCACTAGGAAACAGTTTACTAGGTAACACGTTTTTTTACTAGGTATTGGGAACCTAGTAAAAAAAAAGTTTTTTTTTTTACTAGGTTTCAAAACCTAGTAAAAAAAAATATTTTTTTTTACTAGGTTTTCAAACCTAGTAAAAAAAAAAACTTTTTTTTTACTAGGTTTCAGAACCTAGTAAAAACAAAATTTTTTTTTATTACTAGGTTACTGGGTAGCCACCTTGCCCACTTGTGGGCCACTTCTGATTTTGCCCCCCGCTCTGCAGCGGTGGGGCTCCCCGATACGGCAGGGGTGAGGTAGCCAATTTGCCCACTTGTGGGCCACTTCTGATTCTGCCCCCCGCTCTGCAGCGGAGGGGATCCCCGATACGGCAGGGGTGAGGTAGCCACTTTGCCCACTTGTGGGCCACTTCTGATTTTGCCCCCCGCTCTGCAGCGGAGGGGATCCCCGATACGGCAGGGGTGAGGTAGCCACTTTGCCCACTTGTGGGCCACTTCTGATTCTGCCCCCCGCTCTGCAGCGGAGGGGATTCCCGATACGGCAGGGGTGAGGTAGCCACTTTGCCCACTTGTGGGCCACTTCTGATTCTGCCCCCCGCTCTGCAGCGGTGGGGATCCCCGATACGGCAGGGGTGAGGTAGCCACTTTGCCCACTTGTGGGCCACTTCTGATTTTGCTCCCCGCTCTGCAGCGGTGGGGATCCCCGATACGGCAGGGGTGAGGTAGCCACTTTGCCCACTTGTGGGCCACTTCTGATTCTGCCCCCCGCTCTGCAGCGGTGGGGATCCCCGATACGGCAGGGGTGAGGTAGCCACTTTGCCCACTTGTGGGCCACTTCTGATTCTGCCCCCCGCTCTGCAGCGGTGGGGCTCCCCGATACGGCAGGGGTGAGGTAGCCACTTTGCCCACTTGTGGGCCACTTCTGATTTTGCCCCCCGCTCTGCAGCGGAGGGGATCCCCGATACGGCAGGGGTGAGGTAGCCACTTTGCCCACTTGTGGGCCACTTCTGATTTTGCTCCCCGCTCTGCAGCGGTGGGGATCCCCGATACGGCAGGGGTGAGGTAGCCACTTTGCCCACTTGTGGGCCACTTCTGATTTTGCCCCCCGCTCTGCAGCGGTGGGGATCCCCGATACGGCAGGGGTGAGGTAGCCACTTTGCCCACTTGTGGGCCACTTCTGATTCTGCCCCCCGCTCTGCAGCGGTGGGGATCCCCGATACGGCAGGGGTGAGGTAGCCACTTTGCCCACTTGTGGGCCACTTCTGATTCTGCCCCCCGCTCTGCAGCGGTGGGGCTCCCCGATACGGCAGGGGTGAGGTAGCCACTTTGCCCACTTGTGGGCCACTTCTGATTTTGCCCCCCGCTCTGCAGCGGTGGGGATCCCTGATACGGCAGGGGTGAGGTAGCCACTTTGCCCACTTGTGGGCCACTTCTGATTTTGCTCCCCGCTCTGCAGCGGTGGGGATCCCCGATACGGCAGGGGTGAGGTAGCCACTTTGCCCACTTGTGGGCCACTTCTGATTCTGCCCCCCGCTCTGCAGCGGTGGGGATCCCCGATACGGCAGGGGTGAGGTAGCCACTTTGCCCACTTGTGGGCCACTTCTGATTCTGCCCCCCGCTCTGCAGCGGTGGGGCTCCCCGATACGGCAGGGGTGAGGTAGCCACTTTGCCCACTTGTGGGCCACTTCTGATTTTGCCCCCCGCTCTGCAGCGGAGGGGATCCCCGATACGGCAGGGGTGAGGTAGCCACTTTGCCCACTTGTGGGCCACTTCTGATTCTGCCCCCCGCTCTGCAGCGGTGGGGATCCCCGATACGGCAGGGGTGAGGTAGCCACTTTGCCCACTTGTGGGCCACTTCTGATTTTGCCCCCCGCTCTGCAGCGGTGGGGATCCCCGATACGGCAGGGGTGAGGTAGCCAATTTGCCCACTTGTGGGCCACTTCTGATTTTGCCCCCCGCTCTGCAGCGGTGGGGCTCCCCGATACGGCAGGGGTGAGGTAGCCACTTTGCCCACTTGTGGGCCACTTCTGATTTTGCTCCCCGCTCTGCAGCGGTGGGGGTTTCGGAACGTAGTAAAAAAAAAGTTTTTGTTTTTACTAGCTTTTAGAACCTAGTGAAAACAAAAGTTTTTTTTTTTACTAGGTTACTTAGCCTCCCCTTTTTCCTTTTGCCCTTCGTGTTTGCAACAATGTCCTCCAAGCAAAGCTCTGCGGAAGGCACTGAGGCAGGCACGAAGAAATCGGCGACAATGAGGCCCGTGGGCACGGATGACACCCTTATAATACGCATGCAGTGGGACAAGTTTTTGGGTGAGTTCGGCAGTGTAGCTTTTGCTATAGCCCCCCTCTACTCCACCTTCCTACATCAGGACGACGGTGTGAGCTGCCATCCTGCCTGCCTTATGATGCTACATTGCCTTTTGTCTAGGCGTGTTGTCAACGGTAGCATCCAACTTCCACAAGACAGATTGTGGTTGTTGCGTGAGATTGCACAGGCAGCTTTGCACTATCGCAGTTCTCCGCCTGCCCCCCCTATTGAGACCACACCCAGTTGGGCCTTGGCACGGATGTATGCTACGCCCTATTGTTCACCCAGCCGTTCGTCGTGCTTTTTTTGCGACGACACAGCCCACATCACGTGCCCTGAATGTGGAGTTTATCAGTGTGCCCTGCATGCTTCCGGTTTCTGTTCCACGGAGATATGTGTGGCATTGCGCAAATGGAATGTGCAATTTACTGCCACACTGGCATGCATTGTGTTGGCATTCGCCTTGGGTGACCGGCTTGTGGTTGACAAGTCGCCTTCTGTAGATGAGGTCCGTCCAAAGGTGGTGATCCGTGGTGAAGAATTTTTTGTTCCAGAGCATTACCCCAAAGATGCCTCTGGGAGATTGGAGTATGACAAAAATCTAATCAAAGAGTTGGAAGAAAAGACCACGGGCGTGATTCGCAACATGTGCAAGCACAACCCTCCCTCTGCACAACCCACCTACAAAGACAAGAAGTCGGACCTCATCTACAAGCGCGTGTTTTGCGACTTTATATAAAGCACGCGTGTGTGCACCTCATATATGTATATCTATATATTTATCATATAAAAGCTCCTTCTTTTCTTGAGCCTCATTTTATTTTTGTTGACCTTGCAATACACGGTTTGGCCCGGGTGGGGCGCCACTTACACAAGTGGCCTGGAATAGACCAGGGGGCACCATGCCCTTAAACATAAATACCACCTACCGTTGACCCCCCCCCCCATAAACTTGGTTTTTTTTGTTCAAATTCAAGTCCAAATTTGTCACTACCTAGTAACCTAGTAAGGGAAAATTTTTGCTTTTTTTACCTAGTAAAAAAAATTTTTTTTTTAATTTTTTTTAAAATTTTTGCTTTTTTTACCTAGTAAAAAAAATTTTTTTTTTAAAAAAAATTTTAAAAAAAATTTTTTTTACTAGGTTTTGCTACATTTTACTAGGTTTTGCTACATTTTACTAGGTTTTGCTACGTGCATACTAGGTTTCACCAAATGCCCCGGTCGCACCGTAAGTCCGAGAACGCATCCTTTTCCTTCGCATCTCGAGGAAATCGGAGATGTCGGATGCCGCTTGTTTAGGCGGTTGTGTCCCTGACGGACGATTAGCTGGCTTAGGAGCTGGCTTGGGTTCGGGTTTCGGGGGGGTTGGGGGTTTAGGTGGGTTAGGTATGTTGCCTCGGTGACCTGCTCGCCTAGGTTGCCGCTGTGCAGCACCCCTTGGCTTAGGCTTAGGCCTTGGCCTATGATGCAAAATTTCTTGGTGAATTCGAACCAGTAGCTTTTTTTTTTGTGCTGTGAGCGGTCATCGGTACGTAGGGGTATAGTACCAAACACTTCCTGGGCTTGTTGAACTCCGTCCACGACTATAGTACCATCCCATATCTCTATAGGGGCCAACAAGTTTCGCATCATTTTTACAGCCTGAACCTGCACACTGAGGTCGGACGGAGAGACCCAAAGTCGGCCTGGGAATGTGTAACTTGGTGGCCATGCGGTATATGGTCTACTGGTCGATGTCGCGTCAGAGGTCAATGGCATATATGGCACAGTACCTGCCACAATAGTAGCAATTAACTGTCTGGTACGATATTGTACCTGTACGGGAAACGTAGGACCCAGATGAGGATCTGTTATGTCACAGGGCTCTCATTTGGTCTCCTATTCAGGTAACGGTAGTGTTTGTGATGCTCCCCAACGGTTATGATACTTCGGTCTTCGTCCTTAGCTTTTTGCAGCTCAGTGAGGGTGGATTCGAGCTTCTCCTCACAAAAAGCTGCACCAGGTAGAACATCCACAAACGGTAGCCACTGCAGCAAGGCCACTAGGTATAGCTAGCGGCCCTGTTTTCCACGCAAGGCCGGCAATATATTGGTGCCGAACTGCAAAATCTCCTGGGCATGAGCACCTGTCCACACCTCGTGCCGCCTTCAATGGAGAGTACGCGCATGGTACCCAAGGTAGAACAATGCGGGGACTTAGTCCCTGAACAGATGGAGCAATGTCTGTAGGCGCTCCCGTTTTACGGCGCTAGCGCCATAAAGTTCACCTATTCTTGCAACGGTTGCCAATTCACCACGAATATGTGGGGTAAATATGTGGGGTAACCTTGCCGGAAATTAGGAAAGCACTCAGGACCATGTGTTCCACAATACCAACATTGAAGTTGGTCCTAATTGCAATGGAGGTGGGGTGATCTAGGAACGTTTTATGTTCCAATGCAGCCCAAAAGGTCAGAAACCGGCGGTAGCACATGATCAAGCAATACTTGTATGCATGCCACAAGCCAAAAAACAAAGGCGTGTGTCGCATAAAACTCCCCGTGTCTACAGCAGTGTTCGGCAAAGTTTTATGTAGCTTGTGGATTCTGAAATAAAGATCCACATCACATAGGATCGGGGTACAATTTTGCCCCGTATGTTGCCGCCACTCCATTAGGTTGCGGCACACTTCCAGCAGCCCCTTTCGGGCCGAAACATTGCAAGGTAGCACATCGGTCGTCCACCGGGGTGCCATAGCCACACCATACCGTCGTATATCCAACGGCGCCCGAATAGTATCATAACCGAAATGTTGCTCCCGCGAGGAATCAATTCTTACGCGCAACACTCGGGTAGCATTTTGCAGCATCTTTGGTAGGTCTTGTGCACGTTCCAGGAGCTCTTGTATGCACAGACTGCCTTTTAGAGGTGGGAACCCACCTTCTGGGTAAGGCACCGGGAGAGCCGCAATACAGGTTGCATTGATTGAAATATCGCGCTTCCGGCAGACAGACCGGCTATAGCGCCATTTATTATAGTTGTCTATCCACAACACCATGCAATGGGTAGCTAATTCCATTGCTGCTTCTGATGTTTTCGTTGCGGGGTAGCACAATGCCAGTGCCTGCCACCAGTGCGGACTTGGACCGACTTAGATCTTCTTCAAGCCGCCTCTCCACCATAGTTGTAGCATAGGAGCTCTGTCCTAAAACACCCACGCTCCATGTTCACATGGAGCTGAAACAAGTCCACAGAATGCGGGCAAACGTAGTAACCCACCTGGTACCACTGCGACCACCACGCTTGGGCCACTGTTCCACGAGGTCTGTCTAGACTTTTTGGGATCTTTTGTCCCGGTTCGACAAACTCAAGAACCACAGAACAAATTGTCTGCACGGACCAGCACTTAATGCATCCTGAACCATATCGTCACCGGACTGGCACACTATGAAGAAACACAGTTCCCTCATGTCTTGGCTGGTGAGATATAGGTCTTCCATCCCGCTGAGAGGTACGTATGGTGCTCGGATGGGGTTGCTTTTGCCAGATTTAGCCGTAGATTTTACGGCGTTGGTGCTTGACTTGCTTGGCTTTCAGGACACCAATTGTCCACCAATGGTTGCATTAAGATTGTACTACAAAGGGATGTATGAGGGCACACACTTGCACCGGTGTGCAACGCAAATTGAACGAAATTTGGTGGACCCCTTCCGGGGGTGCCGTTTGTGTTTATGCGTTTGCCTAACCGCCACTAAGGTGGCAGTTACTAGCAATTAGCTACTGGCCCTACCGTTGGCTGCTGCTGCGCTCTGTCACTATAGGCCCAATTGTGCCGCTGTGTTGTTACCATTTTTTGTATGACTGCAACAGTGGGTGTGCGACCTGCTATTTTTTAGGCGCCCACAACATTCTCAAATTGGAGAGTGGTGGTCCGGAATTTGGACATGGGATTTGCCAGCAAGCTGGCGCCAAAGCAGTTGGGCAATAGTGTGCCCGCAAGTGTTCACCATGCGCCTGCACATGACACAGGTGGTCTGTGAACAGTGGGCCCGGTGTGTGTCTGGTAGACCACATGGGGGATAAGTGCCACATGCAATTTGGAGGCACCCAATCAACACCCCCCCCCCCTCTTTCTTCTCAGACACACAGACCACGGCATATTTGGTCCCAAAATGGCCCATTTTCAAGGCTTTTGGGGATTTTCCATGGGCCAAAACGCGACACCACCGGCTCAACCCTGGCGAAAAACGCTTCTTTTGTTTTAGCATCCCAAATGGTCCTGTATAACTTTTGGGAAAACACGTTTTTTATCATTTTTTGACCCATGTTTGGTCTCAAAATGGCCCATTTTCAAGCCATTTTGAGATTTTCCATGGACCATAATGCGTCACCACAGACTCAAAACGTGCTTTGGCCCCCCATGGTGGAAAGAGAGCACCACCTACTGCGCTGCAGCACAACACTCCCGACGAGGACACTACCACCGTTCCTGACCAGGGGGGCTCGGACCTAGGGACAACACCGGATCTGATGTCCGCAGGAGGTATCGGTGAGCAACCCACCTATTCTGGGATGACACCGGACACAAACCCAACCAACAAGCAACATGAACGAGACGGCAGAAGTGATGTGCCACATCAGAACAAGGAGATTGGAAATCTGGACGGCTATGAGCCAGAGTATGTGGGGCTCCCCAAAACACAAGAACGGGAGGCCGAGGACGCTAAGGAGTATGCCGACGTTGACTTGAGGCCAGTTGTGCAACCGGGATGTAGAGTATGGCAGACAACTCTGCCACAATATGCTATTCCAACACAGGTTACTGGGCAGGAAGTGTTAGAGGCAAGCACCCGCCGGAACACCGGGAACACTGAGGCCGTGTAGGATATAGGGGATGCTTCTGGGTATGATATCCGTCAGTATATTACATCCACTGCAGTAGACGTCTTCGTGGACGAGATTGACTTTGACACGGAGGGGATGTTCGGTCAGTGCCGACTATTGGATGACCGACTAATGGAATGCTATGTAGATGGGCTGGCACAAGGCGACCCACTCTACAAGATCAACGTCATTCTTAAAGACTGTGCTGGTATGTCACTTTGTTGCACGTTGACCGTAAATTCTACGGCGCCAGCGCTGGTAAACTTCACCATACAAAGATGTGTAGCTTATGTCTACCCTAGTCGTGTCTGTCATATACCTTTGTATAATCTCCTAGGAAACAAGCCAATGTGCATTGGCGGACAGCACATTACAAAGTCGTGCAGGGTACAGCGCAACTATCTTTTGGATACAAGGGTACCGCTACATCGGATTCCCCCCCACCTCCAAACCGTGTTTGCGACTATTTTTGCCTCCGACACGCCCATCCACATGCTAATGGAGGCGTTGGAATGCATCAACGTCAGCAACACAAAATTTCCGAAAGCTGGTATGCTGCCCTTGTCGACTTCCTCCTCCGGAGGATTAGGCGGCAAAACGTCGCCGGGCAAGGCATTCACATCAGTCCATATGCGTTGTTTGCAGCTGTGACTGCATCGGGAGTGCGACTCATGGACATTGGCAGCCTAGAAGACCAAAAGACACGATCCCCTGCCCAACAAGCAGAAATGCTCAACAAAAGGGTATGCTGAATTGTGCCACCGTTTTTTGGTACACTTTTTTCCTCGGCTGCCATTGTCACCGGTCGACACATCCTGCATACACATTCCGCATTTAGAGGGCTGATGCCATACGACGTTTCACTGGTATCGGCTACAGTACCGGTGCAGCATCGTATGATGACCAATTTAGCAGAATGGTCCGGCAAATCAACGAGAGGTTCGATGGCCCGTTCGAGCCGATTAAGGCTGCGACATTCCGCGACTACAGTTCCGGATTGACACAGCAGACGTGCAAGACTTGGTGCCGTGGTTGTTGGACCATCCCCTTAGTGTTACTGGCACCAAGTTGGGGAAGCAATTGCGCTTTCTGAAAACAAGGCGCAACATTATTTGGAATGTATGCCACCCAAAAAATACACTTGTTGCCCAAGAAAACAGTATGTTTATCGACCTATTTAGGGGTTGTTACCGCTAGGAAAAGGTTACGCATATGTTCACGACCGCATTTTTGGCTTGGTACCATTTACGGCGCTAGCACCGTAACTTTACATAGCGCAATTGTCTCCCACTCATCGCAGAGACACTGGATATGTGCACGAAACTGGCGTAGGTGATGAGTGGCAAGCACAGCGACAAGGTTGCCAAAGGGCAGCCTAGGTTGTCGTGTGTGTGCGGAGTTACGTACAGGCTGTGCAGATTGGCCGGAATGGACAGCGCTCTTTTAGAGCCCAATCGGGACGGATGAATCTTGTACAAGATTGAGGTCAAGGCTGCAGAACCCTTCCGGTGAAGCCCGCGAAACCATCAGTAGCCACTACAGCCACCAGTGGGGAACTGGTACGTGTGGAAATGGAGTTTGGTGACTGGAAAAAGCTGGTGGTTGCCGGACCCACTATCGGGTTAGTAGTGGGGGCACGCGGCACCCAGTGCCTGTACGTGCAGGCCACGAAGGAGGATATCCCCAACTCCAAGGACATCCTCAAGATTGCCAATGGTGGCACACCCATTATCCTACTTGGACGCGGTACTATCATCTAGGATTGGATCGACCAAAATTGTGGTGACGGTGCCTCCCAAGCCACCAACTTTAGGGTGACTACGACTATTTATTTGGGGTCCACCGAAGAGCGTGAGATGTGCCTCCCTGACCCCAAAGTAACAGGTCTTGCACGTTCCCTTGTGATGGCAGTGCTCAGCCCTAAGGCTGTGACACTCCCAAGTTATATTGGGAGACGTTTGGGTGTACGGGCCAACGTTCTGTCGTTCCCCATGGTGAAGCCGGGCTTCAAGCCAGACTTGGATCAGGGGAACTTCAGGTGCTTGGTGTTGGCCCTCAATCTAGGGCGCAAGGAAAGTGTGGTTTTGGCCTTCAGTTTGGCCGATGACTTTCCGCGCTCGCAGAAGTCTGTGGTATGTCCGCTACAAAGTTTGAAGTTGTTTGATAGGGACGTGCATGAGGCGTCCCGTATTTATTATGGGAGCGTGTTGCCAGACCTGCCCCATGAACTGACCCTTCTTTGCAAGAGTCAGGTTTTGGATGCCAGAATGTTGTGCAGCTGTCGGTGGAGGACAGGGCTGCACAAAATAGGAAGGTTGGTGAGCTGGTTGCCAACCACAAGAAAGAAATGAAGGCAAAGGCCAAACAGGACAAGGTTCAAGCGAAGGAAGAGGTGAAAACCACCCTTCCGGACCGCAAGCAGCAAAAGGCTGCATAGCAAAAGGGGATAGCCCTGGAGGCAGGTAGTCACCCTGTTGTCCCACAGGGCAACACAGGTATCTTGGGTAACACTGTCCAGATGCCTTCGGCGAAGGCAGCAACAGCCAGGCAGGATGCGGCTGACCTTGCCGCTGCGAAGTCAGGTACCCCTATCAAGGCAAGGACAGGTGCGGGGAGTGCGACTACGTCCCCCAGTGGAAAGAAACGTCCCGCAGCTTGGGCACTTGGGCTTCGGTCCAAAAGGCCTAAGCCGGCAGCGGTTGCTCAGCCCCCAGCTGCGGATGACGAAGAAGATGTTCTAGGGGCCACCGGTTGGAGGCCCTGTTCAACGGCTCAGCTATGCCGTAGTGTATGTAGCTGTACAGTTTGACGTGTTTGTCCTCATTTCTAAGCCTGCGGTGTTGCCTGTGGGTCAGTTTCATACGCCTCCGATGGGGGTGCCCAAACAGTACAGACACGTGGTGCAGCAATTGATTGTGGGTTTATTGTGTTGTGCCGTTGTTCCCATATGTCGTGTATCACATGGTTGTCTACTTTTTTGCGGCGCTTCAGCCGTAAAATTTACGGCGCTTCCGCCGTAGGTGGAGACGGGGTCCGGCAAAAGGATTTTGAGGTACTGTTCCACAATGGAAAACATTTTCTGCTGCCCTTAGTGCACACGACAATAAGGGGTTGTAGCCTGTATCACTAAATATAGATTGCACCGGTTGGACATTTTGACTTGGGGGTTATGGTGATTACTTCCCTGTTAGGTGAAAACGGCTGTTTGGTTTCCCCATTGCGTCACCCCTCTACCCTGGGAAGAGGCTTTCTTCTGTTGAACAGCTCCGTCAACGGTAGGGTGCAGTCAAAGATGTTTACAGTGTTGGTTTTCCTTTTATTTTTTGTGTACAGGTTTTTTGTCTACTGCTCAGGCGCCGTAAATTTGCACATGTTTGGGTTTTTCTGATTTGACCCTGTTTTTACACGTCGTGCGCGAGATTGTGCATAGTTTTTCTGGTTTACGGCGCCCCCCATTTGGGGGGGACTCCTGGGGAGTATGCGAATAGTCGGGCCCAAGTTTGAGGGGTGGGGTATAGACCAGCTCACACCGGATTCCCGTGGTTTAGGAACCAGTTGGATGGCTCGGTTCAGGCCGTTGGTCCAGGCTCTGTGCCCATCGCTGTGCCAGGCAGCCCCAGTGGCGACTGTGATTGGCTGGGCAGATGAGGCGGGTCTACGACTGCTTCATGCTTCACTGCCGGATGTTCGCACTACTCATTGCCTGTGCTCTCTGGTGTAAGGCTGTGCTTTGTGACCTCCGCCAGGGTCGTCTTTTTTTTTTGGATGCGGTGTCGTAAGCGGCTGAATGTTGTCACTGGCATTGGATCATTCCCAATTGGGGCCCTGGTGGCGGGGTTAGGCCATTTTCGGTTGCCCTTACTGTTTTGCAGGTGAATGTTCCCAGTCCTCAGTCCCGTCAGCAACTCACCGTTGGACAGCCCACTGCACAATTGGCTCGTCCAGAGATTCCGGAGGAGATGGCGGCAAGTCATAGTACAATCCAGGAGCTCAAGGTCTGTTCCGGCAGCTTGCCCTCCTCTGCCCACTCACAGCCCCTGCAGAGCCTCTAGCACAAATCATATGCGTGCCCCTTGCTGGGCATTACTTGGCGGGAGGCGGAAAACAAGCGGACAGCGCGAGGTAGAGTGCAGTGGAAGGACAGGTATGCATTACCAGTGCACCGAGACGCAATGTCGTGCATCAGAGACCTTCAGGTGCACTGCTGTTGGCACAGTCTGCCAGGGCCACCTGCAGGAAGTCACCAGCAGTGGTAACGCCGCAGAAAAGACATCTCAGAAAGGACCGTGATCATTCGATGCAACATGCCCCTGCACATCACTATGTGCCCCAGATTAGAGTTGCGCCCCTGACAGACATTTGTCATACGGCCGCACTGGCCCAAGTATCACGCATCGTGGAAGCCATGTGCTTGCCATAGCCCCCCCGTAATCTCCGGCCCTTACCATCCGTCCAATATTTGATGTGGCTGAACCAAGCCTTTTCCTAGTGGCTTGGATACCCTCCCCAAGGGGGGGGGGGGTGCCTGCCTGCCTTTTTTGAAATTCTGGGTGCCCTCAGCGGAATCCCCCCCCCACGGTGGGGGTAGGCCAAGAGTGGGTTGGGATTTTTGGGGGGAAATCACCTCGAAGAGAGGTTGTTAGATCAAGCGCAGGCGCGAGCGTCGTATACCCCGCTTTTTTGGGGTCGTTCGCCTAGCATACCCCGATGTATGGTTTCTGACATCCAACCCCTTGTAAAATCATCATTTTAGGACCAAAAATGATCCCCAATGATTTTTTGGATTTTGATCCCCGTACCCCCCCGCACCTGGGTAACCCTTTTTTAGGGGATGGGGGGGGGGGTGCGGGGGGGTCAAAACTTCTTTGCGTATTGTGGCCGCTGTGTGTGTATTTGGACCTGGGTCTTGAAGAACTTTTTTCTTGTTTTTGGACCCCCTAACCCATGGCGGGGGTCCCGGATCCCAACTCCAGGTACCCCTAATTGCCCCCCCGCCCCCCTCATATGGCCCCTTGGCAGTGAGGACTTAGCCGTTTTCACGCTGGACAGGCTGTTTAGTATACCTTCCGTTGCCCCTAGGATGGGTTTGGGTGATCATTTGGTGACAATACGGGTACTTGAGCACCCAAGGGGACCCACGTAGTGGCCGCAAGGCCTATGTAGCCCATGCCATGGGCCCTCCAAAAGCCCCAAAATCATCTCGCAGTTGTTGTTGCGTAGGCTGTTTAGTGACACTTGAAAAATCACCTTGCACAAGTTGTTAGATCAAAGCCAGGCAGGTGTATACACGGGGAAACCGACACATACCCCCCCATTTTGGGCCTTTTTGGGCCTATTCGCATACCCTACCCCAAGAGGCCGAATCGTTAGTTTAACCCCTTGTAAAATCATTATTTTGTCCAATAAGCGCATCCCCCAATGAGTTTTTGGTCCGGACCCCCCCCCCCAGACTCCCCTCACTTGAAACCCACTTTTTTGAGGTTTTGAGGGAGGTGTGGAGGGGGGGGGGTGGGGGGTCGGGGGGGGGGTCAAAAATGACCCCCCCTTTTTTTTGGGTCGAAAATCATGAATCTTTTGGTTTTCCTTCGATTTTGAGCCGAAAAAGTGTTTCCGGGTCCCGACTCCATGGGGTTTGTATGAGGCGGAGTGGGATGAGCGCTGATGCAGTTTATGCACTTTTCAGCCATTTTTGCTATAATGGCGGTTTTGGCGACCTGGGTGACCCGTGCTACCCACTCTAAGGGGTGTGAGTGGGGATGTTGTGACAGTATATGCCTACTTGGATACGCAATAGACGTTTCTTTTTTGCAGTCCGTAGCCTTGCCGAGGGTTGTTCGAAACCTGTGCCGACGACGCAAATTGTCTGGTTCCACCAATATTGGCCTAGTGAATGGGCCCGTGCACAGCCTGCTGCCGTTTTTCACCTTGAACAGCTCAAAAATTGAAGTTTTCAAAACTTATTTTTTTGATATTGTGATCACCTAAAATGACCATGCAAGGTATGTATGTCTTGCATGTCTTGGGCCGTATTTATGTGGTTTTCACCCAATTTGGGTATCGGGTGCGGGGGAGGGGTCTCCCAAGGGATTGGTACACAACCTGCTCATGCAATTTTTTTAACTCAGATAGCTCAAAAATCGAAGTTTTTGAATTTTTTTTTGATACCGTCATCACCTAAAAATACCATCCAGGCCATGCAAAGCATGTTTTAGGCCGTATTTATGTGTTTTTAACCCTATTTCGGTATTGGGCCCGGGAGGGGGGGGGGTCAAACGGGACTGGTACACAACCAGGGGGGGCGTTTCTGCGGAGAACGACAGCATGGGGGTTACACATAACCCCCCCCCTTTTTTCGATGGCCAAAATTTTAGGCAAAAATAGGGTTTTCACATAACCGAGACCCCCTCCTTTTTTTGGGGAAGGGTTTGCTTAGCGCACCTCACACTACCACTATATAGCATTTCTGATGATATGTGAGCCCCTGAGAAGGCACGGGTGAGGTAGCCAATTCGCTTTGTTGCGTGGCCCCTTGAGTTGGGTTTTTTTTTTACTAGGTAACAGCTTACTAGGTTCACTAGATTTTACTTGGTATTGGGAACCTAGGAAAAAAAGGTTTTTTTTTCTAGTAAAAAAGAAAATGTTTTTTTCTAGGTTACTTAGGTTTTTACTAGGTTACAAGGTAGCCCCCTCGCCCACTTGTGGGCCACTTCTGATTTTGTCCCCCGCTCTGAAGCGGTGGGGTCCCCCCAGGCGGCAGGGGTTATGTAGCCACCTTGCCCACTTGTGGGCCACTTCTGATTCTGCCCCCCGCTCTGAAGCGCTGGGGTCCCCCCAGGCGACAGGGGTTATGTAGCCACCTTGCCCACTTGTGGGCCACTTCTGATTCTGCCCCCCGCTCTGAAGCGGTGGGGACCCCCAAGGTGGCAGGGCTTATGTAGCCACCTTGCCCACTTGTGGGCCACTTCTGATTCTGCCCCCCACTATGAAGTGGTGGGGTCCCCCCAGGCGGCAGGGGTTATGTAGCCACCTTGCCCACTTGTGGGCCACTTCTGATTCTGCCCCCCGCTCTGAAGCGGTGGGGACCCCCCAAGCGGCAGGGCTTATGTAGCCACCTTGCCCACTTGTGCGCCACTTCTGATTCTACCCCCCGCTCTGAAGCGGTGGGGACCCCCAAGGCGGCAGGGGCTATGTAGCCACCTTGCCCACTTGTGGGCCACTTCTGATTCTGCCCCAGGTTCTGAAGCGGTAGGGACCCCCCGGGCGGCAGGGGTTATGTAGCCACATTGCCCACTTGTGGGCCACATCTGATTCTGCCCCCCCCCCCCCCCTTAGAGACCTAAATCAAATCCAATATGTTTACCTTTTGGCCAAAAATTAATTGGTTAAACCAAAGTATGCACTTTTTGCGGGGGGTTGGGGGCGTCGCTTGGGAAAAATTTCACGCCTGCGGGGTGCCTTGTGTGTTTGTGAACCATTTTACGCCTTTGGTTGGGGGGGGGGTTCACCCGTCTGGATGTGTAAAAATATTAAAATGGCTCTCGCCTTTAAAATTTGAGATTAATTTTTGGTTTGAAATTTGTAGATTTTAAATATTATGTGTCGCCAAGATTAAGATTTAAACCAACAAGATTTAAACAAACTTTCCAAAAATGAAACCTCCCTACACAAGCACAAAAACACATAGAACATACCTTTTACCCTTTGCGGCTCATGTGCTTGGCCATTCCGGCCATTGTTGCCGTGTTAAAACTCCCGGGAGCCCGTTTCCGGGTGCCATAGTGCCGGGGTAGCTTGGGTTTCTCTTGGGGGGTTAGGTGGGTTAGTGGGGGTATTTGGGTTGGGTTGAGGGTTTTCTGGGGGGGTTAGTCGGGGGGTTAGCCGGCTTTGTTGGGCTGGGGGTGGGGGGTTCATGGTGGGTGTCTTGCCCTTGCGCACCTTTTGGAGGTGCGCCTCCGCGGCTTTGGCCGTGCCGAAGATGAGTTGGCGCTCCACCTCATAGAACTTGGGGTTGTTTGGGTATCTCACCCAAACAACCCCGCTCTTGCGGGTGTGGACACCGGTGACGGTGCCCACCTCTACCCCGCCCCCGTATGGGACCTGGACGGGGGTTCCCACAAGAGGATCGGGGGGTCCCCCCCCCTTCCTCCTTCACTGCCCCCGCTTCTTTCCCACCCCCCTCCGCCTTCTTCTCCCGCCCCTTCTTTTTTGGAGTGGGGACAGCCTTTGATTTCGGGGGGGTTTCTTGTTCGGGGGTGGGGTGTCTTCGCCAGAGGACGACGAAGAGGAAGAGGCGGGGTCGTGGGACTCGGCGTCCGAGTCCGACTCAAACCGCTTCCGCTTTGTGGGTTGGGGGGCTTTGCCCTCGTTTTTTTTTTGGCGGGGGCTTAGGCTTGGAGGGGGGGGATTGGGTCGGTGGCGGTGCTTGCCCCTCGCTTTCTTCTTTCACCTCCCTTCCCTCCCCACGTCCCATCCCCCGCCCAAGCGCCGCATCCTCACACCCCAACCACCCTACCTCACCCAAGTGTGCCGATGAAATGGGCTTGTACAGCCTCGAGGGGCCCCACAGCTCCGAGCAGTAGCGGCCGTGCTCCCACTCCTTCAAGCCGCGGAGCGCGGGGTGTTGGGCGAGGAGCTTGTGGAGCCCCCCCAACCCCACGCTCCGCTCCCCGTCCTTGTCGCTCCAAACGACATGGACGGGGTGCACATAGTCTCCGCAGACCGCCACGTCCTTGACCTGCAACAAAGCAGGCGGTGGCCGTGGTCCGGGGGACATACTAAATTTTTCAGACGACTTTTTGAAATTTTTTCGTTTGATTTTTAACGTTTGTTTTTTATTTTTGAAGTGCCAATCGAAATTTTAGATATGAAACCAAAACTTTTGAACGGAGCGTCCTAAAAATTAAACACAGGCAAACACACGCGTACACAGACATACCTTTTGAAATTCTGGGCACCCCAGACCATGCAGCACCCCCATCGCCTGCTTGAAGGTTGAGGCAGGGCTGGGGGCCTCTACGGGATTGGCGGCGTTGGCGTTGTTGGCGGTGGTGGCCGCCGGGGGGGGGGCGTCCGAGTGACGGTAGCCAAGCCGCGGGTTGTGCGCGACCCAGGCACCAGCCCCTCGTACGTGTGCTGGGCCGCGGGATCGTAGGGGGGGGGGGTGGGCAGGGACAGCAGGGCAAACCACACCGTTGCAAACTGCACCGACTCGCCCCTGCCGCCACTATTGTCACCAGCCACGGGCCACCCAGTGCTGCAAGCACAGAAGGTAGTGGCTGGTGCCAATCCTGACCCCCCGGGGGTCGGACGGCAGGTTCAAGGCCCCTAGGGACCCCGAGCTGATCCTCTCGGGCAGGGGGGACATGGGGCGCCCGGCACTGGCTGCCAGTGCCGGGTGCCACCTTTGGCGGCATCCCTCTGCCACCCCCCCTTGCCCTCCCCATGTTTCCTAATTAGGCACCGGAAAAGTCGGCGCATAACCCAGCGAAGGGTGTAGTGACCCTTCTTGGGGTCAAAAAAAATTGGTTGGTTTGGCCCACAGCATTGTTCAAGGCCTTGGGCACACGAGGGGGCAGCGGCCGCCTTGTAGCAGACCACTAAGTCTTTCCCGAGGGCCTTTTGCAGCCACTCGGAAAGGGGTAAAACAGGGGTTTGGGGGGGGCTGCACCTGGACCTCATCCCCCTCCCCATCCTCACCCCCCTCCCCATCCTCACCCCCCTCCCCATCCTTGTCCCCACCCTCTGGCACCACCACCTCCCCCTACTCTGCCTTAACCTCGACCCTCCCTCCCCCTCCTATGACTGGATGGCCCTTCTCCTTTGCCCTCCTCCTCTCCTCCTTCTCGCGCCGTCTCTCCTCCTTCTCGCGGCGCCACTCCTCCTTCAGGCGGCGCCACTCGTCAAAGGAGGCGGCGGCGGACGGCGCCCCCCCCTCCCCCTCCACCGCCGGCTGCTGCAGCCGGTGGAGCTGTTGGAGGAGCTGGAGGAGCTGGAACTGCTCCCCCAGGGGGTGCTCTACCGTGATGCAGGCGGTCCTCCACTTGTCGCATCTGCAAGGGAGAACAGATGCAAAAATTAACCTGGGTTTAAAATTTTTGGGTTAATTTTTAATACTTCATTTTTAGCTTAAATGTCAAATATTTATTAAATGACCGCCGGTGTTAAAATTAAACGAAAAAAACCGACAATCCCGTTGAAATCTGAACGAAAAGTATTGTGTCGAAAATCGCATTCTAGGCAAGCAAACACACGCACACGCAAGCACATACCACTTTGTCGCCCATCTTCTCGAACATCTTCTCCATCAATGCTTCCATCACGGCGGGGTCCATGAATAGGGCTAACAAGAGCTGGGGGTGCAAGGGAGGCGACATGGGTGGGGGGCTATGGTTAGACATGAGCGTGGCCATTGTACATGGGGCCACATGGGGGGTTCCTAGGGTCCTAAGGGGTAGATCAAATTTCAGAAACCACCACTCCCATACTTGCAAAACTACCTCCGCCTCATTTTCTAGGGATGTGGCCCCCGGCATCCCCACCTCCCCCAGACCGTGTGATCGTTGTAGGCCCGTTTTAAAATTGCATTTAGGCTTTCTACCACATCCGCACACACCGCCCCCAACCCCACCCCCAAACGTACCGCATCAGGCACCGCTGTGGTCACATCCTCCTCCAGGTAGAGGAGGTAGTCGGACTGGTAGGCGGCTTTGCAGCAATGTGCGCGGTACTGCCGCGCAACAGCAGATGCCCCCGGGTGATTGAGAGGGCGCGTGTCGTTGTACAAGTCCCGAAGGAGATCCCTCATGGCAACAACGGCTTGCCATTCGCGGTCCTCCGCCGCGTAGGCCAATAGTGGGCCCATCTCCTCCCATGCAAGGAAAAGGGCCCTGGCCTCCTCCCCATCGGGTGCGGCGGTGGCACCCAGCTTCACCCCCGTGCGTGCCCGGTACAAAAACCGTTGCACGGCCTCTGCATTCTCCTTGGGTAGTGACTCCAGGCGCGCCTCAACAAAAGCGATCCGCAGCCGCCCAATGGCCCTGCAACAGTGGAGGATGCATAGGAAAACCCAACACCGGTCAACCACGACGTGAGGTTCCGCTATGCACCCCCCATTATCCAAGCTCCGACGCGTCATTTGATATTGGTGACGGGACGCCGCCTCGTTGTCCAAAGTGTGGCGCACTTCCACCCCAACAACGCCGCCGCCGCCTTGTCCCACACCCCCATATTGTAAATAGATCCCACCTGGGGTGATGTGGAGACCCCAATGTGGCGGCGAATGAACGGCTGGTCACCTCCAAGGACGAGCGCAGCAGGCACCCAGCTGGATGCCCAACAGAAACTTTTGCAGTCGTGAATCGACTGCAACACCTACAAAAGAGTGTGTGCATTGATATCCGGGCATCACTTTTTCGTTTAAATTTTAGCCTCAAATTTCGTTCGGCTTAGACTTTAAGCACTTTTTCGCTTTGAAACAAGGAACTCTGAAACGGAGCGAGCCTGAATTCAATGCGACAAAAAAGCGCCAAGTACCTGAAGGTTCTTGGCCCAAATAGTAGCTAAAGCGGCCATGTCTTTGTCGCCGCACACGGCCATCCCGATGACCCACAAGTAGGCGGCTGTGCGGCCCCGTTTGCCGTGGTTGAGGAGCCCAATAGACAATTGGGTCCAACTCCCACCGGCCCACGGGTAGGCATCCCCGCGCACAATAAACATGAGGGGCCGGTCCCAATCAATGGTGTCCAGTAGTGGTGGACGCGATTCAATGTAGCGGGCCCATGAGTGCACGGGCCAACTGCGGCCACTAGCGGCAGGGTCCTCCACGTTCACGGGGGGCCGCAACTCTAGCGGCTTAGCCATATCGTTCCACGTGTCCAAGAAGGCTTGCCGTGTTGGGATGAAGTGTGGCCCGTAGCGGCCGTGTGGTCAATTTCTCGCCGGGTCATGACCTCGGAGAGGTGGCGGAACCCCGTCTTTGTCACATTCAGGTCCATGAGGAGCCGAATAAAATCGGGCGCGGGAAAAAGGAAGGAGGCGTATTGTTTCACCGCCTCCACCTTCTTAGTACAAATGAGGGATGGGGAGCCAACGTCCGTGGCCGCGGACCATCGGGCCCAGGCCAAGGGAGATGAAGCCACCCACTCACCAAGGAAATGGGAGACCAATGGGCCCCGCAAACCCTTGGCTCCACTCAAACGCACAAGCGTCATGCTAAGTTCGAGAATAGTGTCTCGAGGTAAAGTCAGAACAAGTGCTACACAAGAGAAAAGGGGGTATGAAGTGGGGTTGGCGGTGGGCACAAAAAAGACGATTAAGGGTTGGACACCCAACCCTTAGGCAATGCAACATCTCTACAAACCCATTGGGCACCATTCTACCACATTAAACCCCCTCAAGACCCTAGCATACGCATGCAATTAACGGCACAAATAGTTTAAAATTTAGAAAATACTAGGTATTCTCGTTTAACACGTTAAAATTGATCGGTTTAACATTTAACACTTTTCAAACATTAACATTGGAAACTTAACATATTGCATTTAACTTGGGTCTCTAGGGCCGCTCTGAAGCACTGGGGACCCCCAGGCGGCAGGGGTTATGTAGCCACCTTGCCCACTTCCGGGCCACTTCTGATTCTGCCCCCCGCTCTGAAGCGGTGGGCCCCCCCCAGGCGGCAAGGGTTATGTAGCCACCTTGCCCACTTGTGGGCCCCTTCTGATTCTGCCCCCCGCTCTGAAGCGGTGGGGTCCCCCCAGGCGGCACGGGTTATGTAGCCACCTCGCCCACTTGTGGGCCACTTCTCATTTTGCCCCCCGCTCGTAATTTTGACATGGCACAGCCGATGACTCGCCTGACGACCAGCATGAATGTGATGAAAGTTGTTGGGGATAATCCGGAACGGAAGCAGCCTCGTGCTCGCTACCCAGTGGATCGTCTAAAACCACCCGGATACAAGGGCAATTGCAAAGTGAAAAACGTCAAGTTGGGTACCGTGTGGCAGCAATGTATCAATGAGGCTGAAAAGATTCTGGCTATACACCCCAGCATTGGACTGCAAAGTAGCATTGGTATATTCGATCAGTTGTTTTCGGAAGGAGCAACCCTGTTGAAACCAAAGGGCCGGTCTCTACTAAAGGAAGTTGATGAGGAAAAAGATGTCTCTGTGGTGGTGGAAGAAGTACCGGAAACAGTAGTGCGAGGCAACTCAAGCTCCGAAGTCCACGAAGGTAATGTTTGGGAGTCATTCTTGCAAATTGCAGATGGGCCGGCTAGGTCGGCAGTATATGTCAAATTAAATGACGGGTCCACCATCCACATGGCCCCGTACTTCAACAAGGTTTTCAACAGCAATTGGGAGCATGATTCTACCCAGCGGTTGCGAAGGGTGCGAGGTGAAGGCTGATGTCCGGGACCACGTGTTGCCCCCCGGCCCGCAAATGCGGTTGTGCCCGGAACGCCGTTTGCAATGTTTGTAACGTACAATTCGCAATCAAAGGCTAAGTGCACGTCAATAGGGGTCTTCAGGTTGTTAAAGTGTACTTTGGAAGGCACAATGATTGCACACCTGTCGGCCACGGGCTTGAAGCACACCCAAGGTGCGAAGCTTAGTGGAGAATTCTTGTCGTTTTCTCGGCCAAACGCGGAAGTGGCAGTGCAATGGACTGGCAGGTATGGTCCAACCATCGACGTGGACGCAGCGAGCACGTCCTGCAGGATTGGGCACCCTGTGAGGCACCCTTTTCGTCGTTGGGCCGCGCCGAAGAGAAATTGTCCTTTGCTCCCCCTGGCACGGGGTGTGGGTGGCTACAACCACCATTGCATTGGTGACGAGGTAGAGTGGACGCCTCCGTTGTTGTATACTAACCCCTTAGGCCACCGCGTCCCTGCCACACCTGATATGTGAAACGGGAGCATCAAGTAAGCATGCAAAGATCCGTCAGTTTTGAAGCAGGACACCCCCAAATTTCCTTCAGCATGCCCAAACAATGGGCAATACGCACTTGTGCACATACAACGTAACCCCCAACTGCGCATTTTGGAATGTTTTAGTTAGTAGTTAGTAGTTAGTAGTTGCGCGCAAAAGGGGTAACCCCCCCCCTTTTCGAAGTGGCCAATTTTTGGCAAAACCCCATGACTTCACATTTCGCAGAACCCCCCCCCCCCCCATGTATACAACCTGCTTGTGCATTTTTCACTTCGGACAACTCAAAAATCGAATTTTCCGAAGCTTATTTTTTTGATGATGTGATCACCTAAAACCACCATCCAAGATATGTAAAGCATGTTTTAGGCCGTATTCATGTGTTTTTCACCCCATTTTCCATTGCGTGCGCGCGGGAGGGGGGCGGTCCAGCGGGATGGGTACACAACCTTCTTATGCAGCTTTTCAGCCTATGCAGCTCAAAAACGGAAGTTTCCGAAATCACTCCCCGGAGGTTGTTAGGTCAAAGCCAGGAAGGCGTATATAGGGTTAACGCCACATACCCCGCCTTTGTAGGCCTTTTTGCGCCTATTCGGGAACCATACCTTGAGGGATTAAATTGTTAGTTTAACCCCTTGTAAAATTATTACTTTGTAAAGAATTGCACCCCCCAATGAGTTTTTGTTTTGGACCCCCCCCCCGACTCCCCACCCACTTGAAACCCACTTTTCTGAGGTTTTGAGGGAGGTGTGGAGGGGGCGGGGGGGGGGGGGCAAAAAATTCCCCCCCCTTTTTTTTGGGTCGAAAATCATGACTCTTTTGGTTTTTTTTTCGACTTTGAGTCGAAAAGGTGTTTCCGGGTCCCGACTCCATGGGGTTTTTATGGGGTGGGGTGGCACAAGCGTTGATGCAGTTTATGCACTTTTCAGCCATTTTTGCTATGTTGGCGGTCTTGACGACCTCGGTGACCCCATGCTACCAACTGTGATGCGTGTGAGTGGCGATGTTGTGACAATAGGAAAGGCCGTTTTTTGCAGCATGTAGCCTTGCCGAATGCCGGAGAAAGCCCGTGCCAAAGACACAAAATCACTGTTTCCACCAGCTATGGCTTACATGAATGAATGGGCCGGCCCACAACCTTCTTATGCCGTTTTTCACCTTGGACAACTCCACAATCGAAGTTTTCGACACTTATTTTTTTGATACCATGATCACCTAAAATGACCATCCAAGGTATGCATGAGGGGGAGCCAGACAGGATGAAGCCGACAGCCCCCCCCCCCCCTGTCGCAATTTTCAGCTAGAGCTTGCACCGCTAGGCAGTGCCCTGTCGCCTCTGAGATGGCGTGTCAACCTTGGGGCATCCCACGGGGAAGGGGTGTACAAACGCAAGCACGGTCCGTGGTGGCCTGCCCTCCCCTGTCCTTCCTCCCGACGAGCCGATCGACGGTCCGACGGAGCGTCCCCTACTCTCACGCATGGTGGCCGGCGATCCGGCGGTGCAACTGTCCCTCCCCTTCCACCCTACACGTCAGTTGGCGATCCGACGGTGTTACTGCCCCACCTCTTCCTCCCTTGCACGTCAGTCGGCGATCCGACGGTGCCGCACCCCACCCAACCCCCTCCCCCCCTGTCCCGGCCCCATACACGTAGACGAGGGCGTCCCGGCACGCGCAACACGCTTGACAACGCGCAGCCCCGCCCTCAAGACTGGACCCATAGCATACGGAACCCCTAAGTCACGTCAGAGACTCCCGCGGCCCAGTAGTGAGAGCGTAGGCCTTCGGTCGTGCAGTGCGGGGGTTCGATCCCGGGCATTGGTGCTCCTGGGATCCCTGCACGTAGAGCTCTCTAGTTGGCGACGTGGGAACCCCCCCCCCCCTCCAGCAACTCGCGCCACCACCGTTACCGGTGGATCGGGTGGAGGTCTCGTTCATTTTACCCCCCACCCTAGTAAAACAAAACACATGGGAGCCACCCACCCCTGCAGCAGTGCGCGACGTCACCTGTACTCGAACAGGTCGATGGGAGGCCCCGGCCGGTATTCGAAGGGATCGGTGGGAGACCACCGATCCCAGGGTTCGAACCAGCTCCTTCGCGGCGCGCGCCAAGTGCGCTACCTCCAGGGCGGCTGCCTTCTGAGATACAATGGCACCCGGGTCACAGGTCAAACGCACCCGACACTCCCCCAGTGCTTTGTGTCAGCCTGCCGAGGGAATGCTCCGCTAAACCCTTTGAACCAGAGCACCGGTGCACCACTCTAGCCACAGTCACCCCATCCCCCCCACACTTCCCGCGGGGCGAAGCTCCGTGCGCATCAGGCTCGTCAGGGGGATCCGGCGGACCGACGCCGGGACACCAAGTCGACACCTCTCAAACTCCCCATCCCTCTTGCTCGCAGTCACCATGCCACCGGCTGCAGCCGTTATCCCCGATGTCTCAGCGGACGCGTTCCGCGCCCTTTCTCCAGCCGACCGCATGGCGGCCATCACCCCCAGGGACAGGTTCCCTTGCACGGGGGCCGCTTGGAACCCTCTTGCGCGCCAGCTGCTGCTCACCCTCCACCACCACCCCTCCGGGGTTCTCTGCACAGGGTGCCCAGCGGACGACGCCTTCCTGGAGTCCGTGTGCCTCATGTGGGCGGCTGCCACCGACTCGCTGGCGCACCTCGACATGGAGTCATTGCGCAACCACGCGGGCCAAACGTTGTGGCTAACCTACGGCATGGCCATTGACGCCCTGGTGGCCTTCCACGCCCAGGTCACCCCGGCACAAATGGGCGACCTCCACTCCGAGGCCTCACTCTTTACCGCCCGCTACGGCGACCACACCCTCCGCACGCTCAGCCAGGATGAGTTCCTGATGGTCCTGTCCGGCGAGCACGACCTGAAGCCCCCAGTGATGCGCCTGCCGGTGATATACTGGTTGCTCAGCTGGGCGGCCAAGCAGGCTGGATCCGCGCTGGCGTGCCCCGACCTCCTGCCCACGGACCCTCCGACGCCTTTGCCCACCAACAACGTCCTCACGTCCGCCCAGTGGGTCAAGGAACTGCGAGCTCATGGCCCCGATGGGGATGGCAAGCTGTGCCACCCGGGCCTCCTCATGCGGCTGTACGCCTCCAAGGAGCGCTGGCGCAAGGAGACGGCCGACGACACGTCGGATGACCCGTGGCTCCTGCAGCTACGGGCACTATCTTCCGCGGTGTCCGCGGATTTCCTCAGCCGACTGGACTCCCTCGCCTCCGTGCCCGAGAACAAGGCCGAGGAACATGCCCAGCCACTGTTGACAGTGGCTTGTGCACACCAGCTGGGCTCCAAGGCATACGCCAACATCAACGGGGTGCGAACCACGGCGGCGCTGGTGGGTGTAGCCAAGTCCCTATGGCTGACCTGCCCCGCGTACCGCCAGCCTATGTTACGGGCCGACCTGGCCCGTTACGTCGAGATCGTGGAGGAGCGGTACGAGAACAACAACCTGCAGGACCTCAAGACCAAATCCCTGGAGGAGATAGTCCGGCTGATCGAGCAGCCCGGCTCCCAAGCCCTACCGTATGGGGACGTAGCCCGTAGGCTGGCTATGCACGACGCGGTATCAGACCGGGCCTCCCAGGGCCTCCTAGTGGTCTCTACGGAGGACACGTTCCGCCGGGCCCTGGTGCAGACGTTCAGGGGCATAGAGACCAAAGCGGGGATGACGCAAATGACGCAAACCCTCAAGAAGGAACTCACAAGCACGGCCTCAGACGCGGCCTTCGACTGGGTGCTTCGCCGCGGCTCCACTCCGGCCAGCCCGACAACCGAGCCCCCCCCAGCGGGTCTGCAACAGCCCGGGCCCCGCCTCGTCACCCGGGGCCTCCAGGATGCCCAGCTTCCCACCACCACCACTACCCCTACAGACACATCCCGCCCCCACCCCCCAGGCCGACGCCTCATCATGCTCCGGGACCTGGAGTCCATCGGGGACACGCACCTGATGGCGGCCAGTGTGCAGCTCACCCATCTGCTCCTCACGCCCATGACCCTGACACCCCAGATGATCCGCCGCCGTGTCGGCATCGCCACGGTGGACGAGTCCGTATGGGCCTCCCTCTTCACCTCCAGTGCGGACCGCACGTACCTGGACACCAGCACAGTGCCGCCCCAGTGGTCAGTCACCCTGGCCAGCACGCGGCGTAATGGCTCCCCAATCGAGAGGTCCAGCGACGTCTGTGACGCCTCGGCGCCCGCCGTCGCCCCTACCCAAGCCGCTCCCAGGGACAGGCCCAAGAAGGACGCCAAGCGCCCCCGCCAAGGGGACCACCAGGACGCACACCGGGCACGCCCCCCCCCCGTGGGACCCCTCAAGCGCGGCGGTGGTGGTCTCGCGACCGGGCCAATGGCAGCCTCAGCTCCCTGCCCCATGGCCACTGCCCGCTCCCCTGCCGGCCCCGGGTGGGGCCCGCGGCGCGGACACGGGGGCCTTCGATGGCGCCGTACGCCGCTGACTGCACCTCCCCCGTATCCTCCCGCGCACCATCACCCCCTTCGCCCCCCTCCTCCGCGTGGCTCAGTCCATCGCTGAGACCCACACCCTGCGTCATGCGGTTGACCACATCCCCAGCCAGATACACGCTTTCCTCTCCTTCCTCCCTCTAGAACAGTCAGAGCGCCCGTTTCAGACAGGACTATGGATGGCTTGCTGGGCCAGCGGCGCCCTCTTTGCACTCCACACGCACTGTCAACCCCCCCAATGCCCACACTGCACCACCCAGGGCGGCCTCGCCCTCCTGTGCCCCCCCCCCCCCTTGCACCCTCCCCCGAAGCCCAGCTCCGTGTTCAGGCGCGCGCGCACCTTCCTCCTGCGGTCTGGCGGCCGCTTTTGTTATTCCCCACCTCCTTGTGGCGCATGGTTGCCTCCAGCACCATCCATTGGCTATCTGGCACACGCGAGCACATGCTCCGCCACCACGATGTTGCACTCGTGACCCCCCCTTTCTTCAACCCCCATGGTGACATGCTTTGGTTCTGGGACGCAGTGCGGCAGCTACCGCCGGCGCCTACCGGCATTCTCTGCTACTCGCGCCGGGGACATGAGTGGTTCCTGGATTGCAACCTCCCCCCCCCTGTCGTGTTCGTCATAACCCCCAACTGCCCCCTATGCGGGCGACCAGAGCGCCCGGCAGCTGTCGTCCATGGCCCCTTTGGCCGCACCCACTACCCTGGGTTCTTCTGCACCTCTACCCGACCCCTCAGTGCCCCCCTCCAACGGAGCTAGCGGACCGGTCCTCCTCCGATGTGGCCGGGGTCCTGGTCCGGAACGCGATCCCGGTCTCCCTCACCACCGGTGAGCGTAGCTGCTTCTCGTCGGCAGTGGTCCCAGTTGCCCCCTCTCCCCACACAGCAGTTGCACGTTGTTTCCTTGACCCGCCTCCCCCACCTCCTATCCCCACCATCTTGTATTGCAACAACCTCGGTGGTGTAGAAACTAAAACCGAGGACCTTGAGAATCACCTCCTGTCCATGGACATAGGCTACGGCCTATATCAGGAGACCCGGTCGGATCGCAGCCTACGCCACAGCATCCCCAGGCGTTATGGCTATGTCATCAGCCGCACGCAAGGGGCGGGCACGGGGTTCCTGATCCTTTGGGCTTGGGCTTTGATTAAGGGACCCTCCACCCCCCACGTGGCCATGGACTGCACCGACTGGTTTGCGGTGGTGATTGAGACCACCCGGTATGGTGCTCTCCTCCTGGTCTCCCTACACCTCCGGCCCCACTACAGCTTCGCTGAGAAAAAGGGCGTGCTCCAGGCGGTTAAGCAGCTCATCACCTTGTTGCGCCCCCAGGCCACCATCATGGGTGGAGATTTCAATTGTGAGGCGTTCGGCGACACCTCCCCGCTGTACTACGCGCTGCGCAGCGCCACTCTTTTTCAAGATTTTCACTTGGCACACCCCCAGGCACCTTCACCAACTGGACAGTGGTTGATGGGGTGCAACGGTGCACAGACATTGACCACATCCTCACCTCGCCAAACGTCCCCCCCCTCCACTCCACCCTCCTCCCCTCTCACAGCACCCACATGGGCCTGGTCACCACCATCGACACTCATGATCCAACCGCACAACCGTTCCACTGGAAGCGCTTCAAATGGCGCTTACTAGAACCTGCCCGCGCCACACAGCTCTCATGCCTGATAGACGCGGTATGGGCCTGGGTCACCCTTTACCCCGCCCCCCCAGACCATTATGTCCGCGCTATGTGGCACTATGCGTCATCCGTCGTTGTGTTGGAGAAATGGTGCATTGCTGTTGTAGAATAGGAAATGCAATTTTCAAAAGGTTATGCTAAGATGGCCGGATTTCACAGGCCCGTGCCCTCCCATGGGATGGATATTATAAAATCACTACGACGGAGGGGGGTGGGCTGCGGCGCCCTATCGTTGCACCCCACATCCTTCTGCCCCGCATCCTTCTCCCCCTGATCCTTGTTCCCGACGAACGGAACGAAACAGCGCCCTCTAGGGGCGACACAGGTTGTTACGTCCATGGCCGGAAGAACATGCATTGAGGCCTGCCTGAGGTGAGAGAGCATGTAAGGACAGGGGGGCATGACATAGACCACGACAAGCAACTGTTGTAGGACGGGGACTTAAGACAGGGGACCAGACAGCGGGGTTGTTGTGGGACAGGGCATGAAGACAGGGTAAAAAACGTGGTGTGTCATCGCACAGGGGGGGCTGTCGGCAGGGCTGTCGTGGGGGCTATCGCGGGATAGCGGACTGTTGTGATGCCTGTCGTAGGCGGTGGTCGCAATGCACGGATCACAAACGAAATTAGCAAACGTGTGTCGTGCGCAGCGTGGGAGTCGCCCGGGTAGTGCACTTGTTGACAGAAACATGTCTAGTGCACTGCATCCTCCTTGTAGTTGTCATCCTTGGTTCCCCTTCTTTGGTTTTGCCGCCTTGGACACCCTTGAGCGTTGTTTTTCCCGTGGGGCGATCCAGCTGTAGTACCGCGCCATACGATAATCCAAGAGGGGCGTTTGCGGGGGAACAAACGTGCACCACAAGATACGACCGCGTGTGGTTGAGAACCGCGGATTGGGAGGAGACCGAAAAGCAAGGCCCCCAAACTGTACGTTGTTAAGAATGATACCCACGCATGAACGGTGGCGAGGACCGGGTCGGGCATAGTGGAAATGATGGAGTTGCCATGGCAAAAGTGACACAATGGGCAATGCTCAGCGCTTGGTGCAGCATCCCCCATTCTGCGCACTTCCGTGACCGCCCGAGGCATATCAACCACCATGAGGTACAATTGGGTATTCTTGTCGCACAACATGAAGAAGCTTGCCGTACCCGGTATACTAGGCATGTCGGTGACCGCCTTCGCCTTAAATTCCAAGTGCCAACCTGGGTTGGTACGGCACGCCCCACAACATGTACCAGCCTGGGAGCAGCTGTGGCACACCAGCTCTTGTTGACACATCGTGCAAGGAGACCATTTGCTGGCGCTCCCTTCTTGTTGCAACCTGTGCATGGTTCAACTTGACCAAGATTGTGAGGCGGAGGGGCCATGGTGCAATCAAGGGGCGGCAAAACTGGATATCCGGCACGGCGGGTCAGACCATGTGTCCCAAAGCCCACAACAATGAGGACCAACGGCTCATACATACCGCTGCGCTTCCCAGGAAGGCCAACAATGCAGTCGGATGGGCACATGAACGACTCGCCGCACACCATGGGGAATGGCAACGTGCTCCGCGGCTGCGGCAAACCTCCAGAGCTGAATGCGACGAAGTACCTGTTAGTTGTCGTATCCGCCATATGTGACCCAACAACGAGAGTGTAGGAAGTGGGGAAGATCCCGTCGTCGGGAACAAGGCGTCTTTGAACTGCACGATGAGCCGGCCCCGGTGATTCATTGGCAAGGCGCACCAACTTGACAAACAAAAAGTGGAGCTGCTTTTGGTCACCCGCAGAGGATGTTCGCACCCTGTCAAGTTGCTTCATGGCACACCCGCGAACTTGTGGTAAAGGAGCCGTGTAACCATGCGAAACCATTGTCACTTCCTCTGCCGAAAGACCAGGCACGTCCTCAAAGTACAGATCTTGATGAGGGGGCTTTCCTGCGACGGTCTCCCAGTGAAACTTGGTGTGGGCTGCCGTGACCTCTTGTCGTAGCTCATCAATGATGCCGATTGATTCTTGCGGGAGAACCTACCACCAGCGTCGATCTGAGTCGTCCCCATGTGCCTCTAGTGGTGTGGTACCGCCTGCCCCCTTGACACGGTCGTTGGACACCCGAATAAGAAGTAGTGGTGGTAGAGAGGGGATGGTAATGGGGACGTTGTAGTGCATCACCCACAGCCCAACGGGCGTTGTTCCTGGACCATGTTCACTCCATTGGTGAGGGGGGTTACTTCGGAGGGAGTACACGGGACTTGACAAACTTGGATCCTTTTCCATGGACGGGCAAAGGCGGTGCTGCAAAGGTCCTTGCCATGATGTGTTTTTCCGAGAGGCCCCTTAGGGGGCATCCGCTGGGACGTCCATGCACCCATCATCATCTAGGTTCTCGAGGTACACCGTCTCCTGGCGGCCATCCCCATCGACGGTAGCTTGGGCGTACTCAAATAGGTGCTCCAAGTCTTCGCCACTGGGCCGTACCACCACCAGCTGCAGATCTTGGTTCCCTTCCAAAATGTCGTGGAGCAAATCACTGAAGCACCCCGGGGATCGCTTGGCGATGAATGGGGGAAGCATCTTGAAATCCACCATGGCACCATCGCATTGCACCTGCATACTCTCCCTCGCAAGGATGTATTGCGAGGGTATTTTGGTAGCATGAACGACCGCTGCCCCCGTCTTGGTCCCCACACTGCCAATCAACCCTTTTGCAAGATTGCCCACTTTTAGCATTGCAATAGAAGAGAGGAGCCAACACAGGTGCTAAAACAAGACATGTGCCGTAGCCAGGTTTCAAGACAGGGGGACTGTCAGTAGACAGGGGGTGCAGAGAGGCTTCACGACAGGTGGCACAAGACCGCGGGGCTGTCCTCCGACAACCCCCGTGTCTTGTGCAAAGACAGGGGCTGCCGTGAAATTTTTTTTGGCCGAAGCAGAAGCGCACAACGCAACCATTTGTATATTCCTTTGTCTACGACGTAGATGACGAAATGGGCGCTTCTAGGGGTCGGAAAAAACACCCTTGTTTTTACAGCGCTTCTGGGAGTTTTTGAGGTAGCCCGACGCACTCGCGCATGAGTTTTTATGCGGTTCAGCCACTTTCAAGGAGAAAAGCACTTTGCATGTTGCCTCCCGCTTTGCTTCAGCCGTTCTTAGCGTCGTATGGGGTTCGTTTGTTGGCCGCGTTTTCTACGTTCTGCTTCTGTGCTTCCGGTGGTGCTTCTGGAAGCGGTTCCCTCGTTTTCTGCGTTATCCGCGTTATCCGCGTTCCGGTTTTCTGCTTCTGGTCGTGCTTCTGGAAGCGCGTTCCGCGTTATCCGCGTTCCGGTTTTCTGCTTCTGGTCGTGCTTCTGGAAGCGTTTTCCGCGTTCTCCGCGTTATCTGCGTTCCGGAGCGTTACGGAGTGTTATTGTCGTTGTGCGCGTTCTCCTAGCTTACGGGGATAACGTACGGAGCGGAGGCGGGAGCAGAGGCCCAAAAATGGCGCTTCTGTAGACAACGGAATATTCTTGCGGGCTATTTGGGCTTGTCTTCCCGATCCGAAGAGGGCCTTAGGGGCCCACGGAGTGCCTCGCTTTGGGGAAGTTAGGCTCAGGCGCACCGCACTCACCCTCGAACCATGCGGTGCTAGAGCGGGGTATACACCTCCTAGTGCAGACGTGCTTGTGCTGGCATGGTGCATGGGGCATGGTGCACGGGACATGCAATGTACAGAAAGCGGGTCGAGATCCTTCACCGGAAGCGTTCTTGAGTCGGTAGCGTGTGAACCACTGCTGCGTCCCATAGGAGCACGTGATGTCTCATGGCCAGAGTGTTCATGCGTTCAGGTAGCATGAGGAGCAAGGGTTGTAAGGCGGTTGCGATAGTGAGGATCACTAGGGGCCCTGGGTGAACCTGCACAAGGTGCGCAATGGACGGGTCCTGCAGATTGGGGTGGACCAAAAATGTCACTGTGGGGGCCCACCGTGCAGTGGGGGGGGGGGTATTCGCATAGGCAGTCGACCCCCGCCAGCATTCGCCAGTGCTGTAGGTTGCACGTGGTCCATCGGGCGAGGAACGCCACCGACAGTGGTAGGACATGGGCACAGAGCTCCGACACATGTGGGTTGAGGGTTGAGCTGGGCCGAGTGGGCCACTCCAGGGTATCCAGGACCATCAGCAGGTCCGTGAGCGAGGGGGAGCCGTCAGCCATCGCCTCCAGGACAATACGAACACGGTCGCTTGTACCGTCCTGTGCTGCCGAGGAGGGGTGTGCGGACCTGACAAGGCCAGAGGGAGAAAAGACGGTCCACCTGTGGGGTGGGAGGGGGGATGGCGTGTGCAGGTCCGTTTCAAGCGTCACCGTGATGGAGGTGTCGCTGGCGGGTTGCACGACGGTCGTGCCCTCAGGCAGGTATGACCCCGCCATCTTGGGCACCGTGGCGAGGAGTCGCACAAATGCCCACTGGCTGCGCACGAGAAACGTTGGGCAGGAGCGGGCTACGTGGGACCAGGGGTGGTCCACGTGTGCGTCGCAGTAATCGCATGTGTAGTAATGCACGGAGGTGGGGGGGGGGGGCGAAACAGCAGCGCCCGCAAGCGCAAGGCGAGCACCAGGGGCGCCTTGAGGAGGGTGGAGTTCAGGAGGAGAGTCGAGAACCCTGCGGCGTTCCAGACAGCAGTGCCCCACGCCGCCAAGGGCGCCGCCTCTCTGATGAGGGTCTGGTCGTGTAGGTGAGCTACACTGTGTGGAGCATTGAGGAGGAGCCGCCCTTCGCTGGTGACTAGCGCAGCCCCGCGTAATAGAGGGAGGAGTGGGGCGGTGAAGGGTAGTGCTCGGGAGGCGCCGTGTGTGGCTAGTAGGTGAGCTTCTCGCTGGAGCAGCGCCACCGTGTGTGTGTGACCTGTGTCGTGTTGTGCTCGCACCCAAAACTCTTGGGCCCCCACCGTGGCGGAGACCAACTGTTTGAAGAGGTGGTTGAGGATGGAGGCAGGGGGGGGGGCCTTGGTGTATCCGCAGTGCATGGATGCGGTGGCATCCGCAAGGAAGCTGGCTGGGCCGTCCCAGTCCTTGAGGAGGGATCGGGCGACCAGCTTGGCCAGCCATTCGCATCTGCGGACGTTGCAGCGACCACCAATACGCCAAAAATGTACGACCGGAGGACACCCATCAGGGGACTGTAGAAAACAATTCCACCGCCAACTCGATGTCCGGCCAGGGCACCGTCCGTCCCAACCCACAGGTTGTCACGCAAGGAGTGGTCGGAGGCAACGTGCGCATGCACGCGCATGTCATGAAGGTGGGGGAAAGGGTGGGTGTGGACGCGCGTGCTGAGGGTGGCTAGGGCCGTGCGCAAAGCCATGCCCTCCGAAAAAGGGGCCAAAGTGTCCAGGAGGTACACCGCCGATGCACGTGACAGGGGGTTGTGGCTGACCGATGCATGCAGGTAGGTCATCGCCAGAAGGCTGAGGTTGCGGAGGGGGCGGGAGGGGCATCCGACGCCGCTAGCGTGCAGCGGAAGATGCAAGAACACGTTGCACGTCCACGGTGGGAGGGCGAAGGCCGCCCGGTACGCCTTGCGGGCGTATACCCGCAAATCATGGTGCCTATCCGGTGGGGCCAGCACGCCGCAAAAAATAAAGTCCCAGCGGGACAGGGCAAACGCTACGAAGGACCGTACCATCAACAGGGGGGACATGGGTTTGTCACGGGTGGAGTGATACACTGACCGGAACGTGCGCTGCAGGTCGCTGAGCTTGTCCGCCGGTTAGAGGGTGTGGAACATGGGTATGCCAACGATGAGGGGCGGGGCAGGGCGGGTGCGTGTTTTGAACCTGGGCACTTCCACTATAGCCGGTTGTGGGAGGCCCTCGGTATCGAGCGTGTGGTAGCTAAACTCCAGCTTCTCCATGTTGGGCACCCCGTTGGTGTGGAGCGTCGCGCGTACACACTCTCCCGCGATGATGGATACCTGCGCTATGGTGGGTTCAAAGAAGGCGCGGTCATCGCTGTAGCAAACTCTATTGATAGGCAGGGCTGTGGGGGATGGCCAGGGGAGGATGCGTATGTGCTTCGCGAAGGGGAGGGAGGAGGAGGCGAGGACGGACGCGCCTTGATACCCGTTGGCTGAGAAGGGGTTGCCCTGGGAGTATCCCTCCTCGGGGGTGTAGCCTGGCGTGAGACCGTCCGCCGACACCACCCTGATGCAGAGTTGGGAGTAGAATCCCGCTGCGCATTCCCCGTAGTTCCATGCCGGGCCGAGCCTGGAGCATAGGGGCTGGACGTGGTCATGCTGCTTCCGCAGGTATGCGTCGGACTCATCCCACCCACAGCGGGCCACGGACCCGTACACTTCCAAGGAGGAGGTGCAAGCGGCGCGACTGACTAGTGCTAACTCGGCCGCCATGGGTTCATCCCGGTACGCGAAATAGTCGGGGGGTTACAAAGCGGATGCTTCAAGCGTGCGGTCCAATTTGGACTTGGCCGCGTGCGCCTCGGCGCGTGTGACCGGGCTTTCGGCCACTACCGGCCGGTAGGATGTCATCAGATTCGGGGGTTTCTTTTTATCGTTGGGGGTTTTGCCGTTGTAGATGCCATACTGCACTGGCATGGTGGAGAGGGAGGGGACACCGAGCCAGGCCTGCCTGCGCGAGGCCAGTATGCCCGCACTGAGGCCGAATCCCCACGGCTGGAGGAGCCGACGAGGGATGTTGTCCACAGCCGTGGCCCAGGAGCCTGGGCGGGCTATGGAGGGTTGCATGAGGTGATCCGAAAGCATGGGGTCAGACGAGAGCCGGTTGCAGTAGGCTGTCCTTTCCTCAGGGACCTGAGGCTGGAGCCCCAGCCGGAGGAACTGCAGTAATACCCGTACCGGTAGGTCAAGGACCGGGTTCAAAAACGGTTCCCAACACCGTAGGTCGGTGTGTGCATGGAGCCAGTGATCGTCAACCACCAGATGGCGGTGCTGGACGTTCATTGCAGCCTGAGTGTCAATCTTAGCCTTGAGGGCATCTGGGGTGCAGAGGGTTGTGCGGTGGTTGGGGGCTATGCGAGAAAGGGGTTTGACGGGTTGAGCAGGCAGACGCAAGGCGCTGCGGGTGGTGCCGGTAACGACTACCTTGGCTAAGGTGACCGCCAGGCGCTCACGCCCCCGCTCCGCAACCGTCTCGCGAAGCACTCGGGACAGCTCCTGTAGGCGAGTCTGGGATGGGGGGGGGGGGTCAAGGCGCGCAGGCGCTTCATGACTGTGGCTGCCGAGGGGGGTCGGGGGTATGGAGCGGAGGAAAGCCCCTCGGCCCTTTGCTGTGGAGTGTAGTGCAATTCGTGATGCAAGCAGCTGCCCACATCCCGTCCGAAATCAGGGACGCACCGCGGCCCACTGAGTACGGTTATTTTGATTCAGCGGGGGAAGGTGGTTTGCCCAAGTTAAGGCGAAGCACGCAAAAGTTGTGCAGCTCATTCAACAGCATGTGGGGCCTCAAGAGCGTGTGGCTGTAAGCGGGACAAGCATACCCCTGCATGCCGTGATCCAGCGCATGCTCCTTAGTTTGTGGTATGCGGGAAAGTGTTGGTCAAACAAGATTGGTTCGGCGAATAAGGAGGTTGAGTCGTATATGCGGGCTGTGGGACAGTTTGGCCAGCGAAGAATTAGTTTCGGTAAAATAATTAATCTTTTGGTTTCTTTTTATTTTGAGCCAAAAAATATTCCGGGTCCCGAGTCCATGGCGTTTGTATCGGGCGGAGTGGGATGAGCGCTCATGCCGTTTATGCACTTTGCAGCCATTTTTGCTATGTTTGCGGTTCGGCAACCTCGGTGACCCCATGCTACCAACTGTAAGGGGTGTGAGTGGGGATGTTGTGATAGCATCTGCCGATTACGATGCGAAAGTACATTTTTTGCAGTCCGTAGCCTTGCCGAGGGCCAACCAAAACCCGTGCCAAAGACACGAAATGGCTGTTTCCACCAATAATGCCTTACATGAGTGAATGGGCCGGTGCACAACCTGCTTATGCAGCTTTTTACGCTGTGCAACTCAAAAATCAAATTTTTTGAAACTTATTTTTTTGATATTGTGATCACCTAAAATGACCATCCAAGGTATGTACAAGATTTTTTAGGCCATAATTATGTGTTTTTCACCCTATTTGGGTGTTGGGCTTGGGGGGGGGGGGGGGGGGGGGCTCTCCCAAGTGATTGGTACACAACCTGCTTATGCAATTTTTCAGCCTATACAACTCAAAATTTGAAGTTTCTGAACCTTTTTTTTTTGATACCGTCATCACCTAAATTGACCATCCAAGCTATGTAAAACAGCGTTCAGGCCTTATTCATGTGTTTTTCAGCCCATTTTCGGTGTTGGCTGGGGGGGGGGGTCCCAAGGGATTGGTACACAACCTGCTTGTGCAATTTTTCAACCCTAGACAACTCAAAAATGGAAGTTTTCGGAACTTGTCTTTTTGATATTATGGTCACCTAAAATGACCATCCAAGATATGTAAAGCATGTTTTAGGCGGTATTGATGTGTTTTTCACTCTATTTGGGTATTGGGTGCGGGTGGTGGTGGTGGTGGTGGGTTTGCAGGAGTTGCACCAACAATGGTATGGGCTGGAGCATAGATCGGACCCATTCTCCCCACTGTGGTACCACCTTTTGGTTGTGGGGGTAGAAAACGGGCACGGGTTTTCCGTCGTAGAAAACCCGTGGTTTTCGGCCGTCGGGCCGTTTGGGTGACGGACGTCGCTCTAGGTAGTGTACATGCGCGGGAGGTCTAAACTCCTTCTGCCGTTGCGCTGTGCCGGAGTGTCTTGTTCCCCGATGGGTGTCTGAAGCCCCTCTGTGTGTGCCGTGTGCGTTCCGTGCGTGCCAGCACGTTGTGCTTGAGGGTCCCGTGTGGATTTTCTAACCGCTATTTCCAAGCGGGTCGCGGTACGTCTAATATGCAGGCAAGGGCAAAACGCAAATTTGCAGCGACAGCACAAAATGTAAGGCACGTGGCTGCCAACCCGACGACATACGTAGTCGTAGGTCCGTATAGTGCGAATGCACTTTATGTTCAGCAGTTTGGAGGTAGAAACGCCACATGTGCCACCATTGTCTGACACGTACCGGTGTAGGTGCGCAGTCATCGTGGGTGTACCCGGCGAGAAAGCGGTGTGGACCCGCCCCGTACCGCAGAACAAACCGGCGCTGACAATGCGTGAGTTCCCTGGCTGCTCCGCCCTGGCAAGATCCACCACATAACAAAGCACGGACCGCTGCCGAACGAAACATGGCCGTTGAGCGTGTACCGCTAGACATGGTCTAGAGTGGAACCAGTATAGGACATCTCCACTCCCAGGGTGTGCCATGCGTCCGTTTGGGACGTAGATGGACACACCGGAGATGTGGTGCCAAAGGTGTAAATGGAGTGCCGGGGGCAAAGGGGAGGACTCCGGCGGCTGTAGGTGCCAATGTCCCGCTGTCGGGAAGTTACGGCCGGGATACAGGTAGTCAAACGCCACTCGGGTGTGACCGGGCCGAGCCCAGTCAACCTCATTTCGCAGTTGTGGGGGGTGGGCGGTGTTGGACATGCGTAACACAGCTTTCCAAAAAGCTACGAAAAACTTTCTCACTTGCTGAGGTGTGGCCCCGTGACGGATCATCGCCTTCTCTGATGCCGGGAGTACACGGCCGGTGAGTGACAGGGTCATTCAAGACACGTGAGGCAATGGAGGGATTGGGGTTATTCTGTGGTAATGCCCAGATACGCCCCCCCCCCCCCCCACTGAACCAATACACCCCAGCAGATGGGCAGAGAGACGGACCACTCCGGTATTATGCGACGAGGGTCGGAAGCCATTTGTGTGTATAGCACAGCAGGCCACAACCGATTATAGTGACGGTCTTCCTGAATGTGTGGCGCGGTGAGCACAGCGTCACAAAATGCACAGCGGGTGGCAACCGCAGCCCCCAACTCTTCACGAAAGGTTACCATGCGCGGGTGGTATAGCCAAGAAAGGCAGCTAAACGCAACACAAGTGGCACAGTACATGTAGGACGCTTTTTCAGGAGCATATAGCACGTCTTGTTGCTATGCGTAAAGGTGGCATAGCTGACGATATTGCACCGTGCTAGCATCATGCCACTGCACCCCGTTTCTGCAAAAAGCCGGTTGCGGGACTTGCAAGCCCTCGACATAAGTTGTTGGCACGGAACGAGGATGGTGTAGCGCCTGTGCCTTGGCCTCCCTATGAACATCATCCAAAACCAACTCTAGAAAGGTGCCCTCCGAATGAGAATAGGGATGATGAGGTGGAGGGAATTGACCGGCCAACCTCATACAGTCTACGAGTAAGACATCGACCAACCCTGAGCCCAATTCTTCCGGGCGGCGGCTGAACAGCGCTTGTATGTAAGACCGGGAGTCTGTAAATTTCCTCCTTCTGGAAGGCTGCGTGCCGTGGCACGAGCTACCGAACCCGAAGGAAGCAAGGCACGTTTGATCTGACACAGCACCCAAGAAGTATACACTTCCAGTGCATAGGAGTGGTCCAGATGACAGGGGACAAATACCGGACAGACCACCCAACTGAGGGTGTTGAGACAAACCACCGCGAAAGCACAACCACAACAATGGGAGGAGAACCACCAATCGTCTGTGACAAAAGCACAGTGCCGAAGGACAGACCGCAAGACAGGAAGATCCGGCTGCAAAGGCACCGGCACCCCGTGCCATGGAGGGAAGCTCTCCAGGCCCCACTGCCACGGCGCCAGCGGCCAACCGGCTGCATGCGTGTCATGCAAGCCGAAGTAACCTGTGTCCATCCACTCGTGGATGTCAGTGACCTGCCAGCGATGCACCACCCGACACATGACATGGTCCGCCCCCTGTTATGGGCGGACCGGGGGTAGGCTGATCCGAAAGTCAAGGAGATGCATATAGAGTACAAATCGGTCGTAGTCTGTGTTGTGGACTCTGCAATGCGTGGAGAGGCCACGGCGTACGCAAGGCATATCCGGTTGAAAGCGTTGCATGGCTTGGTACAGGCCATGTTGTGTGCTGTCTCGCACCACCCCATTGGCGTGGCGCAACTGCTTCCGCTAGGTCTGCAGGAATTGACTGATTACCGTCACCACAGCCGGCTCCATCCCCACCCATCGGGAGGCTAGGGGCGGGAAAAACTGGGCTGGCGAGAGGGCATGCCATCCAATATCGGCGCGTAGTACCAACGCCGTGGCTTGGTCTGCCGCGCACATGGAGTTGTACGTCGGAGGACGTACCCGTGCTTGCCAGCGTTGTTGCCCACCGGGGACGGCACTGTACATCTGACCCGGATAGTTGGAGGGAAGCCGAACCATAGCTAGCCCCCTCCAAGCACGTCGTCTAGTACTGAAAAGCTAATTTTTGTCTACTTTGTGGTAGACGTGGGGGAACAGGTGCCGGCCTACTATACGCACGTACCCAGCCCCCTGATGTACACGCATGCGCGATTCACCCATGTACACAGACAACGGATGAAAATTGACTTGAAAGCCCTGACACCAGGCGATCACCAACAGCTGTTTAGGACCGGTAGAGAAAAGATTTGTTTTGAGGTCTGTTCCCTGCAGATTGTCCGCAAACAGTGGGGGGTCTGACTCCGAATCTATGCACCACGTGGTGTCATCCATGTACCCTAGTCGGTTGAAAGGCCCGCCGGGCCCCCAACACGGAGCCACTCGAAGCAGTGCTAGCAAGGCACGCACTTCTGCTACCACACAAAAAACCATTGCTGACGCCACTCCGGCCAGCAAGCGTGCAAGCGCTTGTGCGATCGCACCGGAACCACCCATGTGAACTGTGGCCTCGGTGGTGGCCAAGAGCAGCACATCGACAACTACTTCTTGCAAACCCGCTAGTTGCAACAACCACCGCAGGTTGTCGTGAACAACAGACCCATACACATGCCCAACATCATCCACCACTAAGCACGCACATTTTCGGCGAAAGAAACAGAACCAGACTTAGTCATGCAGCACAAGGAGCAAATGTGCCACGCTAGAGGAAGCGTGCAACGCGAACTGGGTGTATGGCAGCACCCCAGCCCGAGCCAGTAGTGGCACGTACCGGCTCGCTATGTGTGCCCCGACCAGCTTCCACATGGTGGTAATATTCAAAAGTGGACGTGCATTGACAATGGGCCCATGTGGCACTTTGGCCAGTATAGCGTAGAAGTGTCCATGAACAAGGGCCCGTAGCGGGACCCCCGTGGTCACGCTCTGCAGAACCTCAACTACCCATTGCAACTCCTTGTCACGCAACCACTCAATCATGCAGTACTCTATTAGATCGCGAAAAGGCTTGGACTTGCGTGCCTTACGCAGCACAGCTTTGACAGAATCAATGGTGACGACTAGAGAGGGCATGACGGCCACTCTCCAAGGGACTATGACGCAAAGTTCTGCTTTGCAGTGAAGAATGGGGCGCAAATGACGAGCACGGAATTGATCGAGACCCACCGCAGCCTCTACCTTGAGGGGGTCTAGTTTGCCACTGACATCGGTGGGTTCGATGCGCGCCGCGTAGGGCTTTCGTAGGAGGCGACAATAGTCTGACTTGGCGGGACCCTTGACCCCCGCCGGGCCGCACCAAAGGAATGACTTCTAAGGACCTCTCGAGTCCCACCACGTCCCACGCTTGTCGGACCGCTTTCCGGGCGGCAATTAGCTGACGGACCAAGGATGCGGTCCGTCACCAGCGGCAATGCGCTTTGAGCAAAGTATGCAGAACACGCGCCGCCACAGACACCAGACCAGGGACAATATCCGGGGTATTCGGTGGTCCAAAAACCGCCTCTGTTGCCGCGGTCAGGACGCTCACAAAATGCCGATATGTTTCCGACGTGGCAGTCGGAGGGAGTGAATGAAGGCCAGCGCGGCTATTCGCAAAGGTCTCCTGTTGCAATTTACAAACACTGGTACCCAGGTCAAATCATGCTTTGGAGGCGGGGTTTCCGGGTGGTACCAGTGCTGGAAGAGTGTGCAGGCAAAGCCGGACTGGGTAGTTGTCCGACGGAAAGACATATTCATTTTCAACACGGACTGTGCCGATCTCCGGAGAGACACGGCGGCTAAGGAAAAAGTCCAACACACCCACGAAACCATGCGCACTGACCCACGTGGGCCCGGACATGCCATGGGTGAAAGGAAGCAGGGCCATATCAGCAACAAACTTCGACAATACCGCGGCGATCTCGGTGTTGACGGACACGGAGTCCGCCGACCACCCCGGCCTGCACTCGAAGTCCCCCCCCATGAGGACTAGCCCCGCGAGTCTGGAGCGACATGAGCACGTAACCACTGCAGTAAGGGACGATACTCCTTAGTTGTGCCGTTGGCAGACATATACACGTTGACCACTGGGACCGGTGTGCCCTTGTAGACAAGCTCCAACACTATGGCTGTGCCCTCTGGGTGGTGCACGAAATATCCAATGTGGAGCTGGGAATGTGGAGCTGATATGGCCCGGAATCGCGGCGTACCAAGATGGTAACAACAGTAGGAGAAGTAGTGACCACCGTGAAAGTGTGCCAGTACAGACAGTGGAATACAAAACGAGGGGCTAGTACTCCCGTTTCTTGCAAAAGAAGCACTGCTGGGTATTCAGACCATTGTATTAGCTGTCCCGAACCCATCACCTTGGTTTTGATTGTGTGTTCCACATTTAGTGTAAGCAAATCAAATGCAGCTGGCAAAAGTTTGGCCACCGAAACTGGGGTTTCTAGTTGGGGGTCACCTTCTAATGCTTGCAGAGAAGACTAGGCAGTATGTAAGTGGCGCAGAGACCCGTGACTTGGCCCCCCTAACCTGTGCAGGAGGCGCCGAAGGGTAACTCGATTAAGAACTATCAACAGGAGGGTGAGAGACCCCGCGGTAACAGGCACAAGGCTGAGCTTGACCCGGGAAAAAAACCTTAGAAGGAAGGTAGTACACTCTCCCCTCCTCCAAGGCGGAAGACTCGTTCTCGTGCAAACGGACTTGCACACTCGCCACGCTTGGCCGAACAGTTGATACAGCACACAGTGTGAGCTCCATTGTGCACGCAAACAAGTGTAATCAAAAGTCACGCGAACAAGAGTGACATTGGTCAGCGCCCCCGGCGCCGGCACCACTTAAATCAAGGGGAGGGGGAGTGCCACGTGCCCTACCAGCTGATGCCAGTCCAGCACATATCCCCACTGCTGATTTCCTGATTCAGGGGGTAATTGTAACATGCATTCAGTCACCGGTTGCAGGGAACCCGGGCGCTCTTGAGGTGTGAAAAATTGATCTACTGTACTTGGGGTCACGATTGTGGGGAGTTGGTTGGGCCAAGATACGTTGTTGGCCCGTTTCCCGGCGATAGGAGAAGACTGTGGCCCAACGCGGGGCGATGCGACTGGTACGTGGGGGTGGGGGTGGCTGCCCCACTGTGTGCCGTCAGGTACCCGTAGGTTGCCCCGTACTGAAAGGGGGCCCCAGTGGGCGAAGTCATGGGGTTGCGCAGGTACTGATGACCGTAGTAGGAATCAACGTGTCATGGCCACCGCGATGGCGGGGACCGAGACCGGGATCGACGAGACCCGCCATGCCGGCAGGACCTACGTTCTCGTGAAGGGGGGCGGGGACGTTCTCACGTCTCCGAACGGGCCCGCTTGTTCCGGCGTCGGTCTCCTTCCTCTGCACCACCTATGTGCTCGGGGGTGGGTGGCAGGAGGTGCCGCCGCCGTCCCACTCCCGCGGGGCCTGGGCACGGCAGGAGTGCTCAGGGCGGACCGATGTGTGGACCCGCCTTTCCCCCGATTTGTGTAGGGGGTCCTGGGCTGTCGGTAGATCTTCTGCCATTGCACTCTCCAGCCTCCCCGTGTGATTGTACCCCCTTGTTCCACTAACGCTCGGGCCTCCTCGCGGAACCCAAGATTAGCAAAGGAAACTTCCGCTTGGACATACTCATCCAAGACAATGCAAAGGTTATCATGAAAATTGGAGCGTAGAAAACCGGCTAGCACTCTCGCACACCCGGGCTAGGACGGGGGGTCGGAGACAGGAGTCCATTGGACATTGCAACGTACAGGGAGCTGCCCCGGGTCGGAGTGCGCCCACCCCCTAGAAGCCCGACTACCCGTGGAGTCATCGATTTTCTGTGCCTGTACCGCTCGGCTTTGGCCCACTGCTGGGACAGAGCGGTTATCTTGAGGATGAGCTTTGACGAAGTCCGCGACCGCTTTAGTGACGGTGGGCTTCAAGGGCGGACAGGCTCGAAGGCTTTCCCACTGCCGCCTTGGCGAGTCATGTGGGAAGTTGAGCACATCGCGTCCCGCAAGTTTCATGGCCAAGTGAAAGGCTCGTGCAGGCCGCCCACTTTCTTGTCTTCCACCGCATTGAGCTAGGTGAGAAACCCATTCAACGCCGGAGGCACGCCATCGGGGGCATGACCCGTGTCACGGCTCACGGAAGCTGTTGCCTCAGTCACTGCAGACTCGCTTGCCTTGGGCGGCAAGGCCGAGAGTACTGGATCGTCAGCGCCCGTGAGGTCCACAATAGTGGATTCGTGGAGAGGCTTCGCTGTCTGAGTCGCATTCGGCGGGGGCATATCAAGCGTGGACTCGAATTGCGCACAGAAGACTTGCAAATCTTGAAAGGCCAGGGATCCCCTCGCCACCCAAGCCGCTAAAAGAACTGGTAGAGACGAATACCACGCCGTATGATGTTTGTCAATCCGTGGGTAGGTTGCAAGGCGCAGCTTTTCCAAAGCCGAGTGCAGGGCGTCGGGCACCTGTCTGCCTTGGGGAGGGAATTTGCGAGCGAGAGAAAGCAGGGTCTTCGGAGCCGTCTGGATGCAGGGTGTCAACAGTCGCCGTCCCTTCCACAGTGGTACGTGTGTGATCCAGGGTGTGTACCAACTTAGTGACTTGGACTTGACAATCGTCAATGCGAGAGTGTAGACGCTCCGTGGCAGCACTCTGCAACTTCTTTTGATGCACTAGATCTTGGCGCGCCGAAAGCAGCGCATCCTCCGTTGCTTGTAGGGTGTTGCGCGTCCAACGGTGTTGCTCGGATCATTTCCGAAGTTAAGCATCTTCATGTGCAACAGGCCGTGGCCGGCTCGCCGCCTCGAACTACGACAATAGGTCAATGGGCACAGGGTCCCCGTCTACCAACTTATCTAGGACCTCTTTCGTGGTGCGGGTTGCTGAGTTGGTTGGAGGAGGGAAGAAGGCATCGTCAACTAAAAACCCGCCAAGCTCCGCGAGGGCAGCGACGTCGCCGGCTTCAGTCCAAACCGCCAAGGATAGCTCAGGTAAACGGAGGGTGCGTAGGAACTCATGTGGAGAATACATGGACATAGGGTCTGTTAATCCTGAAGCCAAGTGCAACGCCAATATAGAAGCTGCTGCCATGGGGGTGGCGCAAAATCTGTCACCCGACCCGCCATGTCTTAGTCACGAAGCAGCAGTGTAGACACCTCGAGCACGCGCGGTGCTTGCTCAGCAGGGATCTTGCGAGTTTTGACATTAGCGGGAGAGCTCACCGGAAACTTTTGTCGCGGGCTGGCGACCAGGTTGGCTGCCCACCACAGAACATAGGGGTAGATCTGATGCAGGATGTCCGGCGCCACATGCGGGTTGTTGAGCTGCCTAGTAGGCATTGCAAGGATTACCGCCCATTGCCCCGCCCCATCCTTCTTGTGCCACTCTGCCCACCGCGACCGAAGCTGTGGCGGTAACCGCTGTAAAATGGGGTCTGCTACCAGCTTCGAATATAGCGTGCCTAGGAACTCAGGTGAGTGATTCGCCTCCGTGAGGCAGAAGACCCCACCGGTGGCGTTCCCACACCCTATCGCCGTGACCGCTATTAGCAGTCTGGCCACCGCGCAAGGCGGGGATGCTGAGAGGGAGGTTCAGCCCTCAGCGGTGTCAAGCCCATGCAAACACCGGCACGCAGCAAAGGGGTGCGACCCGGCCGGTCACTAACAAGGGTTGGTTAGCAGTAGGCGAAGTCCCCGGACGCAGAACACGGACAGAAATGCGGAAGGTTAGGGACCGGCGTAATTTTGTGGGACGGTTTGCATCATCGCGAGGCTGGACGCGCCTAAGCCAGACTCGCCGGTGATGCATGTGCCGTCGTTTTTGGAAAAAGCTGTGCACTGACCGAGTGAATGACGCGAGCTTTTCCTCTCAAGACGAACCTCTGCTGCGTGGTGGCGAAGATGGTAGAGGTGACGCTTAAGAAAGGGTCTTGAGCCCTCGTGCCGCCAAGTTGCAGTCTTCACGGATCGGCTGACCAGTGGTGTCCTGGCGGTTTGTAGCGGTCTACCCGGATGTCTACTGCTGCTGGCCACTTCGTGCGGAGGCGCCAGACCAGCCACCCCCTTAATCGTTCAAACGATGCTGCTGCATACTTTTCCTGCACTGGGGGCGTTGAGTGGACTTGAAGTTGGAGGTCATCCAGTACATCCAGCGTATAGGCGGGGCTTCCCAAGGCTTGCTTGCCCTCGTAGTATTCTACTTGATGCCGAGCGTCTCGTGCTTTGCCGGTAGCCCACCCGCTCGCTGACTGTTTGCGTTTACCGGTACGGAGATGTGGCGGTGTCAGTGGGTTCAGGGGCACAGACATGATACTAAAGCTGAAGAGGACTCTCGAAGGACAAAGTCGGACCGGCAGCATCGGGGTGACCAACGCTGTGACAAGCGCGCTCCCTTTCACCGACCATTTGGGCCCCCATGACTTAGCCCACGCTAACTACCCGCCCCTTAGACCCAAACATGTGCACTTTGTCGCCTTTTCTGTGTCTTGTTTTCGTGCCCATGTTTTCCATGTGTCGCTTGTACTGTAATAGGTGGTGTAGAATAACTGTACGTTTATTGCGTGTACTATGCATACACACTTTGAAACTCAAATTCACTGTCTCTGTTTTCCAATTTGCCAAGACCTGGGCGAAATCTCCCCCAGCCCCCCCGGATGGCAAAAAAGGTATACATATTTTGATGTCTTGATGACACTGGGCGAAATTTCGCCCAACTCTGCCTGTTATGCAAAATATATAGCTGAAAAACACCAATCAGTGATCCTCGGCGAAATTTCTTCCAGCCCCCCCCCCCCGTGTTGTTTATTTCCTTGTGCTGTGCATGATATGTTCCCCTTTGCCTGCCCGTCGCTTAGGCCCACCGGTCGATAAAGTTGAACCTGGGCGAAATTTCTTCCAGCTTGCCTTGACACCCTTTACCTACAGAGTGGTACCTCTGTTGGGTTCTGTTAACTATCTCTTAGGGGTGCTTCTGCCAATGTGGCTATGAGACATGATGGATGTGCGCTTCCTTCAAACAGCCGTGGGGGGTACGCGCGTTCGTACTCCGAAGGCTCTCATTCGGGTTGCATTGAACGAAGGGAGGACACTCCCGCTGCTGCAGCTGGCACTGGATTTGCGTCACAATAGAAAGACTAGACGTAATGTTGGGCATGTGCGGGCTGCCTTTAGTTCTAGTCGTGTAGCAAGATGGTTGTTGGTCCTGCAGAAGCAAGTTTTCTCACTGCATAACATTGTGCGAGTGCTGACATATCCCCGTGCTGAGACAGCCACTGGAGCCTCATATCGCGGTACAATGACCCAGTCCATCCACCGTAAGCTGGCAATGGCAGGGGAATGCACTATCAATGCCCCTACTATCTCAACCTAGGCCAATGTTCGAGCTTCATACATGTGGGATTCATTTGAGAGACAGCAAATTACCCTATGGTTCGACAATTACCGTCGCTACATCAATTGGGTGGACCCCCATAGCCCTAATAAGACTTTGAATGTGACCGCCGTCGGTGTATTGCACACTACTGAGCTGCCCTAGTACCACGTTCTGCCCGGTTTGGATGCTGTTGCACAATGTATACCCGGGGTTGTCGACTACCTTCTTCGTTGTGTTGGGTTGCTGTTGCAAAGAAGTACAGTCCTAGATGGGCCTATTCTGCGGACCTGGGTTCGTGCACCTTTGGACTATGCTCGCAAGGCTGTGGTATCCCTCAGCTAGAGGCCCTTTCTGTTATCACACCTGAAATGCGGAAGTCATGTTGAGTTACTGGAGTTTGTCAGGGGGCTAGAATGCTTGCAGGTGAAGACGAGACGGACTGCGCCATTTCTCATTGACATGAAGATCTTTTACGCACTCCTGAAAATGTCGTTTGGAGCAAGCTATGCCCCCTGGCACGTAGACCAGTTCCTGTTGGGTCACCCATTGCTTTACGGTCTCTGGCACCCATATAAGTATTCTGTGGAAATAACCTACAAGGCATTTGCCCCTATTATCAAATTTCTTGAGCAGGGTTGGGACCTGAAGGCTGGAGCTGTGGTGCCCATGAAAGTCAAACTGCGTCACATGGAAAAAAGCATTGTTGGTTTGTTCCTGGTTACTGCTGCTAACAAAGCACGGCTTGATAGTACTACCCAGGTCCTTATGAGTAATCTTGCTGAGTTGTCTGATGCTCAAAGACTGGGTCTGAAACGTCTGTTAGCCCTGAAGGCCCTGTTGTATTCGTACTGCCCAGCACTTCTGGCACGAGGGGTTCTTGTGTGTGAATGTAACTCGAACGGTAGCTCTATGAATTCCAGTGCAGTTGCAAAAGAATGCATTGGAATGAGTACTGTCTTGATGATGAATATCATACCGTCTGAAAAGTGGCTGAGCACTGAATACCTGCGTACCAATACTGTAGCACTGCTTTTCTGGTCCAACTTTCACACCCAGGCACTTGGTTGCCTGTTTTCTGAGGAGTACGGCGAAGCATTGTTTAGTCGCCTACTCACGCGGTCAAGGGAGGTTGGTAATGCCCAGTCAGTGCAGCAGACGACTGATATTTTTTTAACTGTCACCCCCCACACTTCTAGGAGAGAAAAAATGCGAGGGTGTCCTTACGCATAAGTCTGTGGACAAGTACACTAAGCACGTGCGTTTGTTCATTCAGAACATATCACATCCTTGGTTCCCCATTGCTGTTGTGGAAGAGGATAAGTATGTGGTCAAACGTGTTGATGAAGCCCCCCGCATGCAATTTCCGGGAGTGTTATCGCGTACAAGGGTTACAGAAGAGCAGTTTTTGAGCCTTGTTCGGCATAGCCTACGGTGTCTGATTGCCAAGACCAAAATACCCAATGGTGTTGAAGATTTTGTGAATGCATACAGTTAGAAACGCTCCAATGTTGATAAGAGGCAGCGAAGTGCACACTACCAGAGTATCAACACAGCTCCAAAACCAGCTGCACAACCAGCCGCCAAACCCCAGCGCGCGGTGTGCCGGTGGTCGTCACCCCAGCCCCCCCCCCCCCTCCTCCCATACCCCCCCCCAAAACCCCCCGCCCTCCACCCCATGCCTGCTGCTGTACCGGTGGTAGATGATTTCAATTATGTTGACAGTGCCGGTGAGGGCCCAGAAGAGGTGCGCAGTGACTCGTCCCTCAAAGTGCTTGATGAGGAAGAGAAGTTGGGACGGAGTACACAGGGTCAGGACTGATTTGACTGTTTTATTTGCTATTGTGCTTCCAGCTGGGCCAAATTTCGCCCAGGCGCCCGGCTTTCATTATTTGAAGCCTGATATTATTTGCTACTGCCAAAGCTGGGCGAAATTCCGCCAAGCTTTTCAGTCAGTGTGAATTTGGCATCCGTCGGCACTGTCTCATCCCTATTGCACTAAGTTTGTGTTTTTGAACCTGGGTTCTATAAATTTGGTCTGATTTGGCTAATATCTCTGTCTGAGCACCTGGATATCACCATGTTTGCACTCTGCACCTGCTGTTTTGTTACCTTCCAAGCAATGTCTTCTATGGAAATCTGTGAAAATATTTGTACACCGCCGGAATACCTGGCCAATGATGAAGATCATCTCAGTGGAATTCAGGGAACTCCTTCCAGAAGCACAGCCTAAACCAGCCGTCAAACTGAAGTCAAAGCCCAAACCCAAAGGAAAGGCAGACATCAATCTGGCAGAGTACCTCACTTCCACAAAACGCATTCGTGTCCGATGGGATTAGATCCCGATTGATAGAGATCGCTCTGAAGGCCAGGTTTGTGGGCTGAAACCCGACCGAGTCCAGGCCCGCCATGACGATTTATTACGGGCACCAGCACCCGATTGTATTGATGATTTACTGCTGGTACCTGGCGTGCGTATGTTCTGCCCTGTCGTGTTTCGATTGTACTCCATCTTTAGTGCCATTTGATTTTACTCTGTACTGCTTGTCACCTCATGTACAGCTGGGTTTTGGTATGCCATTGGGGGCCAGCACATCTACACGGCTGCTATGCAACATCGCAAGGAAATGGAAGCCAAAAATCACCCCCTGCCTACATGGACCAGAGAGTTTGAAGGCTTTGAGGTTAGAAGAGACACTCCTTTGCCCATATGGAGAAAGCTAGCAGGGCTTCATCAAGTGCAAACCACAAGCAGTAGTGTGTCAACAACCAGTGAGAGGATGGCACTCCTACTAGAGCATATTGCGGAGGATCCAAATCCCCCCTTGCTCACCCATACTCAGAACATGTTGGCTGAAATTGGTATTACAGCCGATGAAGGCAATGTGGTGTGTTCAACGTTTCGATTGTATCCGTTATACCTTATTGTAGGCCTGTGTTTTTACCTGTCTCTTGCCGTCTGAAGGTCACTGTATCCAGGCGTTGGGCAGGGTTGGGCAAGCTTGTCAAATTCATTGGGCAGCCAGCTGTTGACGCAGTCCATGGGATGGAGAAGCGAGATGTTGAACCGGCGCTTGGGGTTTTCCAAAGGGTGCGAAGGATTGATGCCAGAAAGACTGTCGGGCATTGTCCTCTACATGTCGGGTACTAAAAGCTCAGTACTGGGTATCAAACGTGAAATAAAGTTGGCCAGAGTTGAGCAGTTGTGCAGCTGGCATGTCCTCCATCCGGATGCAGTCACAGAGGGGTTTGTGCACGATTCCAGGAGTATGCCGCCTCTTTCTGCATTATTCTGCACTGTCAGTGGTAGTGATTTCGTGGTGTTTATTTCGGTGCTGACGCTGAGCTGGGCTGAATTTCGCCCAGGTCCCTCGATTTTCGTTCATAAGCATACCATTTTTGAACTGCCTCATTTGTGTCCTGTGTATACCCTCTGCAGCAAATCTGGGTACTGTGACCATGTGCAAAGAACAATGTCGTATTATGGCCCATATCCGGGTCCTGTATGGCAGCTGGGTGTGGAGTACCAAGTCACCTTGGCCACCGTGGGCTTCTGTTGTCAAGGCAGTCTTTTGGACCTCCGACCTTTACCAAGGGTTACGTGACAAGCTTCGCAAGCCCCGTGTGACACCAAATATTCAGAAGGCTGACGGTGGGCATATGAGTCTTAAGTTGGGTGACACCATTATTGAGACAGACACAGGGAAAGTTCTGAAGCAGGAGGAGTTGAGCTACTCCCTTTCTGGGCAGGCTGCCTTGTTCCCAGCTTTATCAGTGCACTGCCATTTGTCTGCATTGTGATTGAGGTCCCACGTATGTGGACGCTGGCACTGCACAATATTGTGGCACAATTTGTTTTGAATGGTATTTTGGTGGGAGTCACGGGTGAGACCGGTGATGTTCGGGCTTGTGTTAGCAACCTGAAAGCTGCCTGTGCTGACGAATTTTTCCATGCTGATGTATGTGTGTACAACGTGTCCAAACCATCAGCACTGTACAGCATGGGACAATCTGCTCTTGCACTGTGTAGTCTGCACCAGTTTTCTGCACGCCTACCTCGATATCTTTCATTTATCCAGAGCCCCTTGACGACTGCCATTCCTGTCGAAGTGTTCTGTTATTTGCTGTATGCTTTGGATTTGATTCAGCAGAATAGTACAGCCAGCTTTTTCTGCAGCCCTGTCCATTCAGCGCATGTTTCCTGTGAACATTGCAGTTGCATACCTGTCTGAGGAGAAGTCTATTCCTGAGTCATTTGTTACTGATTTGAGGGCTGCTGTGTCGAACTGCGATACCGTGGCACTAATCCAGTGGGACCGAGTGTGTGAAGACCTTGCAGATGGATTTCCAGTAGATTGTACGGGAAGGAGGTATGTAGAGCAAGAAGAGGAGGCCACCCAACCAGAGGAAGAGGACGGTGAATCCCAGCAACGCCCCCCCCCCCCCCCCCAAAGGCAACCGGCAAGCAGGCACCCCCGCCAAGGCTAAAAAATCAAAGGCTGGAGCAAGCCCCTCACAACAGAGCCCCAAGCCTGGCGCAAAGCCTCCACCCAACAAGGCGCTTGGCACGTTTGCAGCCCGCTTCACACCGTCCCAGCAGCCACAGAATGGACGTGGTGCCACTGGTAGTGCTAACAATGAGATGCCTGGTGACCAGGCAGGACAAGCAAATGGTGGGCAGTTTACTGGTAAGGTTGCCAAACCAAAGGCACCTGGCCTGAGGAAGCGGCGATAGAGTGACAGTGGTGTGTGCTCTGACTACTGTGATGTATGTTTTCCCTGTTACACGTCAGAATGGCGTTCTGCGCTGTCTTTGCAGATACCATTGACGTCTTGCGCACTGCTTTTTTGTGTTTTACTAAAGCTGGAAGAAATTTCGCCCAGGTTCAGGTATTTCTTGGAATACACGGTTCGTTTTTACATTTTTGCAAAGCTGGACTAAATTTCGCCTGGAGGTCTCATTAATGGCAAATAGAGACGTTGATTATGATGCATGAATTTGATTGATTGTCAATTGACAGGTTTTGGGCACACACAGGGTGCAGCAACCCTTGCCAAGGGTGTCCTACCCTACTTCTTACGCTGCATTGCTTCGCAGGTTGATACATTTGTGTGTCACACAGAAAGGTTTGTTGTATTGAAGAAACCTGCATTCTTCCTCTGCTTTTCAAGTATGCATACATGCTTATTGTGTTTTGACATGAGATCCCCAAGCATATTCGGTATATCCTTAGGTGTATCCGAGCACGTTCCTAGGCATTTTCCATTTAAAATCCCCGGCGATTTGGACATAAGAAGCAAGGCGATGGAGCGACATGTATACGATGTGGTTACATGAGAATGGCGTTTAGGTAAAGAGAGATACTCATTTTTTCCTATCAAGAGCAAGGGGTCCCCTAGGTGCAAAATTCATACCCTGTTTTGGGGGGGGGGTACAGTATGGCCCCGTGGAGCCCAGCTAGTGGGTAGGGGGCTGGGCAGTTAGCGTGGCCTAAGCATAAGGGAGGGTCGCCGCATGGTGGGTGTGGAGCCCCCAAGGGTCGAAGTGCACCGCTGAAGTGGAAAAGAGGGGGGATGAGGTACCTGGAATGCATACGCCACAGCAAGTAGATATGTAGAGAAGCTTGAGGGGACTGTTGGCATTTGGCTGTAAGCCTGTTTGCCCTGCGACATGCATACCTGCACTTCCGCCACTCCTGCTGGCGCGACTCACTGCGCTTTTCGTTCTGTGCTCAGTGTGTTTCCCGTGTTATGCGCTGTGGGGCCCTCGGGTAGGTGTCACCCCGGCGTCTCCTGCTGGTTGGTGGTTGTGTGTCCCGATGCCCACGGCGTCATGCGGTGAGCCACACCCCACAGTTGGCCTGTATCTGTACCCTCCCATGCCCTGAGCACGCTAGGAGGGGTCTCCGACGTGGGCCTCGGTCCCCATCCACATCCCCCCGTTGGGAGGTGCGCCCGGCTGGTGCTTGGGGAGGTGCGGGGGGGGGGGGGGGGTCCAACGGGATTGGTACACAACAGTTTTTCGGCCTATACAAGTCCAAAATCGAAGTTTCGGAAACTTATTTTTTTGATATTGTGATCACCTAAAATTACCATCCGACATATGCGAAGCATGTTTCAGCCCGTATTTATGTGGTTGTTACCGTATTTTTAGTGTGTGTTGCTCGGGGTAGATTCTTTACGAGGTGGCTTTGCCGAAGGCAATGGAATTTTTACATTTTGACGTGTTCCAAAACCGTTCTTTTGCCCCTAGGATGGGTTTGGGTGATCATTTGGTGACAATACAGGTACTTGAGCGCCCATGGGGACCCACGTAGCGGCGGCCACTTGGCCCATCCAGCCCGAGCCAAGGGCCCTGCAAAAGTTTCAAAATTGCTGTTCGTTGGTGGTTCAATGGCCTTTGGTGTGTGCACAAACCGTGAAGCAATTTTCCACCCTCTACAGGTCAAAAATGGAAAAGTTTGCAAAAAAAAAGTCACATTGTGACCACTTACAATGATGAAATATGCTATGTAGAGCATGTTTTAGGCCCTTTTTGTGTGTTTTTCAGGCACGGGTGTCTCGCCATGGTATGTGGACCCACTCGGTGTGCCCCCACTGCGGGGCGGCACATAAGGACAACGTCCACGTTCTATGGGACTGCCTAAGGTAGGAGCGGGCCTAGGAGACATGGAGCCCCTGGCTGCGGGACGCGGCGTAGTCCTCCCGCAGTTGGGGCCGCCTGACCAATGGCCTGCCTCCCTACGGAGGGCGGGCCTCTTCCCTCTCCGACTCGCACAGGGGGTGGAACGGGCGCTGTTGTAAGAGTTTTTGTACCGCCTGTGCGGCATGTACCCGGCGGTCCTCCCCGCTCGCATGGCGGTGGGGCGAGGGATCCGGCAGCCCCCGGGTAATCCCTGTTCCCGGACCAGCCGCGACCGCGGCCCCGCAACCCCTTCCCCTGGGACGATTTCGTTTGCCCCCTTTTGGCGGATGCGGTCCGCAATCAGCCGCGCCTGCGGCCAGGGGCCCCGCCAGGCTGGCGGTGGCCTCAAGAGTTTGTCTAGGACGTGGTTCGGTGGGCCTGAGCGCTGGCCTGTGGACCGGGGTCGGCAGAAGTGTCGTGGGCGGAGTTGGCACGCGCCTCCCGCTGGGGGAAAGGGCCCAGGTCCTGCGCAAAGCCGTGGGGCTTGTCGAACGCCACCTGGCGGCAGGGACACTGCTGCGCGGGGCCCCCCCTTGGGGCGATGTCGCTCCCTTCTTTCCTTGGGGGGATGCGTGTGCGCGGGCCTTTCTGCCCGCCCATTCTTCGCCGCTCGCCACGAGGTGATGCTCCAGCTTATGCACCTGGCGACCCGTTGCGAGGACACATGGGTCCGGCGCCTGCGGACGCCGGCCCGCATACGGCCGTCGCTAGGCGACCGCTTCCTCATGGACTACCACCCCCGCCCTCCCGAGGGAGGGCCGCCGCTCCTGCCATACGCCAGGAGGCCCCCATGGGCGCCACCCTTGAGCGTCCCGCTTGCGGTCCCGCAACGCAGCCGCCCACCGGGAGAGGGCAGCGGCACCCGGAGCGCACTGTGCTTGGAGCACGGGGCACCCTCGTGCCCACGGTGCAAAAGCCTAGGGTGGGGCATCAGCCGCTGCTGCCGTACACGCCAAGAGGGGCACGGCGGCCCTGCGGCGGGCCCGCAGTGCTCGACGGCAACGCCTAGGGTCGTGCCGGGCCGCCAAGTCCTCGTGCCGCAAAACCAACGCACGGCGGCGCTATCTGCTTGGCTAGGCCGGGCTTCTTAAGCTCTCCCAGACACGGGTCCCACAGTAGCCCGCCGGTGCGCGGCACCGCCCAAGACGCTGGGGGCCGGTCCCCCCCTTGCCCTAGGGCCCAAGAGCCCCTAGGCCCCGAAGCGGCCCAAGCTTGACCTCCCGGCTGACCAGGGGAGGGCCGCGAGTGTAGGATCAGCACAGCCGGGAGGGGGGGGGTGCTAAGCTGTACCCCCCCCCCCCCACTCACCGATAACAACACGAGGCCAGCGCCTGAGAGCGCCCACCCTGTTGCCAGCCCGCCCAGGGCACTCCGGGCGCCGCGGGAGTCTCCCTCTTCCCCAGCCCCCCGCCCCGTGGAGCAACCCTTGCCGCCGGCAGCTGAGGCCCCCGATGTTTTGCCGTATCTGTGCGGCCCTGAGCAGCCGTGCTATTCCACGGCAGCGATCCCCACCCCGGAGTCGTACGCGGCCGCCGCCGACGGCCACCAGATCCGTAGCGGATGTGTTCTGCGCAGCCCCCCGCACCGTGTCCGTAGACACGAGGGGGGGGGCCTTCTGACCTAGTGGCGGACGCACCTTGAGTGCCTTCGCCATTGCAGTCCACACTGTCGTCGCGGCGGCAGCATGGTAGGGCAAGCACGAAGAGACCTAGTCCGCTCTGGCGCGTCCCTCCTGGCTGCTGTGCAGGCACAGGCGGGGGGCCTGTAGGGGAGGACGGGGCCGCCTGAACTCGACTCGGCCCACCTCCCCACCCCTCGACCTCTGTACATATACCAGCGGATGCAAAAAGATGAATGCCCTCTTTATGTGTTTTTCACCCTATTTGGGTGTTGGGGGGGGGGGCTTCCAAGGGGGCAGGGGTCAAGGGCAAAACCCCTATGCAGTTTTCCAGCCTCGGCAGCTCAAAAATGGAAATTTCTGAAACTGACTTTTCTGATACTCTGACCATCCAAAATGATCAAATATCGTGTGTAGCGCAGTTTTTAGTTCCCCCTTTCTGTGTTTTTCACCCTATTTGGGTGTTGGGGGGGGGGTCAAGGGGGCACAACCAGCTTATGCAGTTTTCCAACCTCGGCAGCTCAAAAAAAAAGGACATTTCCGAAACTGATTTTTCTGATACTCTGACCATCCAAAATAATCAAATGTCCTATGTAAAGCATACTTTAGCCCCTCTTTATGTGTTTTTCACCCTATTTGGGTGTTTGGGGGGGGGGTCAAGGGGGCTAGGGCACAACCCGCTTATGCAGTTTTCCAGCCTCGGTCCTCCCTCTCCCCTCTTCGAGGTGCCTTGCCGAAGGCAATAGAATTATAGGTAACCAAAATGTTCATTTTACCCCTGAGCAGTTGGTTGCCAAATTTGGTCAGTACCCCAGTGGGACAATGCTACACCTGCAACTGAGAAATCCTGGGTTCGAATTCAGGGCGCTGCAGTAACCAGGGCAACAGATGCAAAAGGCCCTGTCAGCCTGAAATTTTATGGGGGAAAAAGCAGTGGTGAGCCCTTCATGATTTGATGCATTGCGTGTGGTTCGGTGGTGGGTGGGTGCCTGCCTCCTTGACTGGGACTCCCCCCCCCCCCTACGGTAGGGGTAGGACAAAAGCAGTGCCGGCCCTGAAAAAGTGCCTGCTTCTACCAAGATCCCCCCCCCCCCCGTATCACAAGAAAGGCTTGGGCTGAACTAGTCATGTTGCCGGGCTCCCTCCACGGCTGCATCTGCTGGGAAATGCATGGGTGATTCATCCGGGTCTGGACCGATCTGAACAGGCCTGGAATGGGTGTGGGTGCAGTGTTTCAGCCCTTGACTCGTCATATCTCCATCTTTATGGTTGCAACCCGACGGCATGCCCTCAGGTCGGACGAGAGTGATAAGGGCATTCAGGGCGCAGCTGGCAGTTGGGAACGCACCTTCCCCGCTACCCTCTCTCAAGTTCATGTTCGTCGCAGTGCAATATTGACATCATCTCTACATATGTATGTAGGCACAAATGTTGTCATGCACCGAGAAGGTTGCGGAGGCTGCTCTTTCTTTCTCACTGGTTTGTTCAAATTTGCAACGTGAGCTTGATTCGGACCTTCAGCAGCATTCCAGGTTGCTTACACATGACAGTGTCTATGTACAATTATGCGTGCGGGCGCATGCACAGCTTTCTTGCGCCGTGTGTGTCACCCACCACGCGCGCATGTGTGCGTCAGGCGGTGTTGCCACTGTTGCATTATCGCATGTGTGTGTGTGTGTGTGTTGCCATCTTGCGTTACTTGGTGAGGGCCGAGTCAGGTTACCAGAAGTGTCTGCTGAACAGACCATGCACAGGCAGAAAAAGAATCAGCTACATGATCGGACGGTGGCCATCCAAACTGGAGAAAAAGCCATTGTACAGTTTTGGCTCTTCCAAGTGGCCAAACCAGCCTCAAACCCAATGTAGCACCGCTGCATCAAATTGAAGGGGCTGAGAAGGAGTCATTGAGCAAGCCTCCCCCCAATGAGGACAGCCGCCCTAGATGCATTGCAGCGCAAGAGGTATTGAAGGGACCCCATTTCCCCCAGCCACAGCCCACAGGAAAAAGGTGAATTTTCTGTTACTACCGAATAAAGCGACCTCGTCGCTAAAGATCATTGATGCACTCAAGAGGATGGAAAAAGGATGGAACCCCGTTTACCGAACAAAGGAGTCAAGCAAGCAGCTGAAGAAATGCAGCGATTGCCCAATCACTGTAGAGCTCGAATCTTCCCGAAGCTGTACGTATCCGCTGAAATTTGTCCAAGGCATTCAATCTACCACCAGGCAGCATTTGCCTGGGGTTTGAAGTGATGGCGTGAGTCCAAGAGACGGATCCCCGTTGGGTCGGATGGGCGGTTCTCCACTTGTGCGCTTGGTGTGGGGCGTCATGGCGTGGTGGGTGATGGGTGGCGTGGTGGGTGGCGTAGGGTGAAGGGCGGGGATGGGTTGGTGGGTGATGGGTGGCGTGGTGGGCGGGGTTGGTGCCACCCGGGGTAGTGGGTGGTGTGCGGCGCAGGGTGGTGTGCGGGAGGAGTGTGTGTTGTAGTAGAAGTTGCGGGCTAGGCCAGTTGTCATAGTTGGCCCCCCTCCTCATGGTGCAACACCGCGGAGCACATCCACATTGGAGAAGGTTGCTGCTGGGTGGAGGTTGGTGTGGGCGGAGGTGGGCTGGGCCACTTGCTAGCCCACCTAGCTAATGTAGGTTCCGGTCACCCAGCTACATGACATCTAATGGCAGGGGTGTTCGACACTTGTGTAGATGCTCTAGCTGATCCGGCAAGTAGTAGCAGCCCCATCGATGGTCCTGTAGACACTGCAACACGCCGTGAAGGCCCATGGCTCTCCTGATGCTAGGTGCCTAAGCAGGCTGTACACAGGTTCCCATACCACGCCTTAGGCCATCCACCCAACCAGGTAGCGTGCTTCCGTCCTAGACAGGTGCAATGACCGGATTCACCACACGGCCATACCTAGTCTCCCCGTTACCCTTGTTTGCATGTTGACAAGACCGTACATGCAATCAAATGGAACAGCAAACGTCCACAAAAACACAATGTGGAAAAATTGCTGAATTCGTGTGAATTAGTACGAAATTGGTACGTGGTCCGTACTAACTTCCTCTAAACCTGCTACTAGCTCTAAAATCGAAATTCAACCTTTGAACACAAAATTCCAACGAACCTTGCACGAGTTCACACATATTTAGGCCTTTTTTGTCCTAGTGTGCATCATGGCGGCTGGTGGTGTAGACGGATGGCCCGTGGATGGTTGTTTGGATTTGGTGGGGATTCCAACACTACCATGGTCTATATAGCCAGGTACCATCGGAGAGGCGGTGCACTGGTGGGGGTGAGCGTTTCGAGGTCTTCTACCGCGGAGCACGAAACCATAGGTGTTGACGATACACATGAATTCTAATAAATACCATTGGATGCCGATGTTTGGATTTTTTTCATAATTCCTGAGGATTGAGAAGACAAGTGCATCTGTCTTTATTATATCGTCAACAAAAAAAAACCCGGAGTGGAGGTAAGGTTCGCAATTCGCGCTCGAGGAAAAAAGCAGCCCCACGGTGGAGGAGTACAACCTCACTACTCTACAACAAGATTGAAGAACCGTTGCTTTGAGACAACCCTTGTGAACTGTGCCCGCCCCCCCCACCATGTGGTTCATCCTAGCGGAGGGTAGTGTCCATGGCCGCAGCCGTGACCCTACCAGCGGGTGACTGCCCCTGCATGGTGGTGTGGGGCGCCACCACTTGGGGTGATGGCGTTCAGGGTGACCCCCGGCAAATGCTCCGGAAAGAGCAGCCTCACATTAGCAGCCACGCCAAACAATCGGCCTTTGGCAGCCTCTGCCTCAGCACGCCAGGCTGGAGCAGCCGGAAGAAATTCTAAAATTCTTCCCAATTTCGTACCATCTTCGTACAACATAATACAAAGTTCCTACCAGTGAATGTCACACCCAATATCCGAATGCGGAGCAATTCGAATGAAGTTGATAAAAAGTCATAGGACTTCAATACCCTCTCTTGTAGGTTGCCTATGTTTTCTGCCTCGCTAGTTGCGGTTTGCGGTACCGCCGAGTGTGCAAAGGACATACGAGGCCTCGTGCCTTGATGTGCCATCCACAACAATGGGTAGCCAATGTAGGTTCCGGTCACCCAGCTACATGACATCTAATGGCAGGGGTGTTCGGCACTTGTGTAGGTGCTCTAGCTGATCTGGCAAGTAGTAGCAGCCCCATGGATGGTCGTGTAGACACTACAACAGGCCGTGAAGCTCCAGAGCTCTGGTGAGACTAGGTTCCTAAGCATGCCGTACACAGGTTCCCACACGACGCCGTAGGCCATCTGCCCAACCAGATAGCGTGCTTCCGGCCGAGACAGGTGCAATGACCGAATTCGCCACACGGCCATACCTAGTCTCTCTGTTACCCTTGTTTGCATGTTGACAAGACCATACATGCAATCAAATGGAACAGTAAACGTCCACCAAAACACAATGTGAAAAAATTGCCGAAGTCGTGTGAATTAGTATGAAATTGGTACACGGTTCGTAATAACTTCCTCTAAACCTGCTACTAGCTCTAAAATCTAATTTAGCCTCTGAACACAAAGTTTCAACGAAATTTGCACGAGGTAAGCCCTTTTTGTCCTCGTGTGCATCATGGCGGCCGGTGGTCCAGAAGGATGACCCGTGGATGGTCGTTTGAATTTGGTGGAGGTTCAAACAATACTATGATCTACACCCAGGTACCATCCGAGAGGTGCTGCACGGTGGGCGTGAGCTTTTCGAGGTCTTCTATGGCGGAGCACAAATCATAGGCCTTGACGATACACATTGATGAAATAAATACCATTGGATGCCAATGTTTTTCACAACTGCCGATGACTGAGAACACAAGTCCATCTATCTTTATCATATGGTGAACAAAAGACAACCGAAGTGGAGGTAAGGGCAGCGATTCGCGCACGAGGAAAAAGGCACCCCTAGGGTGGAGGAGGATAGCGTCACTACTGTACAACAAGGTTAAAGAACCGTTGGTTTGAGACAACCCTTGTGAACCATCCCCCCCCACCACCATGGGGTTCATCCTCCCGGAAGGTGGTGTCCATGGCCGCAGCCGTGACCCTACCAGCGGATGACTGCCGGTGCACGGTGGTGTGGGCCGCCACCACCTGGGGCGATGGCGTCCATCGTGACCCCCGGGAAATGCTACGAAAGCAGCCGCCTCACATTAGCAGCCACGGCAGACAATTGACCCCTGGCAGCCTCTACCTCACCATGCCAGGTTGGAGAAGCCCACAAAAGATAGAAAATCGTTTCCAATTTCGTACCATCTTCGATAATACACAGTTTATACGAGTGAATGTCACACCCAATGTCCATTTTCGGGCCAATGCTGACCAATTCGTATGAAGTTGATACAAAGTCACACGGCTTCAATACCCTCTCTTGTAGGTTGCCTATGTTTTATGCCTCGCTAGTTGCAGTTTGCGGTGCCGCTGAGTGTGCAAAGGACGTACGAGGCCGCGTGCCTTGATGTGCCATCCACAATAGTGGGTAGCCAATGTAGGTTCCGGTCACCGAGCTACGTTACATCTGGTCACAGAGGTGTTCAGCACTTGTGTAGATGCTCCAGCTGATCGGGCAAGTAGTAGCAGCTCCATGGATGGTCGTGTAGGCGCTACAATACGCCATGAAGGTCCACAGCTCTGGTGAGACTAGGTTCCTAAGCATGCTGTAAACGCGTTCCCACACCACACCGTAGGCCATCCGCCCAACCAGATAGCGTGCTTCCGTCCTGCAATGACCACGGGGGGGGGGGGGTATCCTCGCTTTTACATGCGACTCTGCCCCCTAGTAGAAGTGGGCCGAAAGCCCCGGGGGAGGGGGGGGGGTTTGGGCGGTGTGGGCTACACGCTGAGGAGGCCTAAGTCCCGAACCCCAACTCAAGGGGCCACGCAACAAAGCGTGGATTGAGAGTCCCTAACCCCAATTTAAGGGCCCACGCAAGAAAGCATGGATTGCGAGTCTCCAACCCTAATTGAAGGGGCCACGCAACAAGGCGTGGATTGAGAGTCCCTAACCGCAACTCAAGGGGCCACGCAACAAAGCGTGGATGGAGAGTCACTAACCCCACCTCAAGGGGTCACACCTCAAAATGTGGATTGTGACTCCCTGATCCTAATTGAAAGGGCCATGCAACGAAGCGTTGATTGAGAATCCCTAACCGCCATGCAAGGGGCCAAGCAACAAAGCGAGGGAAAGAGAGACAAGAAAGAAACAAAGAACGTAGTACCGCCTTCACCCCTGAGAGGATTTGACGTTGCACCTGGACCGCGGTTTTGCTCCGAATGCAGGATCTTCACTTCGCAACAAACGACACTTGCAAAACGGCCCGTCTCGCTACACTTCCCTTAGAAAGCGTTTCGCAACAAACGACATTTGCATAGCGCCTCATCTTGCTAATGTGGCGCTCAAAAGCACTAATCAAAAGTGGCTGCCTCAATATCTATAGTGGCTACCTCACCCGTGCCTTCTGGGGGGCGCGCAGGTGGGCGACATGCTACCTAACCCCTCCATTCTCGGGGGTCTCCGGCAAAGAGGACAAAAAAAATTGGCTAGCTCGCCCCTGCCTGCCTGGGGGCTTGCAAGTGGGCAAAAAAACAACCTAACCCCTGGGTTCTCGGGGGTCCCTAGCAAAGGGGACAAAGTTTCCGGGCGCCTTCGGTGCCACCCTATGTATGGCCCGTAGCCATTGACCCTTGGTAACTACGTGGGCCCGGAGGGTAGGGGGGGAGGGGAGTCGCATACCCAAAACGAGGAGATGGCCCCCGTGTGGAGCCAGCGTGCCTTGTGTTGCCTGGACTTGACACGGGCGAAGGCTGTCCTTCCCTTGGCTGCACTATCACTAGGCACGAAAAAGAGAGAGCAATGGCAAGATACAGATGGCAGAACATTGCAGTTCACTTCACATTATGCAAGGTGCAACATGTGAGAGTTTACAGTGGAATCCAAGCGCACCGCCGAGCGCAACACACAACCATCCACAAATGCACCGCACAATTCTTCGAAAACCGCACGCAAATTGCGCAAAAATCGCAACATTGTTCGCAATTGAATGTGCAAACGTCACAAACTTCGCAAAAATGTTGCAAAATCAATGTACAACGGTTAAAAAGGCCCTATGTGGAGCCCGTGGAGCCCTGAGTGCCACTGCTGCCCGTCCGCAAATCCCGCGGGGGGTTGAGGGATAGAAAATTTAATGGTGCAAGCAAGCTGCATCGTGACCTCCAAAGGATACTTGGACGGCACAATGTCATGGTTGGTTATCATTGCGGCATAGTCGAGGAGCACACTTTCCAAAGTGGGCCCCCGCGCCCTTGCTGCAACAGCAACATTTGCACTATCGAAGCGGGCGCGGACAATAGCCCTCGGCGGCCTCGCCCCGCTGCCGCCATTCGTGGGCAACACCGAAGAGGTACTGCAACCCCCCACCCCACCCCCGGTCCTGTCCCAACCCCTTCCCCCGCGGAGTCCCCCCCCCCTTGCTACTGCCACTACAACGGCCCCTTCCCCTTGGACATGCGTGCCTCCAACTCCGTCATCCGCGTGCGGACCTCGTCCATCTCCGCTTCCGCTGCCTTCGCGGCGTCCCGGGCCCACTGGGCATCCTGCTCGGCCTCCTGTAGTTTCTCCCTCAGCTGCAAAATGTCCCCCTCCCCCATCACTGCTCGCTGCTGCAAATGGGGGTGGGCATGTTGCCGTTACAGCCCATCCGCCATTGGGGTACCGGGAGGAACAACACGAACACTGGGGAGAGTGGAGCAAGTCCTCGGGGCTTGCGGGGCCGCACCACGTCCTTTCCCTTGGAGCCCTTAAAACGGCCGCTGATGCCCGATCATGCGTCGTTGTTGTTGTTGTCGACCACCACTTCCACCGCCCCCACCACAAGCTCCTCCCCCTCCTTCGGCTAGACCCTCGATGCCACGTGGATGGCACAAGAGAATGAAATCCGTAGCGGGGGAAGGGCTGCTCGCCATTCTGCATCTCCACATCTACCTCCAACGTGGAGGCCACAGACTCCACCATGGCCTTTTTCCCCCCCGGGGGGCTCAAACTTCCACGCGAAGGGCGGCTACACACGCAGCATCGACAACACCATGATGGCGGGGGGGGGGGCATCGCTAGATACACGGTGGCATGCGACTTGGCATTGGGCTGAGGCACGACTACAGTCCGGCAAGGTGGCGGGGCATCGGGGGAGGCGGAAGGGACATCCCGAACGCTGCTCCACGGAGCGTCCTCTGCGTGGTGAAATAGGATGCAACTTTGGGTGCCACCCGTGGGCTCTGCGGAGTTACCAGGCCCCGTACCGGTGCTGCGTGCGGCACAATGTGCGGGGGTCAAGCTCCCAGCGACGCCACGCCACCTATACACAAAGTACGAATAACCTAGACCGCCCAAGAACAAAGTTTGGAGCAACCGAAATTGTAAAGTGTACATTTGCGTGCAAAAGGCGCGAAGGTTGCAACGGGGGAGCGACTAGGAAACATACGCCGCAGTGCGCACCAAGAGCACAATCGCGTGAAAAATGCGCGGACATCACGCAAAAATGGCGCCATTTTCGCGCTCGTCAGCAACCGTTTCGTTTGCATACCTCGCATTCGCATGGACTTCCAATACTGCATCCCCCACTTGAACGGCGCCACGTCGTTCACCAGCTGTCACACGCTTGCCAGTAGCGCGAGCGCCGGACGCCGCCGATCGTGGACTGCAGCTAGGGCATCGCTGTCCGTACACACGAGCTTCGCCACCTCCAGCCGGTAGGGTCCCCCCTATAGGATGATTTCACCACCGTACACCGGCACGGGGTGGAGACTCGCCGAGGAGCGGGTGACGAAGGCGGGGTGGTGGCTGCACACGGGAGGACCTACTTGTGCCGGGGGGTCGGGAGGTTCAAAACCATTATTTTCGGAGGTCTTGCAGGGCGAGCCCCAAAATGGGTGTTGAGCCACGCCCCGCCCCCCGCCCCCCCCCGAAAAAAAAAGAGATGGCCGTCACGCTAATCAAGCCTCCCGCGAAATTTCTTGAGCCGCATGTCTGTGGAGGTGTCGAGGAAGGTGGTGTTGGGCACCACACTCGCATGCCTCTTGTCCGGGGTCCATTGCGTAAGCACGGGCCCTTGCATGTCTTGCCTAGGGGAGGGGGGGGGGACCCTGGTAGCGGGTGTTGCTCACCGCAATGAGCAGCTACCCTTGGTTGAAGAGGACCTTGTCCCGCCTCTTCACCTAGGCCTCCCTGAACACCGTTTCCGCCAAAATGCTAGGCGGTACTTGGCGGAGCGGGCCACAAAAGTCCACAGGTGGTAGTCGGACTTTGACTTGTCGGAGGGGGCGAGGACGGGGGGGGCGGGGGAGGTGTCGGTCATGACTGTCTGATCGCCAAACTCCACACCGGACACAATGGCGGAACCGGGGCGCATGGGGTAAACCGATTCGAAGGGGTGAGGCACATTCTGCTTGTGCTTGGTGAGGAGCTTGTTGAAGGCAGTCCCAAGCAGGGACTGTGTCTTAGAGGCCCCGGACTGGGAGCGTTGGGGTAGGGAGGGATCTGCCCCTTGTTGTTCGACAGCATTTTCGTTAGACACCCCCCCCCCCGACAACAGATTTTCTCCACCCGTTCGCAAGCCATCTTGAAGTTAGCGGGACCAAGGGTGTCTCTCTTCACCATATACCCACGCCCATCAACCAAAATGATGGGCTTGGGATGTGTGGGACGGTCGGGGAGGAGGGAGGGGTTAGTCCTCGCATAGGTAGGGGGGTCCGGCAAATGGGCGGTTCTCAAAGGGGTCTCGTGGGTAATGAAGCGCGGGGGGTTGCCTCGTCCCGCACACCAGCACAACGCAGGCATCTGATGAACCTTGGGAAGAGTGATATCACGGATGTGGTGGAGGGGGGGCATCTCATGGTGCGAGCGGAAGATCCCAAAGTCATCCACGCATAGAGCAGTGGCGCTCTGCCACTGAAAGCTGAAAAAGAAGAATGGTCCCCCTGCGGATTACTAGTAGGGAAGTACTCGTTCAGAGCATTAATATCCATGCGTGGGGGAGGTCAGTGGATGGGTAGATGCCGCAATACCCCACTTTCAACTTGCCCGCCCCGTGCATTTTGGAGGTAGGATAAGGCGGGCTGCCGTAAACTCAGGAGGGCCAGCTGCATCTGTTGCCAGAGTTCTGTGGCCCACCCCTTCTTCTTGGGGAGCGCAACCGCACGCTTGGATTCCCTCATGTCAGTTTGGATGAGGGGGGAGAAGGGGTCCAAACCCTTTGCCCACTCCTTGCGCACAAGCAAGCTCCTTGTGTGGGTGTCCTCCTCCACGTGGTGCGGGCAGTGGAGGAGATCTTGAAAGTGGGCGTGGATGTCCGCGGCTGGGTCTCGAAAGCTACCATCTTGCAACAGGGCCATTGCAAGAGAAATCACACCTGCACAGGGGGACAAAAGCATGGAATCGTGCTGAACTTGAACAACATTGCGCATATTTCGGCGATTTTCGTGCCATTTACGCATGAATGGGAACTATATGCGAATGCGAATGAGACACGTGTACATCAATGCGAATATGTGTGCGAAATCAACAAATTTTTGCGAATTAGAGCTGCCTTAACAACCACTCAAAGTACATTTTGCATGTTTTCATTTTCTTTACTCCTTGCCGAAGTTAGCACTGCAAACGAGCGGGTAGCCACTCTTTAAGAATGGTCTCGAATTGGCAGCTCCGCGTGCAGAGCTAGACCGTATCGTGCTGACTCGGATGTCCGTCCCGGCTTACAGACCGCCCCTTTCAGCTACATTGGGTAGCGCTTGGTGCTAGCAAGCCTGAATTTCTCCTGCAAAGTTGGTGCACCCATTGTGGTTGCTGTTGTGTGACTGCGGTGGATGGCAATAAATGGTGAAACAGTTAGGCAGCCAAGCGGACGGTCCGTTTTGGGAAAACACCCATGGCCGGAATTTCCCAAGGATGCTTGTGGTGTTGCACGTCCGCGTACGAAAAGAAGTACAAACACCGATCACAAATGAGCTCATCACTGGTCACATGGACAGTAACAAGCGAGCGGAAACGCTGCGGTGATACGGGACCGCCAGCGCCATGTGGGTCCCACTAGATCTCCTTTACCATAGGAGTTCTAAATAATACGTCGCTGCATAACTGCAAGCGCGCACAATGAAGCTCCGCAAGCCGCTTTTGTGGCCCCGCAATTTTTGCCTCTCCGTACAACGGCTCATGTCGGCCCAAACTATAAGGATCCAAACAGCGTTAAACATCATGATGCCCCCCTCGCCCCGCGTGCGCGTTGTGTTAAACCCATCGCTGTATACAACCAACAGGTTCCCTAGCCAATGCTACGCCCAACACGCACGTGCAGGTTGTACAGCAAGCTTGAGTGCATGCGTAGGTTGGACCAAGGTAGATATCATTTGACATACATTGATGGGGGTAGGGCGTAGGCAGATTTGCAGCTAATACCAACACCTCCTAAATACCGGATGGGGTCCGGAACTTCTCTTTTGCACTATAATGGTTGTCTATGCCAAGTCCTGGAGGTGCCGCAACAGGTGGCAGCTGGTACCCACAAGCCTCAATTTCCCTTAGCACGCACTATGTAGGGGTTCCAAGGAGCACGTGCGCAGCTCTACACAAAGTGCACGTCGCCCATGTCATTGTAGGATTCGGATGTTGGTCCGGACTTACCTAGTGCTGGTGTCGGTTGCGGTAGGTAGCGAGTGGTGCCAGCGATCCCTGTTTTCGCCTGGTAAGTTTGTGCACTTGCTATGGTTGGTTGTGTGGTTCGAGTGCCGTGGACGGCAATAAATGGTGATACAGCTCATCAGCCAAACGGATTGTCCAATGAGGACAAATGCTGATGGCAAGAATTCCTTGAATGATGCCTGTGGTGTTGCACGTGCGCGGAGAAGAGCAATATGCACGGTTCGCAAATGAGCTCAGTAGTGGTCGCGTGGACGCTAACAAGCGAGCAGCGGCCCCGCGGTGATAAGTGACCGCCAGCACCACGTAGGTACATATGGATCTCTCGTACCATAGGAGTTCTAAGCAAACATCACTATGTGTGCGAGGCGTGCACAATCAACCTCTGCAAGCCGCTCTTTTGGCGCCTTATTTGCGTTTCTCTGTGCGGCAGGCCGTATCCGCCAACACATTAAGGATCGAAATGGCGTTCAACATTATACGGTAAGGAAGGGGACCAAGCGGGGACGTTTGTGTCCCACCTTTGGGTTCCTGTACACGGCAGGTTTATAGTTCTTCTCGACCACAGTTGCCCGTGCCACGATGCCCTCTTGGTTAAGGGTGGGAGCCCTTGCAAGGCCGGCGTCTGGCTTATCAACGTTCGAGAGCATGAAAAACGGGCGCCGTTGTGCCGCGAATTCCTCGGCAAACCCATGACTTCCAAAGAAGGCTTCCCGACAAAGGACTGTGGACGGAGAAATAATCTTAGCCCATAAGCGCATGATACACTTAGCTTCACACTATGATTTTGCCGCGTGCTCAGTGTACAGGACGACGTCGAAGACCTAGCTCCCCCCATTGTCCGCAAGGACGTACAACTTGAGGCCAGTAGAATGAGGCTTATGGGCAATGTATTGCCGCAGCCCTAGTCACCGGCCACCAGTGTGGGGAACCACCGCCTCGTCCCCACACACCACACCGCCAATTCCCCATGCAGTGCTCGATGTGGCGCTGCACTCCTCAATTACATCCGTCACATCGGTCCGTAGTAATCGTTGTAGACGGAAATATATTTTCCAGGCTAGTAGGGACACCATCTACTTGTTGTATGCAAGGTCCCTGTTGTCGCATATCCCGTCTACCTGCATGGGACGTACCATTCCCAAGTAGATGAGGAAAGGATTATACTTGCATAGTGGGATGCAGGTTCTAGTGTTGTAGCATACGTACAACACATTGAACATGTTGTAGACGTGTACAGTGCTGCTTGTATGATTGCCCTTGGGGCCTGGAGACATGATCTTCGTGAAAAATGCGTCCTACAGCGATCTCATGATACACGCCACCTCGGGAACACAAGCTGCGTGTTGTTTGCATTGTACAGCGATTTCGATCGGTGCGGACGGTGTCCACGACCCGCACAACCTACTTTTCCACCCATAGGAGCGAGTATCGATAGTTTGTTCCTAGTAGGATTGCACACTGCAGGCAACATATGAGTCGCAGCATATGTTGCCAAAACTCATCGAGGGAAAAGGCGTGTAGTGTGGATCTTCTTGGTCGAGCACCATGTTCCAGATTGGCGGCTCAGCTCGCACGCGGTAGGGGTCCAGATTTGTGCTGCTTCAGTGACGGCATGTTGTTGCCTTGTGCATAACAGGAAGCGAGTGCTAAGCAGATGGACTATGTTAGCTGCACAGCATTCAAAACGTGCGGGACACTAAAACCGTCGCCGAAGCAATGTCGGTAGATAACACACGGAATGGTCTTAACGCGCACCACGGCTCCACCAGGCCAACGTACATGACACGTATAGCACGACGAACGCGCTGACACCACATTTTACAACACAATGTGTTGACCATGACAGTTCGAGTACCGCAATGGCAATCATCGTCGCAAATGGTGGGCTTACAGCGGCAATAGGATATCAGGCTGCAAAGACAATTAAATATTTCAGTGCCGCCACCACAGCGGTGTCTCCTGCGCCCACACATGCTGTGACGCTGAGGGTGCGGTCTGGGTTTATGACAATAATGGCTCCGACGACTGCCGTCCACGTGCCTGATCTGCGTTCGGCCACCTTGCACCCTTCCCCCTTCAGAGAATTGCGTGGAAATGTCCATGCCGCTAGTGCCGTCTCTCTCTAGATCCCAAGCTCCTTCAACATCATGACCACCTTTGTAAGCGGTGCAAAGCGCGCAGGATACATAGGACCACTGTGCGTTCAAACGGGACATATAAAGAGGCAGTGTGCGGAACGTGCACAACGCTTTGTAAACGGAACTACGGCGCTAGGGACACAACGAAAGAGGGCTCGCGTAACGCCTCAAAAACACGGCGCACATTTTGCACGCAATTATGACCTTGATAGCCTCACCACTTCGAGAGTAGCGAGGAAGAGGCCCACCCCCCCCGCACCCCAGCCCAGGCCCAAGCCCAAGGCCAATGGCAAGGGCAAGCCCCCCCCCCCCCAAACCCCAGACGCCCCCTTGGCAAATAGGGGGCCGGACCCCTATGGGAATGTACTGGGTGTAGGGGAGACGTGGTACGTCCCTAGGGGGAGGGGGGCAATGGGGGAACTGTGAGCCAAGTGACGGTGCTGGGGGATTGGGATGAGGAGTTGGACCTTGGGGACTGGTGGGTGGTGTCACAATGGTCCAGTGGGAGGGGGGGGAGAAGGGGAAGGAGGGGAAGAAGAAGAAGCGGGAGAAAGAGGGGGGCACCTTCCGGGTGCCGGGGGAGCTCCTCTTCCGCACCAGGAAGAGGCAGAGGCCCACCTCCAGGAGGCCTTGAAGGAGGGGCTGAAGGGGACGACGGGGATGACGGGGGTGACGAGGGGGACGAGGGTGAGGACAACGGGGAGGGGGTTGAGGAGGGGGGTGACAAGGGGGGTGACAAGGGGGGTGAGAAGGACTGGAACACGGGGGGTGAGGAGGGGGGTGCCATGAGCAAGGATGCGCCCCGGCCACCCCCCATCACGCAGGAGGGGTAGCGTGCGTGTCGTGACTCGCGATAGGGGGCCGGGGGTCAAGGGAGATAATCGGGGTAACCGGGGTAATCGGGCTGACCCACCACCAAGTGACCCGGCGCCGGCCTGCCAAGTGACCTTCCAAGTGACATATGGGGTGGGGTGCGCGGCTAACCGGGCTAACGGGGGGGTGGGGGGGTCGGGGGGGCCAGCGCTCCGTGAGTCCGGTGGAGCATCGCGACCCTGTGATTGGCCACGGCTGGCCATGGCAGCCGGGGCAGCTTGTCTTTGAGGAGTGGCGGAGCATTTATGTATATCGTTCTAGCGACGTTCTAGCGAAGTGTTCTAGCGATGTTCTAGCGGCGCTTGGTAGAACGTTGCCAAATTTGGGTGATAATAGTGAAATTGTGGGAAAACGGCCATGGGCCCCCGAGTATGGATAGGGGGTTCCAGGTTACAACCCTCAAAGTACCCACCACCTTGTGGGGGGGGGGACCACCTCTATTTTCCGGTCTAGCCTCCTAGCGCCAACAGGGCTAGAACGAGATGGGGTCTTCTAGCGTGTACCAGGGGTTGGGCTGAGCCACAACTACAGTTTGCCACGATTGTTGGGCAGCCTAGGTGGCAGAGACATCCCGAGCGCTCCTCGAAAAAATGTCCTCTTGGGGAGGAAAATGGACGCGGCCGTTCGTGCCAACGGGGGGGTCTACGGCGCATACTGCCCCACAGCAGGGCCGAATCGCGGCTGTGTACGAAGCAACGCACGGGCGTCAGGCTCCAAAAGCGTCCATGTCTCCTATACCAAAACAGTGATCGCGGAGTAGCAAAAAGAAGTATCCTATTGAAAAATTGCGCGAAGTTCGCAACCGGGAAGCAAGTAGTGAACATAGTGTGCACGGAGAGCAGAATCGCGCGAAAATCACGCGATTTTCCGGTTCGGTAGCATTTGGTTTGCGTACCTCACTTTTGCATGGACATCGAAATGTGCATCCCCCCTTTTTTGCCTGCTTGGCGTTCGTGAACGGCAGCGCGTCGTTTGGTAGCTGCCAACCGCTCGCAGGCCGTTGCGGCGGCAGGAACCCACTGATTGCCCGGTGGAACAAGGCATTGCCGTCCGTCCCGTCATTGTGCGCCAGCTCCAACTGGTAGGGCGCCCGCTAGAGGAGCACGTCCCCGCCACGGAATTGCACGGGGTGGGATGCGGAGCGGGTGACGAAGGTGGGTGGTGGGTGCACACGGGGGGGCCTCCTAGTGCCGGGGGTTGGGGGGGGGTTGAAGACATCATCCTAGAGGTCCTCCAGGGCCAGCCCCAAATTTCCCTCAAGCCCCCCCCCCAAAAAAAAGGAGTTGACCGTACGTGGGGACCTCGTGCTGCTCAAGCATCCCCAAAAAGTTCTTGGGCAGCGGGTTAGTGGGGGGGGTCAAGAAAGGTGGTGTTGGACAACGGGTTGGCATGCTTTTTGTTGGGGGTCCACTAAGTGAATGGGGGCCCTTGCATGTCTTGGCCGGGGGGGGGGGGGCATGGTGGCCTGCGGTGCTCACCGGGATGAGCAACTCCAATCAGTTGAGGAGGACCTTGTCCCACCTCTCCACCTGGGCCTCCCCCAAGGCCATTCCCGCCCGAATGCACAGGCGGCACTGGGGGGAGAGGGGCACAAAAGTGAAGAGGTGGCAATCCGACTTTGACCTGTTGGACGGGGTGAGGATATGGGGGGCGTTGGAGGTGTCGGTGTGAGCCAGGTGATCGCCAGACTCCACACGTTGACGGAACTGGGAGTCATGGGGTGAACGGATGTGAAGGGGTTGGGCATCGTGTCCTTCAGCTTCGTTACGAGTTTTTTAATCACGCTACCAGCCAAGGCCTATGTCTTAGAGGTAGCGCTGGGGCAGACAAGGTTCGGCGCTTTGTTGGTCCACGCTTTTTTTGTTAAACACAACATCGAAAAACTACGGAATTTTATTCCCCCCCCCCCCCGGCCACAAAATTTCTCCACCCGTTCCCAAACATCCTTGCAGTCATCAGAACTGGGGATTTCTAGGTTCACCGTATACGCAAGCCCGTCAACAAAGTTGAGGGGCATGGGAGGTGCGGGACAGTCGGGAAGAAGGGAGGGGTTAGGGGTTGCATAGGCGGGGGGTCTGGTAAGGGGGCGGTTCGCAAAGGGGGTTCGGGGGTAATGAAGGGGGGGGTTGGCCAATCCCCGATACCAACTCAACTCATGCATCCGATGGAGCGTGGGATTAGAGATGTCGGGGATGTGGTGCAGGGGGGGCACCTCGTGGTGGGCGGGGAAGACCGCCAAGTCATCCCACCACTTGAGCAGTGGCAGTGTGCCACTCAAAGGGGAAAGAAGAATGGTCCCCCTTTGATTCCTCGGCAGGGAACTACTCGTTAAAGCAATCATATCCATGCGCCGGGGGCAGTGAACAAAGGTGGTGGTGAGGTACATCTTGCAAACCCCTTGTTTCACCTTGCCGGACCCGTGCATAGACATGACCCCCAAGCGGGAGCCAACCATTTTGGGGGCGGGGATAAGGGTGACCGCCCTCAACTCGGGGAGGACCAGCTGCAGCTGTTCCCACAAGTTTGTGCCCCCCCCTTCTTGCCAAGAGCACCCCCACGCACAGGTTCCCTCATGTCAATATGGATGAGGGTGGAGGAGGGGTCCAAACCATTTGCCCACTCTACCACCTCCCCGACCAACAGGCCCCCCGTGTATGTGGCCTCCTCCAGCGTGTGCGGGCGGCGGGGAAGGCCCACGAAGTGGGCGTGGGTGTCAGCGGCCGGGTCAGGCATGCTATCATGTTGCGACACGGCCATTGCAAGAGAAATGGGACCTGCACAAGGGGAGAAAGGCAGGGAAGGTGCTCAACTTAAAAAACAATGTGCATATTCGCGCGATCTTCGCGTGAAAGGGAAGTACATGCGAATGCGCACCACACATTCGAATATGCGCTGGAATTTAACATTTTTTTGCGAATCTAAGCGGCCTTAGCAACCACTTGAGCTACATTTTGCTTGTTTTGATTTTTGTTTAGTTTTTGGTGAAGTAAGCACGGCAAACGGGCAAATGGGCACGGAACAACCGGCAAAACGGGCCAGAAGCCTGTAACGTGCGGAATGTTCATTCAAAAGTGCGCTTCGTAAAGGGTACATCCTCCCCGCATTGCAAGGCCTTGTGGGAGCAAGCCACCGTGGAAGGAAGCCACAAAGTGGTGTGTGCCGCACAGGACACTACCATACGGGAATATGCGGAGTTGTTGATCACTCCTCTTGGCGCCGTAGCACTTGTTGTGGCCTTGGAGGCCCCTAAGTCCGGCTTCGGTGCCGTGTCGGAGTTCTTCAGCCGGCAAGGTTTACAATACTCCTTGAAAACCGTACGGCCGTTTCGACGCCCTTCGACGCGGAGTAGCAGGCTTGTTGTACCCCCCCCCCCCCCAGCTGGCGCCCCCGGTTCCTACTGATAGAATGCTCTCGGCGGGCCACTCATGGCCCATGGTTTCGTGGGTCACTTAAGTGTAATCGCGCAACGCTCTGCGCGATTCCATTGACTGGTCACGCCCCCTCATGTTCATTGTGCGGGGCGATGTGTTCCCCTACGCAAGGGGAAGCTGGAGCCATTTGGGTATTGCGGTGGCCAACCATGGTGCCCGCACGCGCCAAACGGTGCACAATTGGGTCATCGGGATGACGGTCTGCGGTGAAAAGGATATGGCCCAACTGGGTGCCATATGGCGTGACAACCTGCAGGTATGGTTTCCATGAACACACAGGTACTTCATTTCGCTAACTAGTCGTTCAAATTTGAATTTTCAAAGTTCAAAAGGCGTTCAAAGGGCGGCGGGGTTGCCTCAATTTTGTTTTTTGAACTTCAAGAAGGATTTTTGATTACTCAAAAGTGTGATTTGTTTTCAGATTTTGCACCACATCTATGACACCGGCCGCTTTACCTCGGCCAACATGGAGCGTGCTGCCACCGTTCGCTACGCCGGACACAACCCGTGGATCTGCCGTAGGTAGGTACGTACGTAGGTTTACGTGTCTCCAATGCCCCCCAAGTGGGGTCAATCTACAACGAGGCCATGTGGGGTTCCACCACCCAGCGGTGGCCAGGCGGCCAACATCGCCGCACCTTGCAACGCGATGAGGTCCACCACCGGGAATACCTGGTGCATGGCCACAGCCGGCAACATGCCAGTTGTGTCGCCAAGCCCCTCGTGCACATGGCACGGGAGCACGCTTTCACGTGCATCTTGCACTGCATGGGCTGGTTCGTGCTGCAATTCGTGGAAGCCCTATGCGGTGACTTGGATAAGGTACTGCGGGATGGCATCCCGTCCGTCTCGGAGAGGGCACGCACCGGGATCGGAATGGGCTCCGGTGCCTCCCCGAATGGGGAGGAGGTGTACCCTCTGTTGCAATTGTGGGAGCAAGTACGGGATGCGGCGTGCCTAGACACCGCACATGCGGGTGGTCGCGCAGTACTAGACATGCGGGAGCTACTGTAGCAACTAGAATGCACTTGTTAGCATGGGCCGCCCCCGCATTGTCGTACGTCGGCTAGCCACCTCCGGGAGCACGTCGACCCAAAAAGGAGTCCCACTACCTCCTATTTTTGGAGCAACACTGCGAGGATGTCTTGGCGGCCCTGCAACGCCACGGCATGGACATGATGAGCCACAACGTCGTCGAGTCCGTGAACACGATTCTGAATGTGGCTACAACGAGCACTCGGACCGTGGGGGTGGCTGCGCCACGCATCCCACACTCCGGGAAGCCCGTGTTGTGGCCCAAGTGTGGGAGTGGTGCCTCTTGCAGTTCCATCTGCCACTCCAGACCCAGGGTGTGCAACATAGGATGTCGAGCGTGGTGAGCACTTTGATGGAACCCGTTGGCCAACCTCCACGGCGCACTCCGATGCCGCGCTCACCATCTGCCCTAGCGTTCTTTCAGCGTCGACGAAAACTCCATCGCGGCAATGATCACCAAGAGAGACGCAAAATTACTTCAGAAAATGATATGCCTTTGCTTGCACTTGTTTGCATTTTGTGATTTTACTCCGCAAAAAATCGGTTTTGACGGGGCACGGAATTTCGTGCCAATTCAGGAGGACGCAAGGTATTTCGTTCGCATTGGAATGTTCAAATTCTAAAAACAAGTCGAAAAATGGGCACTCGTGTGAGAAATTCGATTTCTCTTTTCTGAAATTTCAATTTTGAATGTTTGTTTTAAGGTGCAAGTAATGCACGGCACACTTGCAGCCCTGCAAGAAGCAGCGACGCAACAGCAACAGCGAAGGTCAAGCAAGTAGCGCAAGCAGCAGCAGCAGCACTTGTAGCAACAGCAACAACAGCTGCACCGCAACCCCCCCCCCCCCCAGCGGCCCCCCTTGCCGCCAAAGTTGGAAACGGGCGCATAAAGGGGGGGCCGGGCGGACGAGCACTCCAAAAAAGAAAAGAAAATCCAAGAAGGGGAAGAGGGAAAAAGACAAGAGGGAAGTCGTGGGCAGAAGGGTCACGACAGTGCAAGGCAGGGCAGGGGAGGCCATTGCTACAAGTGAAACAAGAGGTTGGGAATGTGGTGAAAGAGGAGGAGGCGGACTCGGAGTTGGGCTCAGCAGGGTCCATAGAGGACATGGGGCCAGCTGAAGCAACTGCGTCCCCACGGTGGTGCCCTCTAGGGCCCTCACAAAGGCCCCCTCGGTGCCATGGCTGCCTGCGGCTCTTGCAAAGGACCTACGTGCCCTGGACGCCCCGCCATAGTCATAGTGCGCCAACACGGTGGGTTTTGGCACTTTTCCTGGGTTTTGTAAACTTTTGGTCCAATGCGCCAAAATTTCGTCCCTTTGGGGGGGGGGGTATGTGTATTTTTTTTTTGAAATTTGTGAGAAACACTTCTTTCAGAAATGTATGGGTCACAGGGGGTCCAAAACCAAACCAAAATTTTTCACAGAATCGGAGGCCGAAGCTGGACGCTGGTAGGATTTTCAGCAATCTGTCCGCGCAGCTTGCACAGGTCTGCAGCCCAGGTTTCCCCGTGCCGGGGGAAGCTCTAACATATCGTTATGTCACAACACAATCAAATAGGCTATATTGATGAACTTTGATGTGCAAATTTGAAAAAAGCAAGAGTTAGGCCTCAACGACACAATATGGTAGAGATACGGACCATTTGTTGTCAAGGAGTAGACAATCGCAAAATTGTCCCCACATGCACATGAATCTCTGTTGCTGTGAACCGATTGTACGAGGTTTCTTGGCTTGCTTGGCAGGATGCCGAGTCACCGGCACCCACTCTGCACCCCAGAGCGAGCCCTTTTGCGCACCAAAGGCTTTTGTGGTGTATCAAGGGAAAAGCAATAGCTTGTCGGGTGAATTTGTATGCGGACATGGTAGCTGCCCGGTGACAAAAAGAGGCAGCAAGCAACACAAGCATCGTCCAAAACGGACAAAAGTCTCAAACATGTCGTAAGTACAGCATGCAGACCCGGGTGTTCCAAATAGCCCTTTTCAAGGGCTTTCCAAATATACCCCACATACCCCCACCTCCGGAACACTCAGTTGGCAGAAATTAGGGAACAATGGCACCAAACCCCTGAAACCCACCGAGTTGGCGCAATTCCGGTAGTCCCCGAGAGGCATTCCGGCTTGTTCCGGGCGCGCAATGTTGTGCCGTGTCTCTTCCCTGATTGAGTCACCACACGAGGTTTGAGCAAAGGGGGGGGGTGCCCGGGCCCAGTTTGTCTTTCTCGCATACCTGCTCCCTATGCCCCATCACTCTTCCAGAACACATGTCATGAAGATGACCTGGCTGTTCCACTTGTGGGTGCAGTTTAGATTCGGGCCCACTGCGATGTGCACCTTGACGCGCAGATTCAGTAGCGCCGGGTCATATTACTGATACCATTCAAAGTTCCATTCAGTTGTGCACTACGCCACCCACCACTGACCACACCCACGCATGCCACACGTGGGAACGGAGACTCAATGCACACACCAGGGACACAGGGGGGGGGGGGTAGGGGGGTTGCGCTCGCCACAAGGAGGACTGAGCACGGGAAACAACAGTCAGAAGGTTGTTATGTGCCCCCGGTGGGGAATAGACCCCGCAAGTGGACATCCCAGGTCCCAAAAGCCGTCGTTGGGGAGGGGTTCCACACCACCGGTTAGGGATGACCGCTTGGACGCACCTGCCCATCGGCAAGGGAAGTCCCCCCCCCCCCCCCTCTAGCTGGCCCCCTAACCCCCCCCCCCCAACCCTGAAAGTGGCACGGAAGCGGGAAGGAGTCGGCGTATGGCCTACCCCTCCCCATACCACTACCACTGCCACTGCCGCTACCCCCTCCCTCGATTTCTAGCCCGATTTCCGTCCCCTACACCGATCCCTATCGCCCCTTCCACCCCTGTTCCTGTTTCCCAGTGACTCTGCACAAAGCTTGGCACTGAGTGGTCTGTCGCTCCTGCTGGACCTTGATTCAAGTGCGATCCCTTTTGCCTTTTGGGCGGAAATGGCGTCGCTTGTCTCGCTGCTTCTCACGTCGCTGACTCAGCGGAAGCTGGCGACTCAGGGGTTCTCTGCCTACGCCCAACTCCAAGGGCAGTTGTTGCAGACCCTTTTGCAGGCTCCCTCCACGAGTCGTAAGTCAAGATTGCCCCTGCCTCCAGGAAAGCCAAGAATTGTGGAGGCAGGCCCTGCCCCCAGGTATTGGTGGCGCCCAGTCAGTGTCCGAAGTCACGAGGGAGCTAAGGCACCCATATCCCCAGCCATACCTCATTGTGACTACGGCCAGTGGTGACATATGGTTGTGGTGTGGTTCATGGCTGAACGGGATGATACAATCAGTGTTAATGCCATCAGAATGTCGAATTCCATAGCTCCGTGGCTGAGGCAGGGAGCTGAAGGCAGATGTGACAGTCTCGTCTCCGGGCACGACATGTTGCGTCATATGCGGCCTGTGTGTGGCATTGTGATGTCTGTGTCCTCTTTTGTGTGTGTTGTGCCTGTGCATTTGCTCAGCTGTCTGTTGTGCATTCGGCTGGCGACTTTATACGGCAGTGCTTCGTAAACATGTCTATTTTTGCGAAAATGTTGTGTAAACTAGGTAATGTATACTAGGTGTGGGATTATCCTATGGTCAACGATCCTTTTGTTGAAAAAAAATCGTTGCGGACAGAATATGAATAGCGTGGAGCAGGTGTATCACAATGCCAAGTAGAGGAGCATTGCACTCAGGAGATAAGCAAGCACTGATCAGATTGTTCACACTGTGACTCTGTATGCCTCGGCATGTGGCTTCCATCAGCTCAATCTATGCTGCATTCTCAGGGGCGGGGCCAATTTCATATGGCAGGGGGGGGGGGGGGCTTCCCACCCCACCCCGCTTAGAAGGGGGGGGGGTGCTTTTACAGGGGGGGGGCTTTTGGGGGGGGTGGGATGGCATACCTTAGCGCTGTGTATTTTGAATTGCTGCTTGGTGCTTTTCAATTGCTTTGATGTGTACGGGTCAGGGCGCAACACACCATATAATTTGGCCACCATTGCCCCCATCTATGTCTTGTGCCATCCCATTCTTTTTGCAGCCCCATGACCCATGTCTGATGTTGCTGTAGTGATGATGAGAGTAGTGGTAGTAGCACCAGTAGCACCAGTGGCAGTAGCACCAGTAGCCGCGGTAGCAGTTCCTCGCATGTCAGCATCTCTAGTGGCTGATTTGGAGCCAAAATGTGTGCATGAATGAAGCACTGCGGCCAGTTGCCCCTTCTTTGCATGCTCCTCAGACCTGTGGCATTCAGCCAGGCTGATTTGCTCATTCAGCCAGGCTGATTTGCTGCCCGCTGGTGCGTGGTGCAGTTCTGTTAACGGGTGTTGTAATTGTTATATTATCTAGATGCTGACTATCAGCTCATGTTTCACATGTTTGCCCATCAAACACAATCTCCTTTTAGACTTGTAGCAGTGAAGCACCGGTCGTTGGAATGTATGCAATGCAGACAAAGCGCATCATTGTTCTAGGCCTGTTGTATTTTGTTTCATTTCCTGTGGAGTTGCTTCCACCTAAAAAGGAAGGAAGGGTGCATCGAAGGCAGGTCTGGTTATGCTTTGTAGGTGGCAACAATCAACGTTTTGAATAGGTTTTGAACAGCAACCATCCATACCACCAAGAATAAACAATCACCATCTGGCTAGGCCAAAAATGCTATCACCCTCCATTTTCAATTTTGGCAGTCAAGGATTTGGCCCCATCCCACCCCACCCCGTTACAAGGAGGGGGGTGCCCTTAGAGGGGGGGGGGGCTTTTGGGGTGGGGTGGCACCCCCCCCCCCTGCCAAATGAAATTGGAGCCGGCCCAGTCCCGACCGTTCCATCGACGCGTTTCTGCCAGGGCTTTCCAGATCTTCCACAGCGACAACCTAATCCCCCATCCTCCGTTGCCCCCTTGCCCTGCCGCAGTCTCTGACCCCCTTCGTCCTTCCCTGCCACCGTGCAACGCCTTGACTGGGGCCTACATCCGAAATGTCGAGCGTGAGCTCCATGGGCCGCCATCCACCAGCGCACATTGTGCTGCTGCCTCGTGTGCAAGCACCAGTACTGCGTCATCGACCGAAGCGCCAACCACTACTGCCGAGTTGGTGGACGCCAGGTGACGTTTCGGGAAGGGCAATGTTTCAGGCTGAGCTCCAATCAGCAGCGGCGATGTGGAGGAGGATGAGGAAACGGGAAGGCGTGTTCGGAGACAGTGCCTGTGCAGTGAAGCAATTCGGCATGAGGGCAAGACTAACCGCCCACATTTTGCAGTGGGCAGGGGTTGTGCTACCAATGCACAGGCCAGGGATCAGTATGACAATGGGATTTTCAGAGGTGGGGCCGTCATGGTGCTATTTGATAAGACACGTGGTCGTGCAATGTCTTGTTTGTCAACCGACGATTCTCAGGGGTGAGAGCAAGGGGTAACAGGTGGCAGGAGTGAGTGACGGTGCTTGAAATGTGTCCGCTTGCGCGACCAAGAGGGCCGCACACAGTCTAGGACGCCCCCCCCCCCCCCCCCAAACCCATACACTATACACATTGCACATTGGTTATACGCGGCGCACTGCTGCATACTGTGCGCACTGCACTCTACATACCCTGTGCACTCTAACCACTGCACACTGCACACCACACTGCGCAATCTGCATGCTGCAAATTCTACACACTGCACACGCAGTGTGGAGATCGTGCATTCCTCTTTATACCCTCCCCATAGGCAAAAATTCAGAACAAGTGTCACACACGACAGCCTTTTCCCTTGAAAGAACTTTCTGAGGCTACAGTGCCCTGGTTGGAATGATTTTGTTCACATCACTATCTACCATCGCAAGCAAAGATGCAACCTGTGTGACACGCTCAATTTAGACCCGGTCAGGGCCCAGCAAACCTCTCACTGGAAGAAAATGGCAAGAGCTGTGTTCTCCAACCTTTGCCAAACTCATAGCACAGCCCCCGATAGGCTCATGGGATCAAAACCTGGTCACAAAAGACAAATAGGTAGGAACAGGGGCACATGTGGTTCTTTGAAAAAAAGCAGACCAATGTGGATACCTCACATACCTCATACTTTCCTACTTTTTCCTGGTATTTTTCCCACAATTGGCACAATTTTTGTACCCAAGAATCCCAAAGTATCTTCCCATGCCTTAATGCCCAAGCATCTCTCCCCCTCTTTGGGTCATTGAGCAGGTCTGGCAAGAAAATAAAAGTGCCAAATAGCAGGAAAATGCAGGCAACAGGACAACGACTGTAAACAGGGACGGCAAGGTAAATGGTCTGCACTATCACTTGAAACCCCTTCAAGCCCTGAAGCCTGGAGGGGGGGGGGGGTGATTCTCTAAATTGGGGCACTGAATTTTCGTGGGTGGGGAATAATTTTTGGGTCATACAGTGAGTTTCTACCAGAAGATTCATATCTTCTGGTAGGGTCTAAGGCGGAGTTACCTCTCTTCGTAGCAGCAATGCCGGCAGCAACAAGCATATGCAAGATGGGAAAGCCTTTAGAATTTGGCGGTTCAGTTTCCACCCAATGGCTGATGTTTTGACATATGAAGTTGAAACCCACAAAGTTTGGGCTAAAAAAAATGCACCGTGCCAGCGGGGTATACCCGCAGCAAATTGAAGGGAGTGAGCGTGTAACCTGACAGTATATGCCAAAAAAAATGGCGGTTTTTGTGTGTGGTTTTGGGGACGTGGGATGGGCCGTACCCGCTACACACGGTCAGGGTGTTGCGTGGGTCAGGGCTCCATGGCGAGGAGACGAAGAGGAGAGCCACAGCCATGATGCTGCACCGGACTTCGCCGACGGTCAAGTTCCCCCTAATCGATCGCCAGTCCAGATCGGTGGGGGCCGCGAGGCACCATGGGGATGCTGAGCGGGTGCGCTCTACTGGGTGACCGCATCTCCTCCTCCTCCTCCTTGATTTGTCTCTGTGTAGACATGTGTGCGTGTGTGTAGGAGCGCATGAGCTTGCATACACGTGCATGCGTGCATGTGTGCGTGATTGTTTGGTCTGCACTCTGAAAGTTTGGAGCAGCATGCGCTCATTTGTGCTGCAGGTTTTCCAAGCCTAGCCGCACATCGCTATTCACCCTGTTCGAACCTGCCGCCCTCCTCCAGCAGTCGGATGCGGCCATAGACCTGTATCTGATGCTCCTCGTCACTCTGGCGCACACAGAGAGCACTTTGGCTCCAAATGAATTGGAGGCACTATGCGATAGGTCTGTGATCCCCTCTTTGACCGTGATCGCCTCTTCGACAGAAGTCAACCCTAAGTCTGTACCCACAAAAGAGTGAAAATCGATGCTTTTCCACTAAAATTCTGGTTTCAAACCCTAAAAAATGGACCAATAAGGAATGAATTGTTGCGTCCTTAGCCAAAGATGATTGATTGCCAGTATTTTTTCATCCATTTTGGTTCATTTTCAATGCAAGGGCGAGGCTTTGGCAGAATTCAACCCTAAGTCTATACCTAAAAATAGTGAAAATCGATGATTTTCCACTAAAATTGGGGTTTCAAACCCTAAAAATGGACCAATAAGGAATGCATTTTTGCGTCCAAGGGGGGCGGCCTGTTCGAATTGCAGATCCCCAACCCGGAGGTCAGGTTGGGGGTCAAAAATTTTTCTGGGCTTTTCACCCATTTGTGAATTCTCCACAAAATTCTGCGTATTTTGAGTAGAGACACATAGGGTTAAACCCGCCCCCCTTAGGAGGGCAAAAAAAAGCATTTGGCGCCTTTGGCAACCACACTTTCCCCCAAAATCTCAAATTGGAGAAGGACGGGTTCAAAAACTTTGGGGGGTCTGGAGGGGCGCCTTGGGTTACGGTAGCTAATGGGCAAATCTTTTTTCTGAAACTTCTTTTTATCTCCAGTTGTGTATGTTCAAAATGACGAACACGTCGTGGGCATCATTTTGAGATATGTATGTTGGGTTACCCACCGACCCCCCCCCCCCTAGGAACCCCAGCGGCCGACCCACTGAGCCACCAACCCCCCCCCCCCCCTCCACTCTGTCGGCCCAAATTTCAGCCACCACAAAGTGAGGGTGCAGGCATTGGGCTGGTTCCCCTTGGGGACCAGGAAACAGGGGAGCAGACCTTTTGCTGCCCCTACCCCCCCCAACAGAAATGGGGCCAGACCGAAAGCAGGCCCGGCACATCCCCTCCCCCCCCCCCGCAGCATGCCCTCGCACCCACACTGCAGGCCGATCGAGGTCCCTCCCCTCGCGGAAAGGGGGCGGACGCCGAACGACAAGTATGTTGGGACCCGCATGGTAACCCAGCAGGTGGTCCTCCTCTCCCAAACAAGTGAGCACCACGAGCCACTGAACGGAGAGGTAGACCCTACCACGACTCTACCCCCCCAACCTGCGCCCCCGAAGGGAGGGGTGCATGGAGTCGGCGCCCTCAGGGCCTGAAAAGTGGAGGCTGTGAAGGGCTCACAGCTTGACCACTGTGGGTATCCCTTGAGCGGCATGCCCAGGGAACCTCCAGGTGTGCGCGTGCCCCTCCAACTTCATCACAGACGCCTAGGCCAGCACAGCCCCGTGCACTCCAGTGCAGCTGTGGGCGACCCCTGGAGGCCAAACAGCCACCTTCCAACCCCTGCCCCCCCCCCCCCCTCCTCAACGGAGAGGCCATTCGGGTGTGGTGCCCTCTGGGCCCCCTCGTCTACGCGGGTTGTAGCGCTGCAGCCAGTGCAGCCAGCACCGGTGGCACCCAGGGCAGGGCAGCACTCTCTGCGCCCTGGTGCCCCTCCACCTGCCCGGGGTACGCCCTCGGCCGTCGGGAGCTTGACCCACCCCGCGTGGCAGCACCACCTGTGCCGAAGGCAGTCAAGGAGTGCGGGTCTGACCCAGGCGTGCCACGTACCACCGCCTTCCGGTGCCAACAGGCAGTGGTGGAGTGGTTGGGTAGCTTGTCCTTGTGACGTGGAGGTTGGGAGCCCACGCCCACATCTCCCCCGGAGGGCTCAGCCAGGGGGAGGGCAGGGAAAAAATCACCCCGGCAGGCGAAATTTCAACCCAGTAGGGGGGGGACAAGTGTCGCGGTTGAAAAAAAAAACACCCAAGGTTGAAAAAGTTCCCGGTTGGGTGGGGTGTTCTTGGGGACCAAAATTTTAACCCAGCAGAGGGGGGGGACAAGTGTCGAGGTTAAAAAAAAAAAACACCCAAAGTTGAAAAAGTTCCCGGTCGGGTGGGGTGTTTTTAGGGACCGCTGTTGGGGTTGAAAAACTGCATGGCGCATAGTTAATCGCCCCCGAGTGATTGCGGCATTGGAGGTCCTGGTGGACGGTTCATTAAACAGGGTAACTCTCCCTAAGCTTGGAAGCTTAGAGGTGCCACTGCAGTTATGCCGCTATTCAGAGATCCCCTGTTTGGGCAGTACGCTATTTTTTTTTATGGCGTACTGCCCAAACAGGGGCCCCCGGGGGCGCCGTCCACACTTGTGCGTCTTGCTCACACGTTGTTCGTCCGTTTGGAAGTGGGTCTGGGTGGGTCAGGGACTGATTCTGGCTTCACCTCTGCAAAACAGTTGCTTGTGCTAGTTCGTGCTTTGCTGGAGTGTGACCGGGCTATGTGGTTGTACCCATGGCCTGTGGGAGCTCCGGGACAGTGCGATCTCCCCTCCTCCCCTTTTTTGTCGCAGATACCATACAACCTTCCCTTACCTCACAATGGCTGATATGCGTGCATCTCCCCCCTTGGCTCCCCTCAGCGTTGCCGCAGGTTGGCGCAACCGCGACATCCCGACAAAGAAATGGCAGTGCCCCTGTGGCAAGGTCCTGCCCATAGTGCAGAACCCAGACCACAAGGCATATAGCGTCCACTGCTCGGGTACGCAGCATACCGACTGGGTACGGTACGGCAAAGTCGTGCTGGAGTTCTTTCAGGGTAGCATCAGCGCGGACACTCCCCTACTGGGCATGCTGATCCGTGTAGACAAGCATCCGGAGCTCCTAGGGGCAGTCCGGGTTGCATCTACCTTGGCCGCGGCTTCTGTAGCCGCTGTAGTACGACTGGGGCCCATTCCCCAGGTGCCAAACCTGGATGTAGACTATGCAATGGACATGGACCCCGACCTTGACGCTGCGATTCCTCTTCGCAAGCGCAAGTGTCTAGGGGTTCTCCCTAGGCAGGCCGGCACCCTGCAGCAGCTGCGGCGGATGTACCCCGTCATGCGGGGCAACTACGAGAAGCCGCCCTGGGAGTTCTGCGACCGCCGAGGGCTATTCGCCCTGGACTGCCGCACGGACGGTCGTTGGGACGACCTAGCGGGCCGCTATGGCCCCTGTCTGCCGTGCCTGGATTAGCTATCCGGGAAGCATGCGGCTAGGCTGAACGGCTTGATGAACACCGCCGTCGACCCAAAGGACACAGAGCCCCACTACCGGCAGGGGCCCCACGTCCTGTCCCGCCGCCTCAACGAGGCTAAGGACAAGGGGTACGTGGCCCAGGAGACCCTGGGCCAGTTGCAGGAGGACCTGCACCAGTTCCGGCAGCGTTGCGAGACCTACAGGGCGCTTGCTGTAGCCATTACGGAGGACGGCTGTCCGCTTGCTGGGCGTTGTGCAGCACGGCTTTTGCAGGCGGGGTGGGCTCCAGCCAAAGTGCTGGGGCACCTCTGCGATGCCTGGAGCGTGCAATCGTGGGATGACCAGGACAGGGATGCTGCGGCGCTGGTAGCACTGGGCGTTGGGGGCCCCAAGCTGTTGCAGGCACTGAACAACGCTGGGTACCTGCCCAGCTACGACACGGGTCGAAGGCACGTCGAGGGAGCCCCCCGTGTTCGTCCGAACGAACCGCCAGGTCTACCCTGGCTGCTGGAGGCCCTAGGCCACATCCCGGGTTGCCATGTGTGGCACCTGTGCATCGACGAAATCCATGTGGAGGACGTCATCACTGTCTCTGGTGAGGCACAGGCAGTCGGATTGTGCGCTACGTGTTGCCGGCACCCCATGCCGCTGGCTAGTGGTGGTGATGTGGAGGCTCTGGCACAGCGGCCGGAGCAGGATCCAGATACATACCACGCCGCCAACCAGGCAACAGTGGTGTTTCTGGCGCCTCATACAGAGGAGGGGTACTCTGCCATCCCTGTGTGGGTCATCCCCACCTGCGGCAGGTTCAAGGCGGACCATTGCCATGCTGTTCGGAAACACATGGCTGAGCTGTGCGGCAATGCATGATTTCGGGACCGCCATGGTTACCTCTTGTCCGCAGATACGGACGGTGACGCACGGCGGTCCCGTGAGATGCAAGCGGCACTGTATGCCGAGGGTGCAAGCACCCTCTCCTGGATGCTTGAGATTCCACAGATTCCATTCCAAACGGATGAGTTCGGGATGTGTGGGAACTTCGACCCCCCCCACTTGATCAAACGGGTGTCCCACATGTTGGGGGGGAGGTGAGGTGAGGTGAGGTACTCGCGCGGTCTCCGAGCTCCAGCGTAAAGTTAGATTTATTTAACCTCCTTCCCCGACCCCGTCCCACGTGACAGCGTGAACGTTCTGAACAATGGCAATTCTGGCGACGTGAAATCGTTGAAAGCGTGAACGTTCACAACAACAGCAATTCTGGTGACGTGAAATCGTTGGATACGTACAGGGCGGTCGTGCCGTACATGATGTACAGCGCCCAGCCCGATGCTGACGGCCGCCCGCAGGGACAGACGACGCACGCTTTACCCTCCTGACCACCTGTCCTTTGTAACCACCACGAATGTTATCCTGCCCCCCCCCCCCCCCAAGCATGGGCAGTTTGACCGACATGTGGGGCACTCCCCCCGCACTGTGCGAAATTTTCTGCAGCACTGTTTGTACATTATTTGGGGTACGCTATGCCCCCTGACCTGTTTGCGATATTTTCTGCGGAACTGTTTGTATTTTATTTGGGGTATGCTCTGCCCCCTGACGTGTTACACTGCTGGCTGGGTGTCAGCCGGAATGACAACCACTGGACTGGGTGTGTGATGACCCATGTGCACCATCCTGCGCTTGCTTTGTGAGGGTCAACGAGGGCAGAAGGATGAGGCTTCTGCAGAAATTCTGTCACAGTCATGTGAAATTCGTACGAAATTCGTACGAATTTCGTACGAATTTCGTGTGAATTTCACATTTTCAGAATATTCACACATTTCTATTCACGTGAACTTCGCACGAAATTCGTACGAATTTCGTGCGAATTTATGTGAATTTCTTCAAATTGCATGCGAATCACAGTAGACAGAGTTGTCTGCGAGAGGGGAATGGTAGAAACCTTGCGATGACTGCCTCCCCATTCAACAGGTCTTGTATCTCACACAGTGCCGCGGCCCAAGGAGCCATTCCATCTGCTAGCGGATCGTACACGACGGTGGCGCCTGCAAGACCTCCAGGAGGTTGTTACCAAGGAGCTTGCAGCACCCTACACCGTCAAGTACCTGCCCGACACGGGGCAAATAGTGCTGACCCCCGAAACAAGAGTTGTAGCCACCGTCCAGCCTGAGCCCACCCAGGAGGAGAGGTTGATTATGGCCGTCTAGAGGATCCGGTCATTGCACCTCTCTAGGACGGAGTCCCGGTACCTAGTGGGGAGCATGATGTACGGTGTGGTATGGGACCAGGTGTACGGCATGCTTCGGCAGCTAGCATTGCCGGAGTCCCGGGCGTTCACCGCCTATACGGGAGACGACACGGCCATCCATGGTGCGGCCTGCTACCTACTTGACGGCATCGGCCACCTATTCAAGTGTCGACCACCCCCACCCTCAGCCATCATGCAGCCCGGGGACCGACGGCTGCATTGGTTGCCTATTGCGGTGGACGGTACATCGAGGCATGAGGCCTCGTACGTCCATTGCACGCTTGGTGGCACCGCCAGCCCAAACCAACTATCTAGTTGGTGGCTACTAGGGGGCAGTGAAAAGTGGGAGACCATCTACGCGGCCTCCCAGGAAATTGATTTTGATGATGAGTTGCGCAAGGCCGCAACCGTAAGTTTTAAGGATACGGCAGGGAACGATAGGCAGTCCCTTTTTTTTCTGTGTGCAGATGGTAAAGCACAGGTGCTCATGGCGGGCTGCCAAAACTGGAAGGCAGAATCCCCTGGTGCCACTGTGTGTTGGGTCTGCATGCGTAACCGTGCTCTGTGCCTTGCTACCTTTGGGGCAGCAAGTGCGATAGACGGCAACTGGGAACCAGCCGTTGCCATGAATGCTATATACAGGACCATTACGAGTGATAGGCGAGTGCCTGATTATGGCCTCCATGGGGTCCTTTGTGTCCTGTTGTGTGCAGTCAACGGGATACCGGACCTAGTTGTACAATTGACAGGGAAGGCACCGGCCACTGTGGCACGCACCGTGCTGCAACCGGTTCTAGATGAGGCACGGCTTGCTGCACGAACTTGCACCCCTGCCTCATTAAATAATGACAAGGCAAACAGCAAGGGGAAGGTGAGGATGGAGTGTGCTGCTGCCATCCATTTCATGCGGAATAGGGGTTGGGAGAAGATAATAGATGCTTGCCTAGAGCAGCCTAGTGTGAGGCAGCATCAAGTAGGGGGAAAAAGTTGGGAGTCGGTGTGCAAAACGTGGTGGGAGAATTTTGCAAGCATGTGTGTATACGCGTGGCGTTCCGCATGGTTCTCCGGGGCCGACTTGGGGCGGCTCCAGAACCATAGCATAGCCATGGGCGCTGCCCACAATGAGCTCCAGTGGGGCAAACTTCTGTGGACGCATCTTTGGATCGACCACATGTATTATTTTGCAAAGAAGTGGAGAATCTTGTCAAAGTTCTCCTGCTTTGCCATGGAGGGAAGTCACCGGAGGCTGAAGCGCATGTTGCGCAACAGCGGGGGCCTAAGCCTCCTCCGGGGGAGACTAGGGGTGCAAGTGGTTGTGGACAACCACACCATTGACGATAGCCTTTGGTTGCATGGGTGGGATGCGACCAAAAGGGCTCAACACGGGCAAGGGCCCATAAGTGTACAAACGCATGCAAGCCGCACAAGAAGACGGCTTCTAACCGACATGCAGCACCTTCAGACTCTACAGCGGCGGTTCCGATGCCGCAAGAGACGGACATGAGATCACCTTCCGAACCCAGACCATTGTTGCCTGTGACCGGGGTGCATGCTGGGGGGCTTACTAGGGTTGTGAGGACAAACCAGGGGGTGCACACCGATAACATTTGTGTAAATTCACGTGAATTCACGTGAAATTCGTACGAAATTCGTACGAAATTCGTGCGAATTTCGTACGAATTCACGTGAATTCACGGTTGTGAATCAGCTACAGGCTTGCCGGGTTCCGGCACCTCTCGTTTTGGGCACGGTTCGGACATGATGGATGCTTTTGGGGCGGGACTTTCATTGGATGATGCGTAACAAAGCTAGGGGAGGAATTTTGGCCCCTCAAAGCCCTTGGAATGAACCAAGAATATGGCATTTTCCCCCAAAAACCTCAAAATTTGGGTAAATTCACGCAATTATTCAAACGGCCATTTAACGGCCGTTCACGAAGGGTACAAGGGGGCGCCGCAGCCACTGCAAGAGGAGTCGGGTCCATCGGAGATGGGCACTCACAGCACTGTGAGGGACAAGTTCGACGCTTTGGGGGTTCATTGCCTTTTTTTGCTCTCATTTGCTTGCAATGCATCTGGCAGGTAGGGTGAAAACCTCTGCACTACTGACTGGTGACATTTGAAGTGTTGTGCTCTGCCACTGGGGAGTCTGGGTTGAAGTGAGGGCATTATGTGTACCCCAGGGGGCGCCGCAGCCACTGCAAGAGGAATCGGGTCCATCGGAGACGGGCACTCAGAGCACTGTGAGGGACAAGTGCGACGCTTTGGGGGATCATTGCCTTTTTTTGCTCTCATTTGCTTGCAATGCATCTGGCAGGTAGGGTGAAAACCTCTGCACTGCTGACTGGTGACATGTGAAGCGTTGTGCTCTGCCAACTGGGGAGTCTGGGTTGAAGTGAGGGCATTATGTGTACCCTAGGGGGCGCCGCAGCCACTACAAGAGGAATCGGGTCCATTGCACACGGGCACTCGGAGAACTGCGAGGGACAAAGTCGACGCTTTGAGGGTTCTTTGCTTGCTGTGAGGGACAAGTTTGGCGCCTTGGCCTGTGCAGACACATGTGTTGTTGACAAGCGTTGAGGGGATGGCCCCCAAGAAGGCTCAACCAGCAAAGTCAGCAAAAGAGGCCGTAGCCCCAGTGCCAGAGGGGGAGCAGCCAGCAGCGGCGCCAAAGGAAGCAAAGCCGCAAGCGCCCCAGGAGACGGCAAAACAGCCAGCAGCGGCAGCACCGAAGGAGGCAGCAAAGCAGCCAGCAGCGGCAGCAGCGCCGGAAGAGGTAGCAACGCCGAACGAAGTAGAGCCGCAAGCGCCGGAGGAGGCAGCAGAGCAGCCAGCAGCGGCCTACCGAAGGAGGCAGCAGAGGAGCCAGCAGCAGCACCAGAGCCAAAGGAGGCAAAGCCGCAAGCGCCGGTGGGGGGAGCAAAGGAGGCAACGCCGCAAGCGCCGAAGGAGGCAGCAAAGGAAGCAAAACCGCAAGCGCTGGTGGGGGGAGCAAAGGAGGCAACACCGCAACCGCCGAAGGAGGCAGTAAAGGAAGCAACGCTGCAACCGCCGAAGGAGGCAGCAAAGGAAGCAGCGCCGCAACCGCCGAAGGAGGCAGCAAAGGAAGCAAAGCCGCAAGCGCCGGGGGGGGGAGCAAAGGAAGCAAAGCCGCAAGCGACGAAGGAGGCAAAAGAGAAGGTGAGACAGCAGCCTGCGGAGCAGTGGTTGCGACCCGGGGTCACCATACCCGCGTGGGATGCAGAATCGGACGATTCCTCCTCAGGCGGACACTCCGCCACCTTCTCTGCCGGGAGATCGGCGAGTTTACGGACGTGGAGCTGGAGGCCTACAAGACCGGGGGCCCACCACCAACGGATGCCAGTGAGTGGGATATCCCAAGGGACCTGGGGATTGCCCCTGTTGGACGGAGTTGGCAAAACCGGCAGTGGCGGAGGACGTACCGAGAACAATACCGCACGGGCGCAGCGAATGTCGCCTGCGGGATGGTGGACGAGGAGGGGAACCCCGTGAAGTTTCACGTGACAACGGATACCACACCGATTGCATACTACTACGTCGCTGGAAAGAAGACGGCCTGGGAGGTGGAGGAGTTTCACTGGTTGGAGGAATGGTTGAGGCAACAGGAGGATGCACCAGAGGCAGAGGCAGAGGCAGAGAAGGGACATGCAGCGGATCAGCCGTCAGGAGAGAAGACTGCGCAGGCGGAGAAGGGACATGCGGGGGACAAGGCAACACAAGGATCCGGAGGATCCACGCAAAAGGTGTGGAGCGCACCGGACCCCGCCAGGAAGAAGGCGCCCCGCTCGTCCGTGGGCCAACCAATCGTGGGTGACACGGGCACGGACGTTGTGGAGGAGTGGTCAGACGAGTTGGACACGATTGCTCACCGAATACGTGCGGTGAGGGGCAGGGAGCGGACCCCGGAGCCAGACCGACAGATGGCCAGAGAGGAGACGCACAGAAGGATGCATGCAAGAAAGGCGGAGGACAAGAAGATTCTCGATGGCCTGTGGCGGCGGTACAAGAGGCAAGTAGCGAAGAATGAGGCGGACTTGATGGCACGGATCTGGGAAACAGAACGGGCGCAAGTGGTGAGGCTGTCCACCAGCTATGGGTATAGTAACCCAATAGGCTATCAGACTTCAGACTTCACACTTTTATGGACCATCACCCCCAACCCCCAACCCCCCAAGCCCCCCATGATAGGCCTTTGCCCCCCCCCAAATATCAGACACGCACTTTGCCCCCCATATGAGACTTGCCCCCCCCCCCCTTTTCTCTTGCCCAATTCTGCACCTTGCTTCCTTGACCATGGCCGTAGGCATGAACTAGGTATGTGAATAACAACAGGGTCAGTTTTGCTGATGGGCCACCCCAACGCTCAACCCGAAACCCCCCATCAGGCTTTTCTCCCCCCCCCCCCCCACCCACCCACCAAGTGCTGTTGGGGGGCGAGGTCGGACAAGAAACTGCCATGCTACTGGGAACAAGTGGAAAATGGGAAAATATGGAACCTAGGAAAACGTTCAACATGCGGGAAAGTCAGGGACCCTGGGTACAGTAACCCCCCCCCCCCCTTTTCGAACTGCTTGGTATGTGCATGTCATCAACTTGCACATGTGATATGATGTGATGTATTGTGGTGTGGTGTGGTGTGATGTGATGTGATGTGATGTGATGTGATGTGATGTGATGTGATGTGATGTGATGTGATGTGATGTGATGTGATGTGATGTGATGTGATGTGATGTGATGTGATGTGATGTGATGTGATGTGATGTGATGTGATGTGATGTGATGTGATGTGATGTGATGTATTGTGGTGTGGTGTGGTGTGATGTGATGTGATGTGATGTGATGTGATGTGATGTGATGTGATGTGATGTGATGTGATGTGATGTGATGTGATGTGATGTGATGTGATGTGATGTGATGTGATGTGATGTGATGTGATGTGATGTGATGTGATGTGATGTGATGTGATGTGGTGTGGTGTGGTGTGGTGTGATGTGATGTGGTGTGGTGTGGTGTGGTGTGATGTGATGTGATGTGATGTGATGTGATGTGATGTGATGTGATGTGATGTGATGTGATGTGATGTGATGTGATGTGATGTGATGTGATGTGATGTGATGTGATGTAATGTGGTGTGGTGTGGTGTGATGTGGTGTGGTGTGGTGTGGTGTGGTGTGGTGTGGTGTGGTGTGGTGTGGTGTGGTGTGGTGTGGTGTGATGTGATGTGATGCGATGTGATGTGATGTGATGTGATGTGATGTGATATGATGTGATGTGATGTGATGTGATGTGATGTGATGTGATGTGATGTGATGTGTTGTGATGTGGTGTGGTTTGGTGTGATGTGGTGTGGTGTGGTGTTCGTGTGGTGTGGTGTGGTGTGGTGTGGTGTGGTGTGGTGTGGTGTGGTGTGGTGTGGTGTGGTGTGGTGTGGTGTGGTGTGGTGTGGAGTGGTGTGGTGTGATGTGATGTAATGTGGTGTGGTGTGATGTGGTGTGATGTGATGTGATGTGATGTGATGTGATGTGATGTGATGTGATGTGATGTGATGTGATGTGATGTGATGTGATGTGATGTGATGTGATGTGATGTGATGTGATGTGATGTGATGTGATGTGACCCCCACTGCCGCCCAGGGGCGCGTGACCGTACCGTGGTGTGGGGGTGTAACCCGGGGGGGGTTCTCCCCCCCGGGCTAACACGCAATCTGGGGGGTGACCGGGCCCAGCCGCGGCGGCCGGGTCACGGGATTCAGCGCCTCACCCCTCGCCGAACACCGTGGGTCAGCCACGATGGCACAGGGCGGGCTCCACCGGGGGGTGGCGGTAAGCAAGTGAGCCCCGGGTCTCCCTGTGGCCCAGCCCTCTCCAAGGCTTTTGTGTCCCCCCCCACAATGCTCCCACCCACGACACCGTGCGTCCCTGCACAGGTACGTCATGGGTGGGGGCCGCATACGAGAATCCCCGGCCAGGTCTGGGGTTACAACACAATGGCCTTCGGTCAGGGGTCTGATGTCACGGGGGCTACCGGTCCTGCCCTGCGGTGCAATGCGGGACAACCGTGACATAAGACCTTACAACCACTTACCCAGTGAGCACCGGGAGCCACGATGGCACAGGGCGGGCTCTATCGGGGGGTGGCGGTATGCACGAGTAACCCGGGTCCCCCTGTGACCCGGCCCTCTCCGGGGCTCTTGTGCGCTCCCCTACCCCAACCCACTGTTCCTTGTGTTATGCACAGGTACATCATGGGGTGGAGATCTCGTCCTATCCGACGGGACCGGAATAGGGAGGCGGTGGAATAAAGGGGAGTCAGCGCCGGGGCGGAGGTAAGGGCCAGCGCCTGCCGCTACGGTGCTCACTGCGCCGGGGTAATGGCACCTGCCTGCAGCCTCGACGTCTGCCTCCCCAGGAAGTGCTGTGACAAAAGGGGAGGCCCCCCGTCCCTGGTCATTTGCCCGTCGGGGCGGAAACCGGTATTTGGAGTTGTGGTTTGAAATAAGGGGAGACCCCCCAGACCCGTACTTGAATGGCTGTACTGAAATAAGGGGAGGCCCCCCGATCCTTGGACCTCCGCCTACAAGGGGCGGAGGAATTTTGAGATGCCAGAGCGGGAATGAAATAAGGGGCGGCCCCCCGGTCCCGGGTCCTCCGCCCATGCAGGGTGGAACGACCTTGATATGCCGATGCAGTTTTGAAATAAGGGGTGGCCCCCCGATCCCTGGTTTTCCGCCCAGGCAGGGTGGAAAGACATTGATGCACCGATACAGTTCTGAAATAAGCGGTGGCCCCCCCGTCCCTGCCTCTGCCATGCAGGGCGACCTCGGAACAGTCCCGAGACGATAGTGAATCAAGGGGATGCCCCCCGGAGACGAATTTGTTTGGAACCAAGGGCGGGTGCCATCCCCCCCAGGCCCCAAATGTGTATGTATCAAGCAATGTAAGTACGTTACTGAAAGAACCACAGTATTGTATAATGTACGCCTCCGGCCAACCGCCAGGGAGGGCCGGAGGTCCGGGTAAAAGCCCCGGACCCCCCAACGGCAGCCCCAAAGGTGAGCGCACCACTGGAAGGGGCATGTCTGCGGGGTAAAAACATGCGCTTTGTAAACATCTAACGTAATAAATAGTGCTTACTGATGTAATTAATGCTTAACCGGGTAAAAGGCCCTTCTCCCGGGGCTAGTTTCGTGCGCACCCCCCCCAGAGCCGGACCCCACCGGCCGTGCTGAGGCGAGCCCAGCAATGGGTATGGCAGGCCAGAGTTTAAGTGCTGGTAGCCACGCCTCAGCACACTCCGTGGGCTTATAGGGCCCACGGGGGCCCCAAATACCGTTTCGTTCGGGAGTTAACCCCCGGCGGAATTTGGGGTTGTTGATGGTTAAGAGGACTCACGTTGAGTCCCGGCTACTGTTACCCCGGGGTTATGACCCCCGGTACTGCCTGCTTACTCGCCTGTTGCTGCTAAGAGATAGGAAGGGGTTACGACCGACCCCCCCCCCCCCCCTAGCCACCCACGGCACTGGGACACCCCCACAGCGGCCGCAAGGGCTACGCGTGGGCGTCTCCCCTCCGTGAATTATTTGACCCCTCCGTGAATTGTTTGACCTCTCCGTGAATTATTTACCCCCCTCTGTGAATTATTTGACCCCTCCGTGAATTATTTGACCCGTCCGTGAATTGTTTACCCCCCTCCGTGAATTGTTTGACCCCTGCGTGAATTATTTCCCCCCCTCCGTGAATTATTTGACCCCTCCGTGAATCATTTACCCCCCTCCGTGAATTATTTGACCCCTCCGTGAATTATATGACCCCTCCGTGAATTGTTTGACCCCTCCGTGAATTGTTTACCCCCCTCTGTGAATTATTTGACCCCTCGGTGAATTGTTTACCCCCCTCCGTGAATTATTTGACCCCTCCGTGAATCGTTTACCCCCCTCCGTGAATTATTTGACCCCTCCGTGAATTATTTTCACCCCTCCGTGAATTATTTGACCCCTCCGTGAATTATATGACCCCTCCGTGAATTGTTTACCCCCCTCCGTGAATTTTTTGACCCCACCGTGAATTGTTTGACCCCTTGGTGAATTATTTGACCCCTCCGTGAGTTGTTTACCCCCCTCCGTGAATTATTTGACCCCACCGTGAATTGTTTGACCCCTCCGTAAATTATTTGACCCCCTCCGTAAATTTTTTGACCCCTCCGTGAATTATTTACCCCACTCCGTGAATTATTTGACCCCTCCGTGAACTATATGACCCCTCCATGAATTGTTTACCCCCCTCCGTGAATTATTTGACCCCTCCGTGAATTGTTTACCCCCCTCTGTGAATTATTTGACCCCTCCGTGAATTGTTTACCCCCCTCCGTGAATTATTTGACCCCTCCGTGAATTATTTTCCCCCCTCCGTGAATTATTTCACCCCTCCATGCATTGTTTGACCCCTCCGTGAATTCTTTACCCCCCTCCGTGAATTATTTGACCCCTCCGTGAATTATTTACCCCCCTCCGTGAATTATTTAACCCCTCCGTGAATTATTTACCCCCCTCCGTGAATTGTTTGACCCCTCCGTGCATCATTTTACCCCTCCGTGAATTATTTGACCCCTCCGTGAATTATCCCCCCCCTCCGTGAATTGTTTCACCCCTCCGTGAATTGTTTGACCCCTTCGTGAATTATTTGACCCCTCCGTGAATTATTTGACCCCTCCGTGAATTATCCCCCCCCTTCGTCAATTATTGGACCCCTCCGTGAATTGTTTGACCCCTCCGTGAATTGTTTCACCCCTCCGTGAATTGTTTGACCCCTTCGTGAATTATTTGACCCCTCCGTGAATTATTTGACCCCTCCGTGAATTATCCCCCCCCTTCGTGAATTATTGGACCCCTCCATGAATTGTTCGACCCCTCCGTGAATTATTTGACCCCTCCGTGAATTATTTGACCCCTCCGTGAATTGTTTACCCCCCTCCGTGAATTATTTGACCCGTCCGTGAATTGTTTACCCCCCTCCGTGAATTTTTTGACCCCTCCGTGAATTTTTTACCCCCCTCTGTGAATTCTTTGACCCCTCCGTGAATTGTTTACCCCCCTCCGTGAATTATTTGACCCCTCCGTGAATTTTTTCCCCCCTCCGTGAATTATTTCACCCCTCCATGCATTGTTTGACCCCTCCGTGAATTCTTTACCCCCCTCCGTGAATTATTTGACCCCTCCGTGAATTATTTACCCCCCTCCGTGAATTATTTAACCCCTCCGTGAATTATTTACCCCCCTCCGTGAATTGTTTCACCCCTCCGTGCATCATTTGACCCCTCCGTGAATTATTTGACCCCTCCGTGAATTATCCCCCCCCCTCCGTGAATTGTTTCACCCCTCCGTGAATTGTTTGACCCCTTCGTGAATTATTTGACCCCTCCGTGAATTATTTGACCCCTCCGTGAATTATCCCCCCCCTTCGTGAATTATTTGACCCCTCCGTGAATTGTTTGACCCCTCCGTGAATTTTTTGACCCCTCCGTGAATTATTTGACCCCTCCGTGAACTGTTTACCCCCCTCCGTGAATTATTTGACCCCTCCGTGAATTATTTACCCCCCTCCGTGAATTTTTTGACCCCTCCGTGAATTTTTTACCCCCCTCCGTGAATTATTTGACCCCTCCGTGAATTGTTTACCCCCCTCCGTGAATTATTTGACCCCTCCGTGAATTATTTACCCCCCTCCGTGAATTATTTGACCCCTCCGTGAATTATTTGACCCCTCCGTGAATTTTTTACCCCCCTCCGTGAATTATTTGACCCCTCCGTGAATTCTTTACCCCCCTCAGTGAATTATATGACCCCTCCGTGAATCATTTACCCCCCTCCGTGAATTATTTAACCCCTTTTTGAATCATTTACCCCCCTCCGTGAATTATTTGACCCCTCCGTGAATTGTTTACCCCCCTCCATGAAGCATTTGACCCTTGCGTGAATTGTTCACCCCCCTCCGTGAATTATTTGACCCCTGCGTGAATTTTTTACCCCCCTCCGGGAATTATTTGACCCCTGCGTGAATTGTTTACCCCCCTCCGTGAATCATTTCACCCCTTTGTGAATTGTTTACCCCCCTCCGTGAATTATTTGACCCCTCCGTGAATTGTTTACCCCCCTCCGTGAATTATTTGACCCCTCCGTGAATTGTTCACCCCCCTCCGTGAATTATTTGACCCCTCCGTGAATTATTTACACCCCTCCGTGAATTCTTTACCCCCCTCCGTGAATTATTTGACCCCTCCGTGAATTGTTTAACCCCCTCCGTGAATTCTTTGACCCCACCGTGAATTGTTTGACCCCTCCGTGAATTATTTGACCCCCTCCGTGAATTGTTTGACCCCTCCGTGAATTATTTACCCCGCTCCGTGAATTATTTGACCCCTCCGTGAATTGTTTACCCCCCTCTGTGAATTATTTGCCCCCCCCGTGAATTGTTTACCCCCCTCCGTGAATTGTTTGACCCATCCGTGAATTATTTACCCCCCTCCGTGAATTTTTTCACCCCTCCATGCATTGTTTGACCCCTCCGTGAATTGTTTACCCCCCTCCGTGAATTCTTTGACCCCACCGTGAATTGTTTGACCCCTCCGTGAATTATTTGACCCCCTCCGTGAATTGTTTGACCCCTCCGTGAATTATTTACCCCGCTCCGTGAATTATTTGACCCCTCCGTGAATTGTTTACCCCCCTCTGTGAATTATTTGCCCCCCCCGTGAATTGTTTACCCCCCTCCGTGAATTGTTTGACCCATCCGTGAATTATTTACCCCCCTCCGTGAATTTTTTCACCCCTCCATGCATTGTTTGACCCCTCCGTGAATTGTTTACCCCCCTCCGTGAATTATTTGACCCCTCCGTGAATTATTTACCCCCCTCCGTGAATTGTTTGACCCATCCGTGAATTATTTACCCCCCTCCGTGAATTGTTTGACCCCTCCGTGAATTTTTGGACCCCTCCGTGAATTTTTGGACCCCTCCGTGAATTATCCCCCCCCTCCGTGAATTGTTTCACCCCTCCGTGAATTGTTTGACCCCTCCGTGAATTGTTTGACCCCTCCGTGAATTATTTGACCTTTCCGTGAATTATTTGACCCCTCCATGAATTGTTTACCCCCCTCCGTGAATTATTTGACCCCTCTGTGAATTGTTTACCCCCCTCCGTGAATTTTTTGACCCCTCCGTGAATTGTTTACCCCCCTCGGTGAATTATTTGACCCCTCCGTCAATTGTTTACCCCCCTCCGTGAATCATTTGACCCCTCCGTGAATTATTTACCCCCCTCCGTGAATTATTTGACCCCTCCGTGAATTATTTGACCCCTCCGTGAAGTTTTTACCCCCCTCCGTGAATTATTTGACCCCTCTGTGAATTCTTTACCCCCCTCAGTGAATTATATGACCCCTCCGTGAATCATTTACCCCCCTCCGTGAATTATTTGACCCCTCCTTGAATTATTTGACCCCTCCGTGAATTGTTAACCCCCCTTCGTGAATTATTTGACCCCTCCGTGAATTTTTCCCCCCCTCCGGGAATGATTTGACCCCTGCGTGAATTGTTCACCCCCCTCCGTGAATCATTTCACCCCTTTGTGAATTGTTTACCCCCCTCCGTGAATTATTTGACCCCTCCGTGAATTGTTTACCCCCCTCAGTGAAGTATTTGACCCCTCCGTGAATTGTTCACCCCCCTCCGTGAATTATTTGACCCCTCCGTGAATTTTTTGACCCCTCAGTGAATTGTTTACCCCCCTCCGTGAATTATTTACCCCCCTCCGTGAGTTATTTGACCCCTCCATGAATTTTTTCACCCCTCCGTGAATTATTTGACCCCTCCATGAATTATATGACCCTTCCGTGAATTGTTTACCCCCCTCCGTGAATTTTTCGGCCCCTGCGTGAATTATTCGACCCCTCCGTGAACTGTTTACCCCCCTCCGTGAATTATATGACCCCTCCGTGAATTATTTACCCCCCTCCGTGAATTTTATGACCCCTCCGTGAATTGTTTACCCCCCTCCGTGAATTATTTGACCCCTGCGTGAATTCTTTACCCCCCTCCGTGAATTATTTGAGCCCTCTGTGAATTATTTTTCCCCCCTCCGTGAATTATTTGACCCCTCCGTGAATTGTTCACCCCCCTCCGTGAATCATTTACCCCCCTCCGTGAGTCATTTGACCCCTCCGTGAATTTTTTCACCCCTCCGTGAATTATTTGACCCCTCCGTGAATTATATGACCCCTCCGTGAATTGTTTACCGCCCTCCGTGAATTATTTACCCCCCTCTGTGAGTCATTTGACCCCTCCGTGAATTTTTTCACCCCCCCGTGAATTATTTGACCCCTCTGTGAATTGTTTACCCCCCTCAGTGAATTATTTGACCCCTCCGTGAATTGTTTACCCCCCTCCGTGAATTTTTTGACCCATCCATGAATTATTTACCCCCCTCCGTGAATTATTTGACCCCTCCGTGAATTGTTTACCCCCCTCCGTGAATTATTTGACCCCTCCGTGAATTATTTACACCCCTCCGTTAATTATATGACCCCTCCGTGAATTATTTGACCCCTCCGTGAATTGTTTACCCCCCGCCGTGAATTTTTTGACCCCACCGTGAATTGTTTGACCCCTCCGTGAATTATTTGACCCCCTCCGTGAATTATTTGACCCCTCCGTGAATTATTTACCCCGTTCCGTGAATTATTTGACCCCTCCGTGAACTATATGACCCCTCCATGAATTGTTTACCCCCCTCCGTGAATCTTTCGACCCCTCCGTGAATTGTTTACCCCCCTCCGTGAATTATTTGACCCCTCCGTGAATTATTTTCCCCCCTCCGTGAATTATTTCACCCCTCCATGCATTGTTTGACCCCTCCGTGAATTCTTTACCCCCCTCCGTGAATTCTTTGACCCCTCCGTGAATTATTTACCCCCCTCCGTGAATTATTTGACCCCTCCGTGAATTATTTACCCCCCTCCGTGAATTATTTGACCCCTCCGTGAATTATTTGACCCCTCCGTGAATTATTTGACCCCTCCGTGAATTATCCCCCCCCTCCGTGAATTGTTTCACCCCTCCGTGAATTGTTTGACCCCTTCGTGAATTATTTGACCCCTCCGTGAATTATTTGACCCCTCCGTGAATTATCCCCCCCCTTCGTGAATTATTGGACCCCACCGTGAATTGTTTGACCCCTCCGTGAAATATTTGACCCCTCCGTGAATTATATGACCCCTCCGTGAATTGTTTACCCCCCTCCGTGAATTATTTGACCCCTCCGTGAATTGTTTACCCCCCTCCGTGAATTATTTGACCGCACCGTGAATTGTTTGACCCCTCCGTGAATTATTTGACCCCCTCCGTGAATTATTTGACCCCTCCGTGAATTATTTACCCCGCTCCGTGAATTATTTGACCCCTCCGTGAACTATATGACCCCTCCATGAATTGTTTACCCCCCTCCGTGAATTATTTGACCCCTCCGTGAATTGTTTACCCCCCTCTGTGAATTATTTGACCCCTCCGTGAATTGTTTACCCCCCTCCGTGAATTATTTGACCCCTCCGTGAATTATTTTCCCCCCTCCGTGAATTATCTCACCCCTCCATGCATTGTTTGACCCCTCCGTGAATTCTTTACCCCCCTCCGTGAATTATTTGACCCCTCCGTGAATTATTTACCCCCCTCCGTGATTTATTTGACCCCTCCGTAAATTATTTACCCCCCTCTGTGAATTATTTCACCCCTCCATGCATTGTTTGACCCCTCCGTGAATTGTTTACCCCCCTCCGTGAATTATTTGACCCCTCCGTGAATTATTTACCCCCCTCCGTGAATTGTTTGACCCCTCCGTGAATTATTTAACCTCCTCCGTGAATTGTTTGACCCCTCCGTGAATTATTGGACCCCTCCGTGAATTATTTGACCCCTCCGTGAATTATCCCCCCCCTCCGTGAATTGTTTCACCCCTCCGTGAATTGTTTGACCCCTCCGTGAATTTTTTGACCCCTCCGTGAATTGTTTACCCCCCTCCGTGAATTATTTGACCCCTCCGTGAATTGTTTACCCCCCTCTGTGAATCATTTGACCCCTCCGTGAATTGTTTACCCCCCTCCGTGAATTTTTTGACCCCTCTGTGAATTGTTTACCCCCCTCCGTGAATTATTTGACCCCTCCGTGAATTCTTTACCCCCCTCCGTGAATTATTTGACCCCTCCGTGAATTATTTACCCCCCTCCGTGAATTATTTGACCCCTCGGTGAATTATTTACCCCCCTCCGTGAATTGTTTGACCCCTCCGTGAATTATTTGACCCCGCCGTGAATCGTTTCACCCCTCCGTGAATTGTTTGACCCCTTCGTGAATTATTTGACCCCCCTCCGTGAATTATCCCCCCCCTTCGTGAATTATTGGACCCCTCCGTGAATTGTTTGACCCCTCCGTGAATTATTTGACCCCTCCGTGAATTATTTGACCCCTCCGTGAATTGTTTACCCCCCTCCGTGAATTATTTGACCCCTCCGTGAATTGTTTGACCCCTCCGTGAATTATTTGACCCCCTCCGTGAATTATTTGACCCCTCCGTGAATTATTTACCCCGCTCCGTGAATTATTTGACCCCTCCGTGAACTATATGACCCCTCCATGAATTGTTTACCCCCCTCCGTGAATTATTTGACCCCTGCGTGAATTGTTTACCCCCCTCTGTGAATTATTTGACCCCTCCGTGAATTGTGTACCCCCCTCCGTGAATTATTTGACCCCTCCGTGAATTGTTTACCCCCCTCCGTGAATTTTTTCACCCCTCCATGCATTGTTTGACCCCTCCGTGAATTCTTTACCCCCCTCCGTGAATTATTTGACCCCTCCGTGAATTATTTACCCCCCTCTGTGAATTATTTGACCCCTCCGTGAATTATTTCCCCCCCTCCGTGAATTGTTTGACCCCTCCGTGAATTATTTGACCCCTCCGTGAATTATTTGACCCCTCCGTGAATTATCCCCCCCCTCCGTGAATTGTTTCACCCCTCCGTGAATTGTTTGACCCCTTCGTGAATTATTGGACCCCACCGTGAATCGTTTGACCCCTCCGTGAATTATTTGACCCCTCCGTGAATCTTTTGACCCCTCCGTGAATTGTTTACCCCCCTCCGTGAATTATTTGACCCCTCCGTGAATTGTTTACCCCCCTCCGTGAATTATTTGACCCCACCGTGAATTGTTTGACCCCTCCGTGAATTATTTGACCCCCTCCGTGAATTATTTGACCCCTCCGTGAATTATTTACCCCGCTCCGTGAATTATTCGACCCCTCCGTGAACTATATGACCCGTCCATGAATTGTTTACCCCCCTCCGTGAATTATTTGACCCCTCCGTGAATTATTTACCCCCCTCCGTGAATTGTTTCACCCCTCCGTGAATTGTTTGACCCCTTCTTGAATTATTTGACCCCTCCGTGAATTATTTGACCCGTCCGTGAATTATCCCCCCCCTTCGTGAATTATTGGACCCCTCCGTGAATTGTTTGACCCCTCCGTGAATTATTTGACCCCTCCGTGAATTATTTCACCCCTCCGTGAATTGTTTACCCCCCTCCGTGAATTATTTGACCCCTCCGTGAATTGTTTACCCCCCTCCGTGAATTTTTTGACCCCTCCGTGAATTGTTTACCCCCCTCCGTGAATTATTTGACCCCTCCGTGAATTGTTTACCCCCCTCCGTGAATTCTTTGACCCCTCCGTGAATTATTTACCCCCCTCCGTGAGTTATTTGACCCCTCCGTGAATTATTTGACCCCTCCGTGAATTTTTTACCCCCCTCCGTGAATTTTTTGACCCCTCCGTGAATTCTTTACCCCCCTCAGTGAATTATATGACCCCTCCGTGAATCATTTACCCCCCTCCGTGAATTATTTGACCCCTCCTTGAATTATTTACACCCCTCCGTGAATTATTTGACCCCTCCGTGAATTGTTTACCCCCCTCCGTGAAGTATTTGACTCTTGCGAGAATTGTTCACCCCCCTCCGTGAGTTATTGGACCCCTCCGTGAATTTTTTACCCCCCTCCGGGAATTATTTGACCCCTGCGTGAATTGTTTACCCCCCTCCGTGAATTATTTGACCCCACCGTGAATTGTTTGACCCCTCCGTGAATTATTTGACCCCCTCCGTGAATTATTTGACCCCTCCGTGAATTATTTACCCCGCTCCGTGAATCATTCGACCCCTCCGTGAACTATATGACCCCTCCATAAATTGTTTACCCCCCTCCGTGAATTATTTGACCCCTCCGTGAATTCTTTACCCCCCTCCGTGAATTGTTTGACCCCTCCGTGAATGATTTGACCCCTCCGTGAATTATTTGACCCCTCTGTGAATTATCCCCCCCCTCCGTGAATTGTTTCACCCCTCCGTGAATTGTTTGACCCCTTCCTGAATTATTTGACCCCTCCGTGAATTATTTGACCCGTCCGTGAATTATCCCCCCCCTTCGTGAATTATTGGACCCCTCCGTGAATTGTTTGACCCCTCCGTGAATTATTTGACCCCTCCGTGAATTATTTCAGCCCTCCGTGAATTGTTTACCCCCCTCCGTGAATTATTTGACCCCTCCGTGAATTGTTTACCCCCCTCCGTGAATTTTTTGACCCCTCCGTGAATTGTTTACCCCCCTCCGTGAATTATTTGACCCCTCCGTGAATTGTTTACCCCCCTCCGTGAATTATTTGACCCCTCCGTGAATTATTTACCCCCCTCCGTGAATTATTTGACCCCTCCGTGAATTATTTGACCCCTCTCTGAATTTTTTACCCCCCTCCGTGAATTTTTTGACCCCTCCGTGAATTCTTTACCCCCCTCAGTGAATTATATGACCCCTCCGTGAATCATTTACCCTCCTCCATGAATTATTTGACCCCTCCTTGAATTATTTACACCCCTCCGTGAATTATTTGACCCCTCCGTGAATTGTTTACCCCCCTCCGTGAAGTATTTGACTCTTGCGTGAATTGTTCACCCCCCTCCGTGAATTATTTGACCCCTCCGTGAATTTTTTACCCCCCTCCGGGAATTATTTGACCCCTGCGTGAATTGTTTACCCCCCTCCGTGAATCATTTCACCCCTTTGTGAATTGTTTACCCCCCTCCGTGAATCATTTGACCCTCGCGTGAATTGTTTACCCCCCTCCGTGAATTATTTGACCCCTCCGTGAATTGTTCACCCCCCTCCGTGAATTATTTGACCCCTCCGTGAATTATTTACACCCCTCCATGAATTATATGACCCCTCCGTGAATTATTTGACCCCTCCGTGAATTGTTTACCCCCCTCCGTGAATTATTTGACCCCACCGTGAATTGTTTGACCCCTCCGTGAATTATTTGACCCCCTCCGTGAATTATTTGACCCCTCCGTGAATTATTTACCGCGCTCCGTGAATTATTTGACCCCTCCGTGAACTATATGACCCCTCCATGAATTGTTTACCCCCCTCCGTGAATTATTTGACCCCTCCGTGAATTGTCCACCCCCCTCTGTGAATTATTTGACCCCCCCGTGAATTGTTTACCCCCCTCCGTGAATTTTTTGACCCCTCCGTGAATTATTTACCCCCCTCCGTGAATTATTTCACCCCTCCATGCATTGTTTAACCCCTCCGTGAATTCTTTACCCCCCTCCGTGAATTATTTGACCCCTCCGTAAATGGTTTACCCCCCTCCGTGAATTATTTGACCCCTCCGTGGATTTTTTGACCCCTCCGTGAATTATTTACCCCCCTCCGTGAACTATTTGTCCTCCTCCGTGAATTATATGACCCCTCCGTGAATTGTTTGACCCCTCCGTGAATTATTGGACCCCTCCGTGAATTATTTGACCCCTCCGTGAATTTTCCCCCCCCTCCGTGAATTGTTTCACCCCTCCGTGAATCGTTTGACCCCTCCGTGAATTATTTGACCCCTCCGTTAATTATTTGACCCGTCCGTGAATTGTTTACCCCCCTCCGTGAATTCTTTGACCCCTCCGTGAATTGTTTACCCCCCTCCGTGAATTTTTTGACCCCTCCGTGAATTGTTTACCCCCCTCCGTGAATTATTTGACCCCTCCGTGAATTGTTTACCCCCCTCCGTGAATCATTTGACCCCTCCGTGAATTATTTACCCCCCTCCGTGAATTATTTGACCCCTCCGTGAATTATTTGACCCCTCCATGAATTTTTTACCCCCCTCCGTGAATTATTTGACCCCTCCGTGAATTCTTTACCCCCCTCAGTGAATTATATGACCCCTCCGTGAATCATTTACCCCCCTCCGTGAATTATTTGACCCCTCCGTGAATTATTTGACCCCTCCGTGAATTGTTTACCCCCCTCCGTGAAGTATTTGACCCTTGCGTGAATTGTTCACCCCCCTCCGTGAATTATTTGACCCCTCCGTGAATTTTTCCCCCCGCTCCGGGAATTATTTGACCCCTGCGTGAATTGTTTACCCTCCTCCGTGAATCATTTCACCCCTTTGTGAATTGTTTACCCCCCTCCGTGAATTATTTGACCCCTCTGTGAATTGTTTACCCCCCTCCGTGAATGATTTGACCCCTCCCTGAATTGTTCACCCCCCTCCGTGAATTATTTGACCCCTCCGTGAATCATTTACACCCCTCCGTGAATTATATGACCCCTCCGTGAATCGTTTACCCCCCTCCGTGAATTATTTGACCCCTCCGTGAATTGTTTGACCTCTCCGTGAATTGTTTACCCCCCTCCGTGAATTATTTACCCCCCTCCGTGAGTTATTTGACCCCTCCGTGAATTTTTTCACCCCTCCGTGAATTATTTGACCCCTCCATGAATTATATGACCCTTCCGTGAATTATTTACCCCCCTCCGTGAAGTATTTGACCCCTGCGTGAATTATTTGACCCCTCCGTGAATTATTTGACCCGTCCGTGAATTATCCCCCCCCTTCGTGAATTATTGGACCCCTCCGTGAATTGTTTGACCCCTCCGTGAATTATTTGACCCCTCCGTGAATTATTTCAGCCCTCCGTGAATTGTTTACCCCCCTCCGTGAATTATTTGACCCCTCCGTGAATTGTTTACCCCCCTCCGTGAATTTTTTGACCCCTCCGTGAATTGTTTACCCCCCTCCGTGAATTATTTGACCCCTCCGTGGATTTTTTGACCCCTCCGTGAATTATTTACCCCCCTCCGTGAACTATTTGTCCTCCTCCGTGAATTATATGACCCCTCCGTGAATTGTTTGACCCCTCCGTGAATTATTGGACCCCTCCGTGAATTATTTGACCCCTCCGTGAATTTTCCCCCCCCTCCGTGAATTGTTTCACCCCTCCGTGAATCGTTTGACCCCTCCGTGAATTATTTGACCCCTCCGTTAATTATTTGACCCGTCCGTGAATTGTTTACCCCCCTCCGTGAAATCTTTGACCCCTCCGTGAATTGTTTACCCCCCTCCGTGAATTTTTTGACCCCTCCGTGAATTGTTTACCCCCCTCCGTGAATTATTTGACCCCTCCGTGAATTGTTTACCCCCCTCCGTGAATCATTTGACCCCTCCGTGAATTATTTACCCCCCTCCGTGAATTATTTGACCCCTCCGTGAATTATTTGACCCCTCCATGAATTTTTTACCCCCCTCCGTGAATTATTTGACCCCTCCGTGAATTCTTTACCCCCCTCAGTGAATTATATGACCCCTCCGTGAATCATTTACCCCCCTCCGTGAATTATTTGACCCCTCCGTGAATTATTTGACCCCTCCGTGAATTGTTTACCCCCCTCCGTGAAGTATTTGACCCTTGCGTGAATTGTTCACCCCCCTCCGTGAATTATTTGACCCCTCCGTGAATTTTTCCCCCCGCTCCGGGAATTATTTGACCCCTGCGTGAATTGTTTACCCTCCTCCGTGAATCATTTCACCCCTTTGTGAATTGTTTACCCCCCTCCGTGAATTATTTGACCCCTCTGTGAATTGTTTACCCCCCTCCGTGAATGATTTGACCCCTCCCTGAATTGTTCACCCCCCTCCGTGAATTATTTGACCCCTCCGTGAATCATTTACACCCCTCCGTGAATTATATGACCCCTCCGTGAATCGTTTACCCCCCTCCGTGAATTATTTGACCCCTCCGTGAATTGTTTGACCTCTCCGTGAATTGTTTACCCCCCTCCGTGAATTATTTACCCCCCTCCGTGAGTTATTTGACCCCTCCGTGAATTTTTTCACCCCTCCGTGAATTATTTGACCCCTCCATGAATTATATGACCCTTCCGTGAATTATTTACCCCCCTCCGTGAATTATTTGACCCCTGCGTGAATTATTTGACCCCTCCGTGAATTATTTGACCCGTCCGTGAATTATCCCCCCCCTTCGTGAATTATTGGACCCCTCCGTGAATTGTTTGACCCCTCCGTGAATTATTTGACCCCTCCGTGAATTATTTCAGCCCTCCGTGAATTGTTTACCCCCCTCCGTGAATTATTTGACCCCTCCGTGAATTGTTTACCCCCCTCCGTGAATTTTTTGACCCCTCCGTGAATTGTTTACCCCCCTCCGTGAATTATTTGACCCCTCCGTGAATTGTTTACCCCCCTCCGTGAATTATTTGACCCCTCCGTGAATTATTTACCCCCCTCCGTGAATTATTTGACCCCTCCGTGAATTATTTGACCCCTCTCTGAATTTTTTACCCCCCTCCGTGAATTTTTTGACCCCTCCGTGAATTCTTTACCCCCCTCAGTGAATTATATGACCCCTCCGTGAATCATTTACCCTCCTCCATGAATTATTTGACCCCTCCTTGAATTATTTACACCCCTCCGTGAATTATTTGACCCCTCCGTGAATTGTTTACCCCCCTCCGTGAAGTATTTGACTCTTGCGTGAATTGTTCACCCCCCTCCGTGAATTATTTGACCCCTCCGTGAATTTTTTACCCCCCTCCGGGAATTATTTGACCCCTGCGTGAATTGTTTACCCCCCTCCGTGAATCATTTCACCCCTTTGTGAATTGTTTACCCCCCTCCGTGAATCATTTGACCCTCGCGTGAATTGTTTACCCCCCTCCGTGAATTATTTGACCCCTCCGTGAATTGTTCACCCCCCTCCGTGAATTATTTGACCCCTCCGTGAATTATTTACACCCCTCCATGAATTATATGACCCCTCCGTGAATTATTTGACCCCTCCGTGAATTGTTTACCCCCCTCCGTGAATTATTTGACCCCACCGTGAATTGTTTGACCCCTCCGTGAATTATTTGACCCCCTCCGTGAATTATTTGACCCCTCCGTGAATTATTTACCGCGCTCCGTGAATTATTTGACCCCTCCGTGAACTATATGACCCCTCCATGAATTGTTTACCCCCCTCCGTGAATTATTTGACCCCTCCGTGAATTGTCCACCCCCCTCTGTGAATTATTTGACCCCCCCGTGAATTGTTTACCCCCCTCCGTGAATTTTTTGACCCCTCCGTGAATTATTTACCCCCCTCCGTGAATTATTTCACCCCTCCATGCATTGTTTGACCCCTCCGTGAATTCTTTACCCCCCTCCGTGAATTATTTGACCCCTCCGTAAATGGTTTACCCCCCTCCGTGAATTATTTGACCCCTCCGTGGATTTTTTGACCCCTCCGTGAATTATTTACCCCCCTCCGTGAATTATTTGTCCTCCTCCGTGAATTATATGACCCCTCCGTGAATTGTTTGACCCCTCCGTGAATTATTGGACCCCTCCGTGAATTATTTGACCCCTCCGTGAATTATCCCCCCCCTCCGTGAATTGTTTCACCCCTCCGTGAATCGTTTGACCCCTCCGTGAATTATTTGACCCCTCCGTTAATTATTTGACCCGTCCGTGAATTGTTTACCCCCCTCCGTGAATTCTTTGACCCCTCCGTGAATTGTTTACCCCCCTCCGTGAATTTTTTGACCCCTCCGTGAATTGTTTACCCCCCTCCGTGAATTATTTGACCCCTCCGTGAATTGTTTACCCCCCTCCGTGAATCATTTGACCCCTCCGTGAATTATTTACCCCCCTCCGTGAATTATTTGACCCCTCCGTGAATTATTTGACCCCTCCATGAATTTTTTACCCCCCTCCGTGAATTATTTGACCCCTCCGTGAATTCTTTACCCCCCTCAGTGAATTATATGACCCCTCCGTGAATCATTTACCCCCCTCCGTGAATTATTTGACCCCTCCGTGAATTATTTGACCCCTCCGTGAATTGTTTACCCCCCTCCGTGAAGTATTTGACCCTTGCGTGAATTGTTCACCCCCCTCCGTGAATTATTTGACCCCTCCGTGAATTTTTCCCCCCGCTCCGGGAATTATTTGACCCCTGCGTGAATTGTTTACCCCCCTCCGTGAATCATTTCACCCCTTTGTGAATTGTTTACCCCCCTCCGTGAATTATTTGACCCCTCCGTGAATTGTTTACCCCCCTCCGTGAATGATTTGACCCCTCCCTGAATTGTTCACCCCCCTCCGTGAATTATTTGACCCCTCTGTGAATCATTTACACCCCTCCGTGAATTATATGACCCCTCCGTGAATCGTTTACCCCCCTCCGTGAATTATTTGACCCCTCCGTGAATTGTTTGACCTCTCCGTGAATTGTTTACCCCCCTCCGTGAATTATTTGCCCCCCTCCGTGAGTTATTTGACCCCTCCGTGAATTTTTTCACCCCTCCGTGAATTATTTGACCCCTCCATGAATTATATGACCCTTCCGTGAATTATTTACCCCCCTCCGTGAATTATTTGACCCCTGCGTGAATTATTTGACCCCTCCGTGAATTATTTGACCCGTCCGTGAATTATCCCCCCCCTTCGTGAATTATTGGACCCCTCCGTGAATTGTTTGACCCCTCCGTGAATTATTTGACCCCTCCGTGAATTATTTCAGCCCTCCGTGAATTGTTTACCCCCCTCCGTGAATTATTTGACCCCTCCGTGAATTGTTTACCCCCCTCCGTGAATTTTTTGACCCCTCCGTGAATTGTTTACCCCCCTCCGTGAATTATTTGACCCCTCCGTGAATTGTTTACCCCCCTCCGTGAATTATTTGACCCCTCCGTGAATTATTTACCCCCCTCCGTGAATTATATGACCCCTCCGTGAATTATTTGACCCCTCCGTGAATTTTTTACCCCCCTCCGTGAATTTTTTGACCCCTCCGTGAATTCTTTACCCCCCTCAGTGAATTATATGACCCCTCCGTGAATCATTTACCCTCCTCCATGAATTATTTGACCCCTCCTTGAATTATTTACACCCCTCCGTGAATTATTTGACCCCTCCGTGAATTGTTTACCCCCCTCCGTGAAGTATTTGACTCTTGCGTGAATTGTTCACCCCCCTCCGTGAATTATTTGACCCCTCCGTGAATTTTTTACCCCCCTCCGGGAATTATTTGACCCCTGCGTGAATTGTTTACCCCCCTCCGTGAATCATTTCACCCCTTTGTGAATTGTTTACCCCCCTCCGTGAATCATTTGACCCTCGCGTGAATTGTTTACCCCCCTCCGTGAATTATTTGACCCCTCCGTGAATTGTTCACCCCCCTCCGTGAATTATTTGACCCCTCCGTGAATTATTTACACCCCTCCATGAATTATATGACCCCTCCGTGAATTATTTGACCCCTCCGTGAATTGTTTACCCCCCTCTGTGAATTATTTGACCCCACCGTGAATTGTTTGACCCCTCCGTGAATTATTTGACCCCCTCCGTGAATTATTTGACCCCTCCGTGAATTATTTACCGCGCTCCGTGAATTATTTGACCCCTCCGTGAACTATATGACCCCTCCATGAATTGTTTACCCCCCTCCGTGAATTATTTGACCCCTCCGTGAATTGTCCACCCCCCTCTGTGAATTATTTGACCCCCCCGTGAATTGTTTACCCCCCTCCGTGAATTTTTTGACCCCTCCGTGAATTATTTACCCCCCTCCGTGAATTATTTCACCCCTCCATGCATTGTTTGACCCCTCCGTGAATTCTTTACCCCCCTCCGTGAATTATTTGACCCCTCCGTAAATGGTTTACCCCCCTCCGTGAATTATTTGACCCCTCCGTGGATTTTTTGACCCCTCCGTGAATTATTTACCCCCCTCCGTGAATTATTTGTCCTCCTCCGTGAATTATATGACCCCTCCGTGAATTGTTTGACCCCTCCGTGAATTATTGGACCCCTCCGTGAATTATTTGACCCCTCCGTGAATTATCCCCCCCCTCCGTGAATTGTTTCACCCCTCCGTGAATCGTTTGACCCCTCCGTGAATTATTTGACCCCTCCGTTAATTATTTGACCCGTCCGTGAATTGTTTACCCCCCTCCGTGAATTCTTTGACCCCTCCGTGAATTGTTTACCCCCCTCCGTGAATTTTTTGACCCCTCCGTGAATTGTTTACCCCCCTCCGTGAATTATTTGACCCCTCCGTGAATTGTTTACCCCCCTCCGTGAATCATTTGACCCCTCCGTGAATTATTTACCCCCCTCCGTGAATTATTTGACCCCTCCGTGAATTATTTGACCCCTCCATGAATTTTTTACCCCCCTCCGTGAATTATTTGACCCCTCCGTGAATTCTTTACCCCCCTCAGTGAATTATATGACCCCTCCGTGAATCATTTACCCCCCTCCGTGAATTATTTGACCCCTGCGTGAATTATTTGACCCCTCCGTGAATTGTTTACCCCCCTCCGTGAAGTATTTGACCCTTGCGTGAATTGTTCACCCCCCTCCGTGAATTATTTGACCCCTCCGTGAATTTTTCCCCCCGCTCCGGGAATTATTTGACCCCTGCGTGAATTGTTTACCCCCCTCCGTGAATCATTTCACCCCTTTGTGAATTGTTTACCCCCCTCCGTGAATTATTTGACCCCTCCGTGAATTGTTTACCCCCCTCCGTGAATGATTTGACCCCTCCCTGAATTGTTCACCCCCCTCCGTGAATTATTTGACCCCTCTGTGAATCATTTACACCCCTCCGTGAATTATATGACCCCTCCGTGAATCGTTTACCCCCCTCCGTGAATTATTTGACCCCTCCGTGAATTGTTTGACCTCTCCGTGAATTGTTTACCCCCCTCCGTGAATTATTTACCCCCCTCCGTGAGTTATTTGACCCCTCCGTGAATTTTTTCACCCCTCCGTGAATTATTTGACCCCTCCATGAATTATATGACCCTTCCGTGAATTATTTACCCCCCTCCGTGAATTATTTGACCCCTGCGTGAATTATTTGACCCCTCCGTGAATTATTTACCCCCCTCCGTGAATTATATGACCCCTCCGTGAATTGTTTACCCCCCTCCGTGAATTTTTTGACCCCTCCGTGAATTATTTACCCCCCTCCGTGAATTATTTGACCCCTTCGTGAATTTTTTACCCCCCTCCGTGAATTATTTGACCCCTGCGTGAATTCTTCACCCCCCTCCGTGAATGATTTGACCCCTCCGTGAATTTTTTTTCCCCCCCCGTGAATTATTTGACCCCTCCGTGAATTGTTCACCCCCCTCCGTGAATTATTTACCCCCCTCCGTGAGTCATTTGACCCCTCCGTGAATTTTTTCACCCCTCCGTGAATTATTTGACCACTCCGTGAATTATATGACCCCTCCGTGAATTGTTTACCCCCCTCCGTGAATTATTTACCCCCCTCCGTGAGTCATTTGACCCCTCCGTGAATTTTTTCACCCCTCCGTGAATTATTTGACCCCTCTGTGAATTGTTTACCCCCCTCCGCGAATTATTTGACCCCTCCGTGAATAGTTTACCCCCCTCCGTGAATTTTTTGACCCCTCCGTGAATTATTTACCCCCCTGCGTGAATTATTTGACCCCTCCGTGAATTGTTTACCCCCCTCCGTGAATTATTTGACCCCTCCGTGAATTATTTACCCCCCTTCGTCAATTATATGACCCCTCCGTGAATTGTTTACCCCCCCTCCATGAATTATTTGACCCCTCCGTGAATTATATGACCCCTCCGTAAATTATTTACCCCCCTCTGTGAATTATTTGACCCCACCGTGAATTATTTGACCCTCAGTGAATTGTTTACCCCCCTCTGTGAATTATTTGACCCCTCCGTGAATTATTTACCCCCCTCCGTGAATTGTTTACCCCCCTCCGTGAATTGTTTACCCCCCTCCGTGAATTATTTGACCCCTCCGTGAATTATTTACCCCCCTCCGTGAATTATTTGACCCCTGCGTGAATTGTTTACCCCCCTCCGTGAATTATATGACCCCTCCGTGAATTGTTTACCCCCCTCCGTGAATTATTTGACCCCTCCGTGAATTTTTTACCCCCCTCCGTGAATTATATGACCCCTCCGTGAATTGTTTACCCCCCTCTGTGAATTATTTGACCCCTTTGTGAATTATATGCCCCCTCCGGGAATTATTTGACCCCTGCGTGAATTGTTCACCCCCCTCCGTGAATTATTTGACCCCTCCGTGAATTTTTTACCCCCCTCCAGGGATTTATTTGACCCCTGCGTGAATTGTTTACCCCCCTCCGTGAATCATTTCACCCCTTTGTGAATTGTTTACCCCCCTCCGTGAATTATTTGACCCCTCCGTGAATTGTTTACCCCCCTCCGTGAATTATTTGACCCCTCCGTGAATTGTTCACCCCCCTCCGTGAATTATTTGACCCCTCCGTGAATTATTTACACCCCTCCGTGAATTATATGACCCCTCCGTGAATAGTTTACCCCCCTGCGTGAATTATTTGACCCCTCCGTGAATTGTTTACCCCCCTCCGTGAATTTTTTGACCTCTCCGTGAATTGTTTACCCCCCTCCGTGAACTATTTACCCCCCTCCGTGAGTTATTTGAACCCTCCGTGAATTTTTTCACCCCTCCGTGAATCATTTGACCCCTCCATGGATTATATGACCCTTCCGTGAATTGTTTACCCCCCTCCGTGAATTATTTGACCCCTCCGTGAATTATTTACCCCCCTCCGTGAATTATATGACCCCTCCGTGAATTGTTTACCCCCCTCCCTGAATTTTTTGACCCCTCCGTGAATTATTTACCCCCCTCCGTGAATTATTTGACCCCTCCGTGAATTGTTTACCCCCCTCCGTGATTTTTTTGACCCCTCCGTGAATTATTTACCCCCCTCCGTGAATTATCTGACCCCTCCGTGAATTGTTTACCCCCCTCCGTGAATTATTTGACCCCTCCGTGAATTATTTACCCCCCTCCGTGAATTATATGACCCCTCCGTGAATTGTTTACCCCCCTCCGTGAATTGTTTACCCCCCTCCGTGAATTATATGACCCCTCCGTGAATTATTTACCCCCCTCTGTGAATTATTTGACCCCACTGCGAATTTTTTCACCCTCCGTGAATTGTTTACCCCCCTCCGTGAATTCTTTACCCCCCTCCGTGAATTGTTTACCCCCCTCCGTGAATTGTTTACCCCCCTCCGTGAATTATTTGACCCCTCCGTGAATTATTTACCCCCCTCCGTGAATTATATGACCCCTCCATGAACTGTTTACCCCCCTCCGCGAATTATTTGACCCCTCCGTGAATTATTTACCCCCCTCCGTGAATTATATGACCCCTCGGTGAATTGTTTACCCCCCTCCGTGAATTATTTGACCCCTCCGTGAATTTTTTACCCCCCTCCGTGAATTATATGACCCCTCCGTGAATTGTTTACCCCCCTCTGTGAATTATTTGACCCCTCTGTGAGTTATATGACCCCTCCGTGAAGTATTTGACCCTTGCGTGAATTGTTCACCCCCCTCCGTGAATTATTTGACCCCTCCGTGAATTTTTTACCCCCCTCCGGGAATTATTTGACCCCTGCGTGAATTGTTTACCCCCCTCCGTGAATCATTTCACCCCTTTGTGAATTGTTTACCCCCCTCCGTGAATTATTTGACCCCTCAGTGAATTGTTTACCCCCCTCCGTGAATTATTTGACCCCTCCGTGAATTGTTTACCCCCCTGCGTGAATTATTTGACCCCTCCGTGAATTGTTTACCCCCCTCCGTGAATTTTTTGACCTCTCCGTGAATTGTTTACCCCCCTCCGTGAACTATTTACCCCCCTCCGTGAGTTATTTGAACCCTCCGTGAATTTTTTCACCCCTCCGTGAATCATTTGACCCCTCCATGGATTATATGACCCTTCCGTGAATTGTTTACCCCCCTCCGTGAATTATTTGACCCCTACGTGAATTATTTGACCCCTCCGTGAATTGTTTACCCCCCTCCGTGAATTCTTTGACCCCTCCGTGAATTATTTACCCCCCTCCGTGAATTATATGACCCCTCCGTGAATTGTTTACCCCCCTCCCTGAATTTTTTGACCCCTCCGTGAATTATTTACCCCCCTCCGTGAATTATTTGACCCCTCCGTGAATTGTTTACCCCCCTCCGTGAATTTTTTGACCCCTCCGTGAATTATTTACCCCCCTCCGTGAATCATCTGACCCCTCCGTGAATTGTTTACCCCCCTCCGTGAATTATTTGACCCCTCCGTGAATTATTTACCCCCCTCCGTGAATTATATGACCCCTCCGTGAATTGTTTACCCCCCTCCGTGAATTGTTTACCCCCCTCCGTGAATTATATGACCCCTCCGTGAATTATTTACCCCCCTCTGTGAATTATTTGACCCCACCGCGAATTTTTTCACCCTCCGTGAATTGTTTACCCCCCTCCGTGAATTCTTTACCCCCCTCCGTGAATTGTTTACCCCCCTCCGTGAATTGTTTACCCCCCTCCGTGAATTATTTGACCCCTCCGTGAATTATTTACCCCCCTCCGTGAATTATATGACCCCTCCATGAACTGTTTACCCCCCTCCGCGAATTATTTGACCCCTCCGTGAATTGTTTACCCCCCTCCGTGAATTATATGACCCCTCGGTGAATTGTTTACCCCCCTCCGTGAATTATTTGACCCCTCCGTGAATTTTTTACCCCCCTCCGTGAATTATATGACCCCTCCGTGAATTGTTTACCCCCCTCTGTGAATTATTTGACCCCTCTGTGAGTTATATGACCCCTCCGTGAAGTATTTGACCCTTGCGTGAATTGTTCACCCCCCTCCGTGAATTATTTGACCCCTCCGTGAATTTTTTACCCCCCTCCGGGAATTATTTGACCCCTGCGTGAATTGTTTACCCCCCTCCGTGAATCATTTCACCCCTTTGTGAATTGTTTACCCCCCTCCGTGAATTATTTGACCCCTCCGTGAATTGTTTACCCCCCTCCGTGAATTATTTGACCCCTCCGTGAATTGTTTACCCCCCTGCGTGAATTATTTGACCCCTCCGTGAATTGTTTACCCCCCTCCGTGAATTTTTTGACCTCTCCGTGAATTGTTTACCCCCCTCCGTGAACTATTTACCCCCCTCCGTGAGTTATTTGAACCCTCCGTGAATTTTTTCACCCCTCCGTGAATCATTTGACCCCTCCATGGATTATATGACCCTTCCGTGAATTGTTTACCCCCCTCCGTGAATTATTTGACCCCTACGTGAATTATTTGACCCCTCCGTGAATTGTTTACCCCCCTCCGTGAATTATTTGACCCCTCCGTGAATTATTTACCCCCCTCCGTGAATTATATGACCCCTCCGTGAATTGTTTACCCCCCTCCCTGAATTTTTTGACCCCTCCGTGAATTATTTACCCCCCTCCGTGAATTATTTGACCCCTCCGTGAATTGTTTACCCCCCTCCGTGAATTTTTTGACCCCTCCGTGAATTATTTACCCCCCTCCGTGAATTATCTGACCCCTCCGTGAATTGTTTACCCCCCTCCGTGAATCATTTGACCCCTCCGTGAATTATTTACCCCCCTCCGTGAATTATATGACCCCTCCGTGAATTGTTTACCCCCCTCCGTGAATTGTTTACCCCCCTCCGTGAATTATATGACCCCTCCGTGAATTATTTACCCCCCTCTGTGAATTATTTGACCCCACCGCGAATTTTTTCACCCTCCGTGAATTGTTTACCCCCCTCCGTGAATTCTTTACCCCCCTCCGTGAATTGTTTACCCCCCTCCGTGAATTGTTTACCCCCCTCCGTGAATTATTTGACCCCTCCGTGAATTATTTACCCCCCTCCGTGAATTATATGACCCCTCCATGAACTGTTTACCCCCCTCCGCGAATTATTTGACCCCTCCGTGAATTATTTACCCCCCTCCGTGAATTATATGACCCCTCGGTGAATTGTTTACCCCCCTCCGTGAATTATTTGACCCCTCCGTGAATTTTTTACCCCCCTCCGTGAATTATATGACCCCTCCGTGAATTGTTTACCCCCCTCTGTGAATTATTTGACCCCTCTGTGAGTTATATGACCCCTCCGTGAAGTATTTGACCCTTGCGTGAATTGTTCACCCCCCTCCGTGAATTATTTGACCCCTCCGTGAATTTTTTACCCCCCTCCGGGAATTATTTGACCCCTGCGTGAATTGTTTACCCCCCTCCGTGAATCATTTCACCCCTTTGTGAATTGTTTACCCCCCTCCGTGAATTATTTGACCCCTCCGTGAATTGTTTACCCCCCTCCGTGAATTATTTGACCCCTCCGTGAATTGTTCACCCCCCTCGGTGAATTATTTGACCCCTCCGTGAATTATTTACACCCCTCCGTGAATTATATGACCCCTCCGTGAATAGTTTACCCCCCTGCGTGAATTATTTGACCCCTCATTGAATTGTTTACCCCCCTCCGTGAATTTTTTGACCTCTCCGTGAATTGTTTACCCCCCTCCGTGAATTATTTACTCCCCTCCGTGAGTTATTTGAACCCTCCGTGAATTTTTTCACCCCTCCGTGAATTATTCGACCCCTCCATGAATTATATGACCCTTCCGTGAATTGTTTACCCCCCTCCGTGAATTATTTGACCCCTACGTGAAATATTTGACCCCTCCGTGAATTGTTTACCCCCCTCCGTGAATTATTTGACCCCTCCGTGAATTATTTACCCCCCTCCGTGAATTATATGACCCCTCCGCGAATTGTTTACCCCCCTCTGTGAATTTTTTGACCCCTCCGTGAATTATTTACCCCCCTCCTTGAATTATTTGACCCCTTCGTGCATTTTTTACCCCCCTCCGTGAAGTATTTGACCCCTGCGTGAATTGTTCACCCCCCTCCGTGAATTATTTGACCCCTCCGTGAATTATTTTCCCCCCCTCCGTGAACTATTTGACCCCTCCGTGAATTGTTTACCCCCCTCCGTGAATTATTTACGCCCCTCCGTGAGTCATTTGACCCCTCCGTGACTTTTTTCACCCCTCCGTGAATTATTTGACCCCTCCGTGAATTATATGACCCCTTCGTGAATTGTTTACCCCCCTCCGTGAATTATTTGACCCCTCTGTGAATTCTTTACCCCCCTCCGTGAATTATTTGACCCCTCCGTGAATTGTTTACCCCCCTCCGTGAATTATTTGACCCCTCCGTGAATTATTTACCCCCCTCCGTGAATTATTTGACCCCTCCGTGAATTGTTTACCCCCCTCCGCGAATTATTTGACCCCTCCGTGAATTTTTTACCCCCCTCCGTGAATTATATGACCCCTCCGTGAATTGTTTACCCCCCTCCGTGAATTATTTGACCCCTCCGTGAATTATATGACCCCTCCGTGAATTATTTACCGCCCTCTGTGAATTATTTGACGCCACCGCGAATTATTTGACCCCTCCGTGAATTATTTACCCCCCTCCGTGAATTATATGACCCCTCCGTGAATTGTTTACCCCCCTCCGTGAATTATTTGACCCCTCCGTGAATTATTTACCCCCCCTCCGTGAATTATATGACCGCTCCGTGAATTGTTTACCCCCCTCTGTGAATCATTTGACCCCTCTGTGAATTATATGACCCCTCCGTGAATTGTTTACCGCCCTCTGTGAATTATTTGACCCCACCGTGAAATATTTGACCCCTCCGTGAATTGTTTACCCCCCTCTGTGAATTATTTGACCCCTTTGTGAATTATATGACCCCTCTGTGAATTGTTTACCCCCCTCCGTGAATTATTTGACCCCTTCGTGAATTATTTACCCCCCTCCGTGAATTATTTGACCCCTCCGTGAATTATATGACCCCTCCGTGAATTGTTTACCCCCCTCCGTGAATTATTTGACCCCTCCGTGAAGTGTTTACCCTTCTCCGTGAATTATTTGACCCCTCCGTGAATTGTTTGACCCCTCCGTGAATTTTTTTTCTGCTCCGTGAATTATTTGACCCCTCCCTGAATTATCCCCCCCCCTCCGTGAATTATTTCACCCCTCCGTGAATTGTTTGACCCCTCCGTGAATTATTTACCCCCCTCCGTGAATTATTGGACCCCTCCGTGAATTGTTTGACCCCCCCGTGAATTATTTGACCCCTCCGTGAATTATTTCACCCCTCCGTGAATTTTTTGACCCCTCCGTGAATTATCCCCCCCCCTCCGTGAATTCTTTCACCCCTCCGTGAATTGTTTGACCCCTCCGTGAATTATTTACCCCCCTCCGTGAATTATTTGACCCCTCCGTGAATTGTTTACCCCCCTCCGTGAATTATTTGACCCCTCCGTGAATTATTTACCCCCCTCCGTGAATTATTTGACCCCTCCCCGAATTGTTTACCCCCCTCCGTGAATTATTTGACCCCTCCGTGAATTATTTACCCCCCTCAGTGAATTATATGACCCCTCCGTGAATGGTTTACCCCCCTCCGTGAATTATATGACCCCTCCGTGCATTATTTACCCCCTCCGTGAATGATTTGACCCCTCCGTGAATTGTTTACCCCCCTCCGTGAATTATTTTACCCCTCCGTGAGATATTTGACCCCTCCGCGAATTTTTTCAACCCTCCGTGAATTATTTGACTCCTCCATGAATTATATGACCCCTCCGTGAATTGTTTACCCCCCTCCGTGAATTATTTGACCCCTGCGTAAATTTTTTGACCCCGCCGTGAATTGTTTACCCCCCTCTGTGAATTATTTGACCCCTGCGTGAATTGTTTACCCCCCTCCGTGAATTATTTGACCCCTACGTGAATTGTTTAACCCCCTCCGTGACTTATTTGACGCCTCCGTGAATTGTTTACCCCCCTCCGTGAATTATTTACCCCCCTCCGTGAGTTATTTGACCCCTCCGTGAATTGTTTACCCCCCTCCGTGAATTATTTGACCCCTGCGTGAATTTTTTGACCCCTCCGTGAATTGTTTACCCCCCTCCGTGAATCATTTGACCCCTCCGTGAATTCTTTACCCCCCTCCGTGAATTCTTTACCCCCCTCCGTGAATTATTTACCCCCCTCCGTGAATTATTTGACCCTTGCATGAATTGTTTACCCCCCTCCGTGAATTATTTGACCCCTCCGTGAATTTCTTTTCCCCCCTCCGTGGATGATTTGACCCCTCCGTGAATTATATGACCCCTCCGTGAATTGTTTACCCCCCTCCGTGAATTTTTTGACCCCTCCGTGAATTATTTACCCCCCTCCGTGAATTATATGACCCCTCCGTGAATTGTTTACCCCCCTCCGTGAATTTTTTGACCCCTCGGTGAATTTTTTACCCCCCTCCGTGAATTATATGACCCCTCCTTGAATTGTTTACCCCCCTCCGTGAATTATTTGACCCCTCCGTGAATTTTTTCACCCCTCCGTGAATTATTTGACCCCTCCGTGAATTATATGACCCCTCCGTGAATTGTTTACCCCCCTCCGTGAATTTTTTGACCCCTCCGTGAATTATTTACCCCCCTCCGTGAATTATATGACCCCTCCGTGAATTGTTTACCCCCCCCGTGAATTATTTGACCCCTCCGTGAATTGTTTACCCCCCTCCGTGAATTATATGACCCCTCCGTGAATTGTTGACCCCCTCCGTGAATTATTTGACCCCTCCATGAATTGTTTACCCCCCTCCGTGAATCATTTGACCCCTCCGTGAATTTTTGACCCCCCTCCGTGAATTATATGACCCCTCCGTGAATTGTTTACCCCCCTCCGTGAATTATTTGACCCCTTCGTGAATTGTTTACCCCCCTCCGTGAATTATTTGACCCCTCCGTGAATTATTTGACCCCTCCGTGAATTCTTTCCCCCCCCGTGAATTATTTGACCCCTCCGTGAATTATTTACCCCCCTCCGTGAATTATATGACCCCTCCGTGAATTGTTTACCCTCCTCCGTGAATTATATGACCCCTCCGTGAATTGTTTACCTCCCTCCGTGAATTATTTGACCCCTCCGTGAATTGTTTACCCCCCTCCGTGAATCATTTGACCCCTCCGTGAATTTTTTACCCCCCTCCGTGAATTATATGACCCCTTCGTGAATTGTTTACCACCCTCCGTGAATTATTGGACCCCTCCGTGAATTGTTTACCCCCCTCCGTGAATTATTTCACCCCTCCGTGAATTATTTGACCCCTCCGTGAATTGTTTACCCCCCTCCGTGAATTATTGGACCCCTCCGTGAATTGTGTACCCCCCTCCGTGAATTATTTGACCCCTCCGTGAATTATTTACCCCCCTCCGTGAATTATTTGACCCCTGCGTGAATTGTTTACCCCCCTCCGTGAATTATATGACCCCTCCGTGAATTGTTTACCCCCCTCCGTGAATTATTTGACCCCTCCGTGAATTGTTTACCCCCCTCCGTGAATCATTTGACCCCTCCGTGAATTTTTTACCCCCCTCCGTGAATTATTTGACCCCTCCGTGAATTATTTACACCCCTCCGTGAATTATATGACCCCTCCGTGAATTGTTTACCCCCCTCCGTGAATTATTTGACCCCTCCGTGAATTATTGGACCCCTCCGTGAATTGTTTACCCCCCTCCGTGAATTATTTGACCCCTCCGTGAATTATTTGACCCCTCCGTGAATTGTTTACCCCCCTCCGTGAATTATTTGACCCCTCCGTGAATTTTTTACCCCCCTCCGTGAATTATATGACCCCTCCGTGAATTGTTTACCCCCCTCCGTGAATTTTTTGACCCCTCCGTGAATTATTTACCCCCCTCCGTGAATTATTTGACCCCTCCGTGAATTGTTTACCCCCCTCCGTGAATTATTTGACCCCTTCGTGAATTATTTACCCCCCTCCGTGAATTATATGACCCCTCCGTGAATTGTTTACCCCCCTCCGTGAATTATTTCACCCCTCCGTGAATTATTTACCCCCCTCCGTGAATTGTTCACCCCCCTCCGTGAATTATTTGACCCCTCCGTGAATTGTTTACCCCCCTCCGTGAATTATATGACCCCTCTGTGAATTGTTTACCCCCCTCCGTGAATTCTTTGACCCCTCCGTGAATTGTTTACCCCCCTCCGTGAATTTTTTTGACCCCTCCGTGAATTATTTACCCCCCTCCGTGAATTATATGACCCCTCCGTGAATTGTTTACCCCCCTCCGTGAATTATTTGACCCCTCCGTGAATTGTTTACCCCCCTCCGTGAATTATATGACCCCTCCGTGAATTGTTTACCCCCCTCCGTGAATTATTTGACCCTTCCGTGAATTATTTGACCCCTCCGTGAATTATATGACCCCTCCGTGAATTGTTTACCCCCCTCCGTGAATTATTTGACCCCTTCATATTATTTACCCCCCTCCGTGAATTATTTGACCCCTCCGTGAATTGTTTACCCCCCTCCGTGAATTATTTGACCCCTTCGTGAATTATTTACCCCCCTCCGTGAATTATATGACCCCTCCGTGAATTGTTTACCCCCCTCCGTGAATTATTTGACCCCTCCGTGAATTATTTACCCCCCTCCGTGAATTGTTCACCCCCCTCCGTGAATTATTTGACCCCTCCGTGAATTGTTTACACCCCTCCGTGAATTATATGACCCCTCCGTGAATTGTTTACCCCCCTCCGTGAATTCTTTGACCCCTCCGTGAATTGTTTACCCCCCTCCGTGAATTTTTTTGACCCCTCCGTGAATTATTTACCCCCCTCCGTGAATTATATGACCCCTCCGTGAATTGTTTACCCCCCTCCGTGAATTATTTGACCCCTCCGTGAATTGTTTACCCCCCTCCGTGAATTATATGACCCCTCCGTGAATTGTTTACCCCCCTCCGTGAATTTTTTGACCCCTCCGTGAATTATTTACCCCCCTCCGTGAATTATTTGACCCCTCCGTGAATTGTTTACCCCCCTCTGTGAATTTTTTGACCCCTTCGTGAATTATTTACCCCCCTCCGTGAATTATATGACCCCTCCGTGAATTGTTTACCCCCCTCCGTGAATTATTTGACCCCTCCGTGAATTATTTAACCCCCTCCGTGAATTATTTGACCCCTCCGTGAATTATTTACCCCCCTCCGTGAATTATTTGACCCCTCCGTGAATTATTTTACCCCTCCGTGAATTTTTTACCCCCCGTCCGTGAATTATTTGACCCCTCCGTGAATTATTTACCCCCCTCCGTGAATTATATGACCCCTCTGTGAATTGTTTACCCCCCTCCGTGAATTATTGGACCCCTCCGTGAATTGTTTACCCCCCTCCGTGCATTATATGACCCCTCCGTGAATTGTTTACCCCCCTCAGTGAATTATTTGACCCCTTCGTGAATTATTTTTCCCCCCTCCGTGAATTATTTGACCCCTCCGTGAATTATTTGACCCCTCCGTGAATTATTTGACCCCTCCGTGAATTGTTTACCCCCCTCCGTGAATTACATGACCCCTCCGTGAAGTATTTACCCCCCTCCGTGAATTATATGACCCCTCCGTGAATTGTTTACCCCCCTCCGTGAATTTTTTGACCCCTCCGTGACTCATTTACCTCCCCTCCGTGAATTGTTTGACCTCTCCGTGAATTGTTTACCCCCCTCCGTGAATTATATGACCCCTCCGTGAATTGTTTATCCCCCTCCGTGAATTATTTGACCCCTTGGTGAATTATACGACCCCTCCGTGAATTATTTGACCCCTCCGTGAATTTTTTACCCCCCTCCGTGAATTATATGACCGCTCCGTGAATTTTTTACCCCCCTCCGTGAATTATATGACCCCTCCGTGAATTTTTTACCCCCCTCCGTGAATTATATGACCCCTCCGTGAATTGTTTACCCCCCTCCGTGAATTTTTTGACCCCTCCGTGAATTATTTACCCCCCTCCGTGAATTATTTGACCCCTCCGTGAATTGTTTACCCCCCTCCGAGAATTATTTGACCCCTTCGTGAATTATTTACCCCCCTCCGTGAATTATATGACCCCTCCGTGAATTGTTTACCCCCCTCCGTGAATTATTTGACCCCTCCGTGAATTATTTACCCCCCTCCGTGAATTGTTCACCCCCCTCCGTGAATTATTTGACCCCTCCGTGAATTGTTTACCCCCCTCCGTGAATTATATGACCCCTCCGTGAATTGTTTACCCCCCTCCGTGAATTCTTTGACCCCTCCGTGAATTGTTTACCCCCCTCCGTGAATTTTTTTGACCCCTCCGTGAATTATTTACCCCCCTCCGTGAATTATATGACCCCTCCGTGAATTGTTTACCCCCCTCCGTGAATTATTTCACCCCTCCGTGAATTATTTACCCCCCTCCGTGAATTGTTCACCCCCCTCCGTGAATTATTTGACCCCTCCGTGAATTGTTTACCCCCCTCCGTGAATTATATGACCCCTCTGTGAATTGTTTACCCCCCTCCGTGAATTCTTTGACCCCTCCGTGAATTGTTTACCCCCCTCCGTGAATTTTTTGACCCCTCCGTGAATTATTTACCCCCCTCCGTGAATTATATGACCCCTCCGTGAATTGTTTACCCCCCTCCGTGAATTATTTGACCCCTCCGTGAATTGTTTACCCCCCTCCGTGAATTATATGACCCCTCCGTGAATTGTTTACCCCCCTCCGTGAATTATTTGACCCTTCCGTGAATTATTTGACCCCTCCGTGAATTATATGACCCCTCCGTGAATTGTTTACCCCCCTCCGTGAATTATTTGACCCCTTCATATTATTTACCCCCCTCCGTGAATTATTTGACCCCTCCGTGAATTCTTTACCCCCCTCCGTGAATTATTTGACCCCTTCGTGAATTATTTACCCCCCTCCGTGAATTATATGACCCCTCCGTGAATTGTTTACCCCCCTCCGTGAATTATTTGACCCCTCCGTGAATTATTTACCCCCCTCCGTGAATTGTTTACCCCCCTCCGTGAATTTTTTTGACCCCTCCGTGAATTATTTGGCCCCCTCCGTGAATTATATGACCCCTCCGTGAATTGTTTACCCCCCTCCGTGAATTATTTGACCCCTCCGTGAATTGTTTACCCCCCTCCGTGAATTATATGACCCCTCCGTGAATTGTTTACCCCCCTCCGTGAATTTTTTGACCCCTCCGTGAATTATTTACCCCCCTCCGTGAATTATTTGACCCATCCGTGAATTGTTTACCCCCCTCTGTGAATTTTTTGATCCCTTCGTGAATTATTTACCCCCCTCCGTGAATTATATGACCCCTCCGTGAATTGTTTACCCCCCTCCGTGAATTATTTAACCCCCTCCGTGAATTATTTGACCCCTCCGTGAATTATTTACCCCCCTCCGTGAATTATTTGACCCCTCCGTGAATTATTTTACCCCTCCGTGAATTATATGACCCCTCTGTGAATTGTTTACCCCCCTCCGTGAATTTTTGGACCCCTCCGTGAATTGTTTACCCCCCTCCGTGCATTATATGACCCCTCCGTGAATTGTTTACCCCCCTCAGTGAATTATTTGACCCCTTCGTGAATTATTTTTCCCCCCTCCGTGAATTATTTGACCCCTCCGTGAATTATTTGACCCCTCCGTGAATTATTTGACCCCTCCGTGAATTGTTTACCCCCCTCCGTGAATTACATGACCCCTCCGTGAAGTATTTACCCCCCTCCGTGAATTATATGACCCCTCCGTGAATTGTTTACCCCCCTCCGTGAATTATTTGACCCCTCCGTGAATCATTTACCTCCCCTCCGTGAATTGTTTGACCTCTCCGTGAATTGTTTACCCCCCTCCGTGAATTATATGACCGCTCCGTGAATTGTTTATCCCCCTCCGTGAATTATTTGACCCCTTGGTGAATTATACGACCCCTCCGTGAATTATTTGACCCCTCCGTGAATTTTTTACCCCCCTCCGTGAATTATATGACCGCTCCGTGAATTTTTTAACCCCCTCCGTGAATTATACGACCCCTCCGTGAATTATTTACCCCTCTCCGTGAATTATATGACCCCTCCGTGAATTGTTTACCCCCCTCCGTGAATTTTTTGACCCCTCCGTGAATTATTTACCCCCCTCCGTGAATTATTTGACCCCTCCGTGAATTGTTTACCCCCCTCCGTGAATTATTTGACCCCTCCGTGAATTGTTCACCCCCCTCCGTGAATTATTTGACCCCTCCGTGAATTGTTTACCCCCCTCCGTGAATTATATGACCCCTCCGTGAATTGTTTACCCCCCTCCGTGAATTCTTTGACCCCTCCGTGAATTGTTTACCCCCCTCCGTGAATTTTTTTGACCCCTCCGTGAATTATTTACCCCCCTCCGTGAATTATATGACCCCTCCGTGAATTGTTTACCCCCCTCCGTGAATTATTTGACCCCTCCGTGAATTGTTTACCCCCCTCCGTGAATTATATGACCCCTCCGTGAATTGTTTACCCCCCTCTGTGAATTTTTTGACCCCTCCGTGAATTATTTACCCCCCTCCGTGAATTATTTGACCCATCCGTGAATTGTTTACCCCCCTCTGTGAATTTTTTGATCCCTTCGTGAATTATTTACCCCCCTCCGTGAATTATATGACCCCTCCGTGAATTGTTTACCCCCCTCCGTGAATTATTTAACCCCCTCCGTGAATTATTTGACCCCTCCGTGAATTATTTACCCCCCTCCGTGAATTATTTGACCCCTCCGTGAATTGTTTACCCCCCTCCGTGAATTATTTGACCCCTTCGTGAATTATTTACCCCCCTCCGTGAATTATATGACCCCTCCGTGAATTGTTTACCCCCCTCCGTGAATTATTTGACCCCTCCGTGAATTATTTACCCCCCTCCGTGAATTGTTCACCCCCCTCCGTGAATTATTTGACCCCTCCGTGAATTGTTTACCCCCCTCCGTGAATTATATGACCCCTCCGTGAATTGTTTACCCCCCTCCGTGAATTCTTTGACCCCTCCGTGAATTGTTTACCCCCCTCCGTGAATTTTTTTGACCCCTCCGTGAATTATTTACCCCCCTCCGTGAATTATATGACCCCTCCGTGAATTGTTTACCCCCCTCCGTGAATTATTTGACCCCTCCGTGAATTGTTTACCCCCCTCCGTGAATTATATGACCCCTCCGTGAATTGTTTACCCCCCTCCGTGAATTTTTTGACCCCTCCGTGAATTATTTACCCCCCTCCGTGAATTATTTGACCCATCCGTGAATTGTTTACCCCCCTCTGTGAATTTTTTGATCCCTTCGTGAATTATTTACCCCCCTCCGTGAATTATATGACCCCTCCGTGAATTGTTTACCCCCCTCCGTGAATTATTTAACCCCCTCCGTGAATTATTTGACCCCTCCGTGAATTATTTACCCCCCTCCGTGAATTATTTGACCCCTCCGTGAATTATTTTACCCCTCCGTGAATTATATGACCCCTCTGTGAATTGTTTACCCCCCTCCGTGAATTATTGGACCCCTCCGTGAATTGTTTACCCCCCTCCGTGCATTATATGACCCCTCCGTGAATTGTTTACCCCCCTCAGTGAATTATTTGACCCCTTCGTGAATTATTTTTCCCCCCTCCGTGAATTATTTGACCCCTCCGTGAATTATTTGACCCCTCCGTGAATTATTTGACCCCTCCGTGAATTGTTTACCCCCCTCCGTGAATTACATGACCCCTCCGTGAAGTATTTACCCCCCTCCGTGAATTATATGACCCCTCCGTGAATTGTTTACCCCCCTCCGTGAATTATTTGACCCCTCCGTGAATCATTTACCTCCCCTCCGTGAATTGTTTGACCTCTCCGTGAATTGTTTACCCCCCTCCGTGAATTATATGACCGCTCCGTGAATTGTTTATCCCCCTCCGTGAATTATTTGACCCCTTGGTGAATTATACGACCCCTCCGTGAATTATTTGACCCCTCCGTGAATTTTTTACCCCCCTCCGTGAATTATATGACCCCTCCGTGAATTTTTTACCCCCCTCCGTGAATTATATGACCCCTCCGTGAATTGTTTACCCCCCTCCGTGAATTTTTTGACCCCTCCGTGAATTATTTACCCCCCTCCGTGAATTATTTGACCCCTCCGTGAATTGTTTACCCCCCTCCGTGAATTATTTGACCCCTTCGTGAATTATTTACCCCCCTCCGTGAATTATATGACCCCTCCGTGAATTGTTTACCCCCCTCCGTGAATTATTTGACCCCTCCGTGAATTATTTACCCCCCTCCGTGAATTGTTCACCCCCCTCCGTGAATTATTTGACCCCTCCATGAATTGTTTACCCCCCTCCGTGAATTATATGACCCCTCCGTGAATTGTTTACCCCCCTCCGTGAATTCTTTGACCCCTCCCTGAATTGTTTACCCCCCTCCGTGAATTTTTTTGACCCCTCCGTGAATTATTTACCCCCCTCCGTGAATTATATGACCCCTCCGTGAATTGTTTACCCCCCTCCGTGAATTATTTGACCCCTCCGTGAATTGTTTACCCCCCTCCGTGAATTATATGACCCCTCCGTGAATTGTTTACCCCCCTCCGTGAATTTTTTGACCCCTCCGTGAATTATTTACCCCCCTCCGTGAATTATATGACCCCTCCGTGAATTGTTTACCCCCCTCTGTGAATCTTTTGACCCCTTCGTGAATTATTTACCCCCCTCCGTGAATTATATGACCCCTCCGTGAATTGTTTACCCCCCTCCGTGAATTATTTGACCCCTCCGTGAATTATTTAACCCCCTCCGTGAATTATTTGACCCCTCCGTGAATTATTTACCCCCCTCCGTGAATTATTTGACCCCTCCGTGAATTATTTTACCCCTCCGTGAATTTTTTACCCCCCGTCCGTGAATTATTTGACCCCTCCGTGAATTATTTACCCCCCTCCGTGAATTATATGACCCCTCTGTGAATTGTTTACCCCCCTCCGTGAATTATTGGACCCCTCCGTGAATTGTTTACCCCCCTCCGTGCATTATATGACCCCTCCGTGAATTGTTTACCCCCCTCAGTGAATTATTTGACCCCTTCGTGAATTATTTTTCCCCCCTCCGTGAATTATTTGACCCCTCCGTGAATTATTTGACCCCTCCGTGAATTATTTGACCCCTCCGTGAATTGTTTACCCCCCTCCGTGAATTACATGACCCCTCCGTGAAGTATTTACCCCCCTCCGTGAATTATATGACCCCTCCGTGAATTGTTTACCCCCCTCCGTGAATTATTTGACCCCTCCGTGAATCATTTACCTCCCCTCCGTGAATTGTTTGACCTCTCCGTGAATTGTTTACCCCCCTCCGTGAATTATATGACCGCTCCGTGAATTGTTTATCCCCCTCCGTGAATTATTTGACCCCTTGGTGAATTATACGACCCCTCCGTGAATTATTTGACCCCTCCGTGAATTTTTTACCCCCCTCCGTGAATTATATGACCGCTCCGTGAATTGTTTACCCCCCTCCGTGAATTTTTTGACCCCTCAGTGAATTGTTTACCCCCCTCCGTGAATTATATGACCCCTCCGTGAATTGTTTACCCCCGTCCGTGAATTATTTGACCCCTCCGTGAATTGTTTACCCCCCTCCGTGAATTATTTGACCCCTCCGTCAATTATTTACCCCCCTCCGTGAATTATTCGACCCCTCCGTAAATTGTTTACCCCTCTCCGTGAATTATTTGACCCCTCCGTGAATTGTTTACCCCCCTCCGTGAATTATTTGACCCCTCCGTGAATTGTTTACCCCCCTCTGTGAATTATATCACCCCTCCGTGAATCGTTTACCCCCCTCCGTGAATTATTTGACCCCTCCGTGAATTATTTGTCCTCCTCCGTGAATTATTTGACCCCTCCGTGAATCGTTTACCCCCCGCCGTGAATTTTTTGACCCCTCGGTGAATTATACGACCCCTCCGTAAATTGTTTACCCCCCTCCGTGAATTATTTGACCCCTCCGTGAATTGTTTACCCCCCTCCGTGAATTATTTGACCCCTCCGTGAATTGTTTACCCCCCTCCGTGAATTATTTGACCCCTCCGTGAATTGTTTACCCCCCTCCGTGAATTATTTGACCCCTCCGTGAATTGTTTACCCCCCTCCGTGAATTATTTGACCCCTCCGTGACTTATTTATCCCCCTCCGTGAATTATTTGACCCCTCGGTGAATTATACGACCCCTCCGTGAATTGTTTACCCCCCTCCGTGAATTATATGACCGCTCCGTGAATTGTTTACCCCCCTCCGTGAATTATTTTGCCCCTCAGTGAATTGTTTAGCCCCCTCCGTGAATTATATGACCCCTCCGTGAATTGTTTACCCCCATCCGTGAATTATTTGACCCCTCCGTGAATTGTTTACCCCCCTTCCTGAATTATTTGACCCCTCCGTGAATTATTTACCCCCCTCCGTGAATTGTATGACCCCTCCGTGAATTGTTTACCCCTCTCCGTGAATTAGTTGACCCCTCCGTGAATTGTTTACCCCCCTCTGTGAATTATATCACCCCTCCGTGAATTGTTTACCCCCCTCCGTGAATTATTTGACCCCTCCGTGAATTATTTGACCCCTCCGTGAATTATTTGACCCCTCCGTGAATTGTTTACCCCCCTCCGTGAATAATCTGACCCCTCTGTGAATTATTTAACCCCCTCCGTGAATTATATGACACCTCCGTGAATTGTTTACCCCCCTCCGTGAATTATTTGACCCCTCCGTGAATTATTTACCCCCCTCCGTGAATTATTTGACCCCTCCGTGAATTGTTTACCCCCCGCCGTGAATTATTTGACCCCTCCGTGAATTGTTTACCCCCCTCCGTGAATTATTTGACCCCTGCGTGAATTCTTTACCCCCCTCCGTGAATTATATGACCCCTCCGTGAATTGTTTACCCCCCTCTATGAATTTTTTGACCCCCCCGTGAATTATTTTTCCCCCCTCCGTGAATTATTTGACCCCTCCGTGAATTATTTGACCCCTCCGTGAATTATTTGACCCCTCCGTGAATTGTTTACCCCCCTCCGTGAATTATACGACCCCTCCGTGAATTATTTACCCCTCTCCGTGAATTATATGACCCCTCCGTGAATTGTTTACCCCCCTCCGTGAATTATTTGACCCCTCCGTGAATCATTTACCCCCCCTCCGTGAATTGTTTGACCTCTCCGTGAATTGTTTACCCCCCTATGTGAATTATTTGACCCCTCCATGAATTATCTACCCCCCTCCGTGAATTATATGACCCCTCCGTGAATTGATTACCCCCCTCCGTGAATTATTTGACCCCTCGGTGAATTATACGACCCCTCCGTGAATTGTTTACCCCCCTCCGTGAATTATTTGACCCCTGCGTGAATTCTTTACCCCCCTCCGTGAATTATATGACCCCTCCGTGAATTGTTTACCCCCCTCTATGAATTTTTTGACCCCCCCGTGAATTATTTTTTCCCCCTCCGTGAATTATTTGACCCCTCCATGAATTATTTGACCCCTCCGTGAATTATTTGACCCCTCCGTGAATTGTTTACCCCCCTCCGTGAATTATATGACCCCTCCGTGAATTATTTACCCCCCTCCGTGAATTATACGACCGCTCCGTGAATTGTTTACCCCCCTCCGTGAATTATTTGACCCCTGAGTGAATTGTTTTCCCCCCTCCGTGAATTATATGACCCCTCCGTGAATTGTTTACCCCCATCCGTGAATTATTTGACCCCTCCGTGAATTGTTTACCCCCCTCCGTGAATTGTTTGACCCCTCCGTGCATTTTTTACCCCCCTGCGTGAATTATTTGACCCCTCCGTGAATCGTTTACCCCTCTCCGTGAATTAGTTGACCCCTCCGTGAATTATTTACACCCCTCCGTGAATTATATGACCCCTCCGTGAATTATTTGACCCCTCCCTGACTTGTTTACCCCCCTCTGTGAATTATATCATCCCTCCGTGAATTGTTTACCCCCCTCCGTGAATTATTTGACCCCTCCGTGAATTATTTGACCCCTCCGTGAATTATTTGACCCCTCCGTGAATTGTTTAGCCCCCTCCGTGAATTATTTGACCCCTCTGTGAAATATTTAACCCCCTTCCTTGAATTATATGACCCCTCCGTGAATTGTTTACCCCCCTCCGTGAACTATTTGACCCCTCCGTGATTTATTTACCCCCCTCCATGAATTATTTGACCCCTCCGTGAATTGTTTACCCCCCTCCGTGAATTATTTGACCCCTCCGTGAATCATTTACCCCCCCTCCGTGAATTATATGACCCCTCTGTGAATTGTTTACCCCCCTCGGTGAATTATTTGACCCCTCGGTGAATTATACGACCCCTCCGTGAATTGTTTACCCCCCTCCGTGACTTATTTGACCCCTCTGTGAATTGTTTACCCCCCTCCGTGAATTATTTGACCCCTCCGTGAATTATTTATCCCCCTTCGTGAATTATTTGACCCTTCGGTGAATTATACGACCCCTCCGTGAATTATTTACCCCCCTCCGTGAATTATATGACCGCTCCGTGAATTGTTTACCCCGCTCCGTGAATTATTGGACCCCTCCGTGAATTCTTTACCCCCCTCCGTGAATTATTTGACCCCTCCGTGCATTGTTTACACCCCTCCGTGAATTATTTACACCCCTCCGTGAATTATATGACCCCTCCGTGAACTGTTTACCCCCCTCCGTGAATTATTTGACCCCTCCGTGAATTGTTTACCCCCCTCTGTGAATTATATCACCCCTCGGTGAATTGTTTACCCCCCTCCGTGAATTTTTTGACCCCCCCACTGAATCATTTTTCCTCCTCCGTGAATTATTTGACCCCTCCGTGAATTCTTTGACCCCTCCGTGAATTGTTTACCCCCTTCCGTGAATTATTTGACCCCTCTGTGAATTATTTAACCCCCTCCGTGAATTATATGACCCCTCCGTGAATTATTTACCCCCCTCCGTGAATTATTTGACCCCTACGTGAATTGTTTACCCCCCTCCGTGAATTATTTGACCCCTCCGTGAATTGTTTACCCCCCTCCGTGAATTATTTTTCCCCCCTCCGTGAATTGTTTACCCCCCTCCGTGAATTAGTTGACCCCTCCGTGAATTATTTACACCCCTCCGTGAATGATATGACCCCTCCGTGAATTATTTACCCCCCTCCGTGAATTGTTTGACCCCTCCGTGAATCGTTTACCCCCCTCCGTGAATTATTTACACCCCTCCGTGAATTATATGACCCCTCCGTGACCCGTTTACCCCCCTCTGTGAATTGTATCACCCCTCCGTGAATTGTTTACCCCCCTCCGTGAATTATTTGACCCCTCCGTGAATTATTTGACCCCTCCGTGAATTGTTTACCCCCCTCCGTGAATTATTTGACCCCTCCGTGAATTGTTTACCCCCCTCCGTGAATTATTTGACCCCTCCGTGAATTGTTTACCCCCCTCCGTGAATTATATGACCCCTCCGTGAATTGTTTACCCCCCTCTATGAATTTTTGACCCCTCCGTGAATTTTTTTCCCCCCTCCGTGAATTATTTGACCCCTCCGTGAATCATTTGACCCCTCCGTGAATTATTTGACCCCTCCGTGAATTTTTTACCCCCCTCCGTGAATTATATGACCCCTAAGTGAATTATTTACCCCCCTCCGTGAATTATATGACCCCTCCGTGAATTGTTTACCCCCCTCCGTGAATTATTTGACCCCTCCGTGAATCATTTACCCCCCCTCCGTGAATTTTATGACCCCTCCGTGAATTGTTTACCCCCCTCCGTGAATTATATGACCCCTCCGTGAATTGTTTACCCCCCTCCGTGAATTATTTGACCCCTCCGTGAATCATTTACCCCCCCTCCGTGAATTGTTTACCCCCCTCTGTGAATTATTTGACCCCTCCATGAATTATCTACCCCCCTCCGTCAATTATATGACCCCTCCGTGAATTGATTACCCCCCTCCGTGAATTATTTGACCCCTCGGTGAATTATACGACCCCTCCGTGAATTGTTTACCCCCCTCGGTGACTTATTTGACCCCTCCGTGAGTTATTTACCCCCCTCCGTGAATTATTTGACCCCTCCGTGAATTATTTATCCCCCTCCGTGAATTATCTGACCCCTCGGTGAATTATACCACCCCTCCGTGAATTATTTACCCCCCTCCGTGAATTATATGACCCCTCCGTGAATTGTTTACCCCCCTCCGTGAATTATTTGACCCCTGAGTGAATTATTTTCCCCCCTCCGTGAATTATATGACCCCTCCGTGAATTATTTACCCCCCTCCGTGAATTATTTGACCCCTCCGTGAATTGTTTACCCCCCTCCGTGAATTATATGACCCCTCCGTGAATTATTTACCCCCCTCCGTGAATTATATGACCCCTCCGTGAATTGTTTACCCTCCTCCTTGAATTATTTACCCCCCTCCGTGAATTATATGACCCCTCCGTGAATTGTTTACCCCCCTCCGTGAATTATTTGACCCCTCCGTGAATTGTTTACCCTCCTCCGTGAATTATTTACCCCCCTCCGTGAATTATATGACCCCTCCGTGAATTGTTTACCCCCCTCCGTGAATTATATGACCCCTCCGTGAATTATTTACCCCCCTCCGTGAATTATATGACCCCTCCGTGAATTGTTTACCCTCCTCCGTGAATTGTTTGACCCCTGAGTGAATTATTTTCCCCCCTCCGTGAATTATATGACCCCTCCGTGAATTGTTTACCCCCATCCGTGAATTATTTGACCCCTCCGTGAATTGTTTACCCCCCTCCGTGAATTGTTTGACCCCTCCGTGAATTATTTACCCCCCTCCGTGAATTATTTGACCCCTCCGGGAATTGTTTACCCCCCTCCGTGAATTATTTGACCCCTCCGTGAATTGTTTACCCCCCTCCGTGAATTAGTTGACCCCTCCGTGAATCATTTACCCCCCCTCCGTGAATTATTTACCCCCCTCCGTGAATTATATGACCCCTCCGTGAATCGTTTACCCCCCTCTGTGAATTTTTTGACCCCTCCGTGAATTGTTTACCCCCCTCTGTGAATTATATCACCCCTCCGTGAATTGCACCCCCCTCCGTGAATTATTTGACCCCTCCGTGAATGATTTGTCCTCCTCCGTGAATTATTTGACCCCTCCGTGAATTATTTGACCCCTCCGTGAATTGTTTACCCCCCTCCGTGAATTATTTGACCCCTCTGTGAATTATTTAACCCCCTCCGTGAATTATATGACCCCTCCGTGAATTGTTTACCCCCCTCCGTGAATTATTTGACCCCTCCGTGATTTATTTACCCCCCTCCATGAATTATTTGACCCCTCCGTGAATTGTTTACCCCCCTCCGTGAATTATTTGACCCCTCCGTGAATCATTTACCCCCCCTCCGTGAATTATGTGACCCCTCCGTGAATTGTTTACCCCCCTCGGTGAATTATTTGACCCCTCGGTGAATTATACGACCCCTCCGTGAATTGTTTACCCCCCTCCGTGACTTATTTGACCCCTCTGTGAATTGTTTACCCCCCTCCGTGAATTATTTGACCCCTCCGTGAATTATTTATCCCCCTCCGTGAATTATTTGACCCCTCGGTGAATTATACGACCCCTCCGTGAATTATTTACCCCCCTCCGTGAATTATATGACCGCTCCGTGAATTGTTTACCCCCCCCCCCGTGAATTATTTGACCCCTCCGTGAATTCTTTACCCCCCTCCGTGAATTATTTGACCCCTCCGTGAATTGTTTACCCCCCTCCGTGAATTAGTTGACCCCTCCGTGAATTATTTACACCCCTCCGTGAATTATATGACCCCTCCGTGAACTGTTTACCCCCCTCCGTGAATTATTTGACCCCTCCGTGAATTGTTTACCCCCCTCTGTGAATTATATCACCCCTCCGTGAATTGTTTGACCCCTCCGTGAATTATTTTTCCTCCTCCGTGAATTTTTTGACCCCTCCGTGAATTTTTTACCCCCCTCTGTGAATTATATCACCCCTCCGTGAATTATTTGACCCCTCCGTGAATTTTTTTCCTCCTCCGTGAATTATTTGACCCCTCCGTGAATTATTTGACCCCTCCGTGAATTGTTTACCCCCCTCCGTGAATTATTTCACCCCTCTGTGAATTATTTAACCCCCTCCGTGAATTATATGACCCCTCCGTGAATTGTTTACCCCCCTCCATGAATTATTTGACCCCTCCGTGAATTGTTTACCCCCCTCCGTGAATTATTTGACCCCTCCGTGAATCATTTACCCCCCCTCCGTGAATTATGTGACCCCTCCGTGAATTGTTTACCCCCCTCGGTGAATTATTTGACCCCTCGGTGAATTATACGACCCCTCCGTGAATTGTTTACCCCCCTCCGTGACTTATTTGACCCCTCTGTGAATTGTTTACCCCCCTCCGTGAATCATTTGACCCCTCCGTGAATTATTTGACCCCTCGGTGAATTATACGACCCCTCGGTGAATTATTTACCCCCCTCCGTGAATTATATGACCGCTCCGTGAATTGTTTACCCCCCTCCGTGAATTATTTGACCCCTCCGTGAATTCTTTACCCCCCTCCGTGATTTATTTGACCCCTCCGTGAATTGTTTACCCCCCTCCGTGAATTAGTTGACCCCTCCGTGAATTATTTACACCCCTCCGTGAATTATATGGCCCCTCCGTGAACTGTTTACCCCCCTCCGTGAATTATTTGACCCCTCCGTGAATTGTTTACCCCCCTCTGTGAATTATATCACCCCTCCGTGAATTGTTTGACCCCTCCGTGAATTATTTTTCCTCCTCCGTGAATTATTTGACCCCTCCGTGAATTGTTTACCCCCCTCCGTGAATTATTTGACCCCTCCGTGAATTATTTTTCCTCCTCCGTGAATTATTTGACCCCTCCGTGAATTATTTGACCCCTCCGTGAATTGTTTACCCCCCTCCGTGAATTATTTCACCCCTCTGTGAATTATTTAACCCCCTCCGTGAATTATATGACCCCTCCGTGAATTGTTTACCCCCCTCCGTGAATTATTTGACCCCTCCGTGAATTTTTTACCCCCCTCCGTGAATTATTTGACCCCTACGTGAATTGTTTACCCCCCTCCGTAAATTTTTTTTCCCCCCTCCGTGAATTGTTTACCCCCCTCCGTGAATTATTTGACCCCTCCGTGAATTCTTTACCCCCCTCCGTGAATTATTTGACCCCTCCGTGAATTGTTTACCCCCCTCCGTGAATTAGTTCACCCCTCCGTGAATTATTTACACCCCTCCGTGAATTATATGACCCCTCCGTGAACTGTTTACCCCCCTCCGTGAATTATTTACACCCCTCCGTGAATTATATGACCCCTTCCTGAACTGTTTACCCCCCTCCGTGAATTATATCACCCCTCCGTGAATTGTTTACCCCCCTCCGTGAATTATTTGACCCCTCCGTGAATTATTTTTCCTCCTCCGTGAATTATTTGACCCCTCCGTGAATTATATGACCCCTCCGTGAATTGTTTACCCCCCTCCGTGAATTATTTGACCCCTCCGTGATTTATTTACCCCCCTCCATGAATTATTTGACCTCTCCGTGAATTGTTTCCCCCCCTCCGTGAATTTTTTGACCTCTCCATGAATTATCTACCCCCCTCCGTGAATTATATTACCCCTCCGTGAATTGTTTACCCCCTTCGGTGAATTATTTGACCCTTCGGTGAATTATACGATCCCTCCGTGAATTATTTACCCCCCTCCGTGAATTATATGACCGCTCCGTGAATTGTTTACCCCCCTCCGTGAATTATTTGACCCCTCCGTGAATCATTTACCCCCCTCCGTGAATTATTTGACCCCTCCGTGAATTGTTTACCCCCCTCCGTGAATTAGTTGACCCCTCCGTGAATTATTTACACCCCTCCGTGAATTATATGACCCCTCCATGAACTGTTTACCCCCCTCCGTGAATTATTTGACCCCTCCGTGAATTGTTTACCCCCCTCTGTGAATTCTATCACCCCTCCGTTAATTGTTTACCCCCCTCCGTGAATTATTTGACCCCTCCGTGAATTATTTTTCCTCCTCCGTGAATTATTTGACCCCTCCGTGAATTATTTGACCCCTCCGTGAATTGTTTACCCCCCTCCGTGAATTATTTGACCCCTCTGTGAATTATTAGACCCCCTCCGTGAATTATATGACCCCTCCGTGAATTGTTTACCCCCCTCCGTGAATTATTTGACCCCTCCGTGAATTATTTACCCCCCTCCGTGAATTATTTGACCCCTACGTGAGTTATTTACCCCCCTCCGTGAATTATTTAACCCCTCCGTGAATTGTTTACCCCCCTCCGTGAATTATTTGACCCCTCCGTGAATTATTTACCCCCCTCCGTGAATTATTTGACCCCTCCGTGAATTCTATACCCCCCTCCGTGAATTATATGACCCCTCCGTGAATTGTTTACCCCCCTCCGTGAATTGTTTACCCCCCTCCGTGAATTATTTTCCCCCCCTCCGTGAATTATTTGACCCCTCCGTGAATTGTTTACCCCCCTCCGTGAATTATTTGACCCCTCCGTGAATTATATGACCCCTCCGTGAATTGTTTACCCCCCTCCGTGAATTATTTGACCCCTCCATGAATTGTTTACCCCCCTCCGTGAATTGTTTGACCCCTCCGTGAATTGTTTACCCCCGTCAGTGAATTATTTGACCCCTCCGTGAATTATTTGACCCCTCCGTGAATTGTTTACCCCCCTCCGTGAATTATTTGACCCCTCCGTGAATTATTTACCCCCCTCCGTGAATTATATGACCCCTCCGTGAATTGTTTACCCCCCTCCGTGAATTATTGAACCCCTCCGTGAATTTTTCACCCCCCTCCGTGAATTTTTTACCCCCCTCCGTGAATTTTTTGACCCCTGCGTGAATTGTTTACCCCCCTCCGTGAATTTTTTGACCCCTCCGTGAATTGTTTGACCCCTCCGTGAATTATATGACCCCTCCTTGAAATCTTTACCCCCCTCCGTGAATTATTTGACCCCTCCGTGAATTATTTACCCTCCTCCGTAAATTATTTGACCTCTCCGTGAATTGTTTACCCCCCCCCGTGAATTATTTGACCCCTCCGTGAATTTTTTACCCCCCTCCGTGAATTATTTGACCCCTCCGTGAATTATTTGACCCCTCCGTGAATTGTTCACCCCCCTCCGTGAATGATTTGACCCCTCCGTGAAGTGTTTACCCCCCTCCGTGAATTATTTGACCCCTCCGTGAATTGTTTACCCCCCTCCGTGAATTATTTGACCCCTCCGTGAATTTTTTAGCCCCCTCCGTGAATTATTTGACCCCTCCGTGAATTGTTTATCCCCCTTCAAGAATTATTTGACCCCTCCGTGAATTGTTTACCCCCCTCCGTGAATTATTTGACCTCTGCGTGAATTATTTCCCCCCCTCCGTGAATTATATGACCCCTCCGTGAATTATTTACCCCCCTCCGTGAATTATTTGACCCCTCCGTGAATTATGTGACCCCTCCGTGAATTCTTTACCCCCCTCCGTGAATTATTTCACCCCTCCGTGAATTATTTACCCCCCTCCGTGAATTATTTGACCCCTGCGTGAATTGTTTACCCCCCTCTGTGAATTATTTACCCCCCTCCGTGAATTATTTGACCCCTCCGTGAAGTGTTTACCCCCCTCCGTGAATCGTTTGACCCTACCGTGAATTGTTTACCCCCCTCCGTGAATTATTTGACCCCTCCGTGAATTTTTTACCCCCCTCCGTGAATTATTTGACCCCTCCGTGAATTGTTTACCCCCCTCCTGGAATCATTTGACTCCTCCGTGAATTGTTTACCCCCCTCCGTGAATTATTTGACCCCTCCGCGAACTGTTTACCTCCCTCCGTGAATTATTTGACCCCTCCGTGAATTTATTGACCCCTCCGTGAATTGTTTATGCCCCACCGTGAATTATTTGACCCCTGCGTGAATTATTTCCCCCCCTCCGTGAATTATATGACCCCTCCGTGAATTATTTACCCCCCTCCGTGAATGATTTGACCCCTCCGTGAATTATTTGACCCCTCCGTGAATTGTTTACCCCCCTCCGTGAATTATTTGACCCCTCCGTGAATTGTTTACCCCCCTTTGTGAATTATATCACCTTTCTGTGAATTGTTTACCCCCCTCCGTGAATTATTTGACCCCTCCGTGAATTATTTACCCCCCTCCGTGAATTATTTGACCCCTCCGTGAATTGTTTACCCCCCTCTGTGAATTATTTACCCCCCTCGGTGAATTATTTGACCCCTCCGTGAATTGTTTACCCCCCCCTCCGTGAATTATTTGACCCCTCCGTGAATTTTTTACCTTCCTCCGTGAATTATTTGACCCCTCCGTGAATTGTTTACCCCCCTCCGTGAATTATTTACCCCCCTCCGTGAATTATTTGACCCCTCCGTGAGTTTTTCGACCCCTCCGTGAATTTTTTACCCCCCTCCGTGAATCATTTGACCCCCCCGTGAATTGTTCACCCCCCTCCGTGAATTATTTGACCCCTCCGTGAATTATTTACCCCCCTCTGTGAATTATTTGACCCCTCCGTGAATTTTTTACCCCCCTCCGTGAATTATTTGACCCCTCCGTGAACTGTTTACCCCCCTCTGTGAATTATTTACCCCCCTCGGTGAATTATTTGACCCCTCCGTGAATTGTTTACCCCCCTCCGTGAATTATTTGACCCCTCTGTGAATTTTTTACCCCCCTTCGTGAATTATTTGACCCCTCCGTGAATTGTTTACCCCCCTCCGTGAATTGTTTACCCCCCTCCGTGAATTGTTTACCCCCCTCTGTGAATTATTTACCCCCCTCGGTGAATTATTTGACCCCTCCGTGAATTGTCTACCCCCCTCCGTGAATTATTTCACCCCTCGGTGAATATTTTACCCCCCTCCGTGAATTATTTGACCCCTCCGTGAATTGTTCACCCCCCTCCGTGAATTATTTGACCCCTCCGTGAATTATTTACCCCCCTCCGTGAATTATTTGACCCCTCCGTGAATTGTTTACCCCCCTCTGTGAATTATTTACCCCCCTCCGTGAATTATTTGACCCCTCCGTGAATTGTTTACCCCCCTCTGTGAATTATTTGACCCCTCCGTGAATTGTTTACCCCCCTCTGTGAATTATTTACCCCCCTCGGTGAATTATTTGACCCCTCCGTGAATTGTTTACCCCCCTCCGTGAATTATTTGACCCCTCCGTGAATTATTTACCCCCCTTTGTGAATTATGTGACCCCCTCCGTGAATTGTTTACCCCCCTCCGTGAATTATTTGACCCCTCCGTGAATTATTTACCCCCCTCCGTGAATTTGTTGACCCCTCCGTGAGTTATTCGACCCCTCCGTGAATTTTTTACCCCCCTCCGTGAATTATTTGACCCCTCCGTGAATTGTTCACCCCCCTCGGTGAATTTTTTGACCCCTCCGTGAATTGTTTACCCCCTCCGTGAATTATTTGACCCCTCCGTGAATTGTTTACCCCCCTCTGTTTATTTTACTTGACCCCTCCGTGAATTGTTTACCCCCCTCTGTGAATTATTTACCCCCCTCGGTGAATTATTTGACCCCTCCATGAATTGTCTACCCCCCTCCGTGAATTATTTGACCCCTCCGTGAATTGTTCACCCCCCTCGGTGAATTTTTTGACCCCTCCGTGAATTGTTTACCCCCCTCCGTGAATTATTTGACCCCTCCGTGAATTGTTTACCCCCCTCTGTGAATTATTTGACCCCTCCGTGAATTGTTTACCCCCCTTTGTGAATTATTTACCCCCCTCGGTGAATTATTTACCCCCCTCTGAATTATTTGACCCCTCCGTGAATTGTTTACCCCCCTCCGTGAATTATTTGACCCCGCCGTGAAATATTTACCCCCCTCGGTGAATTATTTGACCCCTCCGTGAATTGTTTACCCCCCTTTGTGAATTATTTACCCCCCTGCGTGAATTATTTGACCCCTCCGTGAGTTATTCGACCCCTCCGTGAATTTTTTACCCCCCTCCGTGAATTATTTGACCCCTCCGTGAATTGTTCACCCCCCTCGGTGAATTTTTTGACCCCTCCGTGAATTGTTTACCCCCCTCCGTGAATTATTTGACCCCCTCCGTGAATTGTTTACCCCCCTCTGTGAATTATTTGACCCCTCCGTGAATTGTTTACCCCCCTCTGTGAATTATTTACCCCCCTCGGTGAATTATTTACCCCCCTCTGAATTATATGACCCCTCCGTGAATTATTTACCCCCCTGCGTGAATTATTTGACCCCTCCGTGAGTTATTTGACCCCTCCGTGAATTTTTTACCCCCCTCCGTGAATTATTTGACCCCTCCGTGAATTGTTCACCCCCCTCCGTGAATTATTTGACCCCTCCGTAAATTATTTACCCCCTTCCGTGAATTATTTGACCCCTCCGTGAATTGTTTACCCCCCTCCGTGAATTATTTCACTCCTCCGTGAATTATTTACCCCCCTCGGTGAATTATTTGACCCCTCTGTGAATTGTTTGACCCCTCCGTGAATTATGTGACCCCTCCGTGAATTGTTTACCCCCCTCCGTGAATCATTTGACCCCTCCGTGAATTATTTGACCCCTCCGTGAATTGTTTACCCCCCCCTCCGTGAATCATTTGACCCCTCGGTGAATTTTTTAACCCCCTCCGTGAATTATTTGACCCCTCCGTGAATTGTTCACCCCCCTCCGTGAATTATTTGACCCCTCCGTGAATTATTTACCCCCCTCCGTGAATTATTTGACCCCTCCGTGAATTGTTTACCCCCCTCCGTGAATTATTTGACCCCTCCGTGAATTGTTTGCCCCCCTCTGTGAATTATTTGACCCCTCCGTGAATTGTTTACCCCCCTCTGTGAATTATTTACCCCCCACGGTGAATTGTTTGACCCCTCCGTGAATTGTTTACCCCCCTCCGTGAATTATTTGACCCCTCCGTGAATTATTTACCCCCCTTTGTGAATTATGTGACCCCCTCCGTGAATTGTTTACCCCCCTCCGTGAATCATTTGACCCCTCCGTGAATATTTACCCCCCTCCGTGAATTATTTGACCCCTCCGTGAATTGTTTACCCCCCTCAGTGAATTATTTCACCCCGCCGTGAATTATTTACCCCCCTCGGTCAAATATTTGACCCCTCTGTGAATTGTTTGACCCCTCCGTGAATTATGTGACCCCTCCGTGAATTGTTTACCCCCCCCTCCGTGAATTATTTACCCCCCTCGGTGAATTATTTGACCCCTCTGTGAATTGTTTGACCCCTCCGTGAATTGTTTACCCCCCTGTGTGAATTATTCGACCCCTCCATGACTTGTTTGACCCCTCCGTGAATTGTTTGACCCCTCCGTGAATTGTTTGACCCCTCCGTGAATTGTTTGACCCCTCCGTGAATTGTTTACCCCCCTCCGTGAATTATTTGACCCCTCCGTGAATTAATAATCCCCTCTTGTGAATTATGTGACCCCCTCCGTGAATTGTTTACCCCCCTCCGTGAATTATTTGACCCCTCCGTGAATTATTTACCCCCCTCCGTGAATTATTTGACCCCTCCGTGAGTTATTCGACCCCTCCGTGAATTGTTCACCCCCCTCCGTGAATTATTTGACCCCTCCGTGAATTATTTACCCCCCTCTGTGAATTAATTTACCCCTCCGTGAATTGTTCACCCCCCTCTGTGAATTATTTGACCCCTCCGTGAAATATTTACCCCCCTCCGTGAATTTTTTGACCCCTCCGTGAATTATTTGACCCCTCCGTGAATTATTTACCCCCCTCCGTGAATTATTTACCCCCCGGCGTGAATTATTTGACCCCTCCGTGAGTTATTTGACCCCTCCGTGGATTTTTTACACCCCTCCGTGAATTATTTGACCCCTCCGTGAATTGTTCACCCCCCTCCGTGAATTATTTGACCCCTCCTTGAATTATTTACCCCCCTCCGTGAATTATTTGAACCCTCCGTGAATTATTTGACCGCTCTGTGAATTGTTTGACCCCTCCGTGAATCGTTTACCCCCCTCTGTGAATTATTCGACCCCTCCATGACTTGTTTGACCCCTCGGTGAATTGTTTGACCCCTCCGTGAATTGTTTGACCCCTCCGTGAATTGTTTGACCCCTCCGCGAATTACTTACCCCCCTCCGTGAATCGTTTGACCCTTCCGTGAATTATTTACCCCCCTCCGTGAATTGTTTGACCCCTCTGTGAATCATTTACCCCCCTCCGTGAATTATTTACCCCCCTCCGTGAATTATTTTACCCCTCTGTGAATCATTTACCCCCCTCCGTGAATTATTTCACCCCTCCGTGAATTGTTTGACCCCTCCGTGAATCCTTCTACCCCCCGGGGAGGGTTGTACACTCCCTCCGTGGAATATTTATCCACCGTGGAGGGGTGTACACTCCCTCTGTGGAATATTTATCCACTTGAAAGGGGTGTACCACCTCAGTGGAATAATTATCTAGAGCGGGGTTGTACACCACCTCACTGGAATATTTATCGAGAGGGGGGGCGTACACCACCTCAGTGGAACACTTATCCACAGGGGGGTCCTACACTACCTCAGTGGAATATTTATCCAGAGGGGGGGGGGTACACCACCTCAGTGGAATGTTTATCCAGAAGGGGGGCGCACACCAGCTGAGTGGAATATTTATCCACATGGGGGGGGGGTGCACCACCTCAGTGGAATATTTTTCCACATGGGGGGGGTACACCACCTCAGTTGAATATTTATCCAGAGGGGGGGGTACACCACGTAAGTGGAATTCTTATGCATAGGGCGGGGGGTGCACCACTTCAGTGGAATATTTATCCTGAGGGGGGGGGGTACACCACCTAAGTGGAATATTTATCCAGAGGGGGGGGATACACCACCTCAGTGGAATATCTATCCAAAGTGGAGGGCGTACACCACCTCAGTGGAACATTTTTTCACAGGGGGGGGGGGTACACCACCTCAGTGGAATATTTATCCTGAGGGGGGGGTACACCACCTCAGTGGAACACCTATCCAGAGGGGGGGGGCGTACTCCAGCAGTGGAACATTTTTCCACAGGGGCGGGGGTACACCACCTCAGTGGAATATTTGTCCACACGGGGGGGGGGGGGGGGCACCACCTCAGTGGAATATCTATCTAGAGGGGGGGGCGTACACCACCTCACTGGAACATTTTTCCACAGGGGGGGGGACACCACCTCAGTGGAATATTTATCCCGAGGGGGGGGGTACACCACCTCAGTGGAATATCTATCCAGAGGGGGGGCGCGTACACCACCCCAGTGGAACATTTTTCCACAGGGGGGGGGTATACCACCTCAGTGGAATATTTGTCCACAGGGGGGGGGGGGGCGGCACCACCTCAATGGAATATTTATCCAAAGGGTGGGGGTACACCACCTAAGTGGAATATTTTTCCCGGCCTCCCATTTTCCCCAATGCTCCATTTTTGCACCCTTTTTTTTCTTTTGGGGGGGCTGTTCCCGTGTGTTGCATGGTCTCCCATTCTTCCCAACTTTTAGTTTTCATGATGGTTTTTTTTCTGGTGGGTGGCTGTGTTGCGGGAGGGGGGGAGTGGCAGACTTTTCCTTGTCGCTTTCTGAGATGAAGGAAGGAAGGGAGGGGTCGGGTACCACACTTTTATCAGACTTTTGCTGAGATGTGTTGTATTTTATGTCCTTGACACGAGATGCCAAATCAGACTTCAGACTTCAGACTTTATACACATAGCTGCTGTCCACAAGGTTGGTTGAGAACGTCACCAATGTCCGCGCCCCATCCGGCGTGCAAAGGATTCGGCAGCTGCAAAGCTCGAACGCCGCCCTGGACGACCTCCTCGTGAGCCAGCCCTGTCCGCCACAATCCACACCTCCTCGTCCTCCCGGTCCACAGCCACCACATACGAGTGGCGGCTGGGGCGGGAGGGGTCGAGGGCCCCTTCATTTCGGGGGCTGTGGTATGCCTGCGGATAATCCGGCAGCCGCCCGGCGCGCCCTGCAGGCAGCCAGCCTGCGCGCCTCAGGGCTCCCTGCAGGCTCCGCAGCGTTCGCCGCCTTTCCTGCACAAGGTACAGACAGGGAGGCAAACAGGCCAAGTGACCGTGACCGTGACCCACAACAGGGAGGAAAGGAGGCGGGATGGGTGGCAACGAGCAGGGGAGACACCAGAGAACAGGGTGGACAAAGCGACGAGAGGGAGGAGGGCAAGAGGGGAGGGAGGGCGCAGGCCCGCCGCCAATGACAGAGGGTGTAGAAGATGGTGGACAGAGGGACGAGAGGGAAGGGGGCAGGGGGAATGGCGGCGGGCTGGGGGGTGGGGAACCCAGCGCTCCGTGAGTTTGCCCCGCGATCGGGGGCATGTGATTGGCCACGCGTGGCTATGGTAGCCAGGGCAGCCTTCACAGGAACTCACTGCAGTTCCTGTGGAGGTGGCGGAGCAAGGGGGGGGCTGCTTGTCGTGCGTATTGTCCATGTTCGCTCTGGAAGCTGTCTGCAGGTATCTCTGAAAAGCGCCAAAGACAGGCAAAAAACAGGTGTGTTGTGGATGTGCATGTGTGCTCTTTCTTTCAAGCGACATCGCACGATCAGCTCGGTGATCCCTGTGGAGGATACACGTGCTATCCTGCCGAGAATACCACCTATGATGTGAATCAAAGCGCAATGGACTGGCGCTGAAGACAGGCATTCCAAAAAACAAGTATGTCGGCGCCCCGGCTTCTTTTCTGCAGGTATCAAGGGTTTGTGGAACAACACCAAGACCTTCACCCTCAAGTGGAGGATGGCCGCCTCATGGGCAGCGCACATCTGCATGGCGCTGAAGACAGGCAAAAAAACAGTAGTGTTTTGCTTGTCACTTTTTTGCAGGTCACCAACCGGCAGCTCATGCACATTTACGGCGTTGAGGCGGCGGGCTACCGACTGCTTCAGGATGGGCAGCGAATTTTTTCTGCGCGCTGAAGACGGGCGAACAACAGCTGTGTTTTGCTTGGCACTTTTCTGCAGGTATCAAGGATTCGCAGGCGATGGAATCCGAGCAGGAGATACGGATGTCGCAATTGCACGAGCAGTTGTTGCAGTCGCAGATCGGCCACCAGACGGCATCTTCGCATGGCGCTGAAGACAGGCATTCCAAAAAACAGGTATGTTGTCGCCCCGCGCACTGTTGTGCAGGTATGAAGAGTTTGTGGAGTACGCGGACGGGGATCCACGATGGGCCACTGGCGAACAAATCGGCCATCCCAAACGCACGGCTGACAACATGACCCCCGACCACCGGAGCACTCGCTGGTTGCAATGGAAGCACACTGTGGATGACGACTCTGTTAAGACACTCACCAAAGGCTACAAGAAAAAGAAGGGCTGTATCTTCGCAGGGTGAGGGAGACAGTCGCAAGCGTTGTGCGTGCGAGTACCGAGTGCGACGCAGTGCCGAAGGGTGCAATTTCTCTTCTACGCTTTTGCACATTGAGCCGGGGCCGTAGTCTCTTCTCTTTGAGAGAGCGATGGTGTCAAAAGATCAATGTACTCCTGTACATATACATGTGAACAATCCATGTGACAGTTGGTGCTGTTGTGCTTGGAACCCAGCGCTCCGTGAGTCGGCCCCAGGATCGGGGGCATGTGATTGGCCACGCCTGGCCATGGTAGCCGGGGCAGCCTCCACAAAACTTCCGTGGGGGCGGCGGAGCAAGGGGGGTGGGGTGGGGTTGGGGGGGGCCAAGGGGGGGGGGGGGGGGGCAACGGGGGGGGCAGGGGGGGGGGGGGCAATGGGGGGGGGCTCAAGGGGGGGGGTCTGTGGGCCCAATGGGGACAATGGGGGGTTAGGGTAGAAAAAGTCCCCCGCGGGTAGACATTTTTGTATACGGCGTTGGGGGGTGACAAGTGTCGCGGTTGAAAAAAAAATTCACCTCCTGGGGGAATTTTTTTTCTGCCCTTCTCCTAGGCTCAGCGGCAGGCTCTTCAGCCTCCCTGCTGGGGTTGGAGCACCAGGCACACACTTCCCCGCGCCATGTGCGCCAACGCCGAACAACAATGGAGCAGGCAAGTGTGCCACAGCCCTCCCCCCCCCAGACACACCAGAGCACATACACACAGGCGCGGCGGTATCTCCCGCCCGCAATCGCCACCGCGGGGTCTAGAGGCGGTCAACAGTCCGGTTGGCCTTGTGACCGGACACCCGGGTATAGCCGCCCAGTCGGGTCTGGCAGGGAAGGCAGCGCGGACCGTGGGTAGGCGACCAGCCAAACCCCCCCCTCCAGACCCCTGAAAGTTTTTGCGCCCGGTTGGGGTCTAGAATTTAAAAAGGCCGCCCCCCTTGTTTGCGTCCCTAGCCAAAGATGATTGATTTCCAATATATTTTCATCCATTTTGGTTCATTTCCAATGCACGGGGCAAGCTTCGACAGAAGTCAACCCTAAGTCTATACCTAAGCATAGCGAAAATCGATGATTTTCCACAAAAAGTGGGTTTCCAACCCTAAAAATGGACCAATAAGGGATGAGTTTCTGATCCACTAGCCAAAGATGTTTGATTGGCAACATGTTTTCATCCATTTTGCTTCATTTCTGATGCACGGGGAAGGTTTTGGCAGAAGTAAACCCTAACGCTATACCTAAAAATAGTGAAAATCGATGATTTTGCACTAAAATTTGGTTTTCAAAGCTCAAAAATGGACAAACAGCGAATGATTTTTTGCTTTTCATGCCAAAGGTGATTGATTTCCAATATAGTTTCCTCCATTTTGGTTCATTTCGGATGCAAGGGGGAAGCTTTGACGGAAGTCCAGCCTAAGTCTATGCCCAAAGATAGTGCAAATCGATGATTTTCCACTAAAGTTGCAGTTTCAAACCCTAAGAATGCACCAATAAGGAATGAGTTTTTGCGTCCCTAGCCGAATATCATGGATTTCGAATATATTTTCATCCATTTTGGTTCTATTCCCAATGCCCGGGGGGGGTTTTGGACAAGAGACAACCCTTAGTCTATACCTAAAAATAGTGAAAAACGATGATTTTCCACTAATATTGGCTTTTCAAACCCGAAAAATTGCAAGAATAAGGAGTGAGTTATGGCGTACCTAGCCAAAGATGATTGATTCCCAGTATATTTTCATCCATTTTGGTTCATTTCCAATGCACGGGGGGGTTTTGGACAAGAGACAACCCTTAGTCTATACCTAAAAATAGTGGAAAACGATGATTTTCCACTAAAATTGCGTTTTCCTACCCTAAAAATCGCAAGAATAAGGAATGAGTTATGGCGTACTTAGCCAAAGATGATTGATTTCTAATATCTTTTCATCCATTTTGGTTCATTTCCGATGCCAGGGGAAGGCTTTGGCAGAAGTAAACCCTAACTCGTTACCTAAAAATAATGAAAATTAAATGAATTTCAATTAAAATGGGGCTATCAAACCTTAAAAATGGACCAATAAGGATATATTTTTTGCGTCCCTACCCAAAGTTGATTGATTTCCAATATATTTTCATCCATTTTGGTTCGTTTCGATGATTTTCCACTAAAATTGGGGTTTCAAAACCGAAAAATGGACCAACAAGGAATAAATTTTTGCGTCCTTAGGCAAATATATTTGATTTTTTTACTGGTTTTCATCCATTGTGGTTCATTTCCAATGCAAGGGGGAGGCTCGATGGAAGTCAACCCTAAGTCTATTGCCAAAAATAGCGAAAATCGATGATTTTCCACTAAACTTGGGGATTCAAAACCCTAAGAATGGACCCATAAGAAAGGAATTTTTGTGTCTCAGCCAGAGATGATTGATTTCTATTTTATTGATTTATTCTATATTTACATCCATTCAGGTCTATTTGCAATGCAGGTGGGAGGCTTTGACAGAAGTCAACCCTAAGTCTATACCCACTAAAATGTCGGTTTGAAACCCTAAGAATGGAACAATAAGGAATGAATTTTTGCGTCCCTAACGAAAGATGATTGATTTCCAATATGTTCCATCATTTCAATGCAAGGGGGTGGCTTTGACAGCAGTCAACCGCAAGTTTATATCTAGGAATAATAAAAAACAAGGATGATTTTCCACTAAAATTGGGGTTTCAAGCCCTGAATATGGACCAATAAGGAAGGAGTTTTTGCGTCCCCAACCCAAAGATGATTCATTCCCAACATATTTTCATTCATTTTGTTTCATTTCCGATGCAATTGGGAGTCTTTGACGGAAGTGAACCCTAAGTCTATCCCTAAAAATAGTGAAAATCAATGATTTTCCGCTAAAATTGGGGTTTCCAAAACCCTAAAAATGGACCAATAAGGACTGCATTTTTATGTCCCTAGCCAAAGATGATTGAGTTTCAATATGTTTCATTTCCAATGCAAGGGGGCGGCCTTGACAGGAGTCAACCCTAAGTCTATACCTCAAAACATTGAAAATTGATGATTTTCCACTAAAATGGGGGTTTTCATACCTAAAAATTGGTCCAATGAACAAAAGTTTTTTGCGTTCCTAGCGAAACCTGATTCATTTCCAATATCTTTTCATCCATTTTGCTTCATTTCCGATTCCGGAGGGAGGTTTTGTTCGAAGTAAACCCTCAATATACACCTAAAATTTTTGCAAACGGATGATTTTCTAGTAAAATTGGGTTTTTGAACCCTAAGAATGGACCAATAACCTAGAATAACAAATGAATTTTGCTTCCCATCCCAAAGATGATTGATTTCTAATATATTTTCATCCATTATGGTTCATTTCCAATACAAGGGGGGTGCTTCGTTAAAGGTCCACCCTTCGTCTATTCCTGAAAACATTGAAAATCGATGATTTTCCACTGAAATTGGGGTTTCAAACCCCAAAAAATTGAAAAATAAGGAATGAGTTTTTGCATCCGTAGCCAAATGTGATTGATTTCCGATATATTTTCATCAATTTAACTGCATTTCCGATGCAAGCCTTGGACAAAAGTCCACGCTAAGTCTACACCTAAAAATAGTGAAAATCGATGATTTTCCACTAAAATTGGGGTTTCAAACCCTAAAAATGGACCAATGAGGAATGAATTTTTGCGTCCCTAACCACAGATGATTGATTTCCAATATGTTCCATCATTTTCAATGCAAGGGGGTGGCTTTGACAGAAGTCAACCGTAACTCTATATCTAGAAATAATAAAAAAAAGGATGATTTCCCACTAAAATTGGGGTTTCAAACCCTGAATATGGGGATTTCAAACTCTGAATATGGACAAACAAGGAATGCATTTTTGCGTCCCGACCCAAAGATGATTCATTCTCAACATATTTCATTCATTTTGTTTCATTTCCGATGCAAGTGGGAGTCTTTGACGGAAGTCAACCCTAAGTCTATCCCTAAAAATAGTGAAAATCAATGATTTTCCACTAAAATTGGGGTGTCCAAAACCCTAAAAATGGACCAATAAGGACTGCATTTTTATGTCCCTAGCCAAAGATGATTGAGTTTCAATATATTTTCATCCATTTTGTTTCATTTCCAATGCAACGGGGCGGCCTTGACAGGAGTCAACCCTAAGTCTATACCTCAAAACATTGAAAATCGATGATTTTCCACTAAAATGGGGGTTTTCATACCTTAGAAATGGTCCAATGAGCAAAGATTTTTTGCGTTCTTAGCGAAACCTGATTCATTTCCAATATCTTTTCATCCATTTTGCTTCATTTCCGATTCCGGAGGGAGGTTTTGTTCGAAGTAAACCCTCAATATACACCTAAAATTTTTGCAAACGGATGATTTTCTAGTAAAATTGGGTTTTTGAACCCTAAGAATGGACCAATACCAAATGAATTTTGCGTCCCATCCCAAAGATGATTGATTTCTAATATATTTTCATCCATTATGGTTCATTTCCAATACAAGGGGGGTGCTTCGATAAAGGTCCACCCTTCGTCTATTCCTGAAAACATTGAAAATCGATGATTTTCCACTGAAATTGGGGTTTCAAACCCCAAGAAATTGAAAAATAAGGAATGAGTTTTTGCATCCCTAGCCAAATATGATTGATTTCCAATATATTTTCATCAATTTAATTGCATTTCTGATGCATGGGGGAGGCTTGGACAAAAGTCCACCCTAAGTCTATACCTAAAAATAGTGAAAATCGATGATTTTCCACTGAAATTGGGGTTTCAAACCCTAAAAACGGACCATTAAGGAATTAATTTTTGCGTCCCTAACCAGAGATGATTGATTTCCAATATGTTCCATCATTTTCAATGCAAGGGGGTGGCTTTGACAGAAGTCAACCGTAACTCTATATCTAGAAATAATAAAAAAAAGGATGATTTTCCACTAAAATTGGGGTTTCAAACCCTCAATATGGACCAATAAGGAATGAGTTTTTGCGTCCGGACCCAAAGATGATTGATTCTCAACATATTTTCATTCCTTTTCTTTCATTTCCGATGCAAGTGGGAGTTTTTGACGGAAGTGAACCCTAAGTCTATCCCTAGAAATAGTGAAAATCAATGATTTTCCACTAAAATTGGGGTTTCCAAAACCCTAAAAATGGACCAATAAGGACTGCATTTTTATGTCCCTAGCCAAAGATGATTCAGTTTCAATATATTTTCATCCATTTTGTTTCATTTCCAATGCAAGGGGGCGGCCTTGAAAGGAGTCAACCCTAAGTCTATACCTCAAAACATTGAAAATTGATGATTTTCCATTAAAATGGGGGTTTTCATACCTTAAAAATGGTCCAATGCAAATGGATGATTTTCTAGTAAAATTGGTTTTTGAACCCTAAGAATGGACCAATAACAAATGAATTTTGCGTCCCATCCCAAAGATGATTGATTTCTAATATATTTTCATCCATTATGGTTCATTTCCAATACAAGGGGGGTGCTTCGACAAAAGTCCACCCTTCGTCTATTCCTGAAAACATTGAAAATCGATGATTTTCCACTAAAATTGGCGTCTCATACCCTAAAAATGGACCAACACGGAATGAATTTTTCCGTCCCTCGCCCAAGATGATTAGGTTCCAATATATTTTCATCCATTTTGATTCATTTCCGATGCAGGGAAGGAGGCTTAGTCAGAAGTAAACCCTAAGTCTACACCTAAAACTTTTTGGAAAAGGATGATTTTCACTAAAATTGGTTTTTGTACCCTAAGAATGGACCAGTAACAAATGAATTTTGTGTCCCTACCCAAAGTTGATTGATTTCCAATATGTTTTCATCCATTTTGGTTCGTTGCGCATGCAAGGGGGAGGCTTTGACAGAAGTCCAACCCGAAGTCTATACCTAAAATAGTGAAAATCGATGATTTTCTATTAAAATTGGCGTCTCATACCCTAAAAATGGACCAACGCGGAATGCATTTTTCCGTCCCTCGACCAAGATGATTAGGTTCCAATATATTTTCATCCATTTTGGTTCATTTCTGATGTAGGGGAGGAGGCTTAGTCAGAAGTAAACCCTAAGTCTACACCTAAAACTTTTGCAAATGGATGATTTTCCACTAAACGTGGGTCTTCGTACCCGAAGAGTGGACCAGTAACAGATGAATTTTGTGTTCCTACCCAAAGATGATTGATTTCCAATATATTTTCATCCATTTTGGGTCATTTTCAATACAAGGGGGGTGCTTCGACAAAAGTAGACCCTAAGTCAATGCCTCAAAATATTGAAAATCCATGATTTCCACTAAAATTGGGGTTTCAAACCCCAAAAAATTCTAAAAATAAGGAATGAGTTTTTGCATCCTTAGCTAAACATGATTATTTGCCAATATATTTTCATCAATTTAAGTGCATTACCGATGCACGGGGGAGGCTTGGACAGAAGTCCACCCTAAGTTTGTACCTTATAGCAATGAAAATTGCTGATTTTCCAGTAAAATTGGCGTCTCATACCCTCAAAATGGACCACATTGTTTGACCGAGACCGCGCGCCTCGGGGGCATCGGGGGGGGGGGGGGGGGGTTGGCGCTAACGAGGCGCACGGGGGGGGGGGGGGCTTGGCGCCAACGAGGCGCACGGGGCCGGGGGGGAGTTTGGTGCTAACGAGGCGCACGGGGGGGGGGGGGGGGTAGTTTGGCGCTAACAAGGCGCAAGGGGCGGGGGGCTTTGGCGCTAACGAGGCGCACGGGGGTCGGGTTGCGAACGAGGCGCGCGCGGGGAGGTTTGGCGCTAACGAGGCGCGCGGGGGGGGTTTGGCGCTAACGAGGCGCGCGGGGGGGGTTTGGCGCTAACGAGGCGCACGGGGGGGGAGTTTGGCGCTAACGAGGCACACGGGGGGGGGGGGGGGGAGTTTGGCGCTAACGAGGCGCAAGGGGGGGGGGGGGCTTTGGCGCTAACGAGGCGCAAGGGGGTCAGGTTGCGAACGAGGCGCGCACGGGGAGGTTTGGCGCTAATGAGGCGCGCGGGGGAGGGGGGGGGATCGGCGCGCTAACGACGCGCACGGGGGTGGGGTAGTCCACATACAAGTCCGTGCATACACACGGCGGTGCGCATACAAGCCGGTGCATACATAAGGCGCTGCACACACAAGGCGGTGCACACAAAAGGCGGTCTGTAGCCGCCGCAGGAGTCTTGTTATTTAAGGGGCCACAAGCACGGTGGTACACATAGAAGGCGGTACACACACAAGGCGGTGCACACAAAAGGCGGTCTGTAGCCACCGCGGGAGTCTTGTTATTTACGTGGCCACAGGCAAGGCCGTACACACACAAGGCTGTGCACACAAAAGCGGTCTGTCGCCACCGCAGGAGTCTTGTTATTTAAGGGGCCACAGGCAAGGCGGTACACACACAAGGCGGTACACACACAAGGCGGTAGACACGAAAGGCGGTCTGTAGCCACCGCAGGAGTCTTGTTATTTAAGGGGCCACAGGCAGGGCGGTACACACAAAAGGCGGTATACACACAAGACGGTGCACACAAAAGGCGGTCTGTAGCCTTCGCAGGAGTCTTGTTATTTAAGGGGCCACAGGCAAGGCGGTACACACAAAAGGCGGTGCACAGGGGGGGGGGGGGTTTGGCGCGCTAACGAGGCGCACGGGGGGGGTTTGGCGCGCTAGCCAGGCACATGGGGGGGGTTTGGCGCTAACTAGGCGCACGCGGGGGGGGCGGGGGGGTTTGGCGCCAACGAGGCGCATGCGGGGGGATGGCGCTAACGAGGCGCACGGGGGGGGGTTGGCGCTAACGAGGCGCACGGGGGGGGGGGGGTTGGCGCCAACGAGCCGCACGGGGGGTGGGGGGGGGCTTGGCACTAACGAGGCGCGCGCTCAGCCCGATTTGCGCCTCGTATAACGAGGCGCGCAGTTTCAGCCAAACAATCACCAACACAGAATGAATTTTTCCGACCAAGATGATTGGTTTCCAATAGATTTTCATCCATTTTGGTTCATTACCAATGCAAGGGGTAGGCTTCGACAAAATGTCAACCCGCAGTGTATACCTAAAAATAATGAAAATCGATCATTTTGCAGTAAAATTGGGGTTTCAAACCCTAAAAATTGACCAATCATGATTGAATTTTCGTGTCCCTAGACAAAGATGATTGATTGCCCATACATTTTCTTCCATTTTGGTTCGTTTCCAATGCAATGGGGGAGGCTTTGACAAAAGTCCAACCCAAGTCTCTACCTGAAAATAGTGAAAATCGGTGATTTTCCACTAAAATTGGGGTTTCAAACCCCAAAAGTAGACCAATAAGAAATACATTTTTGCGTCCCACGCTAAATATGATTGTTTTCCAATAGAAGTTGATCCATTTTGGTTTATTTCCAATGCAAGGATGGCGCGTTGACAGAAGTCAACCATAAGTCTATACCCAAAAAAAAATCAAATTCGATGTTCTCCCACTAAACCTCCGGTTTCATACCCTAAAAATGGACCAACATAGAATGACTTTTTTGAGTCTCTCGCCACAAATGTTTGACTTCCAATATATTTTGATCCATTTTGGTTCATTTCCAATGCACCGGGGGGTCTTCGACACAACTCAACCCTCATTCTAGATCTAAAGATAGTTAAAATCGATGATTTTCCACTTAAATTGGGGTATCAAACCCTACAAATGGACCAATAAGGAATGAATTTTTTCCTCCCTAGCCAAAAGGTTTGATTTCCACTTTGTTTTCGTCCATTGTGGTTCATTACCAATGCAACAGGGAGGCGTTGATGGAAGTCAACCCTAAGTCTATGCCCAAAAATAGTGAAAATGGATGATTCTCCACCAAAATTGGGGTTTGAAAATCCTAAGAATGGACCAATAAGGAATGATTTTTTGCGTCCCTAGCCAAAAGGTTTGATTTCTAATTTGTTTTCATCCATTGTGGTTCATTTCCAGTGCAATGGGGAGGCTTTGATGGAAGTGAACCCTAAGTGTATACCCAAAAATAATGTAAAAATCGATTTTCCACTAAAATTGGGGTTTCAAAACCCTAAGAATGGACCAATAACAAACGACTTTTTGCGCGCCGAGCCAAAGATGATTGATTGTGCATATATTTTCATCCATTTTGGTTCATTGCCGACGAAGGGGGGGGGGGGGGGGGCTTCGACAGAAGTCAACGCGAAGTCTACACCAACCAATAGTGAAAATTGTTTATTTTCCACTAAAATTGGGGCGTAAAAATGGACCAATAAGGAAAGAATTTTTGTGTCCCCATGCAAAGATGATTGATTTCCAATATATTTTCATCCATTTGTTTCATTTCCAATGCAAGGGGGCCGCATTGACAGGTGTCACCCCTAGGTCTTTACCTCAAAATATTGACAATGATTTCCCACTAAAACTAGGTTTTCATACCCTAAAAATGGTCCAGTGAGGAAAGATTTTTCGCGCTCTTAGCGAAAGATGATTGATTTCCAATATGTTTTCATCCATTTTGCAGCATTTCCGATGCAAGGTGCAGGCTTCGTCAGAAGTAAACCCTAAGTCTATACCTACCTATTTTACAAATGGATCATTTTTCACTAAAATTCGGGTGTTGAACCCTAAGAATGGACCAATAACACATGAATTTTGCGTCCCTACCCAAAGTTGATTTATTTCGAATATATTTGCATCCATTTTGGTTCATTTTCAATACAAGGGGGAGGCTTCGACGAAAGTCAACGCTAAGTTTACACCAAAAAATAGTGAAAATCCATGATTTTTCACCCAAGTTGGGGTTTCATACCCGAAGTGTGGACCAATAAGGAATAAGTTTATGCATCCCTAGAGAAAGATGATTACTTCCCAATACATTTTCATCAATTTAAGTGCATTTCCGATGCACAGGGGATGCTTGGACAAAAGTCCACCCTACGTCTATACCTAACGATAGTGACAATCGATGATTTTCCACTACAATTGGGGTTTCATACCCTAAAAATGGACCAACAAGGATTTCATTTTTGCGTCGCTAGCAAAAGATGATTGATTGCCAACATGTGTTCATCCATTTAGGTTCATTTTGGATGCAGGGGCAAGGCTTTGACTCAAGTCAACCTTAATGCTATACCCAAAAATATTGAAAATGGATGTACCAATAAGCAATGCTTTTTTGCGTCCCTCGCCCAAGATGATTTCTATTCAATATATTTTCATATAGTTTCATCCATTCTGGTTCATTACCAATGCAAGGGGGAGGCTTTGACGGAAGTCAATCCTAAGTCTACACCTAAATGTAATGAAAATGGATGATTTTCAATTAACTTTGGGATTTCAAACCCTAAAAATAGACCAATAAGGAACGAATTTTTACGCCCTTAGCCAAAGATGATTGATTTCCAATATATTTCCATAGATGTTGGTTCTTTTCAGATCCAAGGGGAAGGCTTGGACATAAGTCAACCCCTAATATATACCTAAAACAAACGACAATCAATGATTTCCCCCAAAAATTCGGTTTCAAAACCCCCAAAATGCAGCAATAAGCCATGAGTTTTTGCGTCCTTAGCCCAAGATGATTGATTTCCATATATTTTCATCCATTTGGGTTCATTTCCAATGCAAGGGGGAGGCTTCGACATAAATCAACCCTAAGTCTACACCCAAAAATGTTGAAAATCGATGATTTTTCACTAAAATTGGGCCTTCATACCGTGAAAATAGACAAACAAGGAATGAATTTTGCGTCCCTAGCCAGAGATGATAGAATGCCAATATCTATTTCCATCCATTTTCGTTCAATTCCGATGCAGGGGGGAGGCCTTCACAGATGTCATGCCTGAGTCTATACCTAAAAAGGTTGACAATGCATGATTTTCAACTAAAATTGGGTTTCCCAACCCCAAAAGTTGACCAATAAGGAATGAATTTTTGCGTCCCTAGCCAAAGATTATTCAGTCCCAACATATTTTCATCCATTTGGGTTCATTTCCAATGCAGGGGGGAGGCTTTGGCAGAAGTCAACCCCCAGTCTATACCAAAAACAAATGAAAATCAATGATTTTTCACTAGAATTTGGTTTTCAAACCCTAAAAATGGACCAATAAGAAATGAATTTTTGTGTCCCTAGCCAAGGATGATTGATTTCCGACATATTTTCATCCATCATGGTTCATTTCCAATGAAGGGGGGAGGCTTTGGCAGAAATCACCCCTAAATGTATACCCAAATATAGTGAAAATCAATTATTTTCCACCAAAATTGGTGCTTCATGCCGTGAAAATGCACCCACAAGAAATGATTTTTTGCGTCCCCGGCCAAAGATGATTGATTGCCAATATATTGTCATCCATTTTCGTTTAATTCCGATGCTGGGACGCCCGGACCGAGGTCATGCCTAAGTCCATTTCTAAAAATAGTGAAAATCGATTATTTTCCACTAAAAGGGGGGTTTCATACCCTAAAATTGGACCAATAAGGATTTAATTTTTGCGTCCCTAGCCAAAGATGATTGATTTCCAATATATTTTCATCCATTTTGTTGCAGCTCCAATGCAAGGGGAAGGGTTTGACAGAAGTGATTCCTAAGTCTATATTTAAAACAAACGAAAATCGATGATTTTCCATTTAAATTGCGCCTTCAAACCCCAAAAATTGACCAATGAGGACTGAATTTTCGGGTCCCTAGCCAAAGATCATTGGCTTCCAATATATTTTCGTTTATTTTCGTTCAATTCCCATGCTAAGGCTATGCCAAAAAAATAGTGAAATTCCATGATTTTCGAATAAAATTCGGGTTTCAAAACCTAACAATCGACCAAAGAGGAATGAATTTTTGCTTGCCTACCCAAAGATGATTGATTTCCCATATATTTTCATCCATTTTGGTTCTTCCACCGCTTGTAGACACCATCGATTGGAAGCAACCGCTCATTTTCCTCCTCCGTGCGGATGCTTACCTGTGCGCCAGTGGAAGTTGGACCCAACTTCCATTGGGCTTCTCAACCACAGCGCACGGGGCCAAACACCCGCCTACCTATGGGTGCTTGGCATGGCCGTATGCGGGGATAAGGACATGGCCGCGCTAGCGACAATATGGTCCAAGAACCTGCTGGTTTACTGTCCTTTTTAATTGTTTCGCTTTCGTTTTTGCGGTAATTTTCGAGGTTAATACTTAATATTTCGCAAAAATTAATTTCGACTGAAAAATTAATCTAGTATTGACCTCGAAAAATTAATTCAAAAATTAGTTCCCTTTTGTTCGTAGGTGTTGCACTCCGTCCACGACTGCAAGACTGCAACGACTGCAAGAAGTTCTACTGGGGCACCAGGTGGGTGCCCGCTGAGTTGGTCGTCGGGGGTGACCAACCCTTGGTGACACGCCTCATTGGCGTCTCCGTATCGCCCATGGTGGGCACAAGTGTGTGGGACAAGGTTGCGGCAGCGTGGGTGAAGGCGGGGGTCCGCCGCACATTGGAGGGGCAGGCGGCGGCCCGCCGCCGCTATCGGGAGACGGGCCTCAGCTTGGAGAATGGGGGGGTGCGTAGGAGACACACACGTTGTGGTGGAGCGGTGCTTTGTCTTCCTATGCATCCTCCATTGTTGCATGGCCATGGACCGCCTCCAAGAGGCCTTCATTGAGGCCCGCCTACGTGACCTTCCCAACGACGTGGCCGTGGCCGTGCAACGCGTGCTCTACCGGGCTCGCACTGGCGTCAGTTTTGGGGCCTCGGCTTCGCCTAACGGAGAGGAGGCACGGGTGTTGTTTCTCACATGGGAGGACCTAAGGCCACTATTGGTCTACGCCCTGGAGGACAATGAGTGACAAGTGGTGGTTGCCATGCGGGACGTCATCCGGAATTTGTACTGTGATACACCACCGCGCGCCGACCTACGGGCCGCGGAGGTCGCGCGGGCGTACCGCCGGCATTGTTGCAAGGCCGCCTGCCAATCGAACTACCTCTTCTACTTGGACTAGGATGTGACATTGGTGGTGGCTAATGCGGCGCGGCTTGGGGTCGGTTTGGGCGCGGTGTGCGCCGATGTTGTTGAGGGCCTCAACGCCATTCTCAAGTGGGCCTACAACGACCACACGGCCTGCGGGGGGGGAATGCCGGGGGCTACGGCATTGGAACGGGGGGCGGAGGTGGTTTTGCAAGGTGGTTTTTGAAATTTGACCTTCCGTTACAACATCATGGGGCACCACATACGGCCCCATGCACTGTGGCCAAACTCATGGCCACCCAAAGCCCCCCACCCTCCCCCTTTTCGTCCCCTCCCCTAGCTCTTGTTTCGCCACCTCATGGACCAAGACATGTTGAAGTCCCTTTTGGGGGACATGTTGAAAGCCCAAGAATGCCGCTTGGTATGTTTGTTTTGCTTGTTGTTTGCTTTTTGTATTCGTTAATTTTTGAGCAATTTCGATTAATTTTGTAGGTTAATATTAACGCCGGCGACTTTTAATATTTAATATATTAATTAATATTTGGTGTTTAAATGTTAACCTGGCAAACATTATTCATGAATGTGAAAAATTATTATTTTTGTTTTTTCTCTGCAAATGAGCCATATGGAGCAACGCCTGCAAGCTGTGGGAGCTCCAACAGCTCCAGTAGCTCTAGCTCCGGCTCCACCACCACCTCCACCACCACGAGCCGGAGCTCCCCCGCCGAGTCAAGGGGCAGAGGAGTCAAGCGGCAATTCCTCTGACCAGCGGCGGGAGCGAAAGGAGAGGAAGAAGGAGAGGAAGCGAGAGAAGAGAAGAAGGAGGGAGAGCCAGGGTGACAGCCAGGCCAGCGGGGGGGGGGGGGTCAAGGCGGAGGAAAGTGGGGAGGTGGTGGTAGACGAGGGGGGGGTGATGGGGTGTTGGACGTGGAGGGGGACGTGGTGGAGGCCAACCCCCCCATCCCCCCCCCCCAAACTAACCCTCCCCCAGTGGCTCCTAAAAGCCCTGGGGCCCACTTTTGCGGCCGCCCACAAGGCCGCATTGGTGCCGTGGTCGGCACAGGCCCTCCAAGAGGGCTGCGCAAGGGACCAACCCTTGTTCGCGGGCGCGTTGCACGCGCATGTGACTCTTGAGTGGGTCTTCCCCCGCCTGCGGTGCCAAATTCGGTGGCACGGCGAAAACAAAGGCACCTGGTGGCAGGACAGCGAGCGAGGGGGCGCCTGGACCCGGCGCCCTGTCCCCGGCGAGCCCCTCAGCCTAGTGCCGGAGGGCATCATCGTCACGTCGCTGAGCTCACTCAACTTGTGCGGCGACCCGCGAGGTGTGTGGTTCGGGACCGCACATTTCCACGTGGCCCTCCAGCATTGGGTCACGCTGGGATGGTGCCGCCAGTGGCGCCAGGGGAAGGGGGTCCACTTTGCGGTCCAGTGGACTGTTGTGCTGCCCCCCCCCCCCCCCCCCCACGCCCCGTGTATGACCCTGCCGCCCAGCACCAGTACGAGGGGTCGGGGGGCGGCACGTGGAACACCGCCACCGCGTTCGCCGAGGCGGCCGTCCCTGCCGCAGCCGCCCCACCCGCGCCCGCCGACGTCATGGCGGATCCCGTGGAGGCCCCGACAGCCTCCACACACTTTCGGACAGCGATGGCGGCTGTCTGGGTGCAAGGAGCGCCGACTTGTTTTGAGGTGTGTGTGCTTGTTTGTTAGGTAATATTTCGACTTTTTTCGTTAATTTTTGTAGGTTAATATTTAATTTTTAGATCGCCGGCGCAAAAATTAGAATTAAGAGTTAATGTTAACTTCGAAAAATTAAAAGAGTCGTCATTCAAAATCAACTGTTGTCCTACCTGTCTCGCTGCAGGTGACGGACGTGATGGTGAACGCCACGGACGCGCGGCCTGTGCGCGTGTCGTGGCGGGACTGCGATCAGGCGCATGAGGTGCCACTCAGGCACCTGCACCGCCTCCTCGCGGCCGACGCGCCCTTGGGGTTGGCCATCTTGAGGGGGTTGAGGGATTGGGAGCAGGGGAGGGTCTGCTCGGAGATGTGGGTGGGTGCAGGGAGGTACAGGGCTTGGGAGTGAGCCAGGTTAGGGCAGATGGGGTACAGTGGGGCGGAGGATGAGGGGATATGGGCAACGATGGTGGGGCGTGATTGGGAGGGTGAGGAAGCGGTGAAAGAGGAACCCCCCCCCCCCCCAAGGCCAAACCACCACCCCCCAACCCCCAGTCACCAAAACCGGTGACAAGAAAACGTCCAGATGGCATTTTGAGTCCGCTGGCTCATCCGATGGAGCCGCCCCCCCCCCCCCAATAAGAGACAGGCCCGCCCCGCCAAGCCCCCCCCCCCCCCGGGCCACAAAGGCCACCCCCGCCTCCAAGACCCCCCCCCCCCCCCCCCCAAAGGGGGGGAGATGGTGCCGACAACCCCCTCGTCGGCACCAAAGTGCACGTCCCGTACCCCACGGGCGTGGAGGTGGGCACCGTCACCGGTGTGCACCGGAGGAAAGCGGGGGTTGTCTAGGTGGAATACCCAGACAACCCCACGTTCTACGGCGTGGCCCGTGGCTTCCTCTTCCCCTCCCCCGAAGCCGCCCAAGAACACCTCGAGCACAAAACAATCCCACTCCTAACCCCACCCCTGACTCAACCCAACAATTGTGGGACCCCAAAACGGGGTCTCAAGAAGTGTAACCGACAGGTGATACCACCCGTGGTACTGGTGCAATACTGGCAATGGAGCCAGTAATGAGTACTGGAAGTGATTGAAAAGGTATTTGGTGTGTTGTTGTGTGCTTGTAGGGAATTTTAGGGAGGGTTAATTTTTGGAAAAATGGGTTAATTTTTGACAGCTTAATATTAACGTCGGCGACGCTTTAATTTTTAATATTTCAAATATTAAATGAAAATTTAAACTCAAAAATTAAACCCGAGGACCGTTTTAATATTTTTTTTCCATGGAAGCAGGTGAGACCCCCCCAACCCCCGGGTGAAAATGACACCCGATCCCGTAAGGCACCCCGTGGGGGTAGATTTTCTCCCGTCTAAACCCCTCACCCCCCCCCCCCCAAAAGTGTCCATTTTAATTAACGCATTAATTTTGACCCCAATATTAAACATATTGGGTTTAACATAGGTCTCTATGGGTATGACAAAAAATTGATTGAAGAGTTGGATACAAAGACCACGGATGTGCTTCGCAACATGTGCAAGCACAATCCTCCCTCAGCACAACCCACCTACAAAGATAAGAAGGCGGACCTCATCCACAAGCGTGTGTTTTGCGACTTCATATAAAGCACACGTGTGTGCACCTCATATATGTATATATATATATATATATATATTTATGATATAAAAGCTCATTCTTTTCTTGAGCCTCATTTTGTTCCCGCTGACCTTGTAATACACGGTTTGGCCCGGCTGGGGCGCCACTTACACAAGTGGCCTGGAATCGACCATGGGGCACCATGCCCTTAAACACAAATACCACCTACCGTTGACCCCCCCCATAAATTTTGTGTTTTTTGTTCAAATTCAAGTCCAAATTTGTGACTACCTAGTAATCTAGTAAGGAAAATTTTTTAAATTTTTTGCTTTTTTTACGTAGTAAAAATTTTTTTTAAAATTTTTTGAAAAAATTTTTTACTAGGTTTTACTACATTCTACTAGGTTTTACTACGGCGCATACTAGGTTTTACCAAATGCCCCGCCGAAGTGCCACTTGGCCCTCCGGTAGGCCAATTGAGCTGGTCGGATCACTGCCCGGCACTTCGGCCAGCCGAAGCCCCGCTTGGTGCTGTCAGCCGGAATTTCGGCCGAAGAGGCCGGGTGGCAGTCTCAGCCGGCCGGAACACCGCCCAGCGCCTTGGTCGGCCGATGGCGCCATTGGCAACATCACGTTCAGCCAAGCCGACAGCGCCGCTGCGCCTCAGCACCGTTCCAGTCCGATGAGCTCACACCAAGGCTATGATATGGATAAATGGGGAATTGTATTACAGTCGATTTCTCTTCCCTGGAGCACAGGAAGCCCCCTCAGTGATGTGGGTTTTGCTGGGCCCATGTGCCAGAGAGACGAATGTGCGGCTGCTGGTGTGGCAGCAACCCCATGCCGATTCTCAGCCCCCGTCCTTTTGCGCCTCTGCAGCTGTTGCTCTTCATCTCTCCATTTCAGGTTTGCCATCGATGCACTTTTTGAGTATGTACGGTCCCACACCGATGCCAAAAAGCCGGCTCGAGGTAAAGACAAGGTCTGCAACGACGCTGAGGACAACTGGGCAGACAAAAGTGCAGGTTTGTGTGCCATGTCTCGAGTCCTGTGTTATCCTGTGTAAAATGGGCCCCCCACAGTCTTGAGACAGTTACAGTGGAGTATTTGTGCTGCTGCTCATCGTCGGCCCTCATGGCGTCCACTCCTGCTGGCAGAGGCTTCGCATTTAGTACCTGGGAAGGTGGGGGCAGCTTTCTGTGCGCACCACGGCATGGGGGCTGGCAGCGTGTCAGTCTGGAACACACCAGCATGATCGTGGGCCAGGGGGTGGGAGAGGACTAGGCATGCAGCACGTGCAGTAGGAGGGTGCCAGGGTGGCCATAAAGTTGCTCTCCTGCTCTCCGTGCCAGCCCTTCACCCATAGGTACCCTTCGGATCTGGGGATCAGGGGTTTTCAGTAGAGTCTCAAAGCCATGCCTTCTTCTGCTCTTTTTCTTTGCCTTCCTTCCCTTCTGGGATGCCGTTGGCTTCTTACAGATTCTGTTGCTGGCAGTGATCCCAGCAGTGTGGAGAACCCCGTGGACAGTGACAGTGGCAGTGGCAGTTGCAGCGGAGGTGGACGTGGAAGTGGTGGTGGCAGTGGAGAGGACAGTGTGAGTGGGAACAGCAGCACAGACGCCAGTGCTGGGGCTGGTGGTGTCAGTGGTGGGAAGGATGGCAGCCCCAGTGGCAGTGGCAGCGGCAGTGGTAGCGGCAGTGGGAATGGCAATGGTAGTGGCAGTGGCATTGGCAGCGGCAGTGGCAGTGGTAGCGGCAGCAGCAGCAGCAGCAGCAGCAGCAGCAGCAGTGCTCGTGGTGGGAATGGCTTGGATGGCGCCTCTGCTGACTTTGATGTGTATGCCGATGTTCCTGTAGTCCCACCAGACCCAGCAAAAATTTTCGACAGCCTCTTAAACACGGCGCCCTCGCTGCTGCAGCGGCCTGGACTGTCTGTGTTTGGATTGTACATATTGCATGAGTGCCTGCGCGCAGACGAGGGATTGATGGTCCGGGCCCTGACCTGCGTCCTGACCACCATCCCTGTGAACCCCGCAGGGCTGGGGTTGTGGCGGGATTCATTGCGTGTGCCAGAGACCGCTGAGGCAGAGGAAGTGGAGGCATGGATGCAGCTGGTTGTGCTAAACTTCCCTGAGACCTGTCAGGTGTGCGCTGAGAAGAAGTTTGGTATCCAGAACTGCATTGGCACAAATAGAACTTCTGGGGTCTGGATTTGGGCTAATGTGCTAGAAATTGGCCTCAGGAGGAGTAGACCAAACGTCAATGGCACAGGTCACCAGGACTAGTGCAGTAGTGGTTGCAAGCTGGGGCAGAACGTTTAATGCCAACCCTCTGTAAAACAATAGTCGACTTATTTCTGCATGGATTTGCTGTTTCGAACCCCTTCTTTGGGACACCTCATGTAGCACCCCGTTTGTATTCCAAGAGAACCCGGGACAGGGGGGGCAGCCAGGCTGGCACGCACGTCAGCACATAAAAACACATGTAGAAAGTTGTTTACGGTCCCACCCATATTGCCCTCACCTCCAAATTGCACAGCTTTCCCCTTTGGTTGTACGTAACATACATTGAAATTAACAAGTGCATCTAAGTGTGCAGTGCAATATCTGCGTGTTTCTTAAGCAAGCCTGGTCCTCGTAGGCGCCCCCCCCCTCGCCTGCCCCCCCCCCCCCCCAGGTTTTGGGATATAGTAGTAATGGTGCCGGAAGATTTTTTTCATGCTTAGTTGAAGGCGTAGTTTTTGGTTTTGCCCCGCATGTTTACATTCAATGTGTACAGAAGTTAATGAAGAATTCAAATATGAAGGAAAACCATCAAGACTGATTTTGACCCATCTCCCCACTTTGGAGCCTCATGACGGCATGCGTTATGTAGCCTTTTTGATTCCTCCCTGCTCTGGGGACTACAGAACAGCAGGGGTTATGTATTCCTGAGGTTGAGTTTTCAGTTGCTCAAAAAAAATCCTGAAGGTCAGAGCAGGGAGGAATCAAAATGACTACTTTTCTTTTGGCACCCTACAGCGAAGCATGAGGAAACTTGCTGTTCACAACAACCCAAATTAACACCAGGAAAATAATTCAAACTAATCACTGGTTATTTCGCCCTCCCAAATTGCTTTTGGGAGGGAACCTTTTGCCATAAAAGAGGCCTGGATGGGGCCCATGCCACTCGTTGATCCTGCCTGGAATTGACTGGGGGGCTATGTACAAGCAACTCCCCATATGGGCGACTCGCCAATTTTGCCTGGGGGGCTATGTACAAGCAACTCCCCATATGGGCAACTCGCCAATTTTGCTGAGACATTCCACTGATACACAGGAAATTAGGGTCAGCTGAAATAAGCAGGGTTAAAACTGTTGATTCAATTTTGGTGATAGGGAAATCCATGGTTTTGTGTGCCTCTTTCAGATTGACACAATGGAATGTTCAGGCTCTCAGGAGGTGCCGCGGTGGTCCCTTGCGCTGGTTTGTCTCCCGCAAATCAAGCTTTCCTGCAGCAGAGGTTCCCTACAATTGGTTAGCGCTCAGCGCTTTGCACACATTCTTTGCATGTTCCAGTGCAGTGCACAAGCAGCTTCTGCAATGGCATATTTCTCTGCCATAGTGCCTTCTGCTGCAGAGTCTTCCAATTCATGGTCTGCTCCTGCACTTCTGCTACTCACACTGCACGCAACACAGCAGTGGAACCCAGCACCACACAATCAGATGCCCAGGGGCCCAGGGGTAAAGCTGTGAAACCTTGTCAGCCTGAGACATACCTCGCGAATCCTAATTATTAGCGAAAATAATTAATTCCCGGCACAAGGTGTTGTTTTACCGCAAAAAAGATGCAAAAAAAAATTAATTTTCGGCTTCCTGCCCTCCGCAAAACCGGGTTCCGCAAAATAAAATCGCAAATTTTTTTTTGCCCTGGGACGCTGTTTTTTGCCCCACTGCTTGTTGCCCCCCTCCCCCCCACCCTTCCGTGTTTCCATGATCCCTCTTTTGTCTCTCTCTCTCTCTCTCTCTCTCTCTTTCTCTCTCTCTCTCTCTCTCTCTCTCTGTATTTCTGTTCCTCTGAGCAAGTGGGCTGCAGGGGGCACGCGCTCTGATCTGACCGCGCTCTGATCTGACCACGTCCCCACCCCACTCAACGCCCCCCACACCATGTTGCAGCCGGGTGCAGGGCCCACACACTACTGCTACGGTGCCCCTGCGCCGGGTGTGCCAGTCTAGAACCCCACTGCCTCCAACTTTTCCTGGTGCGCAGACTTGAATGATCCGAAACACTTGCTTGTTGGTGCTTGTCTGTGCTATGGACTGCAATCCCAGAGTCCAACTGATCCACATTTATATGTGCAGCAATGGACTGCAATCCCAGAGTCCAAGGTACCCTTGGTCCTTTGAAGTGGCACCAAATTGCATAAATCACGATGACCCAAACGCAAAAAAACCGCAAAAATAAAAAAAATTTGACTCAGTGTGCAAAAATGACTCCGCAAAACTGAATTCCACAAAAAATCAACACAAAAAATAAAAATAATTTCCCCCAATTTTAGGTGCCTTTGCAAAAAATGTGCATATTATTAGTTCAAAACACCCAACACAAAAATTAGGATTCTGCAAACAGTCAGGATTCGTATGGTAAATGGGTTTTTTTCATTCACTACAAAAATAGAAGAAAAAAAAAGCAAAAAAGCCCGTTCATCAGTCCCGCAGTCGCAACAGTTATATATCTAATCCTTTGTGGGGCTTGGTTTTCCATGGTAAAACATTGTTTTGGGGGTGGATACAGTAGTGCGGGCCCTAAAAATGTATATAGTGGGGTTGAACCCAGGATCCAGGGCTTAGACCCCAGACCTGCAGTGAGTTACCGCCCACTCTGGAACCATGCCAATAGGCTATGTGTGGACCACAGGCAGTTTTTTTTGGTAAAAATGGCCCCTGCTGAATCGTTCACTGATACCTTGGGATTTCTTTGCTGATACAAGGGCTGGGTTGTATGTACCCTTAAACACAAATAGCACCCCCCCCCCCCCCCACCCGTGCCCCCCATCGGTTGCAAGCAATAGTTGGGGGGTGGGTTGCAGCGGGACCAGTTCAAACTGCCACCCCTGTGTGAGAGGAGATTCAAAGAATGTCATTTCCATCCATGACATAGTCAGGGCACTACCTTTGTCATGCATTTAACGTGGTGACGTTGGCCCCGACATTTGCGCTGCACCCCTACACACGTCCCATTTCATGTCCTATCGTAGGAGCCAGTAGCTGCAAGTTGTATGCAGTGGATACGGGACTGCATGGAGCAGGCGCAGTATATCAATGCCCTGATGCAGTCTAAGAGCTGCGTGCAGGGCCTGGGACATATGCTGCAGCAGCTGATTTTGAAAGGTCTCTCGGCCGAGTGCTGCAATCTCTTTGCTGAAGGGTGTGGCCTTTGCACTTATGTGCCCGCTGCACCTGCATGTGTGCACCATGTATCCTCCTCTGTATCATGGCCTGCGTTTTTGCTTTCTTCCAGCAATTTGGCACAATGTTTCGTGATCATGAACAGGAACTCCCCTCCCAGAGGGTCTCAATTGGACGTGGGATTGCAATGACAAAAGAGGTGAATGTTGGAACCAATGGAGGCAAGTCTTGCCGTGTGCTGCTGCGCATTAACTAGCAGTGATTGGGTGTTTATGATGATTGTACAGAGGAGTCCGTTCACAACAAGCAATAAGGTGAGCAAGACTGAGTGACAAACCAATGTAATATTTGCACTCGCAACCACCAGCCTCTGATTTACTACTCTGCATTTCGTGCCAACTGGGAAACTCTGGGAGTGGGGGCAGCCAACTGGGGGCATGCGGAAGATACCCCAGTGCAGGGGTGAGTTGAATCCTGACCGTGAAGGATGGAGGCAACATACTCCAGCCAACTGTGGTTGACAAGTGTGGTGTACAAATGTTGTGGATGATGGTGCATATTGGGCTCTCCACAGTAGAAAATGGGACCAAGGTCTGCATGTTCTGCCCCCCCCCCCCCGCCCCGGTAGGACAACACGCCTGCGCCAGGTCTGGCCCTTTGGGTGCCCCCTTTTCATTGCCCCGTTTCAGTCATCCCCTCCCCTCTTGATTTGGGATGGGGTTATGCTTTCGTTAAGATCACGGGAATGGATTTTGTTTTGATTTGTTTGTTTCCGCCATTCGGTTTTGCTAACTTCACTACAAATCTGTGGCTCTGATGCTGCAGTGGGCCAAGAGCCAAAATTCCAGAATTCCCCTGGTCATGTCGATCTATGCACACGTAATCCAAAAAACTTTGAGATCTGAGGGAGCAGACAAATGTGCTGCTCGCTTTACACGTTACTTCCCTTATCGCTGTCTACCACCAGCCAGAAGACTTAGCAACTGGCGAAAATGAAATGGAATTGATGTAGACTGGCTTTGAATTGGAGTGAATGTTAAGGAATGAGTCAAGTGGAATACAGGGAAACGAAGTCGAGTCAATTAAATTTGCCTTTTGCCCAAGCTTCAATTGAAGTAGATGGAGGGAGTTCATGCAGCGGTGGGATGATTATGCAAGGGGTGCTGAGCAGGAGCATGCTCATTGTTAAACTTGGAGACTCACCTGGGGTTGATTTACAGATGTTTGGGTATGAGTATAGTCGTCAATGATATTGCAAGCAGCCATATGTGCAGGTTTCAGGATGTGGGCGCGTGTGACTGGGAGGAGACTGTGTTCCGGCAGCTGTCCCTGAAGTATTGCTCAGGGCACATAGTGTGTTGGAGCTTGTTGTCGGGTGAGTTCTTGTCTCGCTGTCATGGAACGTGGAGGAATGTCTGCATGCCAGGATGCCTAATTGGAATGACAGCAACGACGATGCGTTGACAGCGGCGAACATAATTGAAGCCAAATCCCTATGAAACGGGTCCTCAAACAGTTTGAAACAGCCACTAGCCCCTGCACAGAAGATGGTCCCACCAAGGATTTCCGATGTTTCTCTTCCGTTCCCTTCCATTTCCATCCCTTCCCTTCCCCTCCCCTTCCCTTCCCTTCCCTTCCCTTCCCTTCCCTTCCCTTCCCTTCCCTTCCCTTCCCTTCCCTTCCCTTCCCTTCCCTTCCCTTCCCTTCCCTTCCCTTCCCTTCCCTTCCCTTCCCTTCCCTTCCCTTCCCTTCCCTTCCCTTCCCTTCCCTTCCCGTCCCCTCCTTTCCCTTCCCTTCCCTTCCCTTCCCTTCCCGTCCCCTCCTTTCCCTTCCCTTCCCTTCCACTCTCTTCCCTTCCCTTCCCTTCCGTTCCATTCCCTTCCCTTCCCTTCCCTTCCTTTCCCTTTGTTCCCTTCTATCCCTTGCTATTCCCACCCCATTTCAACCCTGTTCCAGTCCATTCCCTCCCCTTCAATTCAGTTCCACTTCATTCCAGTTGCAGTACTGCCGTCCATTGCATTGCATTGTATTGAGGGAGTACTGGATATGGTGCGCGCACGGTGCACGAATGGTGCGTGTACTGGAGTTGTTGCATGAATCAGTTCCGTTAATTTAGAGGGTAATGCGGGCAGCTCGTAGGGCACACGGCCACAAATTGTGTGTACACAACCTTTTGTTTGTTGTCCTGCACAGCAATGTCTCTTTCATGGCCTCCCAATGGTGTGATTGTCACGTACACACGTTTTGCTGGCCCAAGTTGCAGCCACTTGCAGGTGCCCAAGTTGCAGCCACTGTTCAAGCGGCGTCTGAATGTGCGCGATTCGTGGCGATCAAGTATGAAGTTGATGGCCAAGTTGTTCATCACCCACGGGCACCAGCACCTGGAATTGAACTATGCGTGCACAGTCCATTGCCAGGAATCACCAGCAAACCTCCAGACACCACCAGGAATAACTAGCAAACAACCAGGCACCACCAGGGACAACCGGAACTACCAGCACACATCCAGACACCACCAGCAATTCTAGCAAATAGCCACGAGGGTGTACCCCAAATCATCTGAAGGGAACCAAGTATCACCATGAAGCATCCAGCAAGTAGTAGCAAGCACCTAGGAAGTAATAGCCAGCCACCAAGCTACACCGTCCAGCTTTTACAGGACCTTCCAATGTAAACCCTTTTGCTGGGGTAATTGTTCAACTGCCCTGCACGGTGCGCGCGCGGTGCTAATACTCCCTCATTGCATTGCACTGCATTGCATTGCATTGTATTGTGTTGCATCGCATTCCATTGTAATCCAGTCACCGCCATTCCTTTCCATTCCATTGACATCACTGCTATTTCGTTCACCTTCCTTGCCGCCACCTCCACCCCCCCCCCCCCTTCCAGTCCTTTCCTTTCCACTGCACCCATTCCATGGGATTCCATTTTATGCTGAAGTGGTCGACGACTCACGACTGCATTCTGCCGAAACTACCTAGCGCAGCCGCATTCATCACCTCCCATTGCCCCTGCATTGCACAGTCTGACAGCTCTAGCGACAGTCCTGCCCACTGCCGTTGACGTCCTCTGGGACATTTACAGCAGCTGTGCAGCTTCCGAGGACCCTGGCTTGCGGTCGATTGCCCAAGCACTGCTGCACTCAGTGGACTGGTCCACTGCCACATTCCACAAGGCCACGGTGGTGCTCAAGTTCTTGTGGCAGGGGCTGATGCAGGACTCAGCCCGGGCCAAGGCCTATGGAGCTCTCATCATGCGGCTGCCGTGGGATTTTTTAGGGGTGTGCATCTGTGATGGGGCTGCCGGGGTCTCTTGGAGAGCGTGTCTGTCATACACTCAGTTCTGTAACCCCCCAGCACCAGCTCCACCACTTCCACTCCACCTTATTTCCACTCTCCTCCGCCCGTATGAATGTCCGGAATATTAAGGGCATGCTTCCCCTCACCTCAAGCGCTCTTTGGAAGAGAATTTTTGTCAGGAGCGCCAACACAACACAACCCTGCCCCCTCGCACCACCCCCTTTTGCCCCCTGCCAAAGCAGCTAATAGTTGGAAGTCTCGTGGCTGAAAATTTTCAGCCCCTTCAGTCCACGCAAGAGAAACATAGGCACGTAGATCAATTGCTATGCCACAGAGCATGACATCAATGTCAGTCAGACCCTGAAGAGGAAGGGGCATCTCATGATGATGACGATGATGATGATGATGGAGACCTGTGCATGCATGTGCGGGGTTGGGTGGAATCAGGGGATGTTCTCTGCACCCACCACAATTCGCAGCCGGAACCAGTGGTCCCCAAGCCTTGGAAGTTCCAGTCAGCTGCAGCCACAGGAGGGGCATAACAGTAAACAGGGAAGAATACTCCGACGAAAAAGGCCCTGTTGGTATACCCCCTGCAAACATACAGCAATCACCCCCCGCCCAGGGGGGGCGGCCGGGCCCAATCCTTGTATACAACCCCCCCCAGCCACCCCCCCCCCCTGGTTTTGAATGATAGTGGGTTGGGGGGCCCTGGTGCCAACAGCGCCCAATTTTTTTTTGCATGCTTCCCTTTCATCAAACCATCCATGCTTTGAGCGCCGGATTAGCAAGACGGGGCGCTATACAAATGTCGTTTGTTGCAAAGTGAAGATCCTGCATTCGGAGCTCTTCCCTCACTCAAGTGCAGTCCCAGTGCTTTCACATACATCCCTCCATACCCCCAAATCCCCAGACACACGTCCCCCTTGGAAGTATGCATGTGGTAGTAGTGGGTCGCGCACAGGCCCCCACATTGGGAACCCCCCCCCCGGCCGAACCACGAATACTCCCTCCCACCCACTGCCCCCCCCCCCCCCCCAAGTTTTGATAAATAGCTGGGGGTGGGTCGCAGCAGGACCGGTTGTAGTTGCCCTCCAACCACACATGCACACTGCAACCCATGTGCTCACATATGATGGTGATCTGATTTGCTCTAGAAAGGACGTGTGACCCCGTTAGATCTGGTCCACCCTTGACAGAAGTCATGGTGCTGTGACCTTGTCATCATTCCATTCATGGCCGGACATGCTGATTGGTCACACCTAGTGGTCCGTAAACCCTTGGCCTAAATTCCCCCCATATTAGTGGTGGTGAGTACCCTCTAAACTCCATTGCCTTCAGCAAGTCCACCTCACAGAGAATCTACCTTCAGCACCGAAGCCCAAATGGGGTGAAAAAACATAGATACTGCCTTACATAGCTTGGATGATCATTTTGAGTGGCCAATATATATATATATATATATATATATATATAAAAGGTTTCAGAAACTTCGATTTTCGAGCTGCCCAGGGTGAAAAACTGCATAAGAAGTAGTGTACCAATCCCTTGGCAGCCCCCCCCCCCCCCCGCACCCACTACCCTAATAAGGTGTGAAACACATAAATGCTGCCTAAAATATGCTTTACATAGGTTGGATGGTCATTTTGTGTGGTCACGATATGAAAGAAATAAGTTTCGGAAACTTTGATTTTTGAGCCGCCCAGGGTGAAAAACTACAAAAGCAGGCTGTGTACCAATCTCGTTGGACCCCCCCCCCCCCGTCCTCCAGGAATCAGCCGTGTGTGTCCCCCCCAAGGCGGCACGGCACGGATGGGGACCGAAGCCCCCACCAGGAGCACCCAAGCACCGCGCGGTGCTAGCAAGGTGTGGAAGTCGGTTGCGGTATGATGGTGTGGCTCACCTCCGGAAGCCCTATAGGTTGCTGCGAGTGCAGGTGAGGGCAGGGCGTGAAGACGGGGCCACACGACCACCACCTTGTGATGTCACAGGAGGAAACGACCCCTAGTCCTCCGGAAAATATGCGGTCAAAGGTGCACACAGCCTTTGGAAGTAATTGGGCTCGCCATGTAGCGTCACTCCCTCGAGGTGCACTCGACCCTTGGGAGTCCTTTGACTCGCCATGCGGCGACACTCCCTCACGGAGCCGGTGCAGTCTGCGCAGCATAGCTGGCTCAATACAAAGTTCATAGCGTGAGTTCCGCACGTGACGGGTGGATGGATTGATCCATGCTTTACATGTTTTAAGAGCATGTTTTAAGAGCTATTGTGCATTCCATCTTATTTGGTTATTGGGTGGGTGGGTGGGGGGGAAGGTCCCCCAAGGGATTCGTACACTACTTGGTGATGCTGTTTTTCACCTTGGGCAGCTCAAAAATACACGTTTTTCCCGAAACTTATCCGTTTGACCCCGTCACGACACAAAATGACCATTCAAAGTACGTAAAGCATGTTTTTGACGGTATTTATGTGTTTTTGGCCTTATTTGGGTGTTGGTTGCGGGGGTGGGCCGGAAGGGGGCCTCCCAAGGGATTGATACACAACCTACTTGTGTAGTTTTTTTACCCTTGGCAAAACTTCGTTTTTTGACATCGTGACCACACAAAATGACAATCCAAGCCACGCAAAGAATTTTTCAAGAAGCATTTATTTATGTGTTTATCACCTTATTTGCATGATGGGTGTGGGGAGGGGGGGGGGTTCTCCCAAAGGATTGGTACACAGCCTGCATTTGGAGTTTTTCACTCTGGGCAACTCCAAACTTGATGGTTTGGAAATTTATTTTTTTTGACACCGTGACCACACAAAATGGCCATCCAACCCATGTATAGCATATTTTAGGCACTTTTTATGTGTTTTTCACCTTATGGGTGTATTGGGTGGGGGGTGCGGGATCTGCCAAGGGACTCACTCGTACACAACTTGTTTCCACAATTTTTCACCCTGGGCAGCTAAAAAGTCAAAGTTTCCAAAAATTATGTTTTTGACATTGTGACAACACAAAATGACCATCCACTTGGCGGCCCACCTCTTGATACATATGGGCCACATCACCAATACGCTGGACATGGTGAACATGGAATGCCAACCCGTCCTGTCGGCGGCCCTCCGCGAGGCTCTCACACAATATGGCCACTAGGACGACAATCCCCATCCCTGGGGGGCGCTTCAGCCCCAAGGCAGCAGCACTCCCAGACCCACAAGCCACAACGCACCGCGGATCACTGCACCTACGTGCCCCCGGCCGACCAAGCTAGAGAGCGGGCACACAACGCAACCCACCACCCCTACAGCAAAGAGGCACATGGAGCGCGAAGGGGCACCACCGAAGAAAAGGCTAGCCCATGACCCCTCGAAACCGCCCATGTGGACAGTGAAGCCTCGCACCCCGCCCCGGTACAAAGGATCCGTAACGGTATCCTCCCACCACTCAGCAGAAACCCTCCCCGCCGGTCCATCAGCCGCTCACCGCCACAATCAGCCCCCAGTGGTGAGTAGCGCTTATTTCATACATCCAGTTAGAAGGCTGGATGTCAGCCAATACATCACCTTGGAAGCAAGTAGATAGAGGCTTTCCGTTACTCCCACCAGCGGCCGCTCCACTAGCAGCGCAACCACTAGTCCCGCCACCCCCCGGTTCACCAAGACATCGTGTCGGTGTGAATATGCGGGCTTTGGTAGGGGCATATATGGCTGAGGAACGGGCAGACTTTTTGGAAGCAACACTATCTAATGACGTTCCGCCGAAATGATTCCAGACCACCGAAGCCCAATACAAGTGGCGTCCCAACCAACACAACCCAACGAACCCTGCGCTCACGCCACCGTGGCGTATCCACTCATAGACACCCCTTCGGCAACATCATCGACAACCTTCCCACACCCAACTTGCACCCCCCAAAAGTTCCTGCACAAGCCCTAGCCCCACTAGCGAGGTATTCAGTAACCCACCCAGCCTCGGCCCGGCATGCGCACGGCTAGAGGACGGGGCCCTGGGGTTTCAGTATCGCCATCTCGCCCCAGTCTAGGTACAGGATCTACAGTGGTTCGCCAACACAGGTGGAGGTATCCATAAAAAACTTCCAAGTGTCCATGCACGTGGCCCGGCAAACCATGTCAATGGTATAGGGGATGCCTTGGCTCCCCTAAGTCATGTGGACCAAGTCCCTCCTTTCCATACCACGGCCCACCAAGTGTGTGGACACCCGCGAGGGACGCGTGCCAATCCCATGGGTGGCCCCAGACGTAGACAAAACCTGCAACCCCATGAGCGGGGCAGTCCGCCCCCCGCCCATTATCCAAATAAGGTGAAAAGGACATAAACACTGCCTCAACATGCTTGCATAGGTTGGATGGTCATTTCGTGTGGTCACGATATCAAAGAAATAAGTTTCAGACAATTCGGTTTTCGAGCTGCACAGGGTGAAAAACTACATAAGCAGGTGGTGTACCAATGCCTACATTTCCAGAACTTCGATTTTTCAACTGCCCAGGGTGAAACACTACATGACTTGGTAATTTACCAATCCATTCGGAGACCCCACCCCTCCCACACCCAATGACCAAATAAGGTGAGAAACACATAAATGTTGCCTAAAACATGCTTTACATAGCTTGGATGATCATTTTGAGTGGCCAGAATATCAAAAAAATCGGTTTCGGAAACTTCGATTTTTGAGCTGCTCGGGACGGGGCTGCATAAACCGGCTGTGTACCGATCCCTTGCCAGACACCTCGCCCCACACCCATTATCCAAATAAGGCAAAACACATAAATATTGCCCACATGCTTTACATAGGTTGCATGGCCATTTTGTGAGGTCACAATATCAACAAATAAGTTTCGGAAACTTCGATTTTTGAGCGGCCAATGTTGAAAAACTACATGAGCAGGTGGCATACCAATTCCTTGGGAGACCCCCCCCCATCCAATACCCAAATAAGGTGAAGCATACATACTGCCTAAAACCCGCTTTACATAGCTTGGATGGTCATTCTGAGTGGCCAACATATCAAAAGAAATTGTCTCGGAAACTTCAGTTTTTGAGCTGCCCCGGGTGAAAAGTTGTAGAAGCAGGTTGTGTGCCAATCCCTTGTGAGCCCCCCCCCCCCCCCCGCACCCACCACCCATTGTCCAAATAAAGTGATCAAGACTAACGACTAGGACCGAGCTGGGTCCTAGTGTTGCTTAACGCATTGCAAATCACCACAGAAGAAAGACCGCTTGCTTTGGAGGTGTTCCTCCGCGGTCAAGACAATCATTGTGAAACACGGCTCAAACACGGCTCATTTTCACCTCAAAATGGACCACAACATGGCACCACGGCATGGTGCATGCCTTATCGAACACCAATTTGCATTCCTTTGATAGCCCAATCGCTACCGAAGAAGAATGGCCCTCATTGAAAACACCCACTTGACACACCGGCAATCGTCCTGAACTTTCAGGATGATCGTCCTGAAGAAAGCCCAAAAAGGGGCCTTTTTTTGGACACTAAATCCGCCATAGAATGGGCTAGACAGCTCTAAACGTAGCAAGATTTGATTGTGGTGATGCGCATTTGCTCTGCGGTCATTTTGAGCTACTTGCATGCCGGTTTTGAGCCACTATGTCCCTGCAAAGATTTTTTCACCGTTTGCTGCTGCTGCTGCTGCTTGCTGGTGTTGCTGCTTGTTTAAATGTGTTGCTCATCCTTGGACCCTAAGAAGGGGTGTAAAACCTCAACAGGGTAAACCTAGCTCGGTAATAAACACATAAATACTGCCTAAAACATGCTTACATAGGTTGGATGGTCACTGCATAACTGCAAAACTGCATAAGTAGGTGAGGTTGTGTATCAGCCCATTCACTCATGTAAGCCATTATTGGTCGAAACAGTCATTTTGCGTCTTTGGCACCGGTTTTGACCGACCCTCGGCAAAGGCTATAGACTGCAAAAAACGTCCTTTCGTATCCTAGTAGCCATATGCTGCCACAACATCCCTGCTTCTCCCTCAGACTAGGTACCACAGGTTTCATGGGGGCCGCCAAAAACGGCAACATAGCAAAAAAGACTAACAACTGCATAAATTGCATGAGCGCTCGTCCCACTCCGCCCCATACAAACCCCATGTGTCGGGGAACGGGAAACAGTTTTTCGGCTCAAAATCGAAAAACACCCAAGGATTCATGATTTTCAACCCGAAAGGGGGGGCGGGGTCATTTTGTCGACATTTTTGACCCCCCCCCTCATGATGCCTCAAAAAAGTGGGTTTCAAATTGGGGGGGGGGTCAGGGGGGTCCGGACCAGAAACTCATTGGGGGATGCGTTTATTGGGCAAAATAATGATTTCACAAGGGATTAAACCAACAATTCAACCCCTTTGGGTAGGGTGGGCGAATAGGCCCAAAAAGGCCCAAAATGGGGGGTATGTGGCATTTTCCCATATACACGGGCCTGCCTGGCTTTGCTCTAGCACCTTTGCGAGGTGATTTCGCAGTCTTGGGAATGACTGAGTGTGAAGCATGCTAGTGCTGGCATGGGAAGGACCCCAAGGGGCAGAAGCAGCATGTCGTGAGTAGGCTGTCCCACTTTCACTTACCAAAGCATTTTTCCCCAGTGGCTTGGGGCAAGCAATTTAGACAATTCCTCCAAACACACAAACCAGTGCTTACACCCGGAACCAGCACACTTACCTAGCCTTCATGGCACCCCTCTCCCCTCCTCCATTCTAAGCAAGGCAGTCCCACGCCCCAGGCTGCCCCACCCCCCTCCCAGGTCAGATCAAAAACACCAGCCCAAGTGGCACACCCACACGTTTCATGGAAAACTTTCGCACTACAGCAACTGGGTCATCTGGACCGGACCATTTGAATACCTGGTGCAACCCCCCCCCCTCCCAAAAAAGAAGAACCACCCAGGCCTGAGCTGAGGCCTTCGGGCCTGCTGACAGCAGCAGTCAGGAGCCACGAAGTGAGATGTGAAATCGGTGATCCGAATGAGGAATATGCACAATGTGGGACATCATCGTTCCCTTCCTTTTTATCAGGGCCATCTGCAACAACTGCAGGGTTCTTAAGTAGTGGTGCCGGGTGATTAAGCACGCAATTTTCCGCTACTGCTGCAGAGTCATTCGGGGCCGTGTCAGCCGAAATTTGACCTGAGTCTTTGGGTTGTCTGTCAACAGGTACGATGCATCCCCCCGCTTTTCCTTTGCCAATTCTCTTGTGTCTAGGCAGACATGCCAGGCACCCTTGCAAATGATGCAGTACAGCGCATAAGGACCACTGGAATGTTCCCCCGGTTGACCATCAGCCACCAGAAGCTGTATTAGGCGTCTTGGCCATGGATGTTACATACCCTCACAAATGATGTTTGGCACCCTGACAAAGGATGTCATACACTTGCACCCTTGCAACGGATATCGTACACCCCAGCAAAGGAAAGAATGTTATTCCACACCCAGACAAAAGAGGTTCCACAAATACCCTGGCAACATTGCCCCACTTCACTCTTGTCTAAGCATGGCAACCCCATCTGACCTTTTTTTACCACTGTTTTTGTGATGGGTCATGCCTGTGAAAAGCTGCTCATAAACCATTTTGGTTAAGTCTGCAATGCAATTCTATTTGTTCTGACAGGATTTTCCAGCGTTTTGATGCAGTTATGGGCGCCCAAACCCGTATGAACCGCTTGGGGTGCGTCCCCACCACCATCCACATTTTTCATATGCATTCCTTGCGCCGCACATCGCATGCTGTCAGGTCTCATTGGATCCCGGTGTATCTTCTGAGATGGCGTGTCAGTTCTTGCGTCTGGTGTGCACCCTGAACCTTCTGGAGCCGAATCTATGCGCGGCATTCCTGCAGACAGTGCCCCAACCCCCGATCCCCGAAGGCCACCAGCCGCTGGGCACGGGGCCAAAGGACGGCACTGGCATCCTGGCGCACAACCTGTGGCTCTACGTGCAACCCCGCAACTTCATGGACTGTTTTCCAGGCGACACATGTGCCGAGGTATGTAAAGGCGATTATAAAACCCCGTTCTCAAATATCCCCAGTGACCCCATCTGCACTTGAGACCCCCATTCAGTATTGGACGATGGGGCAGCACAATGTCAGAGTATTGTTCCTGAGCTGATTCGGCAAAATGGCTTTACACTACATGGTAGGCCTACAGGCAGCCCGGTGTAGTTCTTCAGAAGTCAGATCAGACCAGCAATTCTGCAGAAAGTGTGCTGGGGGCCACTGCTGTATGTAGGCATGGCGTCGTAATTTGAAACTTGGGTGCTGGCCAGTGAGGGCAGAGCAGACACTGTCATGACCGGGATAGTCTGTGTGGTGTTGTAGAGTGCCATTCACAACTGCCTTCAGCTGAGCACTGGACATGAAATTGGCTCTTCAGATTTACGGTTCTTCAATAAATGGTATTTTCACCCCCTTGCCACTTTTTTCAGGTCTGCCGACCCCACTGAGTACCCGTTTAGTCTGCGCAAAGCTCTGGTGATCTCTCTTCTTTGCCTGTTTTCTTTTTGCGCATACTTAGATGTGTATACGTTGTGTACGCTGTGTGTACGTATGCGTATAGTCATAGTCATAGTCATAGGTCACTTATCATGCCGTCTACTGGTGTTACCGGCCACCACGCCCGGGCACGTGGTGTCCACCCAGTTGGTGATCCCGTGGGCCCCAGGGCTGCCTGAGGATATCCACAGCTTTACACTAGGACCCACAGGACCGGGGATACTTGGCCGTCCAGGCTTTAGGGGCAGTGGCAACTGCAGAGCATACACATACACATGCATACATATATGTACACGTGTATATGTCGCACAGACACATCACACATGCGTATACACGGGTATATGCATCCGTGTATACATGTGTATTGTCTGTTTGCCAACAACGACAGCAAGAACAACAACAACAACAACAACAACAACAACAACCATGGAGGGCTGTGTGTATATGGGTATACATCGTGTATGTGTCGCGTACATGTACACACGTAAACCTCACGTATGCGTAAACGCGTGTACGTATACGTACGCGCATATGTGTGTACATGTGTATATGTGTGCACGTATATTGCCACCATGTCCATATACAGTGTTTGTGTATATGTGTATACGTTGAGTATACAGAAGCCATGGCGATATAGGGTGTATGCAAACCATCAGTGCACCCAACGTGCCAAAATGGACAAAGCCCCTAAACCCCCCAAAGATCCAAAAACATGCAGAATGTGCCCACTGCGGGGGGCTGCAGGTTAGAACCCGACCCCCATAAGGGGGGGGGCGGTTCTACGAACCTCAAAATGGTGGTATGGGTCTATGGGTTTTGTCTGCGCCAGAGGCGCCGGATATTTTATTTTAGGCATACAGCAGGGGGGACTTTTTTTGTTTTACCCTACCTGTCTCTACTCAAAGTACTTAGACTCACCTCGAAGCGAGGTTGTTAGGTCAAACGTAGGCGCGGACACCATACAGCCCCCCCTTTTGGGGGGGTCGTTCGCATAGCATACCCTACGGGGCGTACTACGTGCTGTGCGTGCGCTAAGCACAAAGTTTGTACACGACTGTACCCAAGCTACATTGTAGGGCCTAGTACCAGTAACAATGAGCCTTCTATGCATCTATATGAGTTGCTTGCATGCTTTGCCCTCATTTCTAGTATTGGTGTGTGTGTTTTTGCATCTTTTCCTGTAGGTTTGTGGTATCTATCAAGATTTTTGGATTTGGATTGGCCCCTTTTTGTTTGGGGATATGGACTGGCCTGTTTGGCGTACATTGTGATTTCGGCAATGCCATCCTCTCCCTACTCTTTGAGCTGTGAGGAGGAAAAGAATCTTGATTGCATTATGAGGTTCTCCAACATTTTGGGGGTGTAGTATGGTCTACATAGGCAAAAATATTGCCAACTGTAGCAAAACCTCCCAATTTCTCCCTGTTATGTGCGCGCTATGTGACCACTCTGCCGACATGCCCCCCAAGGTATGATATGTAATGTCTGGGCCCTTTGTGGAAGCATTATTTTGCGAGACCAAATGATTTTTTTGATTTTCTGCCTTCTACCCCGCCCCCTACTTGGGTACCACTTTTTTCGGGGAGGGGGTTCAAGGGTTGTCAAAAGTTTGTGCTCAGTGACTTGAGGTGTGGTTTGCAAACGGCTGAGGGATAAACCATCATGCAGCCACCGAGACGTTCCACGAATCGAACGGACGCTGATCCGCTCGATGCCAACTCTTTTTCCACTCGACTATTGTCGGTCGCTGCAACAATGGGCCTCTTCTTTGTTTTGGCTGGCACCACAACAACTCAGCTAGTTGTTTGTGCCTGCATGCACGCCTCCCTTATTGATTGTTTGTGTGCCTGCCTGATTTGACTGACTGATCGGCTAATTGTATGCCGAAGTGACTAACACTACTGTTCTAGCACTCCCTTCGAGGTGCCTTGCCATAGGTTATAGAAGTTTGTGGAGAATTCAAGAATGGGTGGAAAACACAAAAAGAAAAATTATTTTGACCACAACCTCACCTCCAGGTCGCACCTCGGTAGATGGGAGCCTAAGCCGTTTGGCAAAATTTTCTTGAAAAGTGTTGTACCCCACTTGTGAATGTTTAAAATGATCAACATGTCATAGGGATCATTTTGAGGTATGTATGTCGGGGTACCCACCGACCCCCCCCCCCCCGGGACTGAGTCCGGTCAGTACACCGGGGATTTCGTGCGCAGGCCCTAGAAGTGTCACATAATTCCTGTCGCAAAATCCATTGCTGGTTCACCAGACAAGGGATGTGTGCGCACAAGACCCCTGTTTACAAAATCCGATGACTGCATGCGTGGTTCAAACCAATGGATCGTGCCGGTGAAATGTAGTACTGAACCAACTACAATAAACACTTTTGTAGCATATTTTTATTATGCCCTCGTTTAAGTTATGCACTATGGTGTTTGCCGCTAAGGTACCTTCTTCGCGATACAAACTTGTGTCTATGTTGTACACACAATGGCATTCATGCGCACACCCACTCATAGACAAACCCCGTCTCTTCGTGGGTAAATACATACATTGGGACTGCACCCAAAGTCCCTAGTACAATGACCGATCAAGGAGTCTAGTTTTTGTGCCCATGGTTGTACCACCTGTGTGGTCCGTGTCAGCAAAGGGCGTTGTGTCTTATCTTTTGGGTGCTTGTAGGAGCTACTAGGGTGTCCTCAAAGTACATGTGCACACCCCGGGGGTGTGCTTGTGTGGTACCCTTGCATTTTTCTACGTGGCGCAGGCGATGCGTTCAGCGTGCTTGTGAAATCGCATGCATCATTCCCGTACGGCACGTGCAAAGCCTGCAAAAATGCCTGTAAGAACACATGCACCATTTTGATGGAGCAAGCAAAGATTGCATGTACCATGGCGAACTTGTATATAAGATTACCAGTGACCATACACTGCAATGAATTCTCTCCATTTTGGAAACCTGAAGAAGGCAGGGGTTATGTAGCCATGAGGTGGCCACTGCTGATTTTGTTCGCACGTTGACCACTGTACACCATCTTGACCGCACAAACCTTCTCCGACCGCATGCGTAGTTTTCAAAATCAACCCCCGTCACTCACGCATGAGGTTTTCTATCTCTTGCCTGAGCTTTGAAACATTTTCTAAATGCACAAACAAGAACCCTTTCGCAACAAATGCAAGCTCCAAGTTATGCAACGGAGTCATGCATTTTCAAGAAAAAGCAGGCAATATTCTTGCTACGCCAACAAGCAGTTTGGTCATTACACACAAGGCAATTTGGTTGCATGTGCCCAACCAACCCCTTCCTTTCAATTCCATTTTTGCAAAGTGAGGAAAGTGAACTCTTCATGCCCCACCGGCATGCTGCTTTATGTGAAATGTAATGTCATCTTCACTCTTGCAGGATCATTTCACGGTTCTGCCGGACGGAGTTGTGAGATCTACACCATGCTAACACCTGCCCTCCCAACTGTTCAATGGAAATGACAAAATATTTGGTTCTCTTTTTTGTTTTGTTTTTTTCTTTGGATTGCCACCAACCCACCCCACCTTCGGAGATGCAGTCCGCGGAGCCCCAGCGGAGGCTAACCATGTGGGATGTGTGGAGGGAAGATACATGTGGCACATGTGCACAGCATAGAACATAGGAAGAGAGCGCGATATGCTCTCCTCGCTAGGGGCAATTTTTGGATATCATTGGTGATGGGTGTGCGATGTGGTGTGGTGGGGTTGGTTCAGGGTTTTTGAAAAAGGTACCGTTGGATGCTCGGAAAGACAATCAGATTTTTTCGTCGGGAAAGGGGCTCGAAAAACGCAACCAATATTGGTAGCAATGTCCCGGGGACTTTCCGGCCAAGATGCCAAGGGACACTTGGAAGAAATTTTGGTCGCATTGTTGGAATCATAAATTACAGGAATGTTGTTTGCAATCGTGGTGCCTAATCTACCAGGGTGGAAGAAAAGTGTAACATGAAGTACTCACGCCCGTGTAAGGATACTGGGTATATCATTGTCTTTGTGCATGTCTTTGTGCTCACCGTGTTTGTCGAAGGCATCGGATGTATTTACCAGCTCCGAAGGGGCGTGCTTGAAATGTGTGTGATTACCTCGGATGCCTTTCGTGCCATTGCCTTTCTCCCTTCAGCAGATTTGAAAATCTAAAGTGGTAGCCCAAGAATTGCATCCTCTGCGCCCCCCTCCCCCTCCCCCTCCGCCTCAAATCTTACTTTTGAGGGGGACCTCTTAGATTCGGCAAATCTTGAATTACGGAAAGCCAATGATGTTTAGGCTAAGCTCCAGCATGCTTTGGTTGCACGGTGCGTGCACCATAGCCCATCAAATGCCATTGAACCCCGCATGTTGCGGGTATTTCTGGATATGCTGGTACCAAAAACATATATTGTTAATGCCAAGCACACAATATTGGCAACATTAATGCATAAAAATTTCGCTCCCCCCTCCCCCCCAAGAAGACAATTCGTGTGTTGACCACACCCGAGGCTCCCATAGATCCCGAGCCATATGAACAGCACGTTTATGTGACCTACCAACATTATACGTACAAGCTCCGAAGTGGGAGAGTGTCCTCCTCACTGACCTCGACATAGGAACATCATCTACAAGAGGGCAAGCCTTGGGCTTGTAGCATTTGTGCATCAAACGCCACAGGTTGAATGCCGCTATGCAAAGGGGGGAGTACTAGTGGGGGGGTGATGCACCACTCTTCTTTGCCACCCATGCCTGTCGAACATCACGAAGCGAGCTGAGTCAGAGCATCACCCTGAAGCCCACATGCCCACTGTACGAAAGCTCCAAATTCCCCACTTGTTCGGTCGTCCCGAACAGCATGTCGAATGAACTCCTCCACACCGAAGGAGTCCGGCAGAGTTGACAGTACCTTGCGGCATGGCTTGGGATCCATTGTGCAACTGCCAAGGGACCCATGAGGTACATAAGTTCTTGGGTAGGTGTTGCCCCACAACCCGAGAGTCCATTGACTCCGATACCAGAAAGAGTTTTGGGACAAGAAAGCTCTGCACAACGTTCTTGATATCCAGTGGGCCACAACGGGAGCAGCAAGAGAGTTAGCAAGTACACCAGCAAAATGCGGCCATTATTGAGGAGATTCCGCTAAAGATCCCTCTGCAGAGCGTTCTTGACCAATGTTCCAGTTTTGAGGGGTATTCATAATGATATTCGGTGCGGACAAGCACCATACCTTGTGGTAGTTGAGATAATGCAATATCTCAGCAATATATGACCAATATGCCAACAGGTAAGTAACAGAACAAAAAGCGCATGTGAAAGAAATACGTTATAATAACCCTCCGTAGGTACACAGGTTAATACATGTTCCGTACAGTGTGCGTGATGTACACAACTGTGTGCAGCAAGGTGGTACTATGCAGTGACACACATGATTCCACACGGCGACCAAAAGTGTGAAAAAAAGGGGGTGTATAGTCAGGTTCGAAAATGGACCCCCTGGCTTATTTCCGGCAACCATCCGTGACTCGCTTAGAGCCGCCTAAGAAAGCGGACATGGATCTAAGATAGGGGGGGTGGTGGAGGTTTGTGGTTATCATTTTTGGGAACATTTCGGAGGTCCGCCTGCTTAAACCATGTCTAAATATCTGCCTTTTTCCACTTTCAGTACCTACTGAAGGTGTCACAGTGTGTGGACAAAATGGATTTCAAAAACAAAAATTGTGCTCCCTATCCTTCATCTGAGTCACCAACGAACGTGCGGTTAGCATCATATTTTACATCCGGGCCATTGATGCATAAATTCCTGTATTGATCCTCATACGAGGTCTCGTGCTTGTTGGACGATGCCTACACGTGGTGAAACAATTCCACACAATGTTTGGCTTGACAATTTCTATCGTCGCCGCTTTGCTCCTTTGCCCGGTTCCCCCCACCGGAGCCTCAACTGTACTGCCATGGCTTTGTTACAGCTACGAAGGGACGTGGCCACTTTCCATGGGTATCCCAATTTGGATGCGTTGAATCAACGTCTCCGTGTGGTTGCTCGGAGGTTGCCTGACTCTTTCCTAGGGGTGTGTGACGCCACAAAGACTTTGCTTCAGGGGCCCTTTGAGCAAAAGATATTCGGGCCCCCTTGGATTGCAGACGAATTCGCATTTTGCAATCGAAACCCTTTTCCAGATGGACCTCACCACAGGATCCCAACCAGATTTGGTAGCTTTAGTCCACCTGTTCGTTGAGGTGCAGCAACACAGCAACAAGCTGTTACCAATCCTCGTGGATGAAAAAATCCAGTATCAACTATGTAACATGATGTACAGCAAGTCGTATGCCCAGTACAATCTTGCTTTTTTTTTTTTTTGAAACCTATGTCCGGTGTTGTACGGGCTGTGGCACCCTTATAAGTATGCGGTTGCAGTTTGCTCCAGGCGCGTTTTGCCTTTGTTTGTATTCTTGACACAAGGTAGACTACCCTCAACTGAAGATTAATTGTATGGAGAGAATTATGGATGCTCTCTGGGTTCTAGTTAGTTCATGTAAGCCGGCATTGGAGCGCCTTAAGGCGTCCACTGGTGATGCACGTCTTGGTATGTCTGAAAGATAACGGACCACCACGCCCTTAGTCAAAGGCGTGGTTGTATTAGTCTTGGAGTACATCCCTGCCCCTTCCCTCTGTGGTTTTCCGGTTTGCAACTGCAACCGGGCAGAACCAACAGAAGTTGGATGATGCCTTGCAAGCCGCTTATTTTGCGTTCCACATTCTTGTCCACCTGTGTTGGGGGCTGAGCACACCACAGAGTATGTTCGGACCCTCGGGGTGTTTATCTCGTTTTTGGGTCGGTGGGAGCAAACAATACCAGAAAATCCCATTCCGAGGAGATGGGTGAGGCTTTGTTGGCTCGTTTGGTTGAGACGCTGCGGTTGAACCGCTACAGTACTTCTTTGGATGATTATTTCGATCTATTTTTACTCACACCAGCAGCAGCACCGTCCTTAAGGACCTTCATGGCTCCCACTTGCACAATGACACAATCAAGTTGGTACGGTGCAACCTCAATACTTTTGTATGCCAAATGAGTGATGGTCAGTGAGTATCCCCAATGTTGTGGTGGTGCGAGGTGAAGATTGTTAAAGTTATGGATGAATGGCGTGAAGTCCCCCAGATTCCCATTAGTTTGTACCATCACATGTCGATTGATCATTTGCAAGGCCTGTTGCAACGGATGCTGCAAACCCTTGTGAAACCTGTCTACCACATCGCTGCAGTGATGCACTGCAACAGCACATCCCCCATCGGTCGTTGGCACAGCAGGCTGACCATAACGCCGCATGTGACACCATCGTTAGTCAACGCCAACCACAGCGCTATGTTGGAATAAACGCGGGCATGCCAAAGGCTGTCCGCCCTAGGGGTCCACCTGTGGATGCACTCTCACGCTACCGTGCCTCCCCTCCCCCGCCTGCACACAACTTTGATGACGTTCCAGATGAGCTTGTAGGAATTCTTGAGGTATACGAGGGTGATGATGCAACCTGCCCTGTTGAGGCCCCCCCTGTTGCATTTACGGTGTTCAGTGATCTGTCTCCGCCGTGTGTCTTGGTTTTGGACGGCGAGGGGGGGGAGCAAATGTCATTTCGGTACATGATGTATACACCAGCCTGCAGCAGCCAATCCTTTTTTGGGGGGGAGGTGGGAAAATATAAGTGCCATGCTTGTCGCACCACTACATTGCTGAGTTTTGCTCTTGGCCTGCTACCCTGCTGCTTCTATGTGGATTCTTTAACTCGTTCTTTTTGCCATGGCAGGCTAGACAGCCACGCTGGTGCTCACACCAGACGACACATTGCAACTAGACAGTGCTGAGATGTCATTTAGCCAAGAAGTAGCCGGACCGAAGCTAGCAGCAGTGCCTACTGGCAAGCCGTTGAAGCAGCGCCTGGGGCAGGCTCTCACAGAGTACATGGAGCGAGGGTCGGTTAGAGTACTGATCACACATCTACGATTTGATGTGCACCTTCAACATGGGCAGACGAGCAAGCGTGATGACAAGGAGGTGGCGAAACGGCTGGCATCTTTGAAGTAGAACTCCCCACTAAAGTTGATTACCATTTTGGCTTGGCAAGATTAAGGTACGTGAACCACTTCCCCACCAAAAACGGTCTGTAGAGCGTTTCGATTCCGTTTTGTGCTTAATGGACGTTGATACAGGTAGTTTCGTCAACAAAACGCTCTGCAGAACGTTCCGGAGCAATTTCTAGGTGTCACCATGTGTAATATGTTTGTACTGCCGTCCAAACCTTGCAGCACTGTTGCATTGTCACTGGCATCAATTCTATCACTGTTCCCATGTAAGTTGTGCGCTCTGGGTCCTTGGTGGGCACCACATATGTACGGGTCTTCAAAAATTGCAAGCAGAGTACCACCAGGCTGGCAAGGCGTTACCGGTATGCCCATCCCATGTGGAATGCGACATGATCAAAGAGGACACGAAGCTATCCATCAGGCAGCAGATCGCAGGGGACCTCAATGCAGTGCAACATAGGTGTTCTTCGTTGAGACTCTCATAAACTGGAAACCGCATATGGTATTAGCTCAATACGCCTGACAACGCCCATGAGAAAGAAGCCTTTGTTCAGGCGTTACGAAAAGTCGGAAAACTGGATAAGTTAGCTTGTCCAGTATGCAGTGATGTGATTGCGATCAACTCCAATGTACTTATATTACCTGTTGCTTTGCAGACTGCAGCATTCAAGGCCTGGAAGCCTTTGGTCGAAGACGTGGTGGTTACCAGGAACCAGATCAGTGGGGCACTCGCAGAACTTGAGAGGTAGGCGGGGAGTGAAGGTATGCAGCAATGCTTCCCAACAACGGTTGTTGGTCAAAAAACGCGCTCCAGGGCGTTTTGGGCTTGATGTGATATTACATGACACCTTGAAAACCGTCTTCGATCGGCAGAACGCTCTACAGAGCGTCATGGACAAGTTTTGCTTTATAACTGGCATTGTTTTGCCAGTTTGCATTTCAGTGATCACTTGCACTACTCTTATACAATGCCTGGGGCTGCGGCCGGACCATTATTTCAAGGTCATGTCATTTCTGAGGTTCGACAACATAAAAGTGAGTGGGTTAGCAAGACAGTGCCGTGGACTGAAGAAGGACATAGCATGGGAGATTATGTGGATGCATCCGGAGAAAAATATCATACATGAGACCAGAAGTATGCCTGTCTACAAATTTCTTCGTTCTCGTGGTATGATACTAACACTCCTGATTTTGTGTGCAACCTTCTTTTACCCCCCCCCCCTCCATGGGTTCGTCCCATAACGGCACACTTGCCGCAGTAGACTGGGGCGGTGATGACGATGATGTGGGTACTGTTGCTGCCTGTTGGAGGGGGGGGGGGGCAGTGGCCAGCACGGCTAGTGCTCACAGGCGGGGTCTTTGCCTGGGGATACTTTGCAAAGAACAAGCAAATGACGGACATGTGGGACTTATTGAGCAAAACACAATCACAAGGAAATTTGGAACAACAGTAAGTGCGTCCTGTGCAAACCCCCAGAACCACACACGGCGACGGACATCCTTTCTTAGCATCAACGTGCCCACATTCCTTGGCGGGACCTGTGGACTGCAGCTAGCAAACCAATCACAGTCACACGTGCCCATTTTGGGGCCCTTTTGTGTAGGCTCGGGGGCGGGGTGAAAAGAAACTGAATACCCCACAAAAGACCATTGGGTTGGTAAAAGCTCCGTTTGCTGTTCACCAAGAGACCCAATCTTTTGGGGACACCATAGGGATAGGAATATGGGGCTGGGGGCGGGTGCGAGTTGAGATCTAGCCCCATACACAACCGCTCCCCATGGTTAGGTTAACCACAACATACGAGTGACTGCATCGGGAAAGTGGTTGTTTCAGACCTAGAGAAAGACCACCAACTATGCCAAAATTAGGGTTTATTCATGATACTAGTTCCACGCGAACCATGCTACACAAGGTTGGTTCTGTGTCTTTCTTTGCTGCACATTTCGAAGACCTTGCAAGAAATCACGGAATGCCCCAACACCGCTCTGCAAAATGTGGCATACAGGAGCCGCATGGTGTGAGTGCTAGAAGGGGCCTCATCCCAGGGGTCACGCAAACGCCCGTGACCAAAGCTGTTGACCGTTTGACAGATGATTCTAAAAAAAGGTGCTTTTTTTAAGTTTTAGTTTCCCCCCCATTTTTCGCGGGTTTTGGGCACAACTTGCTGCCAGAAGCCCATTTTCGGGGGTTTCAGGGGGAGGGGGGGGCATGGGGTACGGGGGGTTTTTGGGCTAGGGTGATGACGTGCCATGAACTAGTGCACCGTGTTTCTTCTTTTGCTTTACTTGCTATTTTTGAAAACATATTATTGTGTTTTGGTGTTTTTGTGTTTCTTGTTTTGCCTCAACAATGCAGGGAATCTAACCCGACGCTTGCGAGAGGCACCAGTGTCCCCATTTTTGGCCTTGCTAGCATGTGCTGGTGTACCAATAATTTTGAATTTTAGTACGATCTTTGCCATGGGTCCCATTGTCCCCATTTTTGCCCTTGCTCGCCTCTGATGGTGTACCAAGAATTTCAAATCATTAGTGCGATGTTTGCCATGGGTACCATTGTCCCCTTTTTTGCCTCTGCTGGTGTATTAGGAATTTTCAATTGTTAGTTTGATGTTTCCCATTGGTCCAAGAGTCCCCATTTATGCCCTTGCCGGCCTCTGCTGGTATACCCGGAATTTCAAATTGTTACTCTCATGTTTGCGATGGGTCCCACAGTCCCAATTTTCGCCCTTTGCTGGCGTCTGTTGGTGTGCCAAGAATTTTAAACTTTTAGTCTAATGTTTCCCATGGGTCCCAGAGGCCCAATTTTAGCCATTGCTGGTGTGTGCTCGTGGACCAGTAATTTGAAATTTTTAGTTTGATGTTTGTAATGGAGCACAATGTCCCAGAAATTTGTCCTCCCTGGCGCCTACTAATGTACCAGAAAATTTCAATTATTACTCTCATGATTCCCATGGGTCCCGCGGTGCGGCTCTTGCCCATAGAGGCCGTTTGCGTGTACACCAACGCCTACTGACGTGCAACCTAATTAGTGGAACTGCCGGAGGCCAGAGCGAAGATTGTGGATTCCTTCACGGTCACTCCTTCGCTTGTACGCATGGGTGCAGCGATCACGTGCATGATATCTTGGGCCAACCCTGGGCAGTGGTGCGTAGGTGCCACGGACCCACCCACCAGTGAGCGGTCATTGCATCTCGGCCCAAGTCAGTGAATGGCCCGCACCTTTTGGCAGCGCGGTAAGCCAAATAGAACAACACAAAAATGGCATTGTGCACTGGTTGGGCCAGAGAACCAACAACGGTCGTGGATGCACCGTTGCGTTCCCCGAGTGCCATAGCCACTGCATGCAACCCTGAGTTGCGGTACTCAAGCACGGTAACCCGCCGTAAGCTAGTGGTGCCCACGATCCGTGCTTGGTGCATGCCAGCCGGGGGGGATTCCTTGCAAGCAACACACCACATTACACCGTTGCCAAACCTCAACCAGCCTTTGCCAACTTGCCATTCGGCATTAAAATGTCTCCGTGTTTTTTCCATTCCCGGTGGAGCCAAGTGCTAGGATTTTCGGATTCACGTCTTGCATACCCATTCGATCTGAAGAAGGGTGGCGAGGGCACAGGCATCATGCAGCCGATGCATAAAGGACTTGCAGGGCCGCATAACATCCCTTGGTGCGGAGTCACACACTCTGCAAACACATCGGAAGCATTTGGCCCCTTCTTTGGAGACGGCATGAACACCTTGGTTGCAACTTGGGCATGCAACGATGTCCCCAAGGGGCTTCTCCTTGCAACACCCACAAGTGGGCAAGTCGGCACTTGGAGTGAAGATGGTTGATAGTCCTGTTTGCACCGAACATGTGGAGGAAACCGGCGGTGAAGCATTCTGCTCTTCGGGAGGTGCGGGGTCATCCTCGCCCGGGGGGGGGGGAGGATGAGCGGAAACACCGGTTGTTGCGTGTGGCGGGCTTGGTGACACGGGAATCTTGGGAGGCAAATAGCGCCACACCATTGGCATCTAAGTGTATGATGGTGTCGGCCACTTACCATGCACCCCCGGATTTGGGGCGGAGCCACACGGACGGCATGGGCTATGGATGCAAAGCAGAAACAGAAGGGTGCAAGCCTCATTTAATGTGCCTTTCCCTTGCCCTCCCTCAAACCTTTAGCCACTGTAAGTTGCAAAACCACTCCTCAACTATGTTATGTACCCTGCTTCTCAAATGGTCGCAATGCAAAAGCGACGCTCATTGAAACTATGTTACATCTATTGAGTCCATTAGGCCTATTTGAAGTTATTATATTTTCGTACATACCACGTTGGAACTGGAAGTTACATCAGTAAATACCCACAGCAACTAGTTACGATTGCTAATTGGCACAACCAATTCCTTCAAAATATACCAAATGTGTGAAAAATGTAGAAGTTCCATATTTCAAACATACCAAACACGGATAGCAAAACCCAAAAAAGTAGCGAACAAAATATACAAACAGCGAAAAGCACAAAAAAAGGGGGGGGGGGACAAATAACAAAAAAAAACAGTGTTTTTTCCTAATTGACGGGTGGCTCCATGGGCAATTGCGTTTCCACTACCTAATCCCAAATCCACCAGCATGCTTTGTTCCCCTGAACCTTAGTGACGTAGGATGCTGCAAGAGTAGCCACCGTGGCAATGTGGATTGTTGCCTTCGCGCGGGGGGGGGGGGGGGTCACAGAGGCATCATTTATAACAAGGCGCAGGCCCTCAAGGGCTTAGGCGGCTCTAAGCGAGTGGTCGGAAGAAACCCAAGGGCGTTTCGGCCCATAGTGAAAAATTATAGTTTTTAAAAGGGCCTTAATTGTGGGGCACTGCATTTTAAAATGGTTGCCGTAACCCCTGTTTGGGGGAACATTGTATTTTCTGACCTAAGGGGCCCATCAAAATTTTAATGTTCCACATCCACATTTCACAGTGCAGTGGGGAAAACCCAGTGTTGAACCCCCCCCGTCCCCAATGATATACTTGTGTGGTGTATACAAACCACCATTTTGTATTGACGGTTTTATGACCACTGAAACCATCACCTATTGTGTAGTGCCTGCTTGGCACCACTCCACACAGTGGTGGTATGTGGTTCCTTAGCAACCTATGAAGCACCGGGAAACGAAAAGTGCATGGTGCCAAGCAAACAAAGGCAAGCGGTGGACAGTGCATAGTGCATTGATACAAGTAGGCATGCTCAAGTAGTATTGTATTGGTGAACAAACATGGTGCGGTAACAAAGACAATGAACTTTGTGAATGGATACATATTGAGGAACACCTAGTCAAAACTCACACTTGTGCGTGCTGTTGATGACGAATAACATAGAAAAATGCACCAATGTTGCACTGCAAGAATGCAAATCCACTCAAGAACACTCTGCAGGGCGTTCTTCACGTGAAAACCCAAAAACAAAAATCATACCACGTTGCAAACTACTGCTTGTTGGAACACGGCGGCCAAAACAGTCAGACTACCAGAAGCAGAGTCTAGCAGCACCCATTACATCTTATTACCTGCCGCCTTGGGCTTTGGTTTGGCGGTTTGTGCACCCTTAACCCTATTCCCGAACGAATCCACGCTCTGTGGAGGTTTAAAGGGCTTGTTTCAACCACCACTGTTGGAACTGGAGCGGTCATCGCTGTCATCCCTAGCATCTTGCAGCTGGCTCTTGCTTTTCCTTTTTGCCGGTGTGGTTCTGTTCACAGGCTCCAAGCAGTCGTCGGTGTCCCCGCCAATTGCATGCACATCGCCATCACTCTCCTCGCATTTCACTTTCTGCACCCCAACCGGCATCCCATTGACAATATCCTGCATCCATCTAGGCCAGCAAATGATGTAATGAGCATCCAGTTCTTGAATTTTCTCCCATCTATCACAAACGAATTGCTGCAAACCAGAAGGCTCTCCAATGTATCCCACACCCATGTTGATATTCATAAGCAGTCCATTACAGAGCTAGGCATGCAACTCATGATACGGGGTGCAACGGAGAATCCAGGGCACCTCACCGGGGGCCCAATGGGGCGACGGCACGACACCAAGCACTTGCGGCAACCATCCAGCAATACCAATAGTGAGTTGAGATGCGCACAACCACTAATCAATATTGATGTAGTTTGGCAACTTCACAGTCAATTTGTTTGGTGTGCCTATGAGTGCTAGTCGTTGAGATTATCGATACACACTATGGCTTGTTTGTCAATCGCATATCAAGACGTGCGTCCACTGCCATCCGTGAGTTGCGTCCAGGTCCTTCAGCGAGTGCCCAATGTGTTTCGCGTTCCCAGCCTTGCCAGCAATGCTAATAGGTGCGTCTTTCATGTGCAACTTAATAACTAGGCGATGAACGTCCTCAGTACCATCTGGTCCCAGTTGGAAAGGAACCTACAATCAAAACACAGTCAGATAGACCAATTTTAATCGAATCCCGACGAGGAACGCTCCGCAGCGCGTTTGGACGACGAAACCAACTATGGAGTGCACAATCGACAAGGAATGGAACACACCACCTCGTAAGGTCTTGCTGCGAAGGTAGCTGGCACACCACGGCCCTGGGTGACTGGTGCAATAAGGATTTTTGTTCCTGTATCATTGTCGTCCTCATTCGTTGCCTCAGTTCCCGTGTTTCCGGAGGACAACCACCTTGTTGTCGGTGAGCTCCACATCAAATGTTGGTCTCAGGCTTCGACAAGGCAGTCCCGACGGCCTTCCACTCCTCTGCACTCCACAACGGGCATTTCCGCACTGCATCCCACGATGGGTAGGGGCCAGACTCTAACCACCGCCAGCTTCCTGTGTTCATCATCACCACAGTGGCACTCCTCAACATTTTTGGGATACACAACATCTCGGATTCGTTTTTTGCATGGAAATTGTCAAGCGCAGTACCAGGAGCCGCGCTGACCATTGTGGCAGTGCAGCAGGTGGGTGCTGCTACAGCAGGAGCACCGGCGGCTGCATTGGCCCCCTCTTCTTTTTGGGTAGATTGTACGTTGTAAGTCAACCGGGGCGGCATAGAGGCGGAGCAGTAGCCGCACGTTTGGCTGTCACCGCTGCCCAAGCACACCTAACCCCCACCCGGTTGTGCACTCACATGCTTGGCGTGCAGCTGTATTTTTGCAGCGACATCCTGCACAGTGCAACGGCAAATCTCGAAGCTATTTTGCTGCAGCTGCGAGATTCGGTGGGCCAAGTAGGACAGGTGTGATCTAGGTAACGAGGAGGGCAACAACCCCCCGGCGGTCGGTTGAGCACCTTACTAAATACGGGGTGCCCCCACATACCCCGTCCCGGTTCTTCTTCACCTGGCTGTTTCACGGGGGGGCGGCCGCGCCCGGTCCTTGTATGCGACCCCCCCCCCGCCCCCCCCCCCCTCCGGGTTTTGAGAGATAGTGGGCTGGGGACACGGCGCCAACGGCGCCCCCCTTTTTTCCGCTTGGCGCCAACGGCGCCCCCTTTTCTAGTGTGAGCGCCAGATTTCGCAAGACGAGGCGCTATACAAATGTCGTTTGTTGCCCAGACATGTTAACTGCAAACGTCAGCCCGCGGACAAGGGGCCCCTGGCGCGGGATGCTGCCACCCACAATGTGAAATGTGGGGTGTTCCACTTGTTTGTTTGTTTCACAACCCCCTGGGTTAGGGACTCATGCGACGTTTTTCCGCGTTTTTTTTAGGCAAGTGCTCCATGGGGCGTTTCCCCTTACAAAATCTGTCAAATGCCAGCATGGTGCCCAAACCCAAACCTGTGTGTGCCGAAACCTAAACCACAACAAATGCACGGCGACCCTTAAGACTTTCTTCTCGGGAAGAACGAGAAAGCGCTATTATCGCATACATACCTCCGTACCCCCCAACCCCCAGACACACAACCCCCAGGAGGTATGCATGTGGTAGTAGTGGGTCGCGCGCAAGCCCCCCCACCTTGGGAACCCCCCCCCCCAGCCGAAATCCCCCCCTACAGCCCCCAGCGGACCCCCCCCCCAGATCCACCCCCTGCCCCCCCCCCCCCCCCCCCGAGTTTTGATGGATAGCTGGGGGGTATGTCGCATCAGGACCGGTTGTAGTCGCCCCCCGCCGTGGGCTGTTTTTGACAACAGCTGGTAGGTTTGTGGTGAATTGGGGGTCAGTGGTCTATTGCGCCAAGCCATAGTTAAGGGGTACCGCAAGCCTTGTGAGTGATTTAGGGCAATGAGGGGGAAATTTGCTGTCCTCAATCGAAAGTTTGACATCGCGGACGGCAAGTTTAGGAAGACGCTGGGGGGGGGGGCAAAAGTGGCCCGGCTTGATGTTCATTTAGGCAAGGCTGTGAAGGGAGGCAAGCAGCCACCACCCAGCAAGGGTGACCCTTTTGGGGGAGATGTGCCCTTTGTGGCCAGAGGCCAAGAACAGCAGATTGCTGATGGCGCCCCTCCCCCGCCCCTATGGTCCTTCTGGCCCCGGACCAATATTAGGTCCTCAGGGGGGGGGGCACAAGATTTGCATGTCATTGTTCTTGGTGTAAGTCCACACGGGGTGGACATTTTTGATTTGATGGGTACTCTTGTGGCCCAAGCCTTTCTAGTAGAACTACACAGGGGGGGAAAGGGATTGAAGGGGGGGCGGGGGGCCGCAAAGTAGGGTGGCTGTGCGGTTGCACAGTGCTCCCGTAGTGGCCTCCAAGAGAAATTCCACCTATTTTGCTATGGCAACAGTGCTGTGGCTGATGGGCAAACCTGATACGTAGTGGGGGACCCCCCTAACCTACGGCACTCTGCCAAGACCCCCTTGCAATGCCGGCAAATTTTTGAGGATTCTAGGCTTTGGGCTACCAACCTACGAGCTGTAAAACTCCGTTCCACTGGCTGGGCCCCCACTGTCCTTCCTGGTTTGGAGGCGGCCGCAGATGCTCTGCGAATTGTGCGAGGAAAGGGCCCGACCTCCTATCGTTTTTTGAGTGGCAAAATGTTGCCCCTTGTGTTGTGCCGTTCGGGTGCTGTCCACACTGAGGTCGCTACGGCATCTAGCTCTAACTCCAAGGCAGACCGTGTCTCCCATTAGAATCAGGCACGGCCATAGCCCCTACTGGCAGAAGGAAGCGGAAGCGCAGCCAGAGTGCCCCGTGCCCTTGAAGCAAAATTTTTTACCATGAGTTCATAGTGGACAACTATGCTTTCTGTGTTAGGAGCCACGTCTTCAAATCGGGGGCCTTTGCAAGCATATGTCCCGTCCCTGCGGAACAAATTCTGGTGCCGGCCTTTATCATGAACTTCCCGGGAGCTACACCCTTGGACTACAAGGTGCTACACAAGCTGCCCCCCCCCCCCCCCTCTGGCACAGTCAAGGTTGTGCGTCGCCCAATGGGGCCTTCCCCGGGAACCTATCGGAAACACAAGATCGTTCTAGGGAATCACGGTTTTCTGATGTTTGAACGCTATTGTCACAATTATCGTAGTGTGTTTGACCAATTATGCGATCTAATGCGATTGTTGATGCATGCTGGTGTGTTTTTGGGCGGCGGGGGGGGGGCTGTTTTTCACGCTTTTCATTCTTTGTAAAAGTCGTTCAAAAACTAGCAGAGCTACCTCAATATATGTTTTCGAACTCTCTTTTGACGTTTGAAGTTTCAAAATTGAACAACCTTCCCACCGATGTAAGCACACACACACACACACACACACACACACACACACACACACACACACCAAACACAACAAGGGGCCCTTGGTGTCCCCTAGAGTTCGTGGGACGATGGTGGCTCCCAAAGAGCTTGGTTGTCCGAGGCTCAGTGCTCCACGGGCCCGGTGGCGGGTTCCGCGGGCGCAGCCCCGGTAGCGGGCCCTGCGGGTGCGGACCTGTTGGTTGGCTGGGCGACGGCCTTTGTTGGTCTGGGGATTGGGGTCTGGTTGGCCGACTCGTCTGCCTTTGTGGGCAGGGCTTGTTGTGCTGCCCCCCCCCCCCCCCCCAGTGTGGCCTTTTGCCACCGCGTTGTGGCTATCTCCTCACTAGGATAGCACCGATGTGCTTTGACTTTGTACAAGGTCCCCTCGGTGCGTAATAGCACCCGATTTCGCCGCCCCCCCCCTTTCACCGTCCCCACCACCATTGCCTTTCTCCACCCCTTGCGGGTACGGCACCCACAGTGGCGGACCTGTGGGTGCCCCCCCCCCTCCTTCCTCTCACCCCCTTTCAACCGCCCGTACCCGGCCCCCTTCGCCGCCACCTGCTTCTCCTTTTTCTCTACTAACCGCTTTGTGGCTTTCGCGCCCCGCCTCCCCTGTCGTCTGCCCGTTGTGATTCGTTGCCGCCTTCTTCCCCTTTGGCGGCTTTGGCGGGTGGTTGTTCACCTCCTCCACCTGCTCTCTGGAGCTCATGGTAGTGCTCAAGGTCGAAGAGGAAGAGGAGGGGCTAGGCTGGCGGGGTTGCTCTTGCCGTTGCACCCGTGCCTCGACATCGAACACGGACATGAGTCACGCTGGCGGGCTGGGCGGTGTGCTTTGCTCCGCCTTGACGGCGGCTGGCGCAAGGGCTACATTGCCCACAAGTGTGGAGGTCTTGCCGAACTCCTCGAGCGGGATCGACAATTGTGGCGGTCTCCTTGACGTTGCCTACAGGCTGCTGATCTCGCAGCTTTGGATCCATTCTTGCAGGGCCGCGCCAGACCTTGAGGCCCGTGGTTGGGCGGCTCAAGAGCTCCTCATTGCCGCCGTCCGCCCCCTCCAAGTACACACGGACGCCGGCCGCTTGCGAGGCCTTGGTGTAGATTTCCGTGACCTGTAAAAATTTTGACACAAACGGTAGGGAAAAGCATTCACTTTCGATTTTTCAAATCGTTTTTACAACTTCCAATAACCACGGTTCAAGTTGGGCCTGCTTTTTTTTGAATTTCAACTTTCAAATTTGAACGTCCTATGGACGAAAGGTCATGGACATTTAAATTTGCCCACCACGTGGCAAACCACAGGGGGTTGGGGGACTGGTTGGCACATCCGTACTTCTTTCTTGATGCCACGCGCCACCAGGGCCGCCACGCCGGCGCGGAACAAGCCCTCCGGTGTCTGAGCCCCATTTTAGATAGCATCCGCCTCTCGGGGATAGCGGCGCGTAGTCTTGGGCCGCGTCAACATTGTCGCATCAAGACCTGCATTGGGTCCTAGGGCTCGGTGGTATTTCAGTGGTTGTACCAGCGACGGGCCAAGCATGGCCTCGGGCGCGTTGAACGTCGCGCCCCGACAGACGTTTGTTGTCCCCGACTGGGGCAAGCTCACGGGGGATGGGCTAGCATTCTCGTTTTATGAACGCGCAGAGCGTTTAATGAACGCGTTTTATGAACGCATTTATGAACAGCTGCACAGGCACACAACAATCGCTCAAGCTTCAATCTTTCTTGTACTTGCTTGTGCTTGCTTGTCCTTGCTGGTTCATGCCGCCCTACACCTCAGGGCTGGGGCCTGTTGGGTCCTCCCAAAGGGGGGCCGTGGCCTGGGTTTCACCTCCATCCGGGGCCGGGGCATGGGTTTGGGCAGGTGGTTTGGCTGCGGGTTTGCCTGAGGGGTGCGCTGGGGCATCCTCCTCCATGGGGGCGGCCTGAGGGGCAGCTTTGGGCTCGGGCTGAGGGGCCTGCTTAGCCTGAGGCTTGGGTTCAGGTATGGCTGGTTTGGGGGCCGGCTCAGCCGGCGGGTCAGCGTCCGGTTCGGGGTTAGACTTCTTTTTGGCCTTGGTGGCCTTGGCGGCCTTGGCAGCCTTTTGCTTCTCCCAATGGGTCACTGCTGCAGCATGAGAGGCATACAATAGATGCCTCTCAACCCAACACATCCCCTTTTCCCCTGGGTGCTCCACCCACACTCTCCCCCCCGCCCCTGCCACAACCGAGGTTACAACCCCCGGGTAGACACCCTCGGTGTAGGGCACATACACCTGTTCACCAAGCAGGGGGTTAGGTGACTCATCCCTCTCCAAAGAGGGGGGCTCCTCGCGCCGCTTTTGCTGCGCCTGCTTCCCTTTCCCCTTCCCATGGGGACGGTGGAGTGCCTGGTCCGACGACGAGCTGCTGCCTGATTCGAAGGACTTGCGCGTGGGTGGGTGCTTCTTGCTTGGCGGGGGTTCGGGGGGGGGCACGGCAGGGGGTTTGAGTTTCTCGGCGGGGGCGGGCTTTGCTGGGTAGGCGCTACGGGGGCTGGCCGGGGTGGGGGTGGTTCATCCCACAGCTGGACATCAGGATGTCCTCGTCCGAACACCCCTCCCACCTCAATTTCCACAGCGCCGCCCAGCAGGGGGTGTTGGCCGCCCACGTGTCCGTCAGGCGGCGGGAGCGCTCCCACTCCCGCAGCCCGGACAGGATGGCACACCCCCGCTGGGGGTTGAGTAGCAGCAGCTGGTACAGTGCGGACAGGGCGATGCTCAACTGCGCGGTGTCCAACTTGTACCGGAAGTGGATCCCCGCGACGTCCGCCGGGTTCACTTCCACGTCCACGACCTGTGACAGTGCCATTCATAAATGCGTTCATAAAACGCGTTCATAAATGGCGTTCATGGTTCATAAACAGGCAGTGCAAGAATTATGAACTATGAACGCCGAATTATGAAGGAATTATGAACGAATTATGAACGCACATACCTCGAAATCCGGCTCTGGTCCGATGGTCCCCATGGCGCCCAAGGCGGTCCGCACGTTCGCCGCTTCGCTGGGAGGGACGCCGGGGGCGGCGCCGCTGGGGCCTGTGGTGCTGCTGGTGGCCGGGGCTGTCCGGGCAAGGGGCTTGGCGGGGCGGGTGATGGTGAGGCCCTCCACGGCCCCCTCGTACGAGGCCTCCTGCCCCGGGTCACCCCCCCCCCAAAATGGCTTCCCACTGGGGGATGCACTCCAACTTGCGCCTGGTGCGCTGCAGCTTCACCCACCCCCGTTCCTCCCAGTGGAGGAACAACGGCTCCCAATGGGACCTCCGCATCAAGCGCCCCCCCGCCGAAAAAACTTTGGCCTGCGTCAAATTCCCAGCCCCAATTGGTTCGAGTACTGGGGGCAGGGGCTTTCCCGGCAGGGGCTTCCACGCCCATGCCCCCTCCCCCCCCGTACCGCCAGCCCCCCCCCTCCCCCTTGTTGCGGATGCGGTGCCGCGACATGCGCCGGAATGCCCGGCGCAGCGTGACGTAAGTCACATCAGGGCTAAAAAAAGGGGGGGCATCGGGGGAGTACCCGCTGTCCAGCGCCCCTTGCGCCCAGGGGAGGGTCAGCACCAGGCGTTGGTTGGCCTGGGTGAGGCCCCAGGCATTGCCTGCCTCCCCCCGCAACCAGGGGGTCGCAACCTCAACCCCCTCCCCCCCTGCCCCCTCCCCCTCCACCGCCACGTCCTCGACCTCGGCCTTCACCTCCTCGATGTCCTCCGCGGCCTCCTCCTCCTTCACTTCCCCCCCCCGCTGCCTCCTCCTTCTTCTTCTCCTCCTCCCTCTTCTTCTCCTTCTTCCTCTTCTTCTCCTCCTTCTTCTCCTCCTTCTTCCTCCTCTTCCTCTCCTGCTCCGAGGAGTCTGTGGACTCCTCACTCGAGGAGTCGGCGGCGGGTCGGGAGGCGCAGGCGGCGTGAGCGCCGTGGGGTTGGGGGTGGGCTTGAGGAGGCGGAGGAGCTTGAGGTGTAGGTGGAGGTGGACGTTGAGCTTGAGGATGCGAAGGAGGCGGAGGAGCTGGAGCACGGGCTGCCAGTCGCTGCTTCTGTGGACATGGGGGACACTGTTCATAATTCGTTCATAAAAGCGGTTCATAATTCATCAGTTCATAAATCGGTTCATAGTTCATTTATGACGGCCGTTTCGGTTTTATGAACGCCGAATTATGAACGCAATATGAACACGACAGACAACATACTACCAGGGCCAGCGTCGCCCTTTGGCTCTTCTCCAACAGCTTCCTCATCTCGGCGGTGTCCATGGATGGGCGAAGAATGAGAAAGCTAGGTCGCAGAGGTCGCGTGGGTGGTGGGTGCTTGGGGGGTAGTGCTCAGAAGTGAAGCGGCGGTGCACGCCGCGGTGTGTGGGGTGTTGTAGTGCAAACAGCAGGTCAAAGGTTAGAAACCACCATTCCCAAACCTGCTGGACGACCATTGCTTCCCGTTCCACTGCACTCTTACCCGCATCCCCACCCCTAGCACTATGCCCATTGTAACCCTTCTTCAAAATGTAATTTACGCTCTCCACAACGTCCCCTGACACAGCAGCCAATCCCACCCCACATGCATCCGCACTCTCGAGCATGGTATCACAGTCCTCTTCGAGGAACAACAAATAGTGCGACCCCGACTCCCTGCAGCAATGTTCTCGAAACGCAGCAGCAAAAGGTCGGCACGAAGGGCGCGGCACAACCGTAATCGGCGAGTACAAAGTGCGCCGCCATGTTCGCAGCCCCACAACCGCTTGCCACGTGGGGTCCTCCTCGACGTGTGCAAGCAGCGGCACAATCTGCTCCCAGGCCCAGAACAAGTTGTGGGCCTCCTCATCGTCCGGTGGGTTGTGCGCCCCCAAACGCACGCCACACCGGTTGCGGTACAAAATTTTCTGCATCTCCCCCGCAACCTCAGGGGGATGATTTCCCACCTGCGCCTCCAGGAAGGCCACGAAAAGCCTCCCGAAGGCCATGCAACAGTGCAAAATGCACAAAAATACCCGGTTTCTGGCTATGACCAGCAGCGGCTCGCCGGTGCATCCTGCCGCATCCAAACTTTTGCTGGTCATCAGATAGCGACGATGATTGTTCGCATCTGACCATGTTGTCCTCCGAGCAGCGATGCCATTCCACTGCTTGGCCGTGTTGTCACACACGGCATCGTTGAAAATGCTCCCCACTTGGGGAGCCACGCTGATGCCCAGCAGCCGCCGGAGCCACGGCTGGTCCCCACCAAGGAGGAACGCTGGCGACACCTAGCTGTTGCACCAGTAAAAAATTTTTGCAGTCAACGATGGACTGCAGGACCTGTGTTCATAAAAGGTGTTCGTATTTCGTGTTCATAAACCGCGTTCATAATTCATAAATGGGCAGCACGGCGTTTTATGACGGCGGTTCTCGAATGATGAACGCGCGAATTATGAACAATTGATTAACACGAAAATGCAGACTGCAAACCTGTAGCACCTGAGCCCAAATTTGGCCCACGGCAACCATATCCTTGTCCCCCGTGATGGCCATGCCGATGACCCATAGGAAGGCGGGTGTGCGCGCCTTTAGCCCATGGTTCAATAGCCCCACCGATAGCTGCGACCAATTGCCACCGGCGCAAGGATACTCGTCACCCCGCACCACAAAGGTGAGGGGGCGGGTCCAGTCCATAGACTGGCACAGTGCCGGCCGGAATTGCACGTATTGTGCCCACGTCCGCAGGGGCCAGCAGCGACCCGACGATGGGGGGTCGGCACATTCCACCAGGGGGGACAACGCAAGCGGAGGGGTCACTGACTTCCACGTTGCGTCAAATTGGCCCCGTGTGGGGATGGGCTGTGGGAAGGGCAGTCCCGTGTGGGCGGTGTACGCGTCGCCCCGGCGGGTGATGTACTCAGACAACACCTGGATGCCGGAGCGGGGTGCACCCACCTCCAAAAGGAGCCCTATCAGATAGGGTGCGGGAAAGAGGGCCTCCGCATACGTACGGATGGCCTGCACCTTGGTTTTGTGCACCGCTGGGAGGGGCGCGTGGTCCATTGCCTCCGTAAAACGGGCCCGGATGAGGGGGGACGATGACATCTATTGGGCCAACAGGTCAGAACACTTGCTGTCCCGAAGACTGGTGGCACCGAACAAGCAGCATGTTCGGCTCCGTGAAGACGGAGGGAGGGTAACACATAACAAAATCTGTGGACAAAGAAGCGTTCATAAAAGCTGTACATAATTCATGGTTCATATATGAACCGCTCATATATGAAATATGAATTATGAACAATACTACTTTTCATATAGGTACCAAGGGTGAAACCCATGGCGGGGGGTGGGGTGGGGGGGGGGGGGCATGGTTCACAAGGGTCGCCTCGAACCAGCGCTTCTTTCACCTTGTTGTATAGTACTGATGTTGTCCTCCACCACTGTGGGGGTGTTTTTTTCCTCTGCCCGAATCGTGAACCTTACCTCCACTCCGGTTGTCCTTTGTTCACCGTATAATAAAGATAGATGGACTTGCGTTCTCAGTCATGAGCCTTTTTGAAAAACATCGGCATCTCATGGTATTTATTTCTTTCATGCGTATCGTCCATAGCTGTGTTTTTAGCACCACCGTAGAACTTAGGCGTCACAAGTTGCCCACCCTCTAGGACCCGTATACGCGCGATTTGACAATATTCTACATTTCTACTTTGAGTATGTTATTTGACGTATGTGACCAAAGTTGTTGGCAGAGCTGTGTGACACCCGTTGAAATACGTGTTGATGTGTTAGCCTTGTGTATCACCGTCTTCTAGTGTGTTGTATTTTACGGTTTTCTGAAGCTGGCCGAAATTCGGCCAGGTGTTGGGTAACATTGCAAACAACTATGTGTATATGCAGTTTTTGACCCTTCTGGCCGAAATTTCGGCCAGCTTTTTGGTTTCTTGGTGAATAAGCATGATTATTTTCTTTTTTCTTAGGGCTGGCCGAAATTTCGGCTAGCTTTTTGGTCTGTTCACTATTCCAGCACTTATATTATGGTTTTTGGGTGGGCTGGCCGAAATTTCGGCCAGCTTTTCCTATTTTTGAACATTTAAGCAATTATTTCCCCTTTGAACACACCTGGCCGAAATTTCGGCCAGCTTGCAATTGTCGTTGTTCATGAGTATTACACCATACACTCCTACATAACTGTTTTCTTGTCTCAGCATTAATGTCTTCTGCTATTACTGTCAATGTTGTACATGCTGCACTTACTGGTGCTTTTGCTACTACAGCCAAAGGGCTGTTTTGAAATGCATTACGTGGTGGGACTCTGCAAAAGCTTTTGCAATTTTGCCTCTTGTTGCGGAAGAATCGCAGGAGCCGGCACTCCCTGACACACTTGAAGGCCGCCGCCACTGAGAAGAAGCCCCCACGATGGTACATGACATTTTTGTCACAGTTCCATGCCCTATACTGCCTGCTGCGCCGTATGGCCCTCCCATACTCTAACTGTGGGTCTGGTTACAACTGGGGTATTATGTCCTGCCGCCAACGCCGTAAGGTAGGAGTCCTTGGTCAGTGTAACACTAAGCAGGAGTCCATTCACCATCGTGCTGGACTAGCAGCACACAACTTGTGGAACACCATGCACCGTAGGCAAGTTTGTATATGGTTTGATAACCTGAGGCGTTACAGGTCGGGAGCTGATCACCATTCACCCAACTTAACCCTAAACTGTACAGCTGTTGCTGTTTTGCACACTACTGCCCTACCTGCATACCGGGGTCTGCCGGAGCTGGCCGAAATTGAGGCCAGGGTACCAAAGGTTGCTGATGACATCTTTCGCTCACATAGAGCATTGTTCGATCGTATTGATGTTGCCAACCAAGGTATTCAGAGAGTTTGGGTTCGTGCTCCTTTGGATGTTGCCAGAAAAAATGTTCGTTCCCTCAACTGGAGACCCTTTTTCCTGTCTGAGCTCCGCTCCGGCACACACAAAGAGCTTTTGCAACTCGTGGTTGATGTGTCATGTGTGGAACACCGCACCAGACACTGTGTTCCGCTGCTTGTGGACATGAAAATACACTTTGCCCTACTTAAGCTGTGTTATGGTGCTGCTTATGTTCCCTGGAATGTACCACAATTACTGTTGGGTTTTCCTTTGGTGTACGGAGTATGGCATACCTATAAGTATTGCGTTGAATTGATCTACAGGGCGTTCCTGCCGTTCATTAAGTTTTTGGAGCAGGGGAACAGCCTTCAGGTTGGGTCTATCCTCCCTCGCAAGGTCAAGGTCATCCATATGGAGAAGACGTTGCTTGGACTCATGCTAGCCACATCGTCCAATAGAGGCAGACCAGATGAGCGCGTCACTTCCCTGCTCAATAGCCAGCGGGACTTGACACCCATTCAGCGCAAGGGTTTGCGTATGTTATTAGCCCTTAAGGCTCTGCTGTACACATACTGTCCAGCCGCTTTCAGCATTGGGACTTTGGTTCGTGAGTGCAACTGGGAGGGACGGGGGGCAAGTTCCGGTATTGTAGCTAAGCAGGCACTTGAGATGTCCCTACTGCTCATGCTGAACATCCTAAAGCCCGAGGAACAGTTAACCACGGAGTATGTGAAAACCACCGCTGTTGCTCTTTTTTTTTGGAGTCAGTGGCATTCCGCCACCCTAGGGTGTATTCACTCTGAGGAGCTGGGTGAGCCCTTTCTGAGTCGGTTCTCAGCCCACTGTCGCCGCAACACTGCCTGTACTAGTGTCCAACAGTCGTTTGATTTATTTCTGACACTTCCCCATGTCCAACCGGGAGAGAAAGTTTTGCGTGGTGTGCTCACTGAGAGATCCGTGGCAATGTTCTCTGCCAATCCTAAACAATTCATCTTGATAGCCCATACACAGAGCCTACCCATTTGTGTTCCCGTTCCGGACTATAAAGTTGAGGTGAGAAGACTGGATGCAGTTGAGGATTTGACGTTCCCCGGTACCATGTCTAGGACACGAATCACCACAGACCGTTTAAAAGTGGTTCTGTTGCATGCAATGCAAAATCTGGTTGCGCGTACCAGGGTTCCTGAGGGTGTTGAGGATTTTTTACAGACAAATGCACCTGCCCGCACTGCTGCCGAGCAAGGGGTGTTGCGTACTGCACATGCTTCTATTCGCGCTGCCAACCGTGCACCGCCTGCTGCTGCTGCTGCTGCTCCTGGTGGAATTGCCTTGCCCCCAAAGCCACCCCCGAAGCCCCGAGCCAGAGGTCCCCCAGTACCCCCCCCGGCCCCCCCCCGCCCAGTACCCCCCCCTGCCCTTGATGATTCCATTGCTGTCGACTCTTGTGATAGTGACCAGGATATTGATTGTGATGCAGACAGCGTTGCCTCCTTTGAAGCCCTAGATGAGGCGGAACACATCGGTGTGGATACCGAGGATTGGGACTGATTTCTGTTTGCAGCTGTGTTTGTCACTGTGGTATGGGTTCTGCGACGCATTGCCAGTGATTTTGGTGTGTCTATTTGCTGTTTCATGTTTTTCTGGCCGAAATTTCGGCCACACTTGTTGTTTTGTCATATGGCTACCCCCAGAACACAAATGACTTAAGGTTCTGGCCGAAATTTCGGCCAGCCTCTCAAAATGGTATTTGTACACAGTGGTTTGACATGCAGAGCAGTGCTGGCCGAAATTGCGGCCAGGTTATCCGAATTTCCTGTCAGGCAGTCCGTTTTGGTCCTTTTTTGGTTGATCTGTGCTTGTTATTTGCTATCTGGGAACTCTCCCCTTCATGAAATGTTGCCCTGTAGCCCTTTTTTTTATGACTGAGCCTGGAGGGGTATCGCAGGACATGGCTGTTTCGCCAGATGGTGAGCCTGCAGCAGACAATGGGCAATCTCAAGTGCAATCCCAGTCTCAAGAGGACCAGGCGAGCACAGAGGGACTTCAAAAGAAGCCTAAGGCCGCACCAAAGAAAAATTCATCATCCTCCATCAAGTTATCCGACTGGATTACGTCAACGACGAAAATAAAGGTTCGGTGGGATCAGATTATTATCGACCACGACCGAAAATTTGGGCAGGTCCGTAGGATTTCGGATGATCGCGTGCAACGCCGCTACGACGATCTGAAGGCAGCCCCGCCTGTGGATTACATCCAGAATCTTCTTTTTTATAAAGTCACTCGTATGTGTGTTGTGGTATTCTTCTCGATAGTACCGTTTTCGCGTCTCAATTTTCGACCCTGCTGTTACGAATATTCCTGTTGCACAGCCACTCGCTGGGTTCTGTTGGGGGGTCAGCATGTTTACACTGCTGCCCAAAAACACAAACCCGAATTTGAGATGAAAAATATGGAGACTCCGGATTGGACCCTGGTATTTGGTCGTTATGAAGTCAAACAGGACTGCCCCTTGCGGACTAGGCGCCGGCTTGCAGGCTTACATCAAATCCAGACCACTGCTGGCTCAGCATCCACCACATCGGAGCGAATGTCCCTACTCCTGGATAGGCTTGAGGATGAGGATGCCAATGAGTACACCCTGTACCATCACATTACTGTTATGCTTGAAGAGTGTGGTGTTACTGCCGAGGAAGGCACTGTGGTGTGTTTCATTTATCAATTCGCTTTTGTCGATCGACCTGGCCGAAATTTCGGCAAGCTTCTGTGTTCCACATGTTCCCCTGTGCAGAGTGCTGTTGCCAAACGGTGGGGTGGCGTTGGGCGTTTGGTGAAATTTGTGGGTCTTCCTTCAGTAGACGCCATGGCAGCCATGGAAAAGCGTGGACTACATCCCGCACTGGGTACGTTCAAGGAAGTGGAAGGCATCACGCCTGACCGACTTCGCGAGATCGTAGGTTACATGGATGGGACAAAAAGTACCCTACCTGGTCTCAAAAAAATTATAAAAGATGTTAAAAAGGCCCAGATGTGGTCCTGGCACATTCTTCATCCCGAGGCGGCTACCAATGGGCTTGTGAACAACACCAGAGGTATGTTTTGGTCAAACAGGGGTTTGTATTCGAATAAATCGACCGACCTGGCCGAAATTTCGGCCAGCTTGTGTGTCGTTCAATTAATGCACAATAGGAGCCCACCCTGTGCTACCACCTGTCTGCAGCTACACTTGGTACTATCGAGATGGCCAAAAGGCAGTGCGCTATTGCATCACACCTGAAGGTAGCCTATGGCAGTTGGACCTGGACTGAAGAAAACCCCTGGCCCCCGTGGTCAGCAGTAATTAAGGCCCCTCTTTGGAAGGAACCCAAATATGAGGGGTTGCGGGGATTGTTGCAGAAGCCTGTTGCTAAGCCTGTTTGTGAAAAATCTGATACTGGTCCGGTCAGTATCCAGTGTGCTAGGGAGTCCCTCGGTGAGTCAAGCACAGGCAAACTCATTGCAGAGTCAGGCCGTGTGGAACTGATGGCAATGCGTTGTGGAGTCCCTGTTCCCAGTATCATTAGTTCACTGCCCTTTGCTGCTTGTGTCATTGAGGTGCCCCGCCTCTATACAGCTGGTTTGCATAACCTGGTTGCGCAGCTGCTTTTGTCCGGTGTGCCTGCGTTCATTGCGGGTGAGTCTGCTGATGTGAAAGCCACTGTTGCTGCTTTGAAGGCCACTGTGGCTGAGGATATGTATCAGTGTGATGTTGCACTTTACAATTTGTCAAGCAAGACCCCGCTGTACACTTCTACGTCCCATCTGGTTTCCATTTGTTCTGCCACTGCCTTTGATAACAGGCTTCCCCGTTACGTGGCTTTTACTGAAGGACCCATGTCGTCTGTGATGCCTGTTGAAATATTCTCATTTCTTTTGAGCCTGGTTCCGGTCCCAGAACGGGCAGGCAACTGGTTTTTGCTGGGGACTCTGTCTGTGTATTTTGCAAGCATGATGTCTACCAGGTTTTCCAAGGAATGTAATGTTGTGTGTGCCCTTTTGGGTGAGGAGACTGTTGTGCCCGATGACTTTGTTCAGCTCATCAGAGCAGGTATCACCAACGCCGACACGTGCCCCCCCAAGTCATGGGAGGATGTGTACCACGACTTGGGGGCAGGTTTTCCTGTGGATTGTTCTGGGGTTAGGTATGTAGATGAGGATCCTGAGGAGCAAGATGGGGAGGCAGAGTCGCAACCAGAGACACAGACTCCAAAGAAGAAACCCAAAACTGCCCCTGCCCCCTCACCCAGTGGCACGCAGTGCGCTCAGGCCACCCCAGCTTCCTCCTCAGACACTGTTGCCCCTACCGGCAAAGGTATGAATACTTTTGTGAATCATTTTTCACCATCCCAGGGTGGAAACACACAGTCACAGAACTCTGCCACTGCCAAGTCTGGTGCTGCAGCCCCTGCCAAGCAGCCTGCTAACACAGGTGCTAAGAAGCCCCGTGCATCTGGTCTGCGCAAGCGCTAATGCCAGTCCTGCTGCTTATATTGCCTGTCAGCATGAAGTCTGGCCGAAATTTCGGCCAGCATGCAGTCCTCAGCCTCTTCAGCCTTTTATTATTGTGTTTCCCCATAGGCACTGCAAAAGTCTGCTTCGATTCATCAGGTGGCAAGTATTTGCTTGTATTTGAGTATATTATGTTGCACACCGTGTTCAAATGTCACTGCTCCTGTGTTCCTTGCTCATGTCTACTGTCTTAGGTACCCATTTCAGTGATCATATTCGGAGTTTCGATGGACCTGGCCGAAATTTCGGCCAGCTTAGGCCTGTCTGTCAAATAGGACCATGTGTTTGGACATTTTTCGAAGAGCTGGCCAAAATTTCGGCCAGGTTGGTTAAAATAGGAAATACAAGTACATGCTTTGGGATAGTTTTTTGTGTGCTTCAATGAAAGGTATGTTTGGGGTTCCCTCATCTGTGGTGTATAGGGGGGTTCTGTGATCAACCTCGAACAAAGGGGAGAGAAAAATAGGCAGCCCCCCCCCCCCCCCACACACTGGAATGCAGTGGTCTAAATGTAAAACAACACTATATTTTGGTGATTGAATGTCTTTATTTTGAAAATCTGTGTGTTTCCAGAAATGCAAATAATGGCATATATTTGAAATACACACCTTGTTTTTGCATGTTGCCACCAGGGGGGTTTGGGTACCCAAAAAATAACACCCCTTTTCACATACTTTCCCCCTCATTACAACATGGACTTCCGTGGGCCATAGCGCCAGGTGGGGGGTGGGCAACTTGTGACGCCTAAGTAGAAGACCTCGGAATGCTCACGCCCACAACTGCAGCGGCTCTCCTATGGTACCTGGCTGTAGAACATAGTAGTATTTGGACCCCCACCAAATCAAACGATCATCCGCGTGCCGTCCGTGTAGACCACCGGCCGCCATGATGCACGCTAGGACAAAAAAAGGCCTAAATTTGTGTGAACTCGTGCAAATTTCGTGCGAACCTTGTGTTCAAAGGCTGAATTAGATTTTAGAGCTAGTAGCAGGTTTAGAGGAAGTTAGTACAAACTGTGTACCAATTTCCTACTAATTCGCACGAATTCAAACTATTTTCTACATCACATGTGCCACCGGTGCCTAGCATAGAACATTGCAAGAGAGAGCAATATCCTTCCACCACCGGGGGCAATTTTTGGAGATACCTGGCGAGGTGCGTGCGATATGCTTCCGTGGGGTCGCTTCCCCCATTTTAGATACGGTTGGGTACGACCCCCGGAAAACCGCTCTGAAGTTTCGGCAGCCTGCACGAGCCCCAAAACGCAACCAATGTCGCTTGGAATGTTCCTGGGACGTTCTAGCCGAGGTTCCATGGAACCCTCGGAAGACATTTTAGTGGCATCTGTGGAACTTGAACCTATTGGATCTTTAGTTGGATGCTCGGTGCGTGCTTTGCCTGCAAGGTGGTCCACGAACAATATTTGTGAACAAGATTTGTGTCCTGTGTCCACTGTCAAATGCACACTGTGTGCATCTCCATTTCCTATGTCACATAACACTAGGCCAAATCCGGTAGGATGAACGAAGATCCCTGCCTCGAGCTACTCCCCGCCTTGAGAAGGAGGCATTCAGGGGCTTTCTTTCGTTCTTTGCTTCCACATGCTTTGCGTGCCATTCCCGGTACTTACAAATATTTGTGAACAACATTTGTGTCCATTGTGTCCGTCCTTTTGACCAAAGGCTTGCAAGTTTCAACCCTTGCTTGACCAATAGACGCCGTTTGATGGATTGGCTTTTTATGAAAATCACCAAATCTTTTCAAAATCCCTACCTCAATAGTAGTCAACACAGGTACGTTCGTGACAATGAACCCACAATTGTTGGTGTCCCTTGAACTTGTCTGTTTGGAATGGAACATGTGGGTCAAACAACTAAAGTGGTTTTCCTTGACGTATGTTTAATGTCACTCAACCCTCTAATCACCTGTGTGCACTGCAAGGACACACATGCATGTCAGTGCATCACCTGGGATTCCAATGTGCCCAGGCACACCCGAGTGGCATGGGTCAGAGGTGAATTCATTCGCCTTATCAGGATCTGCAGCCACCAACATTTGTACCAGGTATGTTGTAGCAGACTGGTTTCAGCATTGCGCTGGCTTAACTACCCGTGGGAGGTAATCCAGTCTAAACGCATCCCGCGGGGTGAAAGAAACAGGTTCAGGACGCTGAGACATGATGTTGTGCCCTCTAGGGTGGCAAATGAACCTATGTCGTTGTCCCAATCTGAAATGATGAGTTCCAGGCATAATGGTGTGATGGGAGGTGTTCGGGAACCTTTTGGACAGGTGCATGGATTTTGCCCCCCCCCCCCCCAATATCAGACTTGTGCTCCGCCCCCTACATCAGAGCAGGGGGGGGCGGAACCCATGAGGGAAACCAGGCACCCACAGCCCATCGTGAACCCCCACGGTCTCGTGAAGGGAGGTTTAGGGTAACAGGCGGAACCTGCTCCTGCCCAGGCCTCTGCTCCCACCCCTGCTCTTGCCCATACCCATGCCCCTGCCCCTGCCCCTGCACCTGCCTCTGCAGGTATGTGTCGGGAACAAGGGCCACGCGGTGGGGCCATCCGCCCGCCTTTCGGGAATCAAGGGCCCTGCGCCCGGACGTTTGTGGGATCCTGGGGCTGTGAAAGGCCTTGCACCTCCCTGCAGGGCCAGGGCCAGGGGCAACCAGGGCTAGAGGCCCGTCCTTGTGTGGAATTAATTAAATTGGGTAAGTAGTTACTACCAGGGCCGTGGGTCCGTCCTCCCGTTGGCATTTTGTGGTGTAATTAGGCAATCAGGTCCAAGGGCCCGTCTTGTTGGTAAGTAGGAACACCTTGGGCTGTGGGCCCCTTCCTGATGGTAATTAGGATCCCCCTGTACCGCCCCACTACAGGGGCCCACTGTTTCAGACTTTCACAACTAGGGGCTCTATGTAAAGCCCCAACCACTAGCTTTCCCCACAACTTTGTTGTGTGGAATTTTACCACACCATCACAGAATTAGAAGGCTCCAAAGTGAGCTCGACTCTCCGCCCCACTACAGCGGCCCACTGTTTCAGATTTCCACAACTACGGGCTCTATGTAAAGCCCCAACCACCAGCTTTCACCACAACTTTGTTCTTGGAATTTTACCACACCATCACCGAACTGGAAGGCTCCAAAGTGAGGTCGACTATCCGCCCCACTACAGAGGCCCACTGTTTCAGATTTCCACAACTAGGGGCTCTATGCAAAGCCCCAACCACCAGCTTTTACGACAAATTTGTTTTGTGGAAATTTACCACAGCATCACAGAATTAGAAGGCTCCAAAGTGAGCTCAACTCTCCGCCCCACTACAGAGGCCCACTGTTTCAGATTTCCACAACTACGGGCTCTATGTAAAGCCCCAACCACCAGCTTTCACCACACATTTGTTTTTTCGGAATTTTACCACACCATCACAGAATTAGAAGGCTCCAAAGTGAGCTTGACTATCCGCCCCACTACACGGGCTCACTTTTTTACATTTTCACTACTAGGGGCTCTATGTAAAGCGCCAACCACCAGCTTTCACCACACCATTGTTATGTGGAATTTTACCACACCAGCACAAAATTAGAAGGCTAAGCTGTGGCGTTTGGGGACAAATAACGGTGTAGTTCATGGTGCAAAAAAGCGTTGGAAAATTGCTAGGCAGCTTTTGAAATCCCGTGGAAAGATGCTCGGAAGTTTTGGCGGCCAGATCGGCCCCCATAATGCAACCAATATCGCTAGGAATGTTCCGTCGGCTTCCCAGCCAACCGTGCCGAGGTAGCTCGGAAGAAATGTTGGTTGAGATTTCTCAAATCAACTTTGCATTATGAGTCCCATTTGCTGAGCATAAATGCTGAGCATTCCCAAATATCCTGAGCAATATGATCAGCATTTTCCCGCCATTTTTTACCTTCTATGTTGTGCGTTCTAGCGCCATGCGTGCGTTTTGGTGGACTTTTATTGTTTCATTTGATTGCATGTGCAGTCTTGTCCCCATGCAAACATGAGTATCCCGCGGTGTGGGCCCGCAACGGAGCATTAAGGAGAGACTGGTTATGGCCGTGTGGCGAGTTGGGTCATTGCGCCTCTCTTGGACATGGGGTTGGGTGTATGGCCTACCACGTGGTGTGCCAGCCTATGTACGGCATGCTTAAGAACCTAGCCTCACCAGAGCCTCGTGCCTTCACGGCCTGTTGTAGAGTCTACACGACCATCCATGGAGCTGCTAATACTTGACGCATTAGCTAGAGCATCTACACAAGTGGCGAAAACCCCTGCCATAAGATGTCATGTAGCTAGGTGACCGGAACCTACATTGCCTACCCATTGTTGTGGATGGCACATCAAGGCGCGAGGCCTTGTATGTCCTTTGCACACTCAGCGGCACCGCAAACCGCAATTAACGAGGCAAAAAACATAGGCACCCTACAAGAGAGGGTATTGAAGCCGTATGACGTCGTTTGAATTTCATACGAATTGGTCCGCGATGGCATGAAAATGGAAATTGGGTGCGACATTCACTAGTATGACCTTTGTATTATGTTGTACGGACATGGTATCAATTGGGAACAATGTTCTATTTTTTTTTCCGGCTGCTCTAACCTGGCGTAGTGAGGCAGAGGCTGCCCAAAGTCGATTGTGTGTTGTGGCTGCCAATGTGAGATTGCTCCTTTCGGAGCATTTGCCGGGATTCACGCTGGATGCCATCGCCCCACGTGGTGGCAGCCCACACCACCGTGCACGGCGGTCACCCGCTGGTAGGGTCACCGCTGCGGCCATGGACAGTACCCTCCGGGAGGATGAAGCCCATGGCAGGGGGGGCGTGGCGGGGAGGGGGCATGGTTTACAAGGGTCGCCTCAGACCAGCGCTTCTTTCACCTTGTTGTATAGTACTGATGTTGTCCTCCACCACCGTGGGGGTGCTTTTTTCCTTGTGCCCGAATCGTGAACCTTACCTCCACCCTGGTTGTCTTTTGCTCGCCATATAATAAAGATAAATGGACTTGTGTTCTCAGTCATGAGCCTTTTGGAAAAACATCGGCATCCAATGGTATTTATTTCTCTCATGCGTATCGTCAATAGCTGTGTTTTTAGCACCACGGTAGAAGACCTCGAAATGCTCACGCCCACAACTGCAGCGGCTCTCTTATGGTACCCGGCTGTAGAACATAGTAGTGTTTGGACCCCCACCAAATCAAACGATCATCCGCGGCCCGTCCGTGTAGACCACCGTCCGCCATGATGCACGCTAGGACAAAAAAAGGCCTAAATTCGTGTGAGCTCGTGCAAACTTCATGCCGACCTTGTGTTCAAAGGCTGAATTAGATTTTAGAGCTAGTAACAGGTTTAGAGGAAGTTAGTACAAACTGTGTACCAATTTCGTACTAATTCACTCGAATTCAAACTATTTTCTACATTGTGTTTTGGTGGACGTTTCTTGTTTCATTTGATTGCATGTGGAGGCTTGTCACCATGCAAGCATGAGTATCTTGCAGTGTGCGCCCGCAACGGAGCATGGAGGAGAGACTGGTCATGGCCGTGTGGCGAATCTGGTCATTGCACCTCTCTTGGACGGAAGCACGTTATCGGGTTGGGCGGATGGCCTACAATGTGGTGTGCCAACCTGTGTACGGCATGCTTAGGAACCTAGCTTCACCAAAGCCTCGTGCCTTCACGGCTTGTTGTAGTGTCTACCCGTCCATCCATGGAGGTGCTACTACTGGACGGATCCCCCCGAGCGTCTACACAAGTGACGAACACATGTCCCATCGGATGTCATGCAGCTCGGTGACCGGAACCTACATTGGCTAACCATTGTTGTGGAAGGAACATCAAGGCTCAAGGCTCGTATGACAACTGCACAAGCAGCGGCACCGCAAACCGCAATTTGTGAGTCACACAACATAGGCAACTTTCAAGAGAGGGTATTGGAGCCATATGACTTCGTACAATTTGGTACGAATTCGTCGACATTCGCATATAGATTCGCATTCGGCGTGACGTTCCCTCGTATGAGTTTTGTATTATCATATACGAAGATGGTACGAAATTGGGAACAATTTTCTATCTTTTATTGTCTGCTCCGGCCTGTCATGGTAAGGCAGAGGCTGCCAAGGGTCGATTGTCTGATGTGGCTGCCAATGTGAGGGTGCTTGTTTGGGCACATTTGCCGGGGTCACGCTGGACGCCATCGCCCCACATATTGTTGGGGTGCTGGCAGCTCAAACCCCATGCAGAGGCAGTCACACGCTGGTTGGGTCACGGCTGCGGTTATGGACACTACCTTCCGGGAGAATGAAGCCCAAAGGGGGCAGGGGTTCGTGGTTCACAATCATTGTCTCGAAGTAGCATTTCTTTAACCGTATTGTACAAGGGGGCGGTGGAAAAAAAGTCGTTTTTTTCGAACCCCCCCCCCCCTCCGGGGGTACCCCCCGAAAAAAAAGCTGCCACCCCATGTGGGAATTTTTTTTCGCAAGGAGGAATTTCTTTACTGTGTGCTACTTGAACTTTAATGCCACCTTCACTTTGCCACATCGTAGGACATTGGCACATAAACTACTGGTGAGATGAAAGTAAGGGTTTTTTTTTGCATGGCGCTATTGATTACTCTGCAGTAGTGGGGGACACCTGTCAAATGCAATCGTCGGCCCGCGGACAAGGGGCCCCTGGTGTGGGACGGTGCCACCTGCATTAGCGGGGGACACTTGTTAAATGCAGTTGTCAGCCCGCGGACAAGGGGCCCCTAGCGCGGGACGTTGCCACCCACATTGAGCATTGTGTCCGATCCATCTACTCTCCAAGTGGAGCTGCTAGCCTCAGCAATGAGTCTGGGCGAAGCGTGGAACCGCGTGACCACCAGCGTTTGTGCATGCGGTGCAGCGATAAACACCTGTTTAACTAAATGGTTTTTTTAGTCATCTAAAACATAGGAGAAAAACTTTTCTCGCGATGCGCGCGCTAGAACGGCGTAGTGCAACAATGTGCACCATTCACACACATACAAAGACATACTAACACACAAACACACAAACCGTAGCCTCATTGAGAAACAATCCTTGTTGGCAAGCCATTGTGGCGTAGCGGTCACCAACCAGCATGCTAGAAGGCAATGGAGACATGACATTGTGGGGTCCACTGTAGGCTTGGGCAACCTGCAGAACGGCCAGAATGGACAAGGATCACTGTTGCCCTTCAATGCTGCTGATTCGGTTTCTCGCCCCAGATAGGGTGTATTGCCTTATCTGGGGACTCTTTCCTGCCGATACGAGGCCACGGTGGGGCGCTGCACTGCAGCCGGAACAGACCGGGGGTCTTTGTGCCCTTAAACACAAATACCACCCATATCGGCTCAAATATCCATGGTTACTTTGAAAAATACCCTCCTTGCACCTTCCAAACCCAAACACATGGGGTAGACTTAAGGAATATTCACTTTTTGGGGTCCGGAAAAAATTTTCGCGCGACTTTTTTTTAGTACCCCCCTCCCCCTCCGGGGGTACCCCCCGAAAAAAAAAGCTGTACGCCGGTACCGAGAATTTTTTTTCTACCCCGCCCCTGCGTATTGTACAATAGTGACGTTGTGCTCCTCCACTGTTGGGGTGCGTTTTTCCTCGTGTGCAAATTGCGAACCTTACCTCCACTCTGGTTGTATTTTGTTCTCTTTAGAATAAAGAGAGATAGACTTGTGTTCTGAGTCATGAGCCGTTACGAGAAACATCGGCATTCAATGGTATTCATTTCATTCATGCGTATCATCAACATGTATGTTTTGTGCTCCTTGGTAGAAGACCTTCAAATGCTCAGGGCAACCGCGCAGCGGCTCTCCGATGGTACCTGCTGTAGACCATAGTACTGTTTGAACCCATGCAAGGGCAGTCACACGCTGGTAGGGCCACGGCTGTGGCCATGGATACTACCTTCAGGGAGGATGAAGCTCAGAGGGGCCGGGGGTTCATGGTTCACAATGGTTGTCTCAAACCAGCATTTCTTCAAGCTTATTATACAATAGTGTCGTTGTGCTCCTCCACAGTTGGGGTGCGATTTTCCTCGTGTGCGAATTGCGAACCTTACCACCACTCCGGTTGTCTTTTCTTCACTTTAGAATAAAGATAGATAGACTTGTATTCTCAGTCATGACCTGTTACGAGAAACATCGGCATTGAATGGTATTTATTTCATTCATGTGTATCCTCAACACCTATGTTTTGTTCTCCATGTTAGAAGACCTTGAAATGCTCAAGCCCACCCGTGCAGTGGCTCTCCGATGGTACCTTGCTGTAGACCATAGTAGTGTTCCAACCCCTACGAAATCAAATGACCGGGAATGGGCCATCCTTCTAGACCACCGGCCGCCATGATGCACACTAGGTCCAAGAACGCCTAAATAGGTATGAACTAGTGCAAAGTTCGTTGGAACTTAGTGTCCAAAGGCTGAATTAGATTTTAGAGCTAGTGGCAGGTTTAGAGGAAGTTAGTACGAACCGTGTACCAATTTCATACTAATTCACACCAATTCAAACGATTTTGTCACATTGTTATTTGGTGGTCGTTTACTGTCCCATTTGATTGCATGTTCGGTCTTGGACGGAAACACGCTATCTGGTTGGGCGGATGGCCTATGGCCTGGTGTGGGAACCTGTGTACGGCATGCTTAGGAACCTATCCTCACCAAAGCTCTGGAGCTTCACGGCCTGTTGTAGTATCTACAGGACCATCGATGGAGCTGCTACTACTTGACGGATCAGCTAGAGCATCTACACAAGTGCCGAACACCCCTGCCATTACATTTCATGTAGCTTGGTGACCGGAACCTACATTAGGTACCCATTGTTGTGGATAACACATCAAGGCACGAGGCCTCGTATGTCCCTTGCACACTCCGCGGCACCCCAAACAGCAACTACCGAGGCAGAAAACATAGGCAACCTATAAGAGAGGGTATTGAAGCCGTATGAGTTTTTATGAATTTCATACAAATTGGTCCGCATTCGCATCATAATGAATATTGGGCGTGACATCCACTCATATGAGCTTTGTATTATTTGGTATGAAAATGGTGGGAAATCGGGAACAATTTTCTATCTTTTGTCGGCTGTTCTAGCCTGGCATGGTGGGGCAGAGGCCGCCAAGGGGCGATTGTTTGCTGTGGTGCCGAGGGTGAGGCAGCCCTTTTCGGCGCATTTCCCGGTGTTACGCTGGAAGCCATCGCCCCAGAGATTGCTGGGGTGGCGGTGGCCCACACCCTTGCAGGGGCAGTTACCTGCTGGTTGGGTCCCGGCTGCGGCAATGGACGCTACCTTTCAGGAGGATGAATCTTAGGGGGGGGGGTCATCTGTCGTAAGAGTTGTCGCAGACCTTGGTTTCTTTAACCTTGTTTTGCAATAGTCATGTTGTCCTCATCCACCCTCGGGGTGCTTTTTCCCTCGTTCCCGAATGGCGAACCTTATCTCCACTCATGTTGTCTTTTGTTCACTGTATAATGAAGATAGATGGACTGGTGTACTTAGTGATGAACAACTATGGAAGACACCGGCATCCAGTGATACTTGTTTCATTCATGCGTATCGCCGGCCCCTATGTTTCGTGCTTCACGGTAGAGGACCTTGAAAAGCTCACGCCCACCAGTGCAGCGGCTCTCCGATGGTGCCTGGCTGTACAACACAGTAGTGCACCACCAAATCAAGCGACCATCCACAAGGCATACCTCCGGACCAGCGGCGGCCATGATGCACACTAGGGCCAAAGAGGCCCAAATTGGTGTGAATTTGTGTGAAGTTGGTCGGAATTTTGTGTTCACACACTGAATCAAACTTTAGTGCTAGCACCAGCTTCAAACGAAGTTTGTACGAATTGCGTTCGGCGCTCGTATGAACTGTGTACCATTTTGTTACTAATTCATACGGATTCAAACGATTTTTTCACATAGTGTTCCGGTGGATGTTTACTCTTCCGTTGGATTGCATGTGCTATCTTGTCACACAATCAACGCGGCATCGTTGCAAGTTTTCGGTGCTGCACAATAGGGTGTGGGGATGGGGCCCGGCCTAGGAAGGCCTTGCATCTGCTCGAGTGTTTGGCTGAAACTGCGTGCCTCGTTATACGAGGCGCAAATCGGGCTCGGCGAGCGCCTCGTTAGCGCCAACCCCCCCCCCCCCCGTGCGCCTCGTTAGCGCCAATCCCCCCCCCCCCTCGTGCGCCTCGTTAGCGCCAACCCCCCCCCCCCAGCGCCTCGTTAGCGCCAACCCCCCCCCCCCCCGTGCGCCCGTTAGCGCCAACCCCCCCCCCCCCCAGCGCCTCATTAGCGCCAAACCCCCCCCCCGCGCGCCTCGTTAGCGCCAACCCCCCCCCCCCTTGTGCCTCGTTAGCGCCAACCCCCCCCCCCCCCCCCATGCGCCTCGTTAACACCAAACCCCGCCAGTGCGCCTCGTTAGCTTAGACGGCCCAAGTTGCCCACCCCAAATCAGCCCAAAACACCCAAAAAGGGCCATTTTGGCCGCTTGGAAAGTTCATAGCCTGATTTTTAGTCATTCAGACGCGTACTTGAATTTGACTGCTTGACAGCCTGTTTTTTTGGTTCTCATATCCACGCACACAAACCCAGGTGACTGCGCATGGTCAATTTTTACGCTTCAGTGAACAGGTTTTGCTTTGTGCTGTGTTATCTTTGTCCACCTATGTGTCTTTCTCTTGGAATTTCCAAGAGTGTCTAGAACCAGACACTCTTTGAAATTCCACCCATGTCACAACCGGTATTTGAGGTCGCAGTGTCTGGTTCCAGACAAACTAAACAATTTTCAACCTTTCAGGGGGGGGGGTCACCAGGTGTTTGTCCCCAGTGCCATACGTCCTATGTACACCCCCATAACATGGAGAATGTGTCGGGTTCCAGACATTTTGCTGAAATTCCGTGATTAAGATCCTCATTTGAGTGAACAGTGTCTGGTTTCAGACACTCTGCACCAATTGTCTGGTCACCAGCAGGTCCGTTTCGTTGTTGTTCACTGTTTCGTTTAGTCTCGTTCTGTTCCACTGTTGATGAGCCAGGTGACCAGTGCTGCGACAGATCCCTTTGGTCTCCTGCGTGACTTCTTTCGTGGAGCGAAGTATGGTACACCACTGGATCTTATGGATGCCGCTTTACGCGATGAGGAACCAGGTGCAGCCCTGCTTGTGGAATTCTGTGCACAGATGAGGGTCAACCGGCGAACCAGACGCAGTATGGCAACGTTGATCAAAGCTCATGGGCAAACACCATGGCCAAGGTGGTATGGAGTGTTTGCACGCCAGGTGTACACAATGATGCAACCGTGTCGGAAGATGGCTCTGCCAGAGGAAAAGGCTGTTGGCTCAATGATAAGTGCATCCAGGGGGATGCGGAGACAATTGTCACATGCAGGTCTTGCCGCGGGCCGGTTACCGCCTTTTGGGCAACAGGCACATGCCAGAACAAACGCCATCTGGAGATCAATGGCAGGGAAGCAGGTGGTGGTGCAGTTTGACAACTGGTATCGCAGACGGTACTGCAGTGATCCGGTACGACCTGATTGTTGTCTCAACGTCACTACCATGTCAGTGTTGCATACAACTGCGATTCCTATGTACCCGGGTTTCCCTACACTTTACGATCTTCTCCAACGCATCCCGCAAGCAGCACATACCATAGCAGCCAGTTTCCGGGAATTCCCAGGGGCGGTGGGCGCTTTGAGGCGAGATCCACCAGAGGCCCAATACGTACGGGTTCCACTAGATATGCACCGGGACAGCATTCGTTCACTGCAATAGTACCCCCTGACGCTAGCCGACGTGGTCTCCAGCTCCAATGAAGACTTGCTCCACATCATGGAACAATGCCTAGCCATTCAGGTTCACACACGCCACGTCATGCCCCTTCTGATGGATGAAAATATATTCTACAGACTGGCCGAGTTCATGTACAGTCGCACATACAACCCCTTTAAATTGTCCGAGCACTATGCCACTCTCCCAATGTTGTATGGCTGCTGGCACCCTTATAAGTATGTGTGTACCATGATCCACCATCAGTTCTTCCCCATATTGGGCTACCTGCCCAATATGGGGAACATGCCCAATGCCCGCGGTAGATGAAGAGATCATGTGCCACCCGAAGCTGTTGCACATTGAGAAGCAATTTTGTGCCCTACTGTTAGCCACACCCAACGTTGAGGACCGCATTGTACACAAGGAGACTTCAATTATGCAGTTTCCGGAGGCATCCCGCAAGCTACCGCTCGTATGGTTGGCTGGACTAAAGACCCTCCTGCACTTCTACATTCCGGCTGTGTTCCTCCTTGGAAACTTGGTTCGTGACTGCAACTGGGATGGTCAACCAACAGGGACAGGCCGTACGGCCCGCAAAGTATTGGAGTTGAGTTTGGTATTGATTGCAGCCTTGACAATGGACAAGGATTGCAACGTCCCCTACGTACGCACCCTTTGTGGTGCCCTTCTGTTGTGGTTACCCTGGAATGACGCCGTCCCGGGCTGTTGTTATGTTGAGGACCCGCTGGAGGCCATGTTGAGTCGTCTCGGATCTAGGTGCCGCACATACCCCCAGAGGAAGACTTTTGACCAGACATTGGACCTTTTTTTGAGCATGGCACCACCAAAGGGCGGGGAAAAGAAGACGCGGGGGCAGATCCGCAGTGGACTGGTTGCGATTATGTCGTCACGGCTACGTAGGTTCCTGTTCGCCATTACAACGAACCGCTTGGTCCATGTTGAATGGAACAGTGGAAAGAAGGCAGCATTCACCGCTGTTCCTGAGGACTTGAAATTCCGAGGGCAACCAATGGACAACGGCGGTGTGGCCTTGTACCACACACTGTTGACTAGATCACTCTCCACATTGACGCGTGCAGCGCGTTCGCCCACCGATGAGCTCTCACAGTTGTTGAGAACCATTGTTCCAGGCAGAGACCCCCGCGAGCATGCAGGCCGAGATGCACAAGCTCAGCGGGTGCGGGACGCAGCAATTGATGACAATGAGGCCCCGGAAGCTGCAATTGTCTCGGATTCAAGTTCACACCGGTCCGTGGGGGACTTGATAGTGGAAGTGGACGCATGGGATGATGAACCACCACCTGTTGTCCTACTGCAAGAAATGGAGGAGTATGAGGTTGTGAGTCTGGAGGATGACTCAATGGACTGCTGACACCCCACCGAAGTGGCCAGGGTGCGTCAAAGGTGTGTGTCTGGAACCAGACACAGGGCTGGAGTTGGTTACCACAGCAGCATCGGGGTACTCCAGCAGGGGCCACTAATGTCAACCAACGCAGTGCTGGACTAATGAGATGCGCACGTACGCGCAGCGTTGCATTGCTGTACATCCCTGTTTCACCGCAAAACCACAGCATGTGACCCTGACCAACCGAATACCCGGTTTAGGAAGCCAGCACAATGAACACTGCATGCATGTGTGTCTGGAACCAGACACCAACTGTTTGTACCCCATCTAGTGCCCACGACAGTACCGTAGCCGTCTGGAACCAGACAACTAATAGTTTTGCACCCATGTCATCTTCTGAAGTCAAGCCGTTGTGTCTGGACCCAGACAGACTATGTGTCGTGCCCTCCATTGCCTGCAACGTCATCTGCTCTGTTTTGGGAAAGGCTAGAATCATCACATTGGGTAGCTAGCTAACTCGGAATTGGACTGCACATGTGTCTAGACACAGACACTGTCTGTTTATGCCCTGTGAATTGCCAGAACATTACATGCTTGTCTGGAACCAGCCATTAAATTGTTTCCAACCGGTTGCACACTCCAAAAGCAAACTGTTGTGACTGGAACCAGACAGACTGTATTTTTTACACCCCTGTGTATTGCACATGATGTGGTCTGAGTGTGAAAACGGTATGCTCACGTCGTCAAGCCTGGAAAGTTAAAATCAAATTGCTAAACGGCCCGCCGTTGTGTCATTTTGCGGTTTGCGCCCAGTTGGTTCCAACATGTCTGATCTTACACAAGGTAGCATTGAACCCTCTGCAGACCCCTCAATTGATGTGGCATCCCAATTCAGTGCCGTGGACGATGCCCCCTCCAAGCACAAGCGGAAACGTGGTGACACATCAAAGGGGAAAGATGCTCAAGTGAAACTTGGTGACCATACTGAAGACCAAGAGGTCCTGTTGCCCCTCAGCAGACTGCAATGGGACAAAAAAAGGGAGCATGGCCAAATTAGAGTGCTGGATGAAGATCTTGTCCAGGACAAGATGACAGAACTACGCAGGAATCCACCAGGTGCAGCAAAAATCCGAATCATAGTGTGGTGTGAAGCAGTGGGGCAGTACTGGATCTTATCGTGGCAGCATATCACCGAGGCCTGTCGACGAATCTCACGGGAGTATATGAATGCCCATCTAGAACCGCCAACATGGTCAGTGCAATTTCTTGCTCACGTGGTTCGAACGGATGTCACTCTGCACATACGGGAGTCAATCGCTGGCATGTCAGAGGTATATCGACTGTGACAGTGCACTGCGACACTCCATGCCCACACCAATGAAATATACTGCGCCTGTGACGTCCATCTCAACCTGCCCGTTGTCCTCCGTGACTGGCCGCCTCGTCGGGGGGGGGGGGTAAACTGCTGTGACCATCTATCGATTCGCCGGCTGTGCAGTCTGCCACGACGCTGCCGAAGGTGTCTACACAGATGGAACTCCTGCGTGTTGAGCTGGACCGCGATGAACTGGAGGAGAAATCCATATGAGAACACGTGGGAGTGCTGTACGTGAAGCGTGGCTATACACTGAAGGAGGGGACATTTGTATGCCTGGTGTTGCACAGGGTGGCAGTACAGGAACTATGTGCACATGCCTCCCTGGCCAAGAAAGTTGTCCCATGCAACAATGAAGGCTGTCAGAGTTGTCTGGAACCAAACACCTGTTGTATTTTTATCTCTGTCTAAGCCTGTGCCAGGACCTCCATGTCTTGAACCAGGCAATAACTCAGTGATGCGGCCTGTCAAAGCAGAATTCCTCCTGTTTGTGTCTGGAACCAGACACACCTTTTTTTTTATCTCTGTCAAAGCCTGTACCTGGACCTCCATGTCTGGAACCACACAACATTTCACTGATGCGGCCTGTCACAGCAGAATTCCTCGTGTTTGTGTCTGGTACCAGACACAACTTTATTTATCACTGTCAAAGCCTCTGCGTGGACCTCCATGTCTGGAACCACACAACGTTTCACTGATGCGGCCTGTCAAAGCAGAATTCCTCCTATTGTGTCTGCTAACACCCCTGTTTGCTCTGCAGGACACTGTCAGAAAGGCCTGGTTTCTGATTACCGCCTTGGTGCAGGTGATGGGGTATAAGACTGTGGCTGCTGTCGATGGATTGGAGAAGCGTGGACTGCCAGTAAAGTTGCACTTTTGGAAGTGCATGTAAGGCCTCATCCCACGAGACCTCGAGGAGGTTACGCAGCACATGGGCTCCAGCAATGTGTCACTGCCCCTGATTACAAAAAAAGCAAAGCAACTGAACGCCGCACGTCTGTGGGAACATCATCTCTCTCACCCGGACAACGACCTGGTTGACGCCAGTCTGAAAACACTTGCAAAACAGGCCCGTTGTGAACAGAGTCTCTTGTCGAAGACCCATGTCACCTTCAAGACGTACAATTGGAAGTGGTCTGAGCAGAACTGCTCGCCTCCTTGGAAGTATGTCGTCACTGCTGCAATCTGGAGTGACCCCACATATGCTCCCCTCCGTGATGCCCTGAAACGTCCCCTGGTGAACCCTGAGGTCAAGATCGCTGCTGATGTCAACTTCATCACCGTGAACATTGGGTCTGAGGCCCCAGAGGCGGGGGTGACTGACAGGAAGTCCTTGGATGTGGTCATGCATATCACTTGGATGGCATCTGGTACTTTGTTGCACTCTACGGTGGCCAACATGCCGTACTGCCCGATCATTGTTGAACTTCCAAAGGGATATATGGAAGGCATCCATTCCGTTGTCAACCGCAATTTGGTGTCTTGGACGCTTGTTCTCATTGTCGGCTCCGCTTGTGACGTCTTGGGAGTGCTGGATGGTCTCCGAAAGTTGCACGACAACGAGGGGTTGACAACAATTTGCGTGACCCGCTTTATTCTGGGATCTCTCACACAGCAGTACTCGATGGGATTCACTGAGCTATGGATTGTTTCCAAAAATCCGCTGCTCAAGAAGGTATGGCTGTCAGCTGCTGCTACCTGCTGCCTGCTACCACAGTCACGTTGTGTGCACCCTTAAATCCTAAAGTTTGTCTAGAACCAGACACGTATGAGGCAGAATGCGTCCTGAGAAGGGTAGATTGTGGGAATTTGTCTTGAACCAGACGACATCCGCCAGTCCAGCTGCACAAGTAGGGGTCTCAGACTCACTGTTCCCTTATAGAGGTGCCTCGCTACTTTGCCTTTTCTCGTGGTCCAATGGTACCAGCTGTGTACGGAGGTTGTTGGGTTTGTCATGCACCACTTGGCGGATGCAGTACCCTCAGAAGCAAGTACCCTGTGGTTCCTGGTGATCAGTAGTTCTGTACAACTGGCCTGCAGCCTGGCAGTGCGCATGCCGGTACCCATCAGTGTGGTTTTGGGTTTGCCCACGGTGCAGGAGTCTATTGCAGACGTTGGTGCCCTCGTATGCAGCAATTTACGCATCGCTGATGGGCTGAGCCCTATCCCCTGGAATGCAGTGTTTGAAAATTTCGCGGAGGGTTGCCCTGTGGACTGCAGCTGTGTGTCTGAGAAGGCAGAGGGAGAGCAGGAGTCTGAGGAGGAAGTGGAAGAGGTGGGCGCCACCCCAGAGAACGCTGTGTCTGGTACACCGAAGCAGTCACGGGGCCCTGGCAAAAAAGGTGGCCGCACACGCAAAGGAGACGAGAACAAAGCCTCCTCATCAAAGTCGAAAGGCAAAGGCAACAAAAAAGCCCAGGCATCACCTCCTGACGAGTCTGCAGCTGCGGGAACCGATTCTCAGTCGTCTGCCTCCAAGCAGGCCAAGATTGGGCTTCAGGCATGGAAGGACCGATTCAATGGCTCCAAAAAGAATTAAACGTGCTCTGTTGTAGTGGCTGTTGGTTGCACACTGTTGTTGTAAGCCTGCTCAATGACCACGATATCTATTCATAACATATAAATATTGTGGCACCCTGCTGGCGTGCCAGTCTGCTTTCTGGGTCCCAGTGGCCTGTTTTGACAGTTTTCCCTTCCCAAACACGAGACTGACAGTCCTTTGTCACTCTTTTATGTCATTTGGTTGCGGACCACAGTCCCTTTTGTGGAATACAGCAATTTTTCACCAGGTTACGCGTCGTGCGTCTGGAACCAAACAGCTGTTTGCGATTTTTGTCCCTGTGCAGCACGTTTTGGTGAGATCTGTCTGTTTCCAGACAAACTTCAGTGTTTCATGGTCTGCAGAACAAATTTTGATGAAAATGGTATTCGTCGACGAGTAGTGCCTCCGCTGGTGTAGTGATATTGAAGCGTGCATAGACACACATGCATTCCGTGGGGTTCCTCCTCCGAATTTGACTGTTTTTCCCATATTTCGTAGGGCCCAGCCTCGAGTTGATGTGGTGCGCAAAGTGCCAAAAAACGTATATGGGGGTAGTCAAAAACGAGCGGAAATAGATGTGCGCTGCTTGTTGCTAAATTTTCACCCCTGTAGAACGCTTTTTTGATGACCATCATCTGCGACATTTTTGTCAGGGGTCCGTTTTGGGGGGGGGGGGGGGGGGGGGATATGGGCCGTCTAAGACGGACGGGCGCCCGCCGCTCAGGTTAGCTCCCGTGTTGCCTTCCCGTGCCCCCCCCCCTCGCTAGGCTGCCGCTCCGTTGCTCTCGGGGGATGGGGTTCCATCTGCTGTCCCGCTGCGGCCCCCTGGTCTCCGTGGGCCGGCTTCTCCGCCCGTCCGGTGCCACCTGTGGCTGGCTGTGGGGGGTGCGTGTGCGGGTTTGGGGGGGTACGGGTGGCTCCTCCCAACTCCCATCCCTGTCAGGGTACTGTTACGTACCGGGCCCATAGTCGCATAGTCGTTGGCAGGCTGCCCCAGTTCGGCCCCATAGCCTCGCACGCGAACCTCAACGGCCGGCGCCTGAACGGCCCCCTCCAAGGCTTGAGTTATGGCAGCTCTGAGCTCCGGTGCAGGCAGGCCGGCCCTGTTGCGGACACTAATCTTTGCCGGGCCATGACCCCTGTACAAGCCGGCTAGGTGCCCTTGGATGTCCTGCCGGGCGTTGAGGATCCCCCATGCACGGGGAGCGTTGTGCGGGCGGTGATCGGGCAGGAACCACCCTTTGTCCATGGACGATAGCACACGCCCTCGACTCAGCCGTCGGCGCGCAGGATTTGCCCGGGCACGCTCCAGTGGTAGCTCGAAGTGAATTTCCACCCGGCATCCCAGCTGGCCCACCTCCATCGCGGGGGCTGACATGATGTTGGGCGATACCAAGGGCCTCAGGTGGCTCCACGCCTTGCGTTTTCCCCAATGATAGCAATTGAAGCGCTCCTTTGTCCCCGGCGCATCTAGGATCAAGGTGGTGGGGTCCAGCACCGCTGTGATGCGGTCGTCGGATACGGTGGAGGGGGTAAGCGGGGAGGGATTGATGTCCTCCAGGTCGTCATCCATGTCGTTCTCGTCCTCGTGCTCACGGCACGCCCACGAGAGAACGAGCAGGTGCCGAGGGGCGAAGGGTCCTCGACACCCGCCTCGGTTGTTTCCCAGGGGAGACGCTCGCAGCGCGCCACAAGCTGCAGCGCCGTCCCAGGAATGCCGAGGCTGCCTCTGTCGCAGCGCAGTGCGCGCAGCAGCGCCGATGTCTCGACGGCGACTGCGCGAGCCGCTCTCACCAGGAGCGGCGCCCTTACCTCCCGAATGCGCTCGTGCGTCTCGAAAGCTACCGCCGCCGCCTCGTGGGCCGTGCGGACCACCAGACCGAAAATGGCGACGCCTCGGAAGGCCTCCTCGTGGCCTTCCACCCTCCACTCGCACACGGGCCTGTCGGGCCATATTTGCTTCACACCCCGTGCTGTGAGCGCGTCTTTCGCGTCCCAGCTGTAGGGGCGCCGGGGCCAGACCACCGATGAGGACGGGGAGAGCGCTAGGAGGGACTCCGCAGTTGGCTGCGGCGGGGGGGGGGGGGGGGGCAAGCGTGGACAGCTCGCAGCGGTGGGCCCCCGCGCCGCACCGGCAGCATACGTGCCCGGCCGGGGCGCCTGTCTCGGTGCCCACGTTCCGAGGCAGGCCTGCTCGCGCTGCACTTTTGTGGCTGCCCGGTTGCACAGCCATTGGACCGGGTGTTGCGCCTTGGAGGGAGCGGGCAGAGCGCTACTGCAGCCGCAATGAGGGGCATGTTGGAGGCGGTAGTGCTTCCAAGGGCCCACCCCGATGGCCCGCGAGGTGCACTCTCGCGGCTGTGCGCGGCGAGGTGCCCGGCTTGTCCTGCTGGCAATTTGCCACATGGTCCAGGCCTGCTAGCCGTGTGCCGCCACCGCCACTGCCGCTTGGAGGGGCGCTGGTCCGTCCGTGGCGACCACTGGGCGCGATGCCCGCGGGGGGGCCTGGGCAGGGGGAAGACCTGTGCGTGCCGTCACCAGCTCCTGCGTGAGCCGCGCATTCTACGCCTGCAGCGCATCCATTTGCTTCATGAGCCCCTCTAGTTGCCGACGCAGCTTGTCCAGCCTCATGGCGTCCGTCGTAGGGGCCACAGCCGGCAGGCCCTGCGAGCGGGGCCGCTGCCTGGCTCACTGCACCGCCGCTGCAGCCGCTGCAGCGGGCGCCGGTGGAGCCGGAGCGCTCCCGCTGCCAGCGATTGCCTCCCCGACGATGGCGGTGAGGTCGGGGAGTAGCCGCTGGAAGGCGGCTGCAATGTATGCGCCGACGTCGCCGGCCGCGCGCGGTGCAGCCATGGCAACGGGTTCGAGAGCGCAGCACCACCAGAGGGCGGCACGAGCGTGTCAGCGGTTGTGGGATGAGACTTATGGCAGTGAGACCTTGGGCAGGTTCCACAACAAAACATCTTATGATGTCCCACACCACCGTGCAGGGGCAGTCACACGCTGGCAGGGTCACGGCTGCGGCCATGGACAGTACATTCCGGGAGAATGAAGCCCAGAGGGGGCAGGGGTTCATGGTTCACAAGGGTTGTCTGGCACTAGCATTTGTTAAGCTTATTCTACAATGGTGACGTTGTGCTCCTGCACTGTTGGGGTGTGTTTTTACTCGTGCGTGAGTTGCGAACCTTACCTCCACTCCGGTTGTCTTTCGTTCACTGTATAATAAAGACAGATGGACTTGTTTTCTCCGTCATGAGCCATTTTTAAAAACATGGGCATCGAGTGGTATTTATTTCATTCATGTGTATCGTCAACGCTTATGTCTTGTGCTCCATTGTAGAAGACCTCGAAATGCTCACGCCCACCAGTGCAGCGGCTCTCCGATGCTACCTGGCTGTAGAACATAGTAGTAAAAGGGGTGATGTGATGCAAGACGTGCGGGGCACTCCCCCAATTGGGAGGCCAACCCGAGTGGATGGCTGCCATCAGGAACATCGAGTGGTTCAAAATTTCCAAACACGAAAAGTGCGGGACACATGCTGTCTGGCTCGCTGTTTGGCACTCTGCTCGTAGGGTAAGGCATGTAACGCACATTTTGCCAATGGAACAGCAGGAGGCCCTAGGGGCACATTTTGGCCTCATCTACCGGGTTCTGAAGTGCTATGGCATGTGTGGTGATGTGGCTGGGGATGCCGAGGCCGTAACTTTGAATGGTGTGAATTTGTTTAAGGCCTACCGCTTCCATTGGCTTGTTGCATTTGGTGCATTGCGTGGTTTGGAGGTCTGGATGGAGGAGGATCTTGGGACCTTGGAGTTGTGGCTGCGAGGCATCAAACAATGAGGCCTCACAGCAATCATCGGCAAGCAATGCCGCATTCTCTTTTTATGTTGTGTAGTTGTGCGCTTACTTTGAATCTGACCATCCACAGGCGATCCGTCTAGACCACCGGCCTCCGTGATGCACACTAGGACAAAAAAGGCCTAAGTTCGTGTGAACACGTGCAAAGTTGGTTGCAATCTTGTGTTCAAAAGCTGAATTAGATTTTAGAGCTAGTAGTAGGTTTAGAGGAGGTTAGTACGAACCGTGTACCAATTTCGTACTAATTCACGCGAATTGAAACCATTTTTTCACATTGGGTTTTGATGCACGTTTGCTGTTCTATTTGATTGCATGTGCAGTCTTGTCACCATGCAAACAAGAGTAACCCATAGTGTGGACCCGCAGCCGAGCATGCAGGAGAGACTGCTTATGGCCGTATGGCGAATCCGGTCACTGCACCTCTTGACGACGGAAGCACGCTATCTGATTTGGCGTATGGCCTACGGCGTGGTGTGGGAACCTGTGTATGGCATGCTTAGGCACCTAGCCTCACCAGAGCCCTGGGCCTTGACGGCCTGTTGTAGTGTCTACACGACCATGCATGCAGGTGCTTGCTACTTGACCGCCCGAAGCAAGTTTTTCGGTCTGGAGCACCTGTGCGATTGGATCTCATGTAGCCGGTTGACAGCAACCTACAATGGCTACCCATTGCTGTGGATGGGACATCAAGGCATAAGGCCTCGCCAGTCCACTGCACACTCGGTAGCACCCCAAGCTCCAACCAAGCTGGGGAAAAGGGGGGGGGAGGCAAATCCAATTTATGTCGTATATACGTATCTTTTCGTTATCTGCTGAAAATGGTTTAAATTGAGGAACCCAAGAGCTTGGCATCTTACGCCGTGTAGATTTCGACATATAGGATGTCTTGAAATGTGAGCATTGAACATGAATTGTGTAAATTCTTCCTTGATGTGTGAGCTTCTTGATTGTCGTGTACTTTGGGCGCGCAAGTAGTCAAGTCACAAGAGTTTCACCGTTAATTGCCGAACCTAGGTATATTTTATGTTCCCAGATGTAGATTTACACATCTAGCAATTTGTTTGCTTGTATTGACGCCTGTAGATTACTGTTTGTTGAGGCAATTCTTGTCCTGTGATGTGGGTGCGCAAGCCGGAAGCTGCAGTTGCTTGCAAGAACTCGCTATTGCCGCCGCTGCCCTCTGCCACGTCAAAGCCGATGGTGCCCCCTCAACTCTGCAAAAAATGCAGATTGAGCGCGCGGCAAAGAGTTCCAAGCCCCGCAATGGCTTTGAGTTCTCATTCAAGCCCCTCACCACTGCCTCGCCATAGCAACCCCCACAGCCCCAAGCCACCTTCGCTTCCACTACGACGCAATCCATGGGCAACTTTGTCGAAATCGTGAGTTTGTCGTATTGTAGCAAGTACCGGGGCAAACTATTTGGGGTGACAAGCTCATGCTCCCAATGCAAACGGGGTGTCCACGAGCATTGCCTTGTCATGCTAGAGGGCAAGGCCCACTCAGCCCGTTGGTGCTTGCAGAGGTTGTGCAAAGCTTGTGGGTTGCATTGCTACCCAACAATGCAAGCAATGCAAATGCTATGTGCATGTTGGATGTGCATGTGAAGATTCATGTGTCCAGTGTGCTCAGCCCACATGCCCACCTTGCCCCCCCTCCTCTACCAGGGTTTGTGCATAACACACTTCATGGCAATCTAGGTGCCACTAGCTGAAGTTTGCTAACCTCTTGTCCTGCTATGCATGCTCCCTTACCCACACACAAAGGAAAGTGCAAGACTAATTGCGTCACTCTTGGTTGTAACCCGTTAATGTTTCCTCTCATGGTCACACACAGTGCAAACTAGCAACATGCAACGAATCTAACGTATGTACCCCAACCCGGCCACAACGACCCTTCCCCTACCTAGAATGCACCAAGTTTTGGTAGTTTGTTTCTTGGTTTTTCAACCTCTTTCTGCCCTTGTGGCAACACAAAAGTTGGACCACAGCGGAGGTCCATGGTGCATTCTCATCGCCCTTGAACCCCTTCACCCCCCGGCAGTGCTTGGGCAAGCTCAGCTAAAACAAACCCTGCCTGCCAAAATCTATAAGTCTACGTGCACATGTTTTCTAATCCAAAGACCAAACCAACCATGCAAACGGTGGGAAAACACCACTTGGGGTCACTAGGCCCAAGCAACCAATCATCAAAACTCCATATTATTGTGTTGTGAGTTTTCGAGATTGGTTGAGATGCTAAGTGACACCGTCTTTCTGTTAAATTTACACTTTTTTGCAGGAAATTTACCCCTTTTTTAAAAAAAAAGTTTACACCAATTCACACAAGGTGGGGGCCGGGGGCCAAAAGCACTGCAAACCCCCGTGAATCCACGGCTTGGCCCCAAGGAACTATCTAGCTAGTGTTGCTAGGGGGCTATGAACGATGGGAGACCCCATACACAGCCTCCCAAGAAATCAATTTTGACGATGCTTTGCGACAAACCGTAGGCAACCGGCACAGTTTTGCATGCAAACCTAGCACACCTCTGCTCCGGGGGATTCTGCCTTCCTATTTTGGCAGCCCGCCATCAGCAGTTGTGCTTTTCCGTCTCCACACAAGAAGAAAAGTGACTTCCTATCATTCCCCTACATATCCTTGAAAGTTACGTTTGCCTTGCTAGCTTTGGTATTGCAAGTGCAATACATGGTGCGTGCCCGCCCGATGTGGGCATAGGAGCCATATATAGAACTATCACGGGGGATAGAAGAGTGCTGGATTATGCCTCCACGGGGTGCTTCGTGTGTTGTTGTGTGGCATCTTTGGGACACGAGACCTCGTTGTCCAACAAATGGGGAAGGTAGCTGCCAATTTTGCTCGAACTACGTTGCGGCCTATTTTGGCTGAGGCATGGCTTGGTGCAAAAACTTGAACCCGTGCCTCAATGAATAACGAGAAGGCAAACACCAACGGGAAGGTGAGGATGGAATGTGCGGCCGCCGTATGCTTCATGCAGAACAAGGGGAGGACAAAGGTCATTGACGCTTGCCTGTGGCACCCAATTGTGCGGCAACATCAGGTAGGTGGGAAAAGTTGGGAGTCGGTGTGCAAAACTTGGTGGGAGAGTTTTGCAAGTATGTGCGTGTTCGCTTGGCGGTCCGCAAGGTTCACCGGGGCCAACTTGGGGCGGCTGTGGGGACATAGTCTAGCCATGGGCACTGCCCATAATGAGCTCCAGTGGGGCAAACGTGTGTGGACGCATCTTCGGATCAACCACATGTATTTTTTTTCAAAAAAGTGGAGAATCTTGTCAAACTTCTCGTGCTTTGCCATGGACGGGAGTCACCGGAGGCTGAAGCGCATTTTCCGCAACATGAGGGGCCTAACCTTCCACCGGGGAAGGCTAGGGGTGCAAGTGGTTATGGGCAACCACACCATTGATGATAACCTTGCGGCACACGGCTGGGATGCCACAAAGAGGGCACAACATGGGCCAGGGCCCGTCAACGTGCAAAGGTACGTGGGCCGTACAAGGCGACATCTTCTAACCGACCCTGCAGACCCTAGAGAGGCAGTTCCGACGCCAAGAAAAGGATGAAAATGCATCATGCACAAGGACCAAAATTACCCGTGGGATGGGGTGCATGCAAAGGTGCACGCGGTGCATTGGTGGGGGTCTTTGGCAACAGCGGGGCTGGATCCGAGTGAAATCAATGTTCATTCGTACCAAATTCGTACGGAGTTCATATGAATTTCGTACGATTTCGTACACATTCGTGCAAATTCATGCTCGCGACCACCATACACGAATGCCGGCTTTTGCCACTTGGTTTTGGGCACCATTTGGCCGTGGTGGGTCCGTTTGGGGCGGGATTTTCGCTGGAGGGTGCGGAATAAAACTGGGGCATGAGTTTTACCCCTTCACCTACCTCATACCACCCGGGGCCCATATATTGGCACCTTTTTGCCACTGCAAAGTTGCCCCCATGCCCATATATGGGAACCTTTTTGCGAGTGCAAAGTGTCCCCATGCCCATATATGGGGGCTTGTTGGTCAATTCAAAGTGTCCCCATGCCCACTTATGGGGGCCTTTTTGCTAGTGCAAAGTGTCATGAAAAAAAACTCTCCAGTTAAGGCAAGTTCGCGTGAATTTGAATGCTCCATTCAAACGACCGCTTAACCCCCTTTACGAAGGGCACACACTTGTCAAGTAAAGGTTGTTTGGATACCTCCACGTCAAGAAACCCAGATGCTGTGGCAACCTGATCTTCTGAATTGTCATTTGGCGTGTACAACGTGCCGAAAGTGTGCACAATGGGCAGGCAGTGTGCACAATGGGCAGGCCCTGTCCACTTGCGGCACAAATTTGTACAAACTCCAAACCGCCGGACCCCCGCGCACAAGTAAGCGCCGTTGATGCCCTGTGGTGCGGGAAGGGGGCCCACTGTTGTCTCTTCGCGTCTATAGCATGTGCGCAGTGTCTACCACATGTGCACGTTGTACATCACTTATGCGCGGTGTCTACATGGTATACCCGCCTACATGTGTATGAGCATAGTGTCTACAAACTATGCACATTGTCCACACCTTTCTTAGGGGGTAACTTTTCGCCCCATCCTTGATATTGTCTCTTGGCGTCTACAACATGTGCACAATGTCTAAAACATCCGCACGTTGTACACTACCTATGCATAGTAAATACAAGATAGACCGAGGTAAACACGTATGTGCATAGTGTCTGCAAACTATGCAAAGTGTCCACTTGTGTGCACAATATTTCCAAACTATACTCCGGTAAACATATGTGTGCACAGTGTCTACGAGTTGGAGCACAGTATCTACATGTATGCATGTACACACACACGTATACGCATACGTATATGTATACGTATACACATATACACGGCATGCCAACCTTACCCCAACACCCCCCACCCCACCTGCCCCCACTCTTGGGGGCCAAAATGTTTAAAAGGTCCCAACCATAGTACAAGCTAATATGAAGAAATTGGCTGGTGCCATAGGCGCCGGAAAATTTTGGTGCCCCATTTGAAGGGGCTCATAAAACGGGTCACCCCATATGTTTATACTCAAAATGCTCAATTTTTTTGGCCTTTTCCTTGGCCCCCAAGAAAGGAGGATTTGTGCAAGCATTTCTCAGTTTGTCCCCATGTTGGGGATCACTGGGAAGGCAAGGATTGCGTAGCCACTTTGATCCTTCCCCACCATGGGGACCCCGAGAAGGCAGGGGTTATGTAGCCACTTTGATCCTTCCCCACTATGTGGACCCCCAAGAAGGCAGGGGTGATGTAGCCATGCTGATCAATTCCTAGCATGGGGACCACGAGAAGGCGGGGGTGATGTAGCCATGTTGGTCCTTCCCAACTATGGGGACCCCGAGACAGTAGGGGGTGGCGTAGCCATATCAATCTGTCCCCGGCATGGGGACCCCGGGAGGGCAGGGGTGATGAAGCCACTTCTGATTTTGCCCCCCTTGTTGGGGGGCCCCCGAGAAGGCGCTATACAAATGTCGTATGTTGCTCATTGAAGATCCCGCCCTCGAAGCTCAGCCCCAACACAAGGTAGCGGTTGATGTGGGGCAAAACTTGTCACCGGGCTGCGCTACTGCCAGACCTAGTGCCCGTTTTGCCGAAGATATGCCCACCTTGTAGCTGATTCTAAAGGCTGCAATTAGACCACCGCTGTTTTATGGTAACCCTTTAGGCCACCGCGTTCCTGCCATTTTGTTCATAGCAAGGTTTATGAGAAACCAAAGGAGTGGAGATCATTATGAGATGATCAGCAAGGTTGCCTTGGGCGTGAATAGACCGGGAGGTGGCTGCACGGGCTGCGTGGGTGGGAATATTGCCTGGACACCACACTGGTTCAGAGAAAGGAGTGGTTTTTGGTCGTATGCCCCGCCCCCCCCTTTCAAGGGGCCAAAATGTTAAGGGGGTGTTGGGGTCAAGAACTGCACCTGGGCGCCCCCCATGATACACAGACTCCCTATATACAGATGGTGTTAGTATCCGCGTATACGTCATGTATACGTTGCGTGTACATATATGCGTATACATGTATGTGCTTGTACATGTGTATGCATACACGTACACGTCTGTCTTTCATTAGAGCGAGCCACCACACAAGGGTCCCCCTTCACCCTATCGCCCTATATCCACATCCCAGCCTCTGAATGTGTCCCTTCCAAACTTTTTCGTTTACGCTGCCCTTGCTGTCCCCTTCCAATCCCCTTTGCGGCTGCTCTGTTCTTCCTCAACCTGCGCACCACCCCTTAGGCACTCAAGAAGGGGATGGTCAGCGCCAGCAATTGCAACAAGTTGATCATCAACCTGCAGACCCTCTGTGCCATCAGTCACCACTTAAATGATCCCCTGGTCGCCACGCAAGTTGTGCTGGAGGTTTGATCGGGCAGGAGCAGGGCATTTCCTGGACATTGGTCCCTGGGGGATGGCAGGGATGTGCTGATTAGTGCACTGTGCCATCACCAGCACCAGAGCTGCACCATCACCACCACCACCAACATCAACACCGCCATCACGTGAGTAGCCAAGGGCAGTCCTCCCCATGACAGCCGGCAACGCACTCCAAATCACACCCCAAATGGCCTCGCCAAACGCCACCACCACCACCGACACCACCACCAACAATAACCAATAAGCAGCACTGCATGCACTTGTGTTTGCATCCCCAGCTGCATATGAATGCTACCCTGAGCCCAACAGCTTCCATCTCCATCTCTGTCGCAGACGCAGGGTGCTATGTTCACGGTGCTGGTTGATCCCAAAGGCTGTGTGTTCCATGTGCCCCTCGCCGACCATTTGCTGCTGTTGCAGTCCATCCTCCTGCCTCTGGGCATGCGCCACGGTACCAACTCCCACCCAATCATCAGTACCATCCTGTGGTGCTTGACCATGTCTGAGCCGTTTGCTTTCTATCGCGCACAAATGCAAGTACCTCATGCCCTGGGGACGAACACAGGCCTTACGGAATTGCAGACTCTTGTCCAGGGCTCCGATTATGTACAGAAGTTCAACACAGTGCGGTCACTGGTGCTGAGGTCTGCCGGCAGCTTTGCTTAGTGCGCAGTGTTTTGCCCGAGGAGGGGGAAACCCTGTTGCTCCCCACAAGTTGGCTATTTCTGCCGGGTACGCTCCGGGATGTGGTCAGCGCAGGTTGTCATCGCAGGTTCGACTCAATTCTGGGTTTTTTGATGCCCTTTGCTCTGCTGGCGGACAGCATCAGTGGGCCAAGGCGTTGGCCACAGGGTGCCCGACAAAGGACAAGCGACATGTTTGCATACCAAACCACTAAATATCCAGCAGTCCCTAGTGGTCTCTCTTGGTGCTCGACTGTGGTCCCCTGCCTACCTCAAGCCCGCACTCTGTTCTGCTTCTGGCAGCCAACATGTTCCTGGCAAGGCATGAACCAGCTTCCGAATGCTGCCTCAATGGCCCGCATGCCCACACCCAAATATGCACAGTACCGCACCCGTGAAGGGTGTGTGTGTGTGTGTGTGTGGCACAAAGTGCGTTACATACGGTCTTGTGCTCCGGCACCTTTCGACACGTTCCTGCACTAAAGGTGCCCAAAGAACATATTTTGTTGGCGGGCTGCTTGTGGGCTGGCACTTTCCCACAAGCAGCCACAGCACTGTTGTGGTTCAGAACCCCGTGGTTCTGACTCGTGGCCCCGTAGCTGTTCATGCATGCAACTCCCTGTTTTCACGCAGGTATTGCGCCTCTGCAAGCGATGGGTTGGCCCGTCAGATCCTGAACAGCGCTGCACTGCTCGTGCCCAACATGCTCATAGCCTGCGATGTGTTGGAGCGGGCCCTGGAGGCCTTTCTGCGTGGTGCACAGGTTGGAGTCCGGTATGCCTGTGGCTCAGCGAGGGGCAGGCAAGGATTTCGCAAAGGGACCCGTCTCTCCCAGATCTGCATGCGCAGCCACTGCTCTATTGTCCCGCCCCATCAGCGCTTTTGTCCCAAACTGGATCCCCCCCCCCCCCCATGGCCCGGTGCTGCATTTCCGAACCTCAGCTTTGTGCACGTTCATGGGGATCACTGCATGTGAAGCCTCCTGCCAGCGCCGGCAGTGGAGTGGATGCCACCGGAGCAATATGCTGCAAAGGTGAGCAGTGGATCTAATATTCCCTCTAACAAAGCAAAACTGCATTTTCCTGATTGACACAAATGACCTCGATCAACAAAAGCAGGTCACACAAAGACACAGCTTCAGACAGTGGTTGTACTACACAGGGAACCAGCTAGGTTCCATGGAGCATTCCCCTAGTGTGTACGTATAATGTGAGTGTTTGCATGACGTGGAGGAATACACCTCGCAATTATGTAGCATGGGCCAAGGAAAAGGCACTATGCTTGCAGCAGGTGCCAAATAAGAGGGGCCAAAGGGATCGCTTGATTTGGGGCACTCTGACATCTTGGAGCCCCCCCCAGACATAAACAGCCGAGGGCCATGTGAGAAAGCTTTCATGCTGGATCTGGCACCTCAGACCCAGATCATGACCCCAGTCCCTCAAGCACTCTCTGTTCCATCCTTAGGGCATCCGGCGTCGCTGCGGCCACCCTCTCGCTGCCACCAGATTGCAGTGTACAGGAGTTTGTTGACATCTGCCGGGGCAAACATTGTAATCTGCTGGTCTTGGTGCTCTTGAGGCAGATGGTACCCGCCAGCTGCTTTACCCGGACTGGGTCTGTTGATGGATCTCCAGGTCTGTTCTGATTCATGAAAGCTCATTGTAAAGCAAGGGGACTGTATCACGCTGTGGTCAATAGTAAGGGCAGCGTGGTCACAGCGCTGCATGCACAAGTTGAGCCAGCGCATGGGGCGTCTCACGTGGGAACAGTTCCAGGTGCCGTGGCTCAAAGTGCTGCAGGGGTGGGAAGAGCACCCGTCTCCCGCCCTCCCCGTAGACGAAATAACATTACTCATAGGCGCCCTCGAATCCAAAAGAGACCACACAGTGTTATAACACCCACGAGTGGCGGTCTCGTCGACCAGGTCCCCCCAAAAGCTGCAGGTGCCAGTTCGAAAATGAAGGAAGAAGTTCCAAAATGCAGCGGAGCTGGCAGAACGATATGAAACCATCATACAAGGATATCAACAGCAGGGGTGGCGCATCATATACCCCGACGGATCATCAGAAAAACATCCTGAAATAGGATGGATGGGGGGCTGTGGTTTGTTTTTCGGGGATGACAGGGACAAAGGCAGGAAGAGAGTGACTTTTGACCTGGATGCACGCATACCCTGTAGAGCCCGTAATGCGGATGCAGCGAGCAGAGACAGGCTGAGGGATGAACATCAGATCACACCTCACACTGAGATACACCGAGCATTGGCAGAGTGGACAGAAGGTGATGACAGCCATGGGGCAGCCCTAATGCCGCCATTGCAACCTGACCATGTGAGTCCCCCACTGTGCTTGTTCTTTGGAAAACAATGGGAACTGAGTTGTGCCCGTGGTTGTGTCTTGCACATGGCATTTTTGCCAAGCAGTGTTTTCCCGCCGCACATCAGTTGTCACCCCCCTCTCCTTTTGGACACCATGCTTTCTATTGCTGAAGTTGAATGAAAGGGCCCAGGAAAAGTGCAAGCGTGGGTTGAGCAAAGGTGCTGGTGCTGCTTCGTACTGTGCCATGTTGGGGACCCAGGCACAGCATGTCAGCATGTTAGGAAAACTTGCAAAATGATGAGAGTGTGTGGCTCATTGGCATTTGGAAGCCCATGGTGCATAGTGCATGCGAAAACCCATATTAAATGTGTCATGGTTGATTTAGCCCAACAGAAAGAAATCACGAAAACCCAAATTAAATGTGTCATGGTTGATTTAGCCCAAGAGAAAGAAATCAAAGCAGCTGCAAAGGAGGCAAAGAGGTGGAAGCCGTGTAGTGGGTCAGCGCATGGTGCCTGCATGAACACAACTTGACAAAGCTTCTGTAAAAAGAGGAAAGAAAGTGTGGCAGGACAATCCAGGAAACCCTCAGAATTATAACGGGCGGGGCTCCAGAGCTTTAGACCCACCAACTTGGCGAAAGATCCACCCATCCGAACCCCCGCCCCCTCTTTGTGGTTGTGGGGCATTTGTAGCCCAGCCTCTCTTTCCCACAACAACCGGCTCACAAACAGATGTCTTCTTCCGTTCTTGACGACCAAAACGGTGGTTTGACTGGGTCACCGGAGTCAGGCTGAGCGTGGACAAAGGGAGGGAGGCAGTGATTTCCCCCCACAGGGTCGGCCACTGGCCACATTCCCCTTTGCGGGCATCCTTGGGCTCTAGGCCACTTGGCACACTCAAGAGGATCTGCCTGAGAGGTCCACAAGCCTTGTGACATTAGAAACCATGGACAATCTGAACAGACTATCCTGCTCATTCATTTGATGGGGGCTAAAAGGGAGCCCTGAAGAGTCACAAGCATAAGAAAAAGCAAAGAAAAGTAGGTGTCCCCTCAATTTTCTCAAGAAGAGCTCAGCACAGCCATCAGAAACTACAGCAGCCATCAGGAGCTCCAGCTCTAATGGCAGCAATAGATTCAGATCTAGCAGCAGCCAGCAAGAGCTCCAGTAGCAGCGGCTCTAGCAGTAGCACCCCCACTTCAGCCATTCCCTAGATAAGCAGTGACAGCAGTACCACACAGAACATCAGCCAACAGCCTTTGGGAACCATAGGACTCAATGACAACGATAACAACAAGGCCACAACAAAAACAGCAACACATCCCAGCCCCAACACGGCCGCCACACCCAAGAAAGACAAAACAGCTGCAAGAACACCCAGCCCCCCCCCGCCAGCAACCCTGGCTGCACCAAACACCCCCACAACCAAGAAACTGGGCTGGGCTGGGCTGGGCTGGGCTGGGGCTGGGATGCCTAACCCAGGAGAGCACTCTGGCTTCAATTTGACTAACAACAAATGAGCCCCACAGACTTGTATGACGGGAGGGGGGTCCAGGTGGGTTCAAATTCAGGTGGGTTGGACACATCCAAAAGACCCCCCCCTCGTATTACCTCTGCCTTGTAATGGGTATGCTAAGCACTGTTTGCCCTGCTAACTTACAGCCTCATCAGTTGATTGTCATGGTTACGAGCACCCAGCAGGTGAAGGTTTAGGGGGAGGTTTTTGGAGGGGAAGGTCTGCACCTGGGCTGGGATGAGGCTGGAGACAGGGCCCAGGATTAAATAGCATCTTGAGCAGTTGATGGTGGTTTTGACCATGTTCAGGGAGAAAATCATGGATGCAATATACCATACACACCAAAGATATATGTAAGGCTTTGTTTCTGTGAGCAAGGACAGTTTTTACAAAAAAAATACAAAAAAAAATCAATCAAGTTTCCAGCACAATGATTGGGAAGCATGGCCGCAAGAGTGCAAAAAAAAGGAAATAGTACTGGTACCGAAGCGTGACATTGGCCACAAAATGCGCCAAAATAAAATAAACCTGCACATCGAAAATCAGCCTTTCTGGGACATTTCCACAGCTGTTGCCCAGACATAAATGCCTCACCCGCCCTGTTTTGCACCATCCTGCTGCTCTAATGTTTGGGCTGGCAGGTTGGGGCGCTGGGATGAAGGAGGATCGCCTGAGTCTTTGTTCTCTTGTCATGTACTCGCTGCCTGTCACCTGCTTCTCAGTGGCACGGGAGTCCAACGCTCATCTCTTCACTTTCTGTGACGAAGAGAACACTCCATTGCAGCCCACAGAATCTGCACAGCCCACGGGCTCCCCAGCAGACAGGGGTGTAGCTCCTCAGTCGCCTCCCTTGCCTCTTTCAGGGCTCTCCACTGCCAACATGCAGGCGCTAGTGCACGTCGTGGACGAGATTTTGAAGGTTGTGATGTCTGTTGTTGTGCAACAGCAGTTTATGCACCCAATGCCCGTCTCACTCCTCTTGCCCTCTGCCTTCCCCCCTTGCCGTCGCAACCACTGGCCATGTGGGCCAGCCGCTCAGTTTTGGTGGGGACAGGCGATGCGCATGTGCAAAGACAAATACAGCAAGAGCGACATGGGGCAATTTGCCCCATGTCACTCCCCGGATTCGAAGTGGATTCTGAACGAAAACCTTTCCAGCCTTGACACAAACCCCGATGAACCCTTCCTTCCAACCCCCCAGACATTGCACTTCCCAAGGTGCAAGCCGCTGTACTTAGGGTGTTTACACCCGCCCGGCCACACAGCCTGCACAGTGCCGAGCCAGTGCTACCATGTACTTGCCTGAGCCCTCTTCTGAGTGACCTTTTGTGTCATGTCTCAGGGGTACTGGTCAGATCACGGGCCTTTGCTACCATCTGGTGAGTGTGCATATGTCTATTCGCATTCTTATCTGCCGTCCTGCATGTTGAATGTGCCCCCCGTCCCCCCAGAGATGAGGGATGTACTGGAGGGTTGGTTATCCGTGTCCGGACGAAGAAAGCCTGACACTTGTCAGGAACCATCCTTAGGAATACTACGATGTTCCTCTGTTCTTTCAATGCACGCCTCGAGGGGGCACAGTGGCAGTTTTTCGGCCGCTGATGCTGCCCTTCACCATGCGCATGCCAGTGGGCCCCATGAAAGCTGCAACACTGCAAGCCATGCCATGATGATTGGAAGTTCGTGCACAATGCCAGACTGCCAGTTCCCTAGCCCAGGTTCCCAGTCCAGTTCCCAGTGCAAGGCAGCTGCCATGCCACGGGGGTTATGAGGGTCAACAATGATGTGCACGGCTGTTGGTGAACCCTCCCAAGGGCGGGGGGGGGGGGTGCAGAGTGGCGGGGCCGACCAATGCCCAGGACAGACAGGACGCGGTTTCAACCAAGTGTGGGACTCCGGTTGTCATGGTCATTCTGTTGTTTCGTGGTCCACTTCTGCCAGCACCCGGATGGCCCCATCTCCTGCCGTTCTCTCCCTCGGGAGGGCTGCTTGTACCTTCGCAAGCGCGGGCCGCCACATCGCCACTGGAATCCCCAGCAAGAATAGGGTGTATAAGCCGACACCAGAAACAGAATCAGGTAAGCGTCTGCGAAACCTTACCCACAAACGCACGCAATGTCGCACAGGGGTTCTGGCGACTGTGATCGCCCAATGGCGCAAAGTACAATGTGCCGTGAAGGAGCTGATTTTTCCCTGCGTCATCATGTCCCAAGCTGGAGCCATTTTCGTTTTGCAAAAGTGCGTCATGACATCAATCAGTGCACTGAAACACAGAGATGTGTGGTTCAGGTCCAGATCTAAATGATTTTATGCCCATCCCTGACCTGCCCCTAAATCTGCAACCGTCCGCCCTGCAGATCAAGCCAAATCCCGAACGAGAATGGGACATTCTGGCAGTGTACTGCTTTTTGGTGGAAATCATGCAGATGCCGGATTGGAACATGAGGCATCAGCAGGTCTGTATGAGGGGGCACAGAGGAAGGCAAGGAGACACTGAAAGTGTTGTTTTGCGATGTCTGGGCTCTCGGATGTGCATTAACGAGGCTGCGGGTCTATAGGCTGAGGGTGTTATAATCAGATCACAGGTGTTTTGTTGTGGTCAAATGCGCTTTCAAAGATGGCGTGAAAATCACTGCAAGGCATCATGCGTCCTCTGGTGCATGGATTCAAAGCCCCTCACCCCGGCAGACTCCTTTGGATCCCCCCACCAGCCCCTGCAGACCCAGTCGGTAGCACAGGGACAAGAGATCCTGCCAGGCCCCTCCCCTCCCCTCCTTTCCTTGTTTTTGCTCTAAGGAACTGCGGAACGGAGTGGGGACCTTGCTGTCCCAATTTGCGACTGCGTTTGAGGTATGAGCAGGGTGACCATGAATCTTCAATGACGAACAGCTGTGAGTGAGTGAGTGAGTGAGTACATGAGTGAGTGGGACTGAGTGAGAGTGCATGCGTGCGTGAGTGCCTGAGTGTGCATAAGCGTGCCTGGTGGAGTTGCACACGCGGCAGCGCACGCCTCTGAGTACAATTGTATGCCCAGGGGGCCTTGGTAGCACGCCTGTGGGGGCGTTTGGCCTCGAATTGCTGGCCAAAACTATTTCTCCCACGTCGGGGGACCTGGCAGTGCACACCAATGATGTAATTCCATAGAAAATACAACCTCAAGAAAACCTAAGACCCCCAACTGCCCAATAATGCGACAGTTTTCTTCTGATATTTGCCGGTGAAAGGTCCCCTGAGCCAGCCCCGAAGATGTTGCTGGACCACAGTTCCTCAGCCCTGCCAAAATCACTGCCTCCATGCGCTGCAGGTCTGCCAATGCACGCAACAAGCATTGGATTCGTTATCGATTCTGGGAGGTGTGCCAGCGTGGTAACCCAGATGCGGTCTCTCTCGCTCGCTCTCTCTCTCTCTCTCTCTCTCTCTCTCTCTCTCTCTCTCTCTCTCTCTCTACCACGCTCTTTCTCTGACGTGCCGCCTGCCGTCAACTGACAGGCGCAGCCCTATGGCAGTCTGACATGAATGTAAAGATGCCACGCCAAAATGCCTGAATGACGCCCTGGTCATCTCAGGTCTATCTCCTGACTCTACATGTCACGTCAACCCCCACCAATCGGCGTCAGATTGACGCCGCTTTTCTCGCTGATGGAGGCAGGTCCGGGTTTCATGGGTCCCAAAATACCCGCAAAAGCAGATGGTGCTTTCAAAGTCCAAATCATATTGGAAAAACACCACCACCTACACAATACACGTACAGAGACAGACAGTGGCCATGGCATTGCACAGGGTTTACCGCCAACTCGTACACGAATATTTACGACTATTTACGAATCAGAGGAAAACCAGTAAGTCCAAATGTTTACGAATATTTGCGAATATTTATGAATATCAGGAATGAGGTGTTTGTGGGGTTTCCTGATTTGTCCTGCCGACCTGTTGGGGTTTCTGTTTTTGTGCATGTGTATCCGATTGCGCGAATCCTTCAGCTGAGAGCTGGGATGCAGTAGTGTCACAGCTGTCTGGCCAGCTTTGCATTTGTTGGGATTTCTATTTCTGTACGTGTTTATTTGCAATGTTGTAGCAGTGAGCACGTGTGCGTATTTATTTGCAATGTTATAGCAGTGCTTACTCCATCCTTCAGGTCATGTACGGCACCCTTTGTATCCTCTTGTCATGGATGTCAGTTGTGCATCTCGTGGTTTGAATGGTGTGGGCAAGGCAATGATCGCTGAATTGCCCTCTATAAATGCAACCATTTTTGAGAAAGCAGCAGGGTTGTTACATGCCAAGAGACATGCCTCTTATCGAAGGCGATGGTTTGCTTCCCTTTGTCGCAAAGGCTTGACCCCGGGGAGCGACTCCGCGGGTCCTAGGGTGCCAACTACCCCCTCCCCCCCCCATAGGAGGCCTCCGGCCAACATTTGATTGCCAAAGGTGCCACCCTCAAGAGTCCATGGGCGCCAAAGGCACCCGACGCTCCATGGGCACCAAAGCCGCCCGAAGGAAAATTTTGTCCACTTTGCCCCCGGACCCCATTTGATTGACATGTGCGGTCGTTTTCGCGGCGTCGGCTGCATCATCTCTTTGACGTGTTGCCACGCCACCCCGCATACCCAGCGGGTTGCATCGGCTTTCGTCCGTTTGGGCGACAGTCCTTCTACCACCTCCGGCTTGTCTAGAGAGCAGAGCCACAACACTCCCGCCGCTCCACTGGCTGGGACCATGACAAGGGGCTGAGGCGCCTTGTTGTCTTGTGTTTCCTTGGTGCACCACCTTAGCAAGAGACGATATCCTGCCGGCCATACGGCCAGGCCAGGCTCCGCTAGTTCCGTTTGACCGGACAGGCTTGTGGCCGGCGCGGAGAGGTGCGCCTCCGCTAGCGCAAGGTCGGCTTTGCTCAATCCCACCATCTTGAACGGGCTCTAGATCGTGGGCTCCACCCCGGGTTGGCCCAGGTTGACTATGGCAGGCACTTCTTGTATTTCAGGTTGGAACGCAAGTGGTTTTGACGTTGTGGCCTAGGCATCTTCCGTGTTCCTCCCCACAAGGAGGACCTTTTTGTGAGTTGTTGGCCATTGAAGTGGGTGCAACATCGGGGCCAGTTGCACCATACCCGTGCCCACCAGATGGCCATGCCGGCTGCACGGTACCATAATCACTTTTGTCCGCGGTCCCGTGGAGCTCCTCCGCCATTGGTTGAAGTAGGATACCCGCGCTCGGCGGCAACTTCCTGGCCACCGCTTTGGTCCGGTGGCGCGCCGTCCGAGTTGTTGCTTGTGCCACCGCCGCATAGGTTTGCTTGGGTGGGGTGTGTGCAAGCTGTGTCCGCTGTGTTTTCGCTGGTCTGTCAATTGTCTCCGGCGACACAATCCGCGTCAATTTTGCCGTTTGATGGGTTGGCGGGGCTTTTCGCAGAGCCGCGATCTCCGACCGGAGGTCCCATATTGTGCCATGTAATTCCTCAATCGTCGCAAAGGGGGCAGCCTCGGTTTGTGGTTTCCAACGGCTGCAGCACTTGTGGAGTGATGTTTCAACTTGGCAGGGCTCATTGATGTCAAAAATAGGCAAAAGATGAACCCTGCTTTTAGGGCCGCTGCTTTGGTAATGTAACGGTGACGTGGAGGAAAGGTTTACCCAGCAATCGACATGATCACTTCCACTTTTGAATTGCCAACCCTGTGCCAGAGTGTGCCCGTGTGCCATAGGGTGTTGTATGTAGGTGCCCAAGAAGTACTTTGGGCTTAGATGGCCACCATGAAGCTGCTTTCTTGCATGAGTACCAATATTGTTTTCGTTCAGCAAGTCAACCTCACAACAAATGTTCCCACGGCAATGAACATTGAAAAACACGTAAATACCCCCTAAAACGCCTCGTCTTGCCAACTCCCGATCTTCTCGTTGTGGTTGCTTCGGCCCGCCTTTGCTCTAGTTTGCCTAGGCCGCCGGGTCTTTGCGCCCCGTCAGCTGTTGTTGCTCCGCTCGTCCTTATGTCGCTGCACTGTTGCTTGTGCTCCTTCCCGATGAGACTCCTTCCCGTTGATATTGTCCCTTGGCTTCCGCGACCGCGGCTGTCACGTCTTTCTTCAAGGCCTCCAGGACTGTAGCCATGATTGCTGTGACATCGGTGGCACAGGCCGTTTTGGTCATTTTGTGTGGCCCGGGGGGAGTGCCATAGATAGGGGAAACCGGGTGCCCGCTGCGTGCTCACCCTGGGTGTTGGGGGCTGCAGTGCAGCTAGGGCTCTTCTTTGTGTACTTCTCATTTGGGTAACTGTCCCACCACATGAAGGGGTGTACAAAAGAGACCGGTGTACGTTTGTGTGTATGTGTGTGTGTGTGTGCGGGGGTGTCTTCCAAGGGATTGGTGCGCAGCTGGCTTATGCAATTTTTTACCCTAGCCAGTCCAAAAATCAAAGATGATTGAGGTCCTACCTGATTGGCCTCATGCTGACGGATATGCTCCAGGGGTACGAACCTGGTCTTCTCCTTGCAAGGGAAAATGGGTTCCCTAGACCGGAAAGGTCTCCTGGACACAAGAGCAACCGTTTTTGTGATCCCCTTCACACCATTGAAGGCCTATGAGTACAACCGTGACACCGTCGAGATTGTCATCGCCTAGGGGCCTTTTAACATGTATGGTGCAATTGTATCATGTCTCAATGATCTGCTTGCCAGGAGGCACATTGCATGCCAAGACCCCGAGGGGGGGGAGACTCCTTGGTTTTGGATGCCAACTGCCCCCCCCCCCCCCAACCAACCAGCTGCTAGCTAGAGGGGGGGGGTCTAGGAGGGTTGGATGGTTGGAGGGGGTCTAGGTGGGGCAATTTGGGGGCTACATGCCCCCCAAGGCCAAGGCTGGGTCCATCACAGGCTCCCCTTGCGTCCTCTTGCCCTCCCTCTCACCATACCATCACCCTAAAGCTATCCGTAACCTTTACAGCGAGCTGGTTCGGATTAGGGTTAGGGCTAGGGCTAGGGCGAGGGCTAGGGGTAGCAGTAGGGGTAGCCCTACCCCTTGGTTTGCAAGTCTATGGTCCGGGAATCGCCCAAGACACGTGGGGATCTCGGTGTGGGGCTTGGCGCCGGTATGCAGCGAAGTACTAGGAAAGATAGCGGCAAGTTTGTGCACTGACATGCAGCAACCCAAGACCATTGCTTGGGTCTATGGCTATGGCCTCAGCTTTGGGTTGAATGCATGCGAGGAGAACTTGTATGCTTTGCGCGAGGTGCGTCGAGCGTGGCCATCTGTGGATGTGAATTTGATCGGCTATCAATGCCTCACGCACTGGCGTCTGCAGCACCCGACGTTCTCGCTCAAACTGGAGGAATGCCATAGGGGTGTGAACAAGCGATCCTCCGAGAAAATGACGTGCAGCTGTGGCAGAAACTATGGGTCAAATGCATAACCTAATAGGCGGTGGGGCGGCAAGCTGGTTGGGCCCAGAGCACAACCGATTAACCGACGGCGGCGGAAAACGACGCGGGCCGAGAGCTAGTGTAGCAGGACCCATACAGGGCGCCGCAGAGCGACTAGGAAGCCCGCTATGACAAGGGCATGCAACATATGATCGAGTCAACTGCCTTGCCACAACCTAGGCCCGTGATGGTGGCAATAGCCCGGCACACGATAAGCCGCGATGCCCAACTGCTGCGCAAATCTGGAGATGTTCACCCCCAACTAGGGCCTCTCAGGAATGAATCATATACCCTTCGTGAACCGGCCGTTTGAATGGAATATTCTCGGTACCGTGAATTTCACAACTTTTTGCTGTGTTTTGCGCGTAACTTGGTGCCATTGTGTGCGTTTTTTGTGCTATCTTCGCCCAAAGCGTGATCCAACAAATGTGTACAAATTAGAGGTTTTAAGTAGCCACATGGTTCAACATATTCGGTGAGATTTGGTCGAATCTAAAATTCAGGCACCCAAATTCACACAAAAGTTCACGCTAGGTTCACAGATTCACGAGACTGTGAAATTCGCACGAAATTCGTACGAATTTGCCCCAATTTACACTATTTCGCTTTCTCACACCTCTCAAAGCCTTTCCTTGCGTCTTCTTCTGACCATGTCCCAGCAAACATTGTCGCAGCTCGCCTCCTTGCATACCCGCCCCGATCTTGCTGCTGACACCGTGGCGTAGTACCAAGCCCTCCCCGTCGCCCACCACTAATTGGAGGAGGGAACCTACCAGTCGGGGGCACTGGGGCTGGACAATGTAGTGGGCTGGGCGGCATCCCTCGACCCCTCCCCCGAGGTAATTCACATCGACATGCGCAGCCCCTCCCGCAACTCCTATCTTGGGGGGAAGGCCTGGTCCACAACTTTGTGGAGGGAACTCCGCTCCCCACTCCCCTCTCTTAAGTTTTTGCATCTGACCCCGCAACCCGCCACCATTGACCAACTGCTCAATTCCATGCGTATAAACCCGGTGGGGAAGCGCAAGGACGCCCACTTCCAGGTGTGCCCCACCACTAACCTTGTGTATACCCCTCCCCCATTGCGACACGGTGTGCCTGCATGATCTTGTTGCAGGGGCACCATCTGACCATTCCTTTTTCCCCTTCTCCCGGCACCTTGCTAGCCCCCGGTGGTGGGCATCGCCCCTTTCCATCCCACCATCGCACCACAGGTGCACATCCCCGACATCATCCGGCCCACCTTCTACAGTACAAGTTCTTTGCAATGGTACCGTGGTGCCTCATGCGCCCCCCCCTTCATTTCAAGTGAACCCCCCCTCCACACCGAACTCCCTTCCGAATCCCCTCATGGGCAACCCCGACCCCGCCCCCGACAGGGTTGGCCCCTCCTAACCGCCCCTCAACTTTGTTGCTGGGAATGGCTACGTTGTGCTTCGGGGGCTTGTGGAAGCACGGGATTGTGAGGTGGGGTGGAACAAGGTGATGAAGGCGTGGGGTAGCGGCGACGAAAAAGTTTTCGCAAAAAATTTTGAGCTCTGTTCAATGCCGCGAGGAGTGAAGATCAGGCCAGGGATCCGTATCTCCCGCGGCATTGGGAAAGCAAAAGGTCCCTAGGGTCGGGGGTCGGGGGGTCTCTTTTCAAGAAGTTCCAGCCCCCCCTCATGGAAAGTGTTCCTGAGGTTGGGAAAGAAGTTCGCGTAGTTCAGCGGTCATGCATGTGACGCTTGAACTAGAGGTGCTTGGTTCGAATCCCGGTGGGGTTGGAACGCAGTGTTCTAGGCGCTAGGGCGTTTGTGACGCCGCGAGCCAGAAGGGATGCTGCGAGGGACAGGTAGGGATCACGGTTGCACTGGAGTTAGGAGTACGCCCGAGCACTTTACCTTTACCTTTACCCTCAGGTTGGGAACCTCCACCCAGTGACGCCGGGCAGCGTCATCGTGACGAGTGTGCGGAGTGCGGCCCAGCTCCCCCACACCGATGTCGCCACCCACCCCGAGGTGCCCCCCCCCGACAAAAGGGACATCTCGGGGTGTAACCTGAGTAGCTTCCTCTGCCTGTCAGAGGACTACCAGGTGGCGGTGCAAGCGGGGACGGCCCCGGGGGATGCGGGGGAGGCGTGATGGGACACCATTCAGCTGCAGAGGGGGGACATGCTATTGATGGTGGCCACCAGCCGCCACCATGGGATGCCCGCCGTCCCCGACTCCAAGGATGGGCTGCAGGGGGCTCTTTTTAACTTGTGGACCCCCGACCCCCGGCGCCGCCACCACCAGCCCAACACCACGCACCTGGACCCCCCCCCCCCACCCATGAGGCCCCGGCCGTTGCTGGGGCTTTGTCCAACCGGGACTTGCCCAGTGTGGACCAGGTGTTGTGGACGGGGAAGGGGGTGGTTGGGAGGGTGGGGTTGTGGGAGGGGGGTGCTGCCCAGGCCCTCTTCGCCGACGCCCCCGAGGCGGTCCTGGCCGGCCCCCCCACCTGCCCCTTCCACGCCACCTTCCTCTCCCACTCCGCCCCGAGGTCCAATCTCGCCGTCATGGACATCGCCGAGCAGAGCATCCTCTTCTTTGTGGGGAACGATCGAGATTTGCAAAGGGGACAACTTCGATGCAGAGTCGGAAATCCACTTCGCCATGTCGGGCGTTTCCTCCCCGGTGCAGCCGACCACGCTCTGGCATCTCCTCAAAACAGCCCCGGCGTGGCGGTCGCCCAAATGTACGAAGGCTAGGGCATGGTCAATCACATGTCCATGTGATTGCAAGGTGTGCTTGCTTGTGTGTTTGCCTCGTGCATTGCCAAATTGGACGAACTTCACGTGAAATTCATACTAATGTCACGTGAATGACTGGGTGTGAATGCAGAAGCTTATGTGAAATTCGTACGAATTTCGTACGAATTTACGTGAATTTCGTCCAATTTGTTCTTTTCATCGTTGCATTGCTCCATCTTTGCTCCCCCTTCCTCATTTGGTGCCGTGCACACTTCTCCCTGTCTATACGTCCCGTTTCACGCCTGGTCGCCGGACGTCCGGCACCACACCCGGCGCCGATTCGCGCACCGGCCCCGTGTGCAAGCGCCCGAGTAGGAGAGCGAGGCGGCCCTTGGCACCGGTCGTGGACGGGCCCCGAACGAGGCCGGCACTGAGCGCACTGAGGCCCCGCGGCGCTCCCGACGCACTGCAGGGGGCCACTGCAAGGCTAGCTCCGATGCACGGCATGCCGTGTAGGAGGTGGTCGTCCCCATGCCGTCCCGCGAGGACTTGGGCACCGCCCACCTCGATCCCCCCCTGGCCCGGGTCACCCTCGCCGCCAGGCAACCGGATCTGGCCTGGAAGCAGAGGGCGGCGCCCGGGCCCGACGGGCGGCAGCGGCACATGCATACACATATTGCCCCCCCCCCCCCCCTAGCACATTCACAGTTTGGCATAGGCATGCAAACACCACAACACACAATGTACGATGCCGAGGGTCGGGAGGGGGGGGAAGAGGGGACACACAAACACTAGACACTCACCCCTTGAGTGTTAGGCTATCCCCCCCTCCCTCCTTCCATATTGTGGTGTGGGTTCTGTGGGTATTGTTGCTTGTTGTATTGCAGTTGAGGTGATGGAAGGTATCCTTTATTTTTTCATAGGCTTTTCACGAAATTTCGGTACTTCAGGGTGCTGCATGTTGGCCACAAAAGGTGTGCTCCCTTTTTTCGTCCTTCTCTCGTTCCTTCTTTCCCAGCTCCTCTTGATTTCTCGTTCCGCCCTCTCCTCTCCCCATGTGTGAACAAATTGTTTTTCAGTATCCCGAGGGGATAGCCAAGCACCCAGGGTTGTTGCCATTTGTATTTGGCGGGGACTAAAGGACCTTGGGTATGTGTGCACGCTGTGTGTGCAGCCACGCCCCCCGCCCCCCCACCCCAGGCATGGGGTGGGATGTTGTACCTGTTGTTGGGTGAGTTGGTTGGTTTGTTGGTTCGCTAGTTGGTTGTAGGCTGCTACATAGTCCGTTCGTTGGTTGGCTGTTTGGTTGTTGGTTAGTTTATTGGGTTGTTGGTTGGTTTGTTGGTTGGGTCCCATCGCAATCCGTGGTGTGTGGTGCGGTGTGGTGTAGTGTGGTGTGACATATGGTGACAGTGAGTGTGCATGTAGGTGTAGCCATTGCAAGGGTGGTTGGGCAGGTGGTATGGAATAAATGTTCTTGTTCTAGCGGTGTTCTAGTGACGTTGTGGCGACCGATCGGCATCACTAGAACGGCGCTAGAATGCGGCTAGAACGCCGCCACAACAATTGCATACGACACCCCCCCCCACCACCTACAGCCACCACCTTTGCAATGACTGCACATACATGCACACCTACGGACACAACATCCCACACCATGCAACAAGACAACACACAGCAATCCACGGGGTGTAGGTGCACACTACCAGCCAACCAACCAACTAGCAACCCAACAGCCAACCAACAAACCAACCATGCACCAACAAACCAACCCTTGACCGGATCAACAATGAACCAAACAATCAACCACCCCACCAACGACCAACCAACAAACCAACCAACCCTAGAGACCCAAATTAAATCCAATGTTTCTATTTTTTGACCAAAAATTAATAGATTAAACCAAAGTATGCACTTTTTGCGGGGCGTTAGGGGCGTCGCTTGGGAAAAATTTCACCCCTACGGGGTGCCTTGTGTGTGTGTGAACCATTTTACGCCTTGGTTTGGGGGGGGGTTCCCCCGTCTTGATGTGTAAAAATATTAAAATGGCTCTTGGCTTTAAAATTGGAGATTCATTTTTGGTTTAAAATTTGTAAAATTTAAATATTATGCGTCTCCGGGATTGAAATTTAAACCAACAACATTTTAACAAAATTTTCAAAAATGAAACCCCCCTACACAAGCACAAACACACATCGAACATACCCTTTAGCCTTTGCGGCTCATGTGCTTGGCCATTCCAGCCATTGTTGCCGTGTTAAACCTCCCGGGAGCCCGTTTCCGGGTCCCATAGTGCCGGGGAAGCTTGGATTTCGCTTAGGGGGTTAGGTGGGTTAGTGGGGGTATTTGGTTCGGGTTGCGGGTTTTCTTGGGGGTTAGTTGGGGGGTTGGCCGGCTTCGTTGGGGGGGGGGGTCGTGGTTGGCGTCTTGCCCTTGCGCACCTTTTGGAGCCGCGCCTCCGCGGCTTCGGCCGTGCCGAAGATGAGTTGGCGCTCCACCTCATAGAGCTTGGCGTTGTTTAGGTATCTCACCTAAACAACCCCGCTCTTGCGGGTGTGGACAGCGGTGACGGTTCCCACTACCCCGCCCCCGTATGGGACGTAGGCGGGGGTTCCCACGAGCGCATCGTGGGGTCCCCCCCCCTTACTCTTTCTTCGCCCCCCGCGCTTCTTTCCCACCCCCCTCCGTCTTCTTCTCCCGCCCCTTCTCTTTTGGGGCGGGGACGGCCTTTGACTTTGCGGGGGGGTTTCTTGTTCGGCGGGAGGGATGTCTTCGCCGGAGGACGACGAAGAGGAAGAGGCAGGGTTGTCGGACTCGGCGTCTCGTCCTGCTCGAAACACTTCCGCTTTGGGGGGGGGGGGGGGCTTTGCCCTTTTTTTTGGGGGGGGGGCTTAGGCTTGGAGGGAGGGGTGGTGGTGCTTGCCCCCTCTTTTTCTTCCTTCGCCTCCCTTCCCTCCTCACCTCCCATCCCCCGCAAAAGTGCCGCATCCTCACACCCCAACCACCCTACCTCCCCGAAGTGTGCCCACGAAGTGGGCTTGTAGGGCCTCGAGGGGCCCCACAGCTCCGAGCACTAGCGGCCGTGCTCCCGGTCCTTCAAGCCGCAGAGCACGGCTAGCCCAAGTGCGGGGTCTTGGGCGAGGAGCTTGTGGAGCCCCCCCCAACCCCAACGCTCCGCTCCCCGTCCTTGTCGCTCCAAACAACACGGACGGGGCGCACATCTTCTCCGTAGACCGCCACGTCATTGACCTGCAACAAAGGAGGCGGTGGCCGCGAATCAGGGACAAACTAAATTTTTCGGACAACTTTTTAAATTTGTTCGTTTAATTTTGAACGTTAACTTCTAATTTTTGAAGCGCCTTTGGAAATTTCAAAAATGAAACCAGAATTTTTAAACCAAACGTCCTAAAAATGAAACACACGCCACCACACACACACACACACATACCTTTTGAAATTCTCGGCACCCCAGAGCATGCAGCACCCCCATCGCCTGCCCGAAGCTCCAGGCAGGGCTGGGGGACTCTACGCGATTGGCGGCGTCGGCGGTGTTGGCGATGGCGGCCGCCGGAGGGGCCGTTTAACCGACGGCCGCCAAGCCGCGGGTTGTGCGTGACCCAGGCACCGGCTGCTGGTACGTGTGCTAGGCCGCGGGATCGTAGGGCGTGGTCGGAAGGGACAGCAAGGCAGCCACTCCGGTGCAAACTGCACCAACTTGCCCTGCCGCCACTTTTGGCACCAGTCAACGGCTACGCAGTGCTGCAGGCACACCAAGTAGTGGCTGGTGCCAAACCCGACCCCCCGGGGATTGCACACCAAGTTCACGGCCCCTAGGGACCCTCAGGTGATGCACTGGCTGCCAGTGCCAGGCGCCCCCTTTGGCAGCCTCCCTCCGCCACTCCCCCTTGCCCTCCCCATGTGTCCTAATTAGGTGGCGGCGGCGGCGGACGGCGCATCCCCCCCCTCCCCCACGGGGGGTTGGGGACCGCGGCTGCTGCAGCTGCTGGAGTTGCTGGAGGAGCTGGAGGAGCTGGAACTGCTCCCCTAGGGGGTGCTCCACCCTGCTGCAGGCGGTCCTCCACTTGTCGCATTTGCAAGGGAGAACAAATCTAAAAATTAGCCATGGTTTAAACTTTTTGTTTTAATTTTCAACACTTCATTTTTAGCTTAATTTCTAATTGTGAGACGACCGCCGGTGTTAAAATTAAACGAAAAAAAGCGACGCCCCTGTTCAAATTTGGACGAAAAGTACTGTGTCGAAAATCGCTTCCCAGGCAAGCAAACACATGCACGGGCAGGCACATACCACTTTGTCTCGCATCTTCTCGACCATCTTCTCCATCAACGCCTTCATCGCGGCAGGGTCCATGGATAGGGCTAACAAGAGCTGCGGGTGCAAGGGAAAGTGACATGTGTGGTGGCCTATGGCTAGACATGAGCGTGGCCATTGTACATGGGGCCACATGGGGGGTTCCTAGGGGCCTAAGGGGTAGATCAAATTTCAGAAACCACGATTCCCATACTTTCAAAACTACCCCCCCCTCCCTTTCTAGGGATGTGGCCCCCGGCGTCCCCCCCCCCCCCGGGCCGTGTGATCATTGTAGGCCCGTTTCAAAGTTGCATTTAGACTTTCTACCACATCCGCACACACCGCCCCCAACCCCACCCCCTAACGTGCCGCATTCTCCATCGCCGTCGTCACATCCTCCTCCAGATAGAGGAATTAGTTGGACTGGCAGGCGGCTTTGCAGCAATGTGCACGGTACTGCCGCGCAACAGCAGATGCCCCTAGGTAATCGAGAGGGGGCCTGTCGCTGTACAAGTCCCGAAGGAGATCCCTCATGGCAACAATGGCTTGCCATTCGGCGTCCTCTGGCGCGTAGGCCAATAGTGGGCCCATCTCCTCCCATGCAAGGAAGAGAGCCGTGGCCTCCTCCCCATTGGGTGCGGCGGTGGCACCCACTTTCACACCCGTGCGTGCCCGGTACAACAACCATTGCACGGCCTCCGCATTCTCCTTGGGGAGTGACTCCAGGCGTGCCTGAACAAAAGCGAACTGCAGCCGCCCAATGGCCATGCAGCAGTGGAGGATGCATAGGAAAACCCAACACCGGTCCACCACGATGTGAGGTTCCGCTATGCACCCCCAATTATCGAGGCTTGGACCCGTCGCCTGATATTGGTGACGGGCCGCCGCCTCGTTGTCCAAAGTCCGGCGCACGTCCACCCGCAACCACGCCGCCGCCGCCTTGTCCCACACCCCCATATTGTAAATAGACCCCACTAGGGGTGATGTGGAGACCCCAATGAGGCGGCGAATAAACGGCTGGTCACCCCCAAGGACCAGCGCAGCAAGCACCCAATTCGATGCCCAACAGAAACTTTTGCACTCGTGAATCGACTGCAACACCTACAAAAGAGCGTGTGCATTGATATCTGGGCATCCCTTTTTCGTTTAGATTTCAGCTTCAAATTTCGTTCGGCTTGAACTTTAAGCAACCTGTCGCTTTTAAACGAGGAAATTTGAAACGAAACGAGCCCGACCTGAATGCGACACAAAAGCGCAAAGTACGTGAAGGTTCTCGGCGCAAATAGTGGGTAAAGAGGCCATGTATTTGTCGCCGCACACGGCCATCCCAATGACCCACAAGTAGGCGTGTGTGCGGCCCCGTTTGCCGTGGTTGAGCAGCCCAATAGACACTTGGGTCCAACTCCCACCGGCACACGCGTAGGCATCCCCACACACAATGAACGTGAGGGGCCGGTCCCAATCAATGGTGTCCACTAGTGATGGACGCGATTGAATGTAGCTGGCCCGTGAGTGCACGGACCAACTGCGGCCACTAGCGGGTGGGTTGTCCACGTTCACGGGGGGCGCAACTCTAGCGGCTTACCCTCGGACCATCGGGCCCGGGCCAAGGGAGATGAAGCCACCCACTCACCAAGGAGTAGGGAGACCAAGGGGCCCTGCAAACTCTTGGCTCCACTGAAACGCACAAGCGTCATGCTAACTCGAGAATACTGTCTCGAGCGAAAGGAATAACAAGTGCTACACAAGAGAAAAGGGGGTATGGAGTGGGGTTGGCGGTGGGCTCAAAGAAGAGGACCAAGGGTTGGACACCCAACCCTTAGGCAATCGAACATCTCTACAAACCCATTGGGCAACATTCTACCACATTAAACCCCCTCAAGACCCTAGCATGTGCATGCAATTAACGGCACCAATAGTTTAAAATCTAGAAAATACTAGGTATTTTCGTTGAACACGCTAAAATTTATGGTTGTAATATTTAACACTCTTCAAAAATTAAATTTGGAATTTTAACATATTGGATTTAACGTGACCTCTAGGGAACCAACAAACCAAACCCAGCACAAGACACTAGACCCGATTGTATGACACCACAACACACCACAATGCACCTGATTAGACTATGACACCGTGATCCACAACACAACACCAACAAACCAACCCCTCAACCGATCAACAATGAACCAAACATTCAACCACCCCACCAACAACCAACCAACAAACCAACCAACCAACAAACGAAACCCACCACACGACACCAGATCATATTGCATCACACCACAACACACGACAGTGCACGTGAGTAGACTACGACATAGTAATCCACAACACAACACAGCACACCACACCAGATCAACCACCACAACATGCTCCACCACATCCCGCCACACCACACCATATGACACCACTGCACACCTCCCAAGACCACAAGACACCACAACAGTGCACACCATAGCATAGCACACTTGCAACGTCAAAAATGACCATTTTCATTATTTTTTGTTGAATGGTTGATGCATAAAGAAAACCACCTGTGAGAGAAAGAAAAGAACACCCTTGCACACCCATGAAACCCCCCCCCCCGTAGCAGTTCTCAAGCCCCTCCCCCCCGGCAAGAAACATGCGAACAAGGGAAAGACCCCTCCTCCCACAACCATGGTATCAAGGGAGGGTAGCCCCATAAGGTGTGAGCCTCCGTCGAATAGACCAGTACAGCCCACAAACAAAGTGAAACAAACCTTGCAAAGGTCTGTGCTGCTATGGTCCGTGACATGCGGTCTGATGCCGCGCCAAGTGGAGGCCGCACGGCCCACACGTCGGAAAGCCCCCACACCCATATAACGTAGGACTAGCGCACGCAGCGTTCCACACCTCACAAGGTACGTCTCCCATGCCCTCCCCCCCCCCAAGCGTGCTTGTAGCTGCTGGCATCGTTGGAGCTGGTGAAAAAGGAGTGCGAAGCACACCTATCCCCCTGACTTGGATTGAACTTTGAGAATTGGTCACAAGGTCCCCCTCGCATTCATTTGCGCTGGACTCCCTCTCCACAACTTCAGACTCTGATGCAGTATGGGACCAAAGAGTGAGAATCCGATGGGAAGGGGGCAGAACTAGGCACAAATCATCCGCACGATGAAGTCAAGACACTTACGGGCAACGTGTTGCACGTGCACATGCCGTAAGGGGCATTGTACCTTCATATTGCCTCTTGGGGCCGGACTGTAGAGTGCAGCGTAGCCCTAGGGACACGCTAAAGGACCCAATTTCGTTCTAGCCGAGATAGCAGTAGATCGGCTAGAAAGAAACAAAGTGGGCGTTACCCCGACCCGTCGGGGTAAAGCGTGGGCCATATGGGGGCTGCAACTTGGACCCCCCCCTCTGTGCTCGGGGGCCCGGATATGTTTTTCGCGCTTTCAGAGTTTTGACCTGAAGTTGGAGTGCGAAAAAATGTTGTTCTACCAACATTCTAAGGAAGTTTTAGAGTGTTCGCTACAAGGTCGCTAGAACATTAAGCGTAGAACGGAATTAAAACAAAAACATGCATACATTTTGGGGAAGTGAAAGACACCAATATGTGTGTGGCAGGCTTTCTAGGACACACATACACATAGAAACCAACACATTGGGAGCATGTACAGGCCCCAACATGCACACACACACACACACACACACACACACACACACACATTTACACACTTCGATGTGCCACAGCGGTGAAAGGAGGGGGCCCGCCTTACAAGACGGTGAGCGACAGCGAGTACACATTTTTGTCCCACACGTAGAGCTTGGTTTCCTCTAAACGGGGGGCTTTCTTCCTCCTCTGCCCGAGGAGGGTGTACGGATATCTGCCAGAAAGGTAGCGGTGACCGGTGTCATCACACGTCCCCGAGGTGGTCTACCCGTCTTTTACCTTTGATGCCAATGTGCGACGGGACATGGAGCCACTTGACCCCATTTACTTGGTGAGGTCCAAGATTCGAACCCAGATATCAACGTGATGCACTCTGCTTGAGGCATTACACAATTGATTTTCCATGCAGCGCTATACCTAGCCCAACACTCTCTTCAGCAGCAATAACACATTGGGGCAGATTGATAACTAGTGCCTCGCTTGGTGCCCTAGCAAGCCTTGGAGCCGTGCGCAGAGCTGCCGTTGTTTCTTTGTTTGTTCTTCATCCACCGTATAACTCGGTGTAGTCCTATCCTCCAGTCCAATGTCGATGTGTAGACCATTCTCACCGTTTGTTTAGTTGTAAGCCGCAAGAGCCTTTTTGCGGTTGACGCCTCCACCTGAGAGCCCGCCTCATCTCCATTTGTTTTGGGCTACAATAGTTGCGCATTCGTTGCTCTTGTGACCCTAACCCCGGCTGACATGTCTGTGTGCCCTTGAGCTACACCAATGTGTTTGTTGTCGCCATCCTTGCGCTTTTGATACATACCGCACTCTGCCTCTTTGTGTGCCTTTGAGCTACATCACTCCGTTTGTTGACGTGGCTTTAGCGCTTGTGACACAAACTCCACCTCACATCCGTGTGTGCCCTTGAGCCACAACAACCCGTTTGTGGTCTAAGCCATAGTGCTGCTACCCCAAACTCCCTCACAACGACATCTAGTGGGCCAGCTGGAGAGCCTTAGGTCAAGCCCACCCTCTAGTTCAAGTACCGCTGCCGTGCCCTAGGCTGTTCCACTAAGCTTTAGGAGTTCGTAGTGCACACACTCCCAAACCGTGTAAGCACCGGCAAGCCCCAAGATCATTAGCTGTTCCTCTTCAACACACTTGCAATGGACCCCATTCATAATTGGCACCCGAAAAATCACCTGTGGTCAGAGGGACACCACGGCGCATTGTACATTGCCAACCCCTTCCTGTTGGGCTCCACCAGGACCAGCCCTTGCTCCCCCTCCCCCTTGTGGACCATACCCATCTAGTAGTAAAATCTAGCAATGGTGAGCTGGGCAGCTGCTTGGAGGAATCCCCTATACTAATTGCACAACGGCCAAAAGAGACTGGTGCTGTGTTGTCTAGTGTTGTGCTCTCGTTGCCCTTATGGCATACGCAGCATTGCCACTTTTACAGAATGTAGCCAATCTAGTTGTGATCGTGTCATGTCAAAGGTAGAGCAACCAAGCCCCCTTGAAAGAACCCCCATGAGTAGAAAGCTTGTTGCTATCATAGCTACCACCATTGCAATGTCCACCCCCCAACCCCAGAAGTCTGCCAAAGCAGAGCCAAGAAGCAAGGCCAGCGATGCTTCGTTGTCCAATGTGCACAACCGACCTTTCAAGACCAATGTAAACCGGTTCCTGCCAACTATCATGCCTTTGCATGTAGGACTCTCACCTTACCAGTATGTTCCCGGACCTGGTTTCGTTATTCGATGGCCTAGAGCTTACGTGCACTTAGTAATGAACCCCCCCCCCCCCCAGTGAGAGGCAAAGAGTTGTGGATCGAAGATGTTACCGTGTACCGCGAGAAGTGTGGCATTCAAGTTACAGAATTTGTACCATCATCTCACAGGGATATGGAGAAGGGGATGTGTGGTGGGTGGCCTGAAGGTGGTCTGCAAGACCACTTTGCCAGCTACGCGAACCATGTTGGCTGTTGCACACCCATACCTACAACATTGTGACGTCATCATTTGGGATGGACACAATCTGTACATCTGCTACTATGTGGGTACCGGGACGTGGTGGTATCACATATCCATGGGTGTGGAGGAGCAATGCCCAAAGGGAGTAGTGATCGTTATTACCGAGGCGAAACGTTATGGTTATCGGAGTAAAGGCCACTTCCTAGGTGTAGTCCTTGACCACACCTTGCGGGTACGGCTCCTTAGCACATTCCATTGCATGCCGAGCATTTGCCATCTTTGTTTGCATGTTTGGGGGCTTTAAGGTTCAAGACTTGCAACTAGGGGTTGGTGGTACGAAGGGGCACATCATGGCAACTCCTCTCCGTCACACACATGTGGTGCTATGGATGGGTCAATAGAAACCACTACTGACCAAGTTGAACCACATTGCAAGGCAATTTTTACCACGTTGCTTCACGTGGACTACCTTCCGATCCTCTTGCAATCCAATGACCAAACCACATCAGCATTATCATGATTCATCCCCTTAGTGCAGTTTCCTCTGGTGGACAGCACACACGAGGCCACATATGTGTGGAGTCAGGGTATGTGTGTAGTAGTTAGGGTGGGCGGAGCTGTCCTTTGAAATTCACAGATAACCACTCCAAATTATCTACAATCTACAACCTCGTGATCCACAAACAAATTACACTCTTGTTTGTTGTGTACATGTAAGTTGACCAGGTCATGGAACACAAAAGATGCATGCAGTGGTGTGTCTCCCCGCCCCCCCACTCCCTACTATCACAAGAGTGGGGATTATAAGGAAGGCTGATTGATCGACCCTTCCTTCCCTCTTGGACACGCCTTTGCACGCTTTGCCCTTGATTTGTTGCCATGCCTCCCCCTCCTCCCTCATGTAGAACCTTGGCATCCACTTTGCACACCGTCGCCACAACTGCTCATAGGAAAGGGAACATGCCATATCAACCACCTGGCAGCTGTTAGCTTTGCCACCATGTGCTTCCACCATTCAGCCATCTGGGATGGTTGTTTCTAGGGGAATATTGGGTTTGCACTTGCACTGCCTAGTACACCGGCACACTACCAGAGCCATGCAACCCACGTCGGCGAACCTGTCGGCGATGGCTTGAGGATAGTATGCACAGCACCCATTGTGCACTATGAGGTCCTCCGACAATGTACCCCATATACCCCCGTCATCGAGGCACTATGGATGTTGTCATAGATGCCCACAAGATGCCACAAGTAAGCATTGCAATTTCGTGTCAAGCCAACACCTGTTGTACCCTTGAGGATTTTCCGTGCCACGTGGCTGCGTCGGTGCTCTTTCCAGTGGCCCGTTATGAAGCTGCATATGAGCGGCATGCCGCTGCATGGAGGAGAGCACGGTCCCATGCTAGGAGTGTGTGCCAGTCCCCACATGTGTATAACACCACCAAGCGCCTCTCCCCATGCCACGAAAATGTTGCATGCTATGACCCTGTGCGTGAGACAACGGGTTTGTGTGACACGTTGTAGGTTGCACCATCACGTGTGACAACATGTGACAACACCATCACCATCACCATTTGTACGGTCTTTGTATGCCATGGGGCTACACGCTGGAGCAACAAAGGATGAGGATCACTTTCTAGTGTACATTCTTTTTGCACACAATTGGTATTGTGCGCTGATGCTAGGGTAAAGGCCGAGCGCTCCCCCCAAAACAAAAATCTGTAAAAAGCAACCTCCTTATTGTAAACATGCAAACCAACTAATGTCCACATACTAGGGATGTCACAGTGTGCTTCTCAAAGAACATGGGCTTCATCCCCTAATGCTAAAAGGGATGCACACAGCATGTCGTGTGACACCTGTGTCTCAGCCATGCCGCTGTCACCAGGTGCTCTTGGCTCCCCTTGTCGGACGTGAGCTACACCAGGCGCAGGTGACCAGGACATGAATACGCATGCCCAGAGCATGCTCAGTGACAGTGGTGTGGCAGCCATAGCGCTACCACCTTGCATTTGCATTGTTTGTAGGATAAGATGTTTGTTCCCATGGTCGAACCATGATGCATCTTCTAATTTCATTCCGGCTGTTGTAAAGCCATTGCAATAACAGAGGGTGCGAGTTGCAAAGCATTTGCAGGTGCGTGTAGAGGCGCATAAGATACATTTGCGAAGCATTGGGCTGACCGGCATGCACGGCACGGTATGTGAGAGGCCTCAGTGGCAGAATAAGTTCAATAGGATAGGGTGCAGTTGCATTGCCTGCAACAGAGCGGGACGTGTTGTGCATGTTGATGCAATATGCTCCCAAGCAATAGGGCAGTACACCAAAGACATTGGATGTTTTTGTGGCTGCTCATTGGCAGTTTCTGTTTACAACATGTAGTGGTTTTGAGTGCCTATGTTGTTCATGGGCTACTGTGGCTAACATGCCCGGGTGGTACGTCCCGTGAAGGTGAATAGTGCCCTAGTTTAGCGAGCAGACACAATTGAATTGCGCATCAGGACCTCCATCCAAACCCTTGGCGAAGGAAAGTATTGGAGAGCGACTTGGGTTCGTCCTTTGGTACAACATCACTACGCAAGAATATGCATAGGCCAAGGCACCACCACCGATCAGTTGAGGAGAGTTTCCGCCAACATTGCGGCGAACAATATGGTGTGTTGTGCCCCACGGTTACCATAGTTGAACTGGTCTGAGCCATAAGTGAGCACATTAGTCCTCATCGCTCCGTGACTTCTGCAGCACGGCACGTTGCTTCTCGCGGTAGATAGAGGCAAATGTGTCTATTGCAATGCACGATGCCATGCGGGATGATGTAACAAAAGTCCGATACTTGACAACATGCATGATGGTTTGGAAAGGCAAAGGCGTCTCATCAATGAATATGCCATCCTACTTATTTTCCCTTGGACTAGCTACGAAGGCATGTGAGAACTGTTCCTTGGTATGGTTGATGTGGTTTGTGGTCATGCATAGGAGGTTACGAAGCAGCTAGAATGTGCTTTACATACTTGGATTGTAGAGCGCTATTGTTGGGCCAAGAGGACAGTTGTAGTGGATATGCCTTCCAAGGTGCGGGTGCGTGATGCCAGTGCACGACAAGCTGTTGGTATCTTTGCGAACGGCCGGTAAGGGAACTATTGTACGGGGAGCGAAAATCGCGGGAGTATGGGTGCACAAATGTACCCCTTTTCCTGAAGACTCCTTATTTTACATAGTTGGCACGGTAGCAATATTTGTTAGAATGCTAAAAAAAATACAATCCCGGTGCCTTCGAAAAAAAATGGCCCAACCCTTTTTTGAGACACCATGGTGCCACGGAGCCCCCCACAATGCCCTATTCTTACCATTGTCCTTTCTTGTGTCTGCGGCGCCATTGCGCACGGGAATTTTCACCGAATACGTGCGAATACCGCGCGAAAATCATGCGATGTTCGCATTGATTTTCGCACTTCTGCACGCACCTCCACCGTGTGGCGTGCACCAACTCAAGTACCTGAAGATGGCACAAACCTTGGTCGCAACTTAGGAGACAATCATTGCCGATTCCCTTCGGGGGGGGGGGGGGGTTGCAAAAGATCCAACCAACTTGTTTGGATGCCCATTTCACGTATATATTCATCATAACCCCATGTTGGGGCCCACAAAAAACCAATGCAAATGGGATAAGGCCAATTTCATGTCTCAAGCCCGCCGTTTGCGGAGTGTCGTGGACACCCAACATGTCTCGGCATTGGGATGGTGGCTACAAACGGGGGGGGAGGGGGGGCTGTATGTGCCGGGGGGTCGGGGTCGAAGATATCACCCCGGAGGTCGTCCACGGCGAGCTACAAATGGGCTTCCAACCCGCTGCCCTCCCCCCCCAAAAAAGAAGCTGGCCACACGTGGAGAGCTGCCACTCCTCAACTGTCCCAAACTTGTTCTTGAGGAGCGGGTTAGTGGGGGCTTGCAGGTTGGTGGCGTTGGGCACGATATTTGCATACCTGTTGTCAGGGGTCCACTGGGTGAACACGGCTGCTTGCATGTCTTGGGCAGCCCGGGGGGGGATGGGGGCGAGCGGTGCTCACGATGACAACAACCTCCCCTTTGATTATGGGGTCCTCGTCCCACCTCTCGAGGCTGGCCTTCCCTAAAGCCGTTCCCACCCGAATGCTTAGGGCGGTACCGGGGGGAGAAGACCGCAAAGGTGGAGGTGGCAGTCCGACTTGGCACGCTCCGACGGGGGGAGGACGTGGGGGGTTAGTGGAGGTGTCTGTGTGGGCTAGTTGATCGCCGGACTCCACACAGAACACAATGATTCAACCGGGGGCATGGGGTCAACCAATTGGAAGGGGTCGGCATCCTTTCCTTTAGCTTGGTTAGTAGCTTTTTGAAGACAGTCCCAGGTAGGACCTCTCTCTTAGAGGCCTTGGGTTGGTAGCGCCATGGCAAGGAAGGATCGGCCCTTTGTCATTCCACAAGTATTTCATTCAACACGACACTCAAAAACCTTGTGGGACTTTGTTCCCCCGCGCCCACCCCAGATTTTCTCCACCCGTTCCGAAGCCACTCCGCAGACAACGGACCTAGGGCGTCCGCGTTCAACGAAGATCCATGCCCATCAACAAAGCTGTTAGGTGCGTGACGTTGGGGGAGGTGGGCGGGGTAACACCTTGCATAGGCGGGGTGTGTGGCAAGCGCGCGGTTCGCAAAGAGGGTTGGGGGGTAATGAAGGGGGCGTCCGGGGGTCGGCTAATCCCCGATACCAACTCTACCCACGCACTTGGTGGAGCGTGGGAAGATTCCCCTTGCCCACTCCACCACCTCCCCCACAAGCAAGCACAACGTGTAGGTGGCCTTCTCCAGCGTGTGCGGGTGGTGTGGGTGGTTTTGATAGTGGGCGTGGGTGTCGGCGGCTAGTTCCGGAATGCTACCATGTTGCGAGAGCGCTCATTAGGAGAGAAATAAAGCTACACAAGGGGACGTAATGATGGAAAGGTGCTAAACCCCGAAAAAGATAGCGCATGTTCGCGCCACTGCGAATTACATGCGATTGCGAACGAGACATGTGTACAACCAGGTGAACATTCACGCCAATTTCATTTACTTTGCAATTCTAAGCTACGCTAACAACGACTCGAACTACATTTTGTTCGTTGTTAAATTTCATCAAATTTTCGCGAATTAGGCACGGCAAGAACCAAGTCGTCCGACCACTTAGCAATGATGGTTTACCACTAAAACAGGAAAAAAAAATGGACCTCCCGCGGATCAAGCGTGGGGCCGTACGCATTCAAAGCGATCATATCCCTGTGCTGGGGGCAATAGACGATGCTAGTGGTGGGGTAGATGAAGCAAACCCCCGATTTCCAGTTGCCCGCCCCATGAGTACACATACCCCCAAGACGAAGTCAACCGTTTTGGGTGCGGGCATAAGCACGGCCCTCAACTCGTGGAGGGCCAGCTGCAGCTGTTGCCACAGCGATCTGGCACACCCCTTCTTGCACAGGGCACCCGCCCGCTCGCGTTCCCTCTTGTCAATATCGATAAGGGTGGTGAGGGGTCCACGCCGGGGAATCATGGGCAAGACGAGCCAAAACTCGGCGATGTGCGCATCTTCATTGAAAAGAGCGGTGCACAAAGGTTACATTGTTGTGTCCACCATTGAGAACAATGTCTTTTCCCTTATTGGCACATGGTTGGTGATGATGACACCCTTGGTGGAGCCCTCCCATGTGTTGAAGCGGAAGCTAGCTCATGCCTTGCATGCTGCCGGCCCTACCCATGTTAGTTACATCGCAGCCGTGGATCGAGCACATGTTTTGTGCAATGGGGCACAAGCGTGCAAGGAGTTGCACAAGTGTGGTCACGGTAATGTGCAAACTAAATACATAGTGAGTTGCAAGTGATCCCCACCAGTCGTCGCATCAGGTTGTCCAAGGCAAATGCACGTCGCAAACACTGCTTTCTTGGCCGATGCCCCTTGCGTGGCACGCCATTTGGATTGGAGGGTGCAACAATCCACAAAAGAAGAGAATATATGGGAGGATTGCCATGATGAGGCTTTACTTGCATGGGACCACGTGCACGCATTGGTGCATTTTAGGCCACTGCATCAAAACTGTTACAGGCATAGCTGTAGAAGATAGCATGAAATCGGGGTCCAGGCAGGTTACAATTTAAGGAGGAAACCATAACGGGGGCACGCCACGGTTTGCAATTGGTCCAATTCGATGTTCATGGGCAACAGCATGCAACATTCCCCTCTTTTGCTGGTGCCCAAGCACGTTCAGTAACTGATGTCACATGTCACCGTAGTGCTCGTCCTACGACAAAATCATGTGTCGCATTTTCCTCTGCAGGGGGGGTCCGGACCCCGTGAGAAACACACCGCAGTCTACATTGTAAGATTCCAGGCTGTTTTGACCCGGTGTTTGCTTGGCACGACCCGTCAAGGGTGCCCGTGATTTTATCCGCAGCTCGTGTAGCCTTCCCCTACACGGACGACCCGTCAAGGGTGCCCGTAATTGTACCCGCAAGTGGTGTAGGTTGCCCCTACACGGACGATCCGTCAAGGGTGCCTGTGATTTTACCCGCGGCTTGTGTAGGCTGCCCCTACACGGACGACCCGTCAAGGGTGCCCGTAATTTCACGCGCAGCTGGTGTAGGCTTTGCCTCCGTGAAAAGGAGGTAAAGGAACATGATATTCCAAGGAATTTTTGATGTGCTTTTGTGTTTGACTTGATTGCCGTTGTGCCGCAACGCCTGTAACCCCACCCTGCCAACTTTCAAAAGCGAGGAAACTGAATTTTTGTGTTCCAACCGGCATGCCCCTTTTCTCAAATTGAATGTCATCTCCACTAGCGCGGGATCTTTTCACTATTTTCCACGATAGAATTCTGACGCATATCCTCATACACCACACTGACCCCTTCTGCGGAGAAAAACCCCCCCATGGAGATGGCAAAATTTTTGGTTCGCTTTTTTGGTTCCTTTTTGATTTCGATGTGCACCAACCCACCTCTCTCCTTTCAACAAAACAGTCCGCGGAGCCCTTTTGGCGCGGCTAACCTCCTGGGACGCTAGGAGGGAAGAGCGACACGCGGACTGGTGCGGTCATCCGGGGGCATGGACGACGGCCGCTTTTCTGTGCAATACGACCCTATGTGAATTGAGTTGGGTTTTACTTGTGATACATTATGATACATTTTGACACACCATATTTCTCCTGGCTTTTTTTTTTGCCAGCCATGACTGATGCTGCACGCGATGGCAGCACCCGCACCCATGAGGTGCGGTATGAGTACATGGGTCCGGGACCCGCGGAGCCGGCGGACCAGCAAGGTAGCGGGGCAGTTGTCCGGCGGCCTTCATCGACTCGGAGGAGGCCCCCCAAACTGCTTGTCCACCGGGTAACATCCCTGAATTTCTGAGACTTTGAATCATTGGGAATTGGCGATTCAAAGTACGGGTTTGTGCGCCATCAGAACACTCAAGTACCACTCGGGGACATCCCTGACTGTATGAGACTTTGAACCATTGAGAGTTTGCGCTGCAAGGGACCGGTTTTTGAGCCACTAGAGTGCCCACATAGCACTCGGGCTAGCCGTGAATGTATGAGATTTTGAACCATTGGGCAATTGCGATTCAAAGAACGGGTTTTTTAGCCACCAAAGCGCCCACATTGCAGTGGGGCTAGCCGTGAATGTATGAGACTTTGGACCATTAGGAATTTGTGATTCCAAGTATGGGTTTTCCAGCCGGCAAACCACCATGTACCATTTTCTGTCGTGACATGTATGAGCATCACACATTGTATGTGGGCGATTTCGTGTACCAAGTGAAGACGATTGAAGTCTCATGCTGTGTCTGACAATGCACAACAAGTAGCTACAGAGGCCGGGCAACGCTTTGCATCCGGATTGATTCTCACAGGGCGTGAGTCGCGTGAGGTGTTCGCCAAGGTTTTTCGAGGCATGATGTTGCCTCTGCCTTTCCACTAGGCTGCCTTGTCACTATGCCATGTTGCAGTGCTGCTTTATGCAAGTGACCTGAAACTGCCTACTGTTCAATGGAGAGCAGCGGTGCACTGCACACCTTTCATGTAGTGTTCTCATGCTGTTGGCAGAGGGCGGGAGTACATGCACATTTTATTGCCATTCTTTGTTGCATACATGGGGGTTGCCCAGATTGTCAATATGCACCGGCGATGAGGCAGGTGAGAGCAATCTACGTCTCAGCAATCACTTCGCCCGGGTGACCTCAACAGTCCCCTACGATAGCATTCACGAATGCCTGACTCGTGGATCAAACATGAAGCTTTTGCACACCAGTGCAACTAGGTGGCAGGGCGACTTATGGCGGCCACAACAGCGGCCCGTCATTCTGGAGGCTTGCATTTTTGGAGGCGCCGAAGTGTGGCGAAACGGCATGGTTCTTGTCCTGACGTTGTGGTTGGTCGCTGGGGATGCCACCATGTACATGCATAAGAGTGCCCAAAGTATGAAGTTGGGACTACCACGGGTTCAGGGTCGCAGAGACATTTGTTGTGTGTGTGGGTAGTGTGCGCAGGTATACATCACCACGCGGCATTGGGACCCATTTCATTTGAGCACATTTCTGGGTTGGCCAATGGCCCCTTGCACACCAAATCGTGTGTTTTAGTGCAGCAAGCCAAAAAAAAAAATTCGACGATGGCGCACGAGTGCCCGCCCGGCACTGAGCAACCAGTGGCATCGGATGCTGAATTCAGTCAGGCTACTTCAGAGTCTCATGTCTTGAAACGCTGAAACCCTGTGCGCAAGTGCCGTGTGGCCTTGAAGTGCACAATAAATAAAAAGGAGGGAAGTGATGGCAACTTTGACCAGGGCGGTAGTGGTGAGGAGCTTATGGCCGTGCCTACACAACGGTGCAAACACACCACCATCGTTGGCGTGAGTAGTAGTAGCAGTAGCAATAGCAGTAGCAGCAGCAACAACAGTAGCAGTGGCAGTAGCAGTGGCAATGACATGAGTAGTGAATCGTTGACGAGCAGCGATGGCGAGGAGGCATTTGTAATTAATTTGGACGAGGCAGGTTGGTCCAATCCGTCTCTGCTTGTGTACGCATTGTCAGAACTTGACGAGTTTACACTGAAAGACGGATTGGTGGCAACAGCACTTTTGCTTTTGCTCTGTGCTTTCGGTTGGTAGAGTCGCCGCAAGGACCCCCCCCTTGCAGTGTGTGGTACCCATGGCCACACATACCCAAGCTCTAGCAAGGCACATTCACAATGCACATGGACTGCATACAACTCATCTCGGCGTGACGCCATGAAACACGACATTCCGTCTACAACATATGTGGCATGCTCACTGCTGAAAACTTCTAGCCAACCGCCATGGTCCAAAAGAACCGCACACTCCATCACAGCGCTTGGGTCAATTGTGGCATGTTCCTCCCTGATGCCAAAAAAGAACACACATGTAACGGTGCTGCACGTCACCTTAGGTACACCTTTTCCCAGAGAACATGCCATTAAACTTTCTGGTTTGGCTTGTGAAAGTCGCTACGACTTTTCCTCGTGGGTTTCCGGGTGGGTCGTGTAGGGGCAGCCTACACGAGCTGCGGGTAAAATTACGGGCACCCTTGACGGGTCGTGCGTGTAGGGGCAACCTACAAGAGCTGTGGGTAAAATTACGGGCACCTTTCACGGGTCGTCCGTGTAGGGGCAACCTACAAGAGCTGCGGGTAAAATTACGGGCACCCTTCACGGATCATCCGTGTAGGGGCAGCCTATACGAGCTGCGGGTAAAATTACGGGCACCCTTGACGGGTCGTGCGTGTAGGGGCAGCCTACACAAGCTGCGGGTAAAATTACGGGCACCCTTCACGGGTGGTCCGTGTAGGGGCAACCTACAAGAGCTGCGGGTAAAATTACGGGCACCCTTCACGGGTCGTCGGTGTCGGGGCAGCCTACGCGAGCTGCGGGTAAATTTACGGGCACCCTTGACGGGTCGTGCGTGTAGGGGCAGCCTACACGAGATGCGGGTAAAATTACGGGCACCCTTCACGGCTCGTCCGTGTAGGGGCAACCTACAAGAGCTGCGGGTAAAATTACGGGCACCCTTCACGGGTCGTCGGTGTCGGGGCAGCCTACGCGAGCTACGGGTAAAATTACGGGCACCCTTGACGAGTCGTGCGTGTAGGGGCAGCCTACACGAGCTGCGGGTAAAATTACGGGCACCCTTCACGGCTCGTCCGTGTAGGGGCAACCTACAAGAGCTGCGGGTAAAATTACGGGCACCCTTCACGGATCGTCCCTGTAGGGGCAGCCTACACGAGCTGCGGGTAAAATTACGGGCACCCTTCACGGGTGGTCCGTGTAGGGGCAACCTACAAGAGCTGCGGGTAAAATTACGGGCACCCTTCACGGGTCGTCCGTGTAGGGGCAGCCTTCGCGAGCTGTGGGTAAAATCACAGGCACCCATTGACGGGTCGCCCGTGTAGGGGCAGCCTACACGAGCTCCGGTTAAAATTACGGGCACCCCTCACGTATCCTCCGTGTAGGGGAAGCCCACACGAGCTGCTAGTAAAATCACGGGCACCCCTGACGGGTCGTCCGTGTAGGGGCAGCCTACACGAGCTGCGGGTAAAATTACGGGGATCCTTCATGGGTCGTCCGTGTAGGGGCATCCTACACGAGCTGCGCGTATAATCACGGGCACCCTTGACGGCTCGTCCGCGTAGGGGAAGCCTACACGAGCTGCGGGTAAAATTATGGGCACCCTTGACGGGTCGGAAGAACCAAAGGGTAGGACACAAACACAACAAAAAAAAACAAAAAATGTAAGCCAAAAGTGTCGGGCACCTCCCAATCGTTGGGTATGCGGCCCAAGTGATATCCGACACTTCGCACTGCCCGTGAATACCACCGGGGAAAGCACTTTGCTAAAACACAAAGGTCTCAGATGTGGGACGCATTGGCCCCGGAAAGCGCGCATGCACATTGGCTTAATGTGGGGCGCATCCTTGCGATGTGGCAGACATATTGTCTTGCCTAAGCTGTCGCAGAGCGTGCCATATCATTGCGCGGGACGTCCACCAATAGTATGCAGGATCTTGCGGAGACACAGATCTTTAGCATGTGCATGGCATTCCAACGTTCCCCCCTTTTAGCAATGGGCAAAGGGACAAGGCCTTGGAATGACACGGCCATTGGCTGCTCTTGCACTGTTTGAGGTGTGCCCACGGCAAAGGGTTTCACGGCAGATGGGTGCACCAAAATCTATGCAAGCCACCATGGTTGAATGCTTGGAAGTCAACGAAGTTGTGGCCGATGATGGTGCCATCGTGCCCCTTTTCGGAGGGCCGGGGGCACCGTTGGCTGCAAAGAGACCTCTTGGAAAGAGTGCAGAACGACACAAAGTAGATGCGGTCACATTTGTTGCACCACATGGTACCCCATACACACAGGCTAGGAATCACGACTTCTTGACTTTTCGCAGAGGTATGGAGTGTGCCACATGCAAGCACTTGCTTCGCATCTAGTGCAACACATGTTCAAATTGGTTTGTCGGGCATGCTTTTCTATGGGTCCTCGCCTTGCATAGAGGTGGCGGTGAATGGTGCGGACGATGTCTGCCAAGATGGTGAAAACAACAGCGCGGATGCCTTGGCAGCACCACGTAAGCCACACAAGGGGTGTGGTGTCTCCAGGATGCAGGCAAAATTGGCAATGGCAGCACAAAGTGGCAAGCTGCACCATAGTCGCATCATCTAATGTTGTTTGCGCGGCCAATGAGCAAAAAAGGAAGGTCAAAAGCAAGGAGAGTGAAAGATGATACTCTTGCTTCGTCTGTCAAGGACATGTCACGGTGATTCTACTCGTATACCTCAGTTGTGTTTGTGACGCTGGGAAGGCACGTACGCTCACAAGGTCTGATGTTTGATGTCTGATGTGGCTTGTTGTGTTTGCAGCGTGTCTAATAAGATGTCTAATGTCCAATATGGGTGTGATGCTTTTGAGGAAGGGGGGGGGGTGAGAAAATGGGCCGAAATCTGATGCCCCCCCCCCCCCCACAACTCCCGTGGATAAGAAGGAAGAAGAATAAAGGTGTTGTGAAACGGGGCCATGAGGAAAATCCAGGAGGAAAAATATCTAAGCAACTTGGTATCCCATATTAAGGGGGTTAGATAGGAGCTTGATACAATGGTTGTGCCCGACTTTTGCCCCATTTTTTTAGTTTTGATGCGATGGGACGTGGGTCAAACTGGATTCGTCACACCCAAATTGAGGGGGTATAGGGAGGTAGAGACCATGTCCCAAAAAAAGTGCTCCATAGTAGGGGGGCTTACATAAGGATCCTTTACTATGCACCCCCTTACTTCACGACACCCCACTAGCATCCAAAAAAAATGGTACACAAAAAACCGGTTTGCGAAAATTAGGTTCGCCGAAAAAGGGGGAAACATGGGAAATGGGAAATCTTAGCAAATTGGAAAATTGGAAAACCACCAAAAATCAATGGGTACCAGTGGGTAAATTCCTTGGAAAATAGGAAAGTTGGTAATTACAAAAAGCAAAAACATCATGTGCAATGACAAAACACAAGCAAGCACGTATATGCAGACATCAGGACCCCACCATCTCATTCATCAATCGGTCCATGCATGTTATCCCGTAGGGTGGGGAGCTGGTAGGCGGTGCTGCAAAATGGGTTACACGGTCCGTATCGAGCACAGAGGCATCCCATTGTGCCAACAAAGGCAAGGCACGCTGCATAGCAGTCTCCTTTGCTTGTCTACAATTGCTCCCACTTCGTAATCTCACGCCAAGCACATGCAGGTAGTGAGACAATGTGGCCCTTGTCCAATGCTACATTTCAGTAGCGTCCAATATTGCAAGGAATTCCATACAATTCCAAAGAACATTGAAACCACCATACTCCATCCATTTACTAACGCTGATGACCTAGAGGTCCACCGACTTTTGGCAATGTGTGTTGTACCCGTGAACCAAATGTTTGCAAGCATTGCCTTCCCCTTGAGCCACAGATCGTTTCCAAAGCTTTTCCGAAGTGTGTGGTTAGTTTGCAAAACAATCTTCGGTGGCTACAAAGGAGATTAACAAATGGTTGTGTGCACACCATGTATTGTTCAATGAAGTTAATAACCACAAACGCCCAATAGCAACATTCCATGACATCATACACACTGTTCTTTGAGCGACACATTGGCATGCGGCACCGCACGTGGTACCGTTGACGTTTTGATTTGATTTGCAATTGTCGTCAAGATGATGTAACCTCCACGGAGTGTGTGAAATCAACAATGTGACCCCTCTTCAATAGATTCAAATTTGTCTCATTGCCATCACGCAAAATTGCTCAAGGCCCAACCAAAAAGCTGGCAAGAAACACTCTTTTCCGGGCCACGCACAGATAAAGGTACTTCATTATAAGCCGTTCCTCATGGCAATGATGTACGGCTATCGTGCAAAGGACCCACGTGTACATTGTATAAGCCTTTTCTAATTTTTGTCTCGTTGGAAACTACATTAGGTGTCTTTTCTTGCACAACACTTGCTGATGGTCACTGGTGTACCATGTCCATCCCACGTTTGAAGGGCGTGCATACATTTGTATCCATGGGATATTAGGGAATGAGGGCTTTTGGTTTGTGGCCTCAAAACTCATGTATTGTGGCATTGATACCAGAGAGAAATCCCCCCTGGCGGGGGGATTTGCCAAAAAGCACCACAAACAATGATTTTGAATCCACGAAATGCACATATCATCCCATGTGGATCATACTTGCATCTTCTTGCCTTTTGGGTGTGTGTGCATAGTCGTTCCTCAATTTTTGCAAGAAGGTGAGCACGGACTAATATTCATCTTGTGGACAATGACCCACCGCAGCGTGCAATGGCGTAAAACTAGAAAAGCATAGTTTTCCTACAGGGCATCGTTGCCCAAAGGGCTCACGGCACCGAGTTGATGGAGAGTGCAACAACCAACAAGGTGCGCCATCTTCCCTTGAATAGCCACATTCTCAAAGTGCTTAATTTGCATTCCGCATTAAAAAAGGGGTGACAAATCTTCTCACAAATTGTTGGCAACTGTGTTGAAGAGCTGATCAGTGGCAACCCCAACGGAATGCATGGGAGCAGCGAGGCTCTATGTTGCATCCTTCATGGCAGCCCAAGGACAAGAAGGTCAAAAGGTACAGGTATAGCAGTGGAATGCTTTGAACTGCTTGGTTATATCAAAGGGAAGCGCATCGTCCACCTTAGAGAGGGATACCGAGGGTACGGGGTCAATGGTTGGCTCTAAAATAGCTTTGGTAGGGAATGCTTTTGAGGCTGGCTTAGAACGAGCAGTGCCGCGGGAGGGTTGTAGCAATTTGCGACGGTTTGTGTACACTAGTGCAGGTTTGTTTGATTGCAATGCAACATTGGACAAATTCTTGGTTCGCCATGCTTTGTGGGCCGCTTCAATACCACTTACAGGGTCAAACAGATTTGATTGTGCTTAGAATTGCCGGACACTTTTCTTTGCTGTTTTTGTGGTTACTGCCTTGTCTAATTGTGTGCAATCTAGTTTCAATGGTGGTATTGTCTTTGCTTTAGCGGTGTCCACTATATCGCGCTTGAAACGTACACATGAAACACGAAGAAAATAATACATGAATTTTTGGATGTGCAAAGTTAGAATCCTCCTACTACCATCCGCCGTCCACGTGCCACGACAAAATTGTTTGGGATCATTGACGGCATCAACATAAGGAACATGTGGTGAGGCCCAGTCCACATGCAAGCAATATCCCCGAAAATATGCCAAACACACGTTGGCAATTTCTTTTGGATTAGTGCCGCGTGCTATAGCATATCCACCCACTTGGCACAAAGGAGCTTGGATTGTATTCCACATCCCAATAATGTTCGACTTTTCTAGACCTTATGGATCTAGAAAAGGAGTATCATTAATCCCACCCACGTCACCAATACGGAAGCGTTCATTCGAAAACTCAGAACCTTAGCCTTCTAGCTTTTGAGAATTCCCTCATCCAGTGTGGAATCTTGTCCCTGCTCAGGAACTCCTCGATGCCGCTTAGGGTCAAGTCCGGTACCACGCTTTTATCGGAAAGATTTTGGGCCTCAAGTCGTGCCCTCAAGACCTCCAGTTCCATTTGCTATTATTGAAAAGCCGCTCGGAGCTCGGCCTGGGAGGCATCCTCGGGTACTAAAGAAGAAGCGGCACGATGGGCGGGAGCCATTGCTGGAGCCGCTTCCCCATTACCACCCTGGTGAGGTTCTTGTTGTGGTCGAGAGGGCGAGCGCAACATCATGATCTAGCAACAATTTTTCAAAAGCCTATAGAAGAGAGCATTGGGGGGGTCTAGGTGGTAAACCCGGTTTGGGGGGCAAACTGGTGTTACTTTTTTGGATGTGCTTGACAATGTTGATCATTATGGCATTTTTTTTGCAACATTTCATATGCCCGAAGAAGTAAAGCAAACCATTCAAATTGTTCGTTGGCATGGATGTTATTTTGATCTTTAACTTGGTGAAGCTTCACTGATGGTGAACTTTTGCTTGCAGATGTTAGCTTTGCTTGTTGCCCCTAGCAATTGCATGGCAATTTCGAAATTGTTCTTGTCCAAATACTTGTACATTGATGGGTATGAAGCAATGGGCAGTTGAAGAAAGCATTGTGGTTTGTTCATGTTGCATAGTGATGTAGTGTCTTGGAGTTTTGTGGTTTGCGCTTTTGTGGAAAGTTAGGGTGTAGGTCATCATGAGGCCATTTTTTGGTCCCACTGACTCCACAGCCTCTGCCACTTCGCACGGGCATGGAGCTCCGACATGCACATAGGGCACTACAAGCTTTGATGTGTTTGCCCCGGGGAGGTCGTGAGCCCACAAGGCCACCAAAGAGGTGACCTCAATGACTCCACAGCCTTGGCCATTACGTAGGGGCATGGAGTTCCAGCATGCACACAGGGGAAGCTTTGCTATGTTGACCCCTCTAGGGGTCCTCACTCCACAAGGCTACTCAACAGGTGACCCTAAGGACACCACGGCCTCTGGCGTTGCGCAGGGCCATGGAGCTCCAGCATGCATGCAAAGCACAACACGCCCTGCTGTGTTGATCATGAGGGGGGTTCTTAGTCCCCAAGGCCACCCAAGAGCTGACATGGATGATTGCACAGTGTCCGCCATTGTGCAAGCGCATGGAGCTGCACGGTGTAAAATAGGAGGACCATCACTTGCCCCCCCCCCCCCCCTTGGTGAACGGTGCGTGTCTAACACCAGCATCGGGTGATGGAGCGGTGGTTAACTGCTTGTTGACAGTGCAATGCAAGCAAGTGTGATAGCCGGATGCTTTCTCCCCATGGGGCTTCCTTTCATAGGGCTTGGCTTCTCCACCTGTGACTTGACACCATCACAACCAAACTAACTACATGCCCTAACAGTGGCCACACTACCTATGCTGCATGGACTGGGGTCCACAACAGTTTTCTCCTTTGGTCGTTGTGCAAGTTGTAAAGGGACTCCTCCGCCTCTCCAAAACTGTGCCGAAACGGAACTAGGCACCAAGATTCGGCCTGTGGATTGTGATGCTCCCTTATCCAATGTGCAAAAGAAACCGATTAAGGGCAATGTAAATTAGGACCTTCCAAGAATCACGTCGTTGAACTTACGCCCGTTGCCTAACCATTATGTTGCTGGGGCCTGAATTTTTTTTTGGCCCACAGCCCGCATGCACTTGGTAGTGACACCCCCCTATCACACACAGAGCACTAAGCAAGAGCCATTGCAGTGTGCCGCGAGATGTGTGGCATTCAAATTGCGGAGTTTTTTGCACTATCAGTGCAAAGGGATATGCAGAAGGAGACATGGGGTGCGCGGCCTTAAGGTGGTCTGCCAGAGCCCTTTCCCAGCTTGGAAAAGCATGTTGCCGGTAATGTGGTGCTTTTGCGCACCAACACATAAGGCATCGTGACATCGTCATTTGGGATGGACACAGCCTTGGGTACTTGGGCATGATGCTCCATCGTGTGTCCTGGGGGGTGGAGATATGGAGGAGCAATGCCAACAGGCAACATTGGTGTTTATTGCTAAGGTGGAATGTGATGGTTATGTGACCAGAGGCCATTTTCGGTGAACAGTCTTTGATCACTCCTCGCAACTAGCCCCCTTTTCCACATTGCATGGGATGATGAGCCTGTAGCCAGATAGGACTGCACCTGTTGGGGGGTTTTAAGTGCGGCACTTGCAGCTAGTGGTTGGTGGTGTACAAGGGCACATCACTGTAACACACCTGAGTCACACACGTCCAATCCGACAGAGACATCAATACAAACCACTAGTGACCGTGGTGGATCAGAAAAAACTTGCAAGGGATTTGTTGCCCTAATGGTTCGCATGGACTACCATCAAATTGTCTTCCAATGTGCTGACCAAACCACATCACCACTTGCATGATTCATCACACTGGTCGGCAGTGTTCTCCACTTGACATCATACACCGGGCCACATATGGGTGGCAGCAGGGTGCGTGTGTAGTGGTCAAGGTGGCCGGAGATGTAGAATGCAATGCTTGGATGGTGTCACACGTGATGGTGCAACATACAACGTGTTGTAGCAACCCATTGTGGTACGCATAGGGGTGGCATGCAACATGTTCGTCGCTTGGGGAGAGACGGTTGGTGGTGTTATACTCACGCGGTGATGGGCACACACTCCCAGCATGGGACTCTCTGTTCCTTTATGAAGCTGCATTTTGCTTGTATGCAGGTCCACAGGTGGCATGGCACATGGTTGCCCAATTCTAAGTGCACAAGCTTTGTTTGCAAGACGGACCGGTGACCTTTGTACAGTGGTTGCATGTGCCTGTTGCACTAATTTCTGATGCCTTGTGCTCCCGTTGGCAAGGGGGACAAGTGACTTTGGTGCATTGATTGCATGTTCCTTTTGTAATAATGTCTAATTCCATCCGTTTTTTTTGGCAAGAAAGGCAAGTGACCTTGGTACACTGGTGACTCTGGTACACTGGTCCCATGTACCTCTTGCACAAATTCTTGATGCCAGGCGCTCTTTTTGGCAAGACCGGCAAATGACCTTTGTACCCCGCTTGCATTTAGCTCTTGCACTAATTTCCAATGCCATTCGTTGTCGTTGGCAAGAAGGGGAAGTGACTTTGGTGCATTGTTTGCAGGTACCTTTGGCAATAATGTCTGATGCCATGCGTTGTTTTTGGCAAGAAAGGCGAGTAACCTTGGTACCAAGGTTGCATGTACCTCTTGCACTAACTTTTGATGCCATGCGCCGTTGTTGCCAAGAACGGCAAATGACTTTTGTACACCGCTTGCATTTAGCTCTTGCACTAATTTCCGATGCCATGGGTTGTCGTTGGCAAGAAGGGCAAGCGATGTTGGTGCATCGCTTGCGTGTACCTTTTGCACTACTTATTTGATCCCATGCGTTGTTGTTGGCAAGAAAGGCAAATGTCCTTGGTACACCAATTGCATGTACTTGCACTATTGTCTAATTCCATGCATTGTTGTTGGCAAGAAGGGCAAGTGAGCTTGTTTGCAACTCGTTTGCAACATTGTTTGAAATGGCAAGCATTTGCGGTTGCAAGGAGAAAACCCGTGCATTGGCTTGGGGTGCGATGCAAAACTTCATTTTTGTGGCATCATGTACACATCCATCACAAATGAAAGGTGGGGTATGAGGTACATGAGTTTATGCAATATGTTGGTATTCTTGGCAACCGCGCTCCACACTAGTGGCGGCCACTTGCCTTGTAACATCATCCCTTCTAGTGATGTGGTTAGAGTTTTTTCACGGAGTTTCTTTGGAAGGGATATAAGGGGTCGGCGGCGCTCAAGCATTTCTTGGCAGACCGACAATCACCAACACGACCTCAGGATATCGGCGGAGAGGTGCAGGCCCAGCCGGCGCCAGGCAACGCCCTAGCCTATCGCATCTGGGCGACCATGCTCCGATCCCAGGGAGCATACCAAAAGAGGTACGACGCCCAAAGTGCGAGAGACCCTGGACATGTTGCCATGGGAAGAGGCCCTTCAGAAGGGGGGTGACGCTTTCGTGTACCGGTGTGAGGTTCCCTACCGAAGAAGGGTTCATGCGATGGGTGGCGGCAAACGGCAACCACATCCCCGGCAACGCCGCCCCTAGTGGAGACTGCCGCAAGTGCACGCCCCTAAGAGTCGAGGAGGGCAAGCACAGGCACTGGCACTTCCAGTGTCCCCTCTGTTCGTGACTTTTCGAGTTCGACAGAGGCGCCTCAGCTTGGGTGCCTCACCCGCGGCGGGGTGACCCGCCGACATACGGCCATGGGCCCCCACATGAGTTGGGGACCATGGTGTGGGGCCCGGAGGCGACGTCCTTTATCCAAGCCAGGCGGTTGTGGGATGAGGCAGGCAACGGCGATCGAGAGGGAGGGGTCCGAGCGCGAGCGGTGCAGGCATGGCGCCCCAACACCCGTCAGAGGTATCGGTCAATCGGTCATCTGGCGGCCGTCGAGGCGCGGGAGCGCCGGGATCTTGGAATGGCGGAAGTCCTGGCAGTGTGCCTTTCCGAAAAGCCCGACGAAGGCCGGTCAAACTCGGGAACGCGGGGAATCTTCTCCGCGGTCCGCGCGCTTGAAGACACGTGCATTGTCCCGCCCCTTGTCGGTGCCATCCACAGGCGTATCGCAAGGGGGGGGGCGCCAAGCTAGGGGCGCAAGATTATGCGACCCCCGAGATGCTCCGGCATTTATGGTAGTGGGCATCTTCGGAGCGGGACCGCGCATTTGTGGCCCGTGTTGTCCTGTCCGGGGCCTGCTTTTGGCGGGTCGGTGAGTCGGCGTAAGTCCGCCCCTTTGACCTACTTGAGGCGGGCGGGGTGTCCTTCTACTGCACAAAGTCGGGCAGTCCCAAGGGCTGGCACAAGCGGCCGCTCTTCAAGTCTGGCATCTCCTAGGCTGGGTACCTATCCAAGTACTGCACACAACATGGCCTCCCCGTCGACGAGCCCATCTTTAGCGGGGGGGGGGGGCGGGGGGGCGGTCCTGGAGGACCGCCTAACCACTCTCCTCCGCGGATCGCGCTGGGGCAATTATTCATGTCATAGCCTCAAGAGAGGAGGCGCGGCCTCCTGTTGGAACCAAAAGCCTGAATTGCCCTACTTTAAATGGTGGGGTGCTTGGGCTTCTACTGGAGTTGCCATGCGCTACGCAACAGCTTTCCTTGATCATGGAGTGTTGGCGTCATTGGCCTTGCCGTGTCTTTTGGATGGGAGGTCGGGGAGCCTCAGGTGGTCAATTGCCTATCTCTTTGGGGTCCTGTTGTGTTTGGAGCGGACGCGGCAGAAGAGTCCCTAGGTTACGTGGGGTCCGTCCTTGGTGCTGCTCTCCCACACCCTGACGCCGTGGCTGTTCAGCCGCTTGCGACGGTAGTGGGGGGCGGTGACGGCGGGCGCTCCTTGCCATGAATCGGAGAGTTCTGCAAGCTCCGAGGGCTCCACCTCCTGCGAGTCATCCGACTCGGATGTTAGGGTCATCGAGCCATCGGTCAGGAAGGGGGTTGCGGCGGGTCCAGCCTACAGGGTCGGCACCGAGGAGCGACTAGCGGGGTCGAGCAGGGGAGGGGGGGGGTAGGGCGACGCAAGCGCAAGCGACAGGCACCTCCGCCAACCCCCCGGGAACGACCCGCCAGGCGTAGAGTTAGGGCTCTGGGTGTCCCCAGTGGTCCTGAAGGGGGTGGGAAGACTGGCCCGCAGGTGGGAGTGGAGGCCGTCTGCCCGGGAATCCCCCCCACACCGCAGCGCTGTGATCTTAGGCGCCGCTCCGCGCAAGTTGCGCTTGGGGCGGGACCAACGCCTAAACAACGTGCTCCTAGCGATGAGAAGCCGCGCCACGGCCCAGTCTAGCACGCCATGGGCTTTTCAGCGAAATTCCAAGGACGCCAGAGGCAGTCTTGATCCCTTGCTCTTCCCCCATTCGTGTTCTCCCGCGTCTGCACACCAAAATCCGACCTCCCCCCTACCCTTTCCCCCCTCTCCGGGACTGTCCTCCAGGCCCCCACTAGAACCCCCCCCTCCCTTGCCCTTGCCACCTCGAGCGGTAAGGGAGGAGATGCCATTGCTTGTCCAGTTCATGGAGGTCCTGGCGCCGTCTCTGCCGTGGATCGCCCTCAAATTGTCCTACCCTTTGGAACTCCCGCTTAAGAGGTCCCATATGTTTCTGGAGCGGATTTTTAGCACTGCTTAGGATTTCAGGCTGGAGGAGGCATTACCCGTGCTCTTGAAGAGTTTTGTTGAGCCGCGGGAGGATGCGTGGGAGGGGCTGGCGCACATGGCCACGTCCCCGATTCCCCAGGTGACGCGCACTGACGCGACATTAGCTGCGAGGGGCTTAGGTAAGATGGGCTCTTATGTTATTCCACAAGGCCTCTGGCGGGAGTTGGTCCCCGCGTTCTTTTTGGGAGATGCCGTGATTTACAATGTCGAAGCCGACCCCAATGGAGGTGCCGGATCGATGGGGCCGGGTGTGGCAGAGACGGCGTCTACTTTGCTGACGTCATGAGTGATTCGCGCGACCCCATTACCGCCGTCCTGCTTTCCGTTCTTCATACCCAAGAGTAGCGAGAAGGTCCGTTTCATCTTGTCCTGCCTGGCCGGTCTCGAAAACGGAACGCTGCGCGCATCTCCGGTGGGAGGCGAAAACACCAAAAAGTGTTGGTGAGATCCACGTGGTTGCAACAAAAGGGCCGGGATCGCGGTGTGGACGCCAGCAACTGCGCCACCCCCTCCCAAGAAGGCAACCGGAAAGTAGGCGGGTCGCCTATCCGCTCGTTCATTCCCAGCCGGGTGGCCAAGTCTTTGCTTTGGATAGGCTGCCGTTTGGCTGGATTTTTTGGCCCATTTTTTGCCAGCGTATTTTTGGAGATTTGGTGAGACCCCTGGTGCCTCCCCCACATGGAGTTGTTACATTACGTCGACGACTTTTTGTAGGTGGGGAGCGACCCAGCGGAAGTGCAAGAAATGACCAACCGGGTGGTGGCAGCCCTACAGGCAGCATTGTGGATTGTCAGCCAGAAGTCCACGCTGCACCCTGTCCAGAAAATATTCTTTCTGGGTAAGTGGTTGGACCTTGAGGATAGGGAGATTAGGTTGCACCCTCGGGCTTTCCCGCAGATGGTCCGTGTGTGGGTAAGGATTGCGTGTACGCCGCGACCATCCAGCGGGCAACTGCCCAAGCTTCTCGGTTTCCTGCAGTGGCATGTCCATCCCCGTGTGGGTTCCAGGCCCTTCTTGGCGGGGGCCTACCGCCACGAGAGATGGGGCACCTCGGGACTTCCCACCCCGGTAAAGATCCTGCACTCCTTTGTCACGGTTTTGGTGCGATGTGCTGAGCCATGGAAGCCCCCAGCCCAGAGTAAGTTCCGACTGCCGCGTGGTATGTTCGTACGGGATGTAGAGGGCTCGGAGTTTTTTCGGCCTTCCATTTTCGTGGACGCGGCGTGGGACAAGTTTGGATATAGGGTGGGGTGCGTTGTGCCGAGGCGGTGTGTGAGGTCATGGGCGGTACAGAACCGAGTCACGAATCAGCAGGAGACACAGCTCCAGGGTTTGGCGTGGGCGGTACGGCTGGCTTGCCGTTTTGGCTGGCACGCCGTGACTATTTTTACCGACAGCATGTCGGCGGATTATCAGGCGGTAGGCCTTAGGGCTAAGAAGTGGCTAAAGCGCCAGATGCGGGTGCTCCGAGCGCTGGTTTGGCGGTTGGCTGTGTCGGGTATGGTCGTGCGCTTTGTGTGGGTCCCGTCCGCCCTGCAACCAGCGGACCCACTGAGTCGATTGTTTTCAAACCACAACGGGAGTAGTGGTGCGGCGGAAATCGAAGCATGGTGCATCTATGGGCGCCTGATCTCTGTCCCAGCGGCTTGCTCTGTCTTTGGGGTGGTGCTTGTCTGACACTGTCGCCGCCCACTGTCGTCTGCATACGATGGGCCAGTGGGGGGGGGGGTGTCAGCTAGGCGGAGACCGTCCCTACCGACATGTGCAGTGGTCTTACCATTCATGGTGCGTCGCAAGCGGGCCCGTAGCCGCGCGCGGGAGCACCGTGGTGGCCGCCCGCACCGCCGATCGGCATAGGCAGTGGCCGGAGGCAGGATGCGTGCACACCAACATCCGCGCGACGCGCGGTCTCGACGTCTTGCGGGGCGTGCCGTGCGCCGGGTGATCCTGGGCCACTAGGACCGGTTGATATTTGTGCAACCATGTGCGGAGCGGGAGGCACCGGCCCTCCTCCAAGCGGCAGCGGTCGACTTGGGCACCCGCCTCCAGTCCAGCCCCGAGCAGGCAGTGCGGAAGGATGGCGACCCCGCATCAAGGTCCTGGACCAACACCACCACTGCCACCATCGCTGGCGGATCCTTGTCGGGGGGGAGGGGGGAGGGGTGATTTACCTGTCGCTGTCGACCCACCACAGGGAAGGGGGCGTGGGCCTCCCTTATGTTTGGGTGCAGGGAACACAAGCATTGGTTTGGCAGGTTGCAGGATTTTTCAGGGCGTGAGGACGGATTGGGGATTGCAGCGTGGACCTTGCTGCGCCAAGACCGTAACTCGATGATTATTCCCGCTTGATCGGGGATATGTGGCTGCCGCCCTCTGGACCTCTCCTTCTGATGGCAGTGTGTTTGTTGATGGTCTAACCCTCGCTGAAGTCCTGTTAGCCGATCTTCCGCAGGGTGCCCAGAAGGGGTCTTATATGCCAGCATTTCGGCACCAACCAATGTCACGGCGCCAGTTGCAGTGTGCTGAGAGCCCGTGGGTCCTTGCGCCGGGAGTGGGTCTTTCGACCGGCAGGGGGGCCAGGCTGCAGATATAGCAAACTGGCGCCGTGGCCGTGGGCTGTGGCAGCAGGTGCAGAGATCTTGTGTCGCCTCTTGGCTCTCACGCCACAGCTTGGTGGCGCAGTGCGGGGTGGCTCTGCCGTCTATATACCGCCCCACTGCTTGTACCCAGCGACCACACAGGGAACCACGCCCTTTTCCTGCGGTAGTTCCGCTGAGCTGTTTCCGTCCAGCCTCCCCCCCCCCCCCTATCCCCCACTCTTTCCCTCGCCCCCCTCTCCATGCACGGGGCCTAGAGACTGGGAATGGGGTCGGGTAGAAAGATAAACTTGAGCGATCTGCCTGCCCAGAGTCTTGGTGCTTGTGTGCCTTGGTAAACACCAGTTTAACCCCCAAACTGGGTTTACCACCTCGAACCCCCCACTGTTGTCTTCTATAGTCTTTTGAAAAATTATTGCTGCCCACCCGCCCACCCAGGAGTCCGTCAGTGTGCAGATGAGCCTGTTTGTTTCAATTAGTTAGGTTTAGTATGCGTGCGTAATCATGATCTAGCTTTCATTACCATTGCCTGCGAGTATGACAACACTAGGAGTTTGGAGTCAGGGCAGCCCCAGGGCCGCCCATGCGCGAGTGGAGGGTTCAGCAAATTTTTGCGAAGTGTCCACGTTTTGCCTGAGTAGTGCCGTCATATGCTCCTATTGCCCGAATTGGCATTACTCTGAACTGCGGAAGCACTGTCATCCTGTGTTTCGCGGCCCAGAGCGGTCTGCCTGCCCAGAGTCTTGGTGCTTGTGTGCCTTGGTAAACGGTGTGCATGCCAATAGTCAACCACAATGTCATGTATTCATGTATGTATGTATGTCATGTATTGCACATGTACGATGTGTGCTACCTGAGGTGAATGGACTCAAGTGAGATCAATGACTTGAGCTTCGCAACCGGTGGCACCGGTAGCAATATGATCAGTGGATTCACTTGCCAAAGGGTGATTCACATTTTGCTTTTGCGAATCTACATTTACAGCTCTTGACACGTATCCATCGACAAGCATTTTGCAACCCTTATGTGTTTCGATATGGCTTGGACCTATGTTACTCTCACCAAACGCCACCATTTGTGGTGCACAACTAGTTGCATCGGCTAGCAAGCGGCAGGCAAATCGAAGAAGCTTGGTGGGTATATGCATATGTATATCTCGGCGCACCTCCATCAACAACCAAGAAGCAATGTCGTGGGGATTTAGGGCAATGTCCGATCCCGTTAACCAGATTTTGGTGACCACCTCCACCATCAACCCAGCCCCGCACTATGGGGATGTTGGATCATGGCTAGTCTTGGTAGTCGGTTTCTTGTGCTCTTGCACACAGTGGACAGTCTACAAACAAGCAATACCGACGCTTTCGGGATTTTGGACCATGTCACGTCCTATTAGTCGGATGCTCCTAGTCCCACATACAACAACACATCAACCAAATGCACCCACCGGCTGCCTACTCGCCTGCCACGTCTAGAGATGGGTAGGGCTACTGGCGAGGAGACTCCGGGGCTTTCCAAACGGCAAAGCCAAATCAAAAGTTGAGCCATTGGGCCCCCGCAAGTCGGGAACGATGGCAAGGCTGCCACTCAACCCCCCCTCCTCCCGAAAAAAGTAACCTACCTACTATCCTTGGATCTGCAAGGACGTTTTAGTTTAGGCATTTTACCATCATCTAACAACCCTATTTGGATTGGTACCGGTGGATGCTCATTGTAAATGAGTGCCAAAGGGAACAAGGCAAGTTTGTATGAATTTTGCCTGTTTTTTTTTCATGATAGGAGATGATCCCGATCGGGGTGAATTCTCTGCGAGGTGGGCTTGCTGAAGGCAACAGAATTCCTTGTCTGTGCCGATCACACACACACACACACACACACAGTCACTCACACACATGCTCACACATGTGTACCCTCACTCACACATTTGTATAACGGCATTCACACATGTGCAGTGTACATCCGCACACACACAGCCACTCGCACATCTGCACACAGTCTCTCTCGTTCACCGGTACTCTTCACCGGTACTCACACACAGGAACAGGCACAGGCACTCATACACGGCTTGTGGACCGTTTCTCTTTTGGAGTCGTTGGAAAGCGCAATCCGTTGGTCACACACCGGTTTTCCAAAGACATGGTCCTCGCCAACACATGTCTCGAGCTGTATGCCCTCAAGACTGTCAAGCGGCACATTGTGCATCTGCCCAAGAGTTTGGCTGAGAGGTCTGCCAGATTTGACCCTGAACCCTGCCCGCCAGCAGAAACCTGTATCTTTGGCTTCGGTCTGCAAATGAGAGTGCGTGCGTCACGGCGTTGGATTTGCACACGCTTTTGCACACCATGCATGTCCAGGGGGCGTCGATGTGCATGCCCATATGGTCAGTGCTGTAGTAGGTGAAGACATGCTGCTGCAGATACAGGAAAGTAGATCAACGAGACAAGGGCACACCACGCGTATGGCGGTGCATTTGGGCTTTTGAAAGTCTTGGAAAGTGGCAGTTCCACAGTTTGCCGTTGGATTTTCTATGGCTATTCGGCAGAGGGACACAGAACGGCAGAACGAATCGGAACCACCTTTGAGGGCTTGCTGTTTGGAATGCTGCGTGGCCCGATTGCCGTGTCCACTGGGCGCTTCCAGAATCGATGTTCTCGGAAGTGCTGGCACCCACCGGCATTTTACATCCCAGTCCCCAGTGATGTAGGAGGGGGCTGGTTCAGATTCATGCACACACTGGGCCGAGATGGGGGGTCTAACAACACATTATCTTATTATTGTGCACTATTGTTGTGCAAGAAACAACTTTCGAGGCCACTTGTGGTGCACAAATCCTTGAGGTGCAGCCCCCCCCCCCCCGGCCGACCTCCTCCTCTGCTCTGAAGCGTCCTTGGGGGATCTTGCGGAATCTTCGGGAGGGGTTCGGTCCCCATGGCCTGCTGGCTGGAAGTGGGTGGTGGCTCTGGCAGCGACATCGTCCTTGTAACCAGTGTGACGTCTGTGAAGGTCCTGCGATGAAGACGATGGCATGCTGACTGTCATGGCATTCAGGGAACACATAGTTGAACCACCCGGATCCCCTCCCCCAAGGGCTGGTTTGGGAAAGGGTGGCTCTCCCAAGCTCCGGCAGCATCCGCACACATCCGCACACCATAAACCCAGAACCAGGGCAGAAAGGGATTTTTTGTGGATCCAGCGTAGAAGCATCAACATCCTGCGGCAGGAAGATGCAATGCTCCCTCCTCCATTTTCAGTGCATGGCTGATGGATGCTCCAAATTCCCACCATGATGTCCCTCTGCATAACGGATCTGGTTCCAGCTCCTCTGTGCCCTTCTGATGGCCGTCCCTTGTGCCCTTGCCTTGGCCTCAGGGTATCGGACATCAGCATCGCGCGCAAGTTCCAGGATTTGGAGCAGCGGGGTTTAGATAATGCAGCCATGCAGCCCTTGGTTCGGCAGCTGCACGCAGAAAGCGTGGAGGGGCCATACGGAGATAGTCTGTTTGTCCTCATGCACTCTTTACAGCGCCTTCTTGGGGCTGGCTGCCTGCTGCACAAGCTCTGAAGAGAGGTGCGTGTAGCCTACTGATCCCCTGCTTGGGCCTGGTGAGTCGGGGATGTTGCACAGCTGCGAAAAGCTTTGGACAGCCCTGGGCTGTTTGCCACGTGGGTGTTGTGGCTCAACATGAACGCCCCGTTGCCAGTGTTGATAGTGTGCAACCTAGTACGCAGCAATTTAACATATTGGGGTGGTGGGAGGGCCTGCGTGGACGCCTGCCTCTGTTGTACAAATGTGCAAGGCGCACGTTGGCCATCCCTCACACGTCATGTATTGTGGAAAGATCATTCTCGATGTGGAAGAGGGTGCGCTCTGAGAAGCAGCACAGTATGCAGCATGGCACACACAAAGCATATGTGTCATTTTGTTTTCATGCAGTAGTGCGTGCACCATAGCACACGACCGGAGGAGTGGCTGCAGGCCTCGGTTTTGATGTTCATGATTGTTTTCTTTGATTTGAGTGTTCCGCTGATGTGCTGTTATTTGTCCAAAATTGTCCAAAAAAAGTGCTAGAAAAGCTTCCATTCGTCCAACCAAAGCGCCAGAAAACTTCCATTATTGGTGCTTGAACCACCGCTTTCATTTGCAGCCCTGTGCATATACCACTAGGGCAGTGCACCAATCTGCCCCATATCTGCTCAGGGGCGGCATGCTGCCCAAGGGGCAATTTTTTCGGAAAAAAATGTGACGCAATTTGGGTTGCCACAGGCCTACAAGTGCAGAATATCCAAAAGGAAGATAACAGCATCCAATAGCCGTTTGCACAATGTTTTATAAGTTTTTTCTACACAGTTTTTGACTAGTTTTTTTTTTTACAGTTTTTTACATTGTTTTACAGTTTTTTTTTTTTTTTTTTTACAATTTATTACGAAGCCGGGCTTCGCCACAGAAATGACCAGTGACTTTGGTAATGGTGACTTAGGAGGTCTGTGTTGGGCTCTCATGCATCCAATCACAACAAGCATCTGGAGGGACCAGTGTAGATTAGAGGATGGTCAAATCTGCACCCTTTGTTCGCCCGGTTTTGGGCAGTTTGGTGACAACCACCGGATCAAGCCCAACCCATCCATTGTGCAATGGCCGGATCAGCTGAGGGTCGGGGTGGAACAGGGCTTCTTCCGGCACTGGAGCGACCATGGTAGCGGGGCCTTACCTGCTGCTCTCAACTGGTCCTGACTGACCCGGGTGTCCGGTCTGAAGACCTGCCGGAATGGTGAAAGTCCCCATACCTTGCGCAATGCGAGCGAGCGGGAGATGTTACCGTGCCTGTGTGAAAGAAACAAAGGCGTCGTGCACACAGTTTGGTGTGCGTTGTTTTCTGAACGCACCATTTTTTTTTTCATTTAGTCACTGCTGGCTGCAAGCGCCACTCTCCCACAAGCATAAGTAGAGCTTCTGGGAGGGCAGTGGGATCGAAAATTGGCCATCACCCACCTTCTTCGGCAAGGGGAGGTACACTCGGAGACTGTTGCCCCTGCCGATGATGGGTGCGGAGTTGTCATCATTTCCCGCACGAGGTCTTTGGCTGGCCAAAGGCCGCCAGGCACCGGGATCGTCCTCATCAGGCACATCCCTGATTTCTGCTGAGGAGGAGGATGAAGAGAACAAGGAGGAGGACGCGGGTGAAGTGTCACGCAAAAAATGTAAAAGAACATTTTTTTTTGAGTGTCACAAAAGGCAGTTGCGCTGCCACCAAAAGAAGTATACAATATATATTAATACACCCCTCTCTTTTTAAATCTAGCTAACAAGCAAGCAACAAGCAAGCAAGCACGTCACCATTCCGTTTTGGCCATTGCACTTTCCCAACGCCTTGGGCTTGACTTCTACTTTCGCCATCCTGGAGCCTAGGTGGTGGCCTTGCCAAATCCACAGACTCACCGGTGGCGGCCCGGGGCCTGGGCGCCAAGTTGGGAGGTGCCCTCCCAAATCTGCGCAGTTTTTGGCCAAAAACAGCCTTTTTTAGCCCAAAATAACCCCCAACCCCAGGCGAAACGCCCAAACGAGGGGGAATGGTGGCTACACTACACGTGCGGCTTGACTCCATCATGTCAGAGAGCCCCCTAGTGCCCTTCAACTCCACCATATGTCCGGGAAACAGCCCAAAGAGGCGCCAAAAAGCCCCAAAATCTGCGCAATATGCACCAACGCCCCGAAACCAAGCACGGGCCATATCTTGGGCTACGTGGCTCAAAATCCGATTCGCAGGGCACCTAGTACACCCGCAACCCCCCACTTTTTGTGGTTTCCAAGCTTCATAATCGCCCGACGAGGCGCTTAGACCCCCCTACCAGTGGTATTTTTGTGGAGCCGGAGGGCAGCCCACTCCGCGCACGGTTGGGGCCAACGGTGGGTCCACGGGGCAGAAGATTTTCTTGTTCAAAGGTGTTCCTAGACCTCTAGCTCCATGATATGTCCAGAAACGGCCCAAAAATCGCCAAAAATGGCCTAAATGTGCGCTGTTTGTGTCAAACAGGCCCAAAACCAAGAACGGGCCGTATCTTGGGCTACGTGGTTCAAAACCGCATTCCGAGGGCACCTACTCCACCCACAACCCCCCACTTTATATGTTTTCCAAGCCTCAGAATCGCCCAACGAGCCACCTAGACCCCGTACCAGCGGTAACTTGGTGGAGCCGGAGGGCAGCATAGCCCGCGCACGGTGGGGGCCAAGGGTGGGTCCACCGTGGTCCCCGGGGCGAAAAAATTGATTTTTTTCAAAGTTTTTCCTAAACCACTTGAGATGCTCAAACAAGTGTTTTTACCCCATTTTGAGGGGTCCGTGGTAAAAATGAGTCAAAAGTTTCTTTTTTTCAAAAAAAAAGTTTGTTACTCAGTTTCAAAACTAAGTAAGTAAAAAGACAATTTGTTACTCAGTAAGTAGGGTTTCTACTCAGTTGCGAAACTGAGTAAAAAAAACATTTTTTTTTACTCAGTAAAAAACTTAGCAGAAAAAAAAATTTCTTTTTACTCGGTAAAGAACTGAGTACAAATTTTTTTTTCCTTTTACTCACTAAAAAACTTAGTAGAAGAAAAGCCACTTTGCCCACTTGTGGGCCACTTCTGATTTTGCCCCCCGCTCTGAAGCGGCGGGGATCCCCGAGACAGCAGGGGTGACGTAGCCACTTTGCCCACTTGTGGGCCACTTCTGATTTTGCCCCCCGCTCTGCAGCGGTGGGGATCCCTGAGATGGCAAGGGTGACGTAGCCACTTTGCCCACTTGTGGGCCACTTCTGATTTTGCCCCCTGCTCTGCAGCGGTGGGGATCTCCGAAGTGGCATGGTTGATGTAGCCACTTTGCCCACAAGTGGGCCACTTCTGATTTTGCCCCCCGCTCTGAAGCGGCGGGGATCCCCGAGACGGCAGGGGTGACGTAGCCACTTTGCCCACTTGTGGGCCACTTTTGCTTTTGCCCCCCCGCTCTGACCCGTGAATACCCTTGCCTTAAGCCGGCGCGGATGGCCTCGGCGGAGGGGGGGCGGGGCGCGGCATCGGCGCCGCAGGCACAGGGGCAGCGAGGGGAGCCGGCGCGGGGGGCAGAGGGGGGCCGGCCATGGGGCCGGGACTGGGGCGCGGTCCCGGACCCTCTAGGGGAAGAGGCCGTCCCCCTGGTGGGGGAGGTGTACGGGTGGTTGTGCTGGGCCAACCAGGGGACCACCAGGGGGTTGAGCAACCGGCCCTTCGATGCCGTGCTCCTCCGGAGAGACGGAGGAAACCGAGAGGTACCCCCGGGGGGGTGGGCAGCCCCAGAGGACCATGAGAGGGTCCTCAGGTCAGTGATCCGGGCGGCGTGGCCCGACAGGGAGCCGACGTGGCCGGCCTTCCTGGAAGGGGGGGCGGTGCTCCGCATCACGGATGCGGACGCCAACAACTGGCTCCCCCGGGCTTTGCGCAGCGCCCTTGCCCACTGGCGCTACCGCCGGCGCAACCCGCCGCCGCCACAGCCCTAGCCCCCACACAAGCGGCGGCGCAGGTGATGGCCCAGACGGCGGATGCGAGAGAGTGCGGGGGGGAGCTGGGCCCCCCGACCCACGCCCCCCCCACGGTACGGCACGACGCAAGAGAGCGTGCCACCTCCCGCGGGAGGGAGGGCGGAGACAACGAGCGCGGGGGGGAACCTGCTGCCCCGCAGCCCGCTAACTGCTGACCGCTAACCCTCACGGCCGCCCCCGGCCGGCCAGCGCCGCGCGACGACGGCCGGGGGGATGAGGGGCCCCAGCGAGGGCCTGCACGAGGGTCCGGCTCTAGGTAGAGGGAGGCGGGGGAAGGGCGCGACCCCCCAGCCGATGGCTGGCCCCCGGGGCCAGGACTGCCATGCCCCCCCCCCCCCCCGGGTCGTCAAGAGGCGTCGCTAGGGGACCAGAGGCCCCCCCCCACCCCCCCCCCCCCTCCCACACAGGCCCGAGAGCGGGCGGGGGGGCGGCCCCCCCACCCCCCCCCCGCACCCCCCCCGGCTGGGGAGCCACAGGCGCGGCCCTCCGCCCCCCCCGAGCCCAGGGGACGCCCCCCCCCCCCCAGAAGGGACGGCAACGCGGTGGGGGGAGCGGCGGCTGGACCTGCTCCGGCGAGCCCACAATAGCGTGCCGGAGCAATGCGCACAACAGAACAGTATGGAGGCCGCGCCCCACATGACCCTCCCGTGACCACAGCCCACTCAGGGAGGGCAGAGGGGGGGTTCAGGTCTGCAAGGGCCCCCGGGGGAGCAGTCCACGGGCCGCCCCTCACCCCCCCCCACCCCGGGGCGGCACTCCGACCCCGACCGCACGCGCACGACGGAAGGGAGCGCGCCGACGACACGAGGGGGGCCAGGATTGAGTACCGCAGGCCGCCGCCCAGAAGGGGAGCAGGGAGGCCGCGGCGCGACACCCCCCCCCCGCCCCCCCGCCGGCCTGCAAGCCGCGGGGGCCCCGGCCCCCACCCCCCGAGGCAGGGGAGATGGTCCCCCCCCCGCCAGAGAGAGGAGCCGGAGCGCGACCCGCCCCCCCGCTCCAGCCGCCGGCTCCCACGGGGGCCGCGAAGAACAAGCGAGCCCGCGCCAACGCGCCAGGACGCCGCACAGATCGCACCCAGAGAAGCCTGGTGAGCAGGAACCGGAGTGATATGGGGGGCCACGCCCCCCATGGACAGCACAACACCAGTGACACCCGCTTTGTTGCCTGCCCAGGGAAGGCAGAGGGACGGAATGAGGCAGAGCGACCCCCCGCCCTACAGGCCCTTCCCCGGCCGCACAAACGGGGGGTACGGCGCACGCCCCCCCGCCCCCCCAGCCCGCCCCCCGGCACACGAACGCCACGGACCCGCCCCGCGGCGCGCAGCCCCCACAGGGCGTGCCGGCCGAGGGGACAGAGAAGGGCCCCCACACCCGCACGCCCGCGCCCACAACACGTGGATCGCGGACCCCGACAGCCCGCTCAGTGGGCGGGCAGTCGGGGGAGGGGGAGCGCCTGACCCCAGACGCCCCTCGCAACAGTAGAAGGCACCCCCCCCGGGGACGCCCTACCGCCACCCCCACAACCCCAAGCCAAGTAGGGGGGAACCGGGACCGGACCGCCCCCCCCCCCAAGCACGCCAGACGGAGCAAGGGACCGGGGCAGGACACGCGGAGGGGCACGGACCACGTGGAACGGCCCTACCAGCGCCCAGTGCCGGGACCGCGCGAGGTGCGCACGCCACACCACCCAGGAGGGGGGGGAGCGGACGCCGCGGGAGCGCGAGCGCACACACACCAAAGGGACACGCGGGGACTACCAGAAGGGCAACCGGACCGAGCAGGCGGAACGCACAGACCGCGTGGAATGGCGTACCAGCGAGCGAGGGTAAGGAACATCCGGACGGGACGGCCCGCCACACGCAGCGCAGAACACGCGGGGCGGGGAGGGGGAAACGAGAGAGACACAACACCAGGTACCGGCCCGAACCCCCCGAACCGGCCGCGAGCGCCGCGCACACACAGACGGGGCACTGCACCCGCCAAGGCAGTAGTGGCGCACAGCGCCACGCCCCAACCCCTGGGGCTAGGCAGCCTCCGCGCCAGCCCAAGGGGGTCCCACTGGCGACAAGCCAGTAGCTCGGGCCCGGCGACGCCGGCGCCCCGGGCGACCACGCATTAGGGGGCCTACGCAGTGGGTAAGCGCCCGCAGCCACGGCTGCGAATTGATGCACTGACCGGGGAGTGGCGAAACGGGGAAGCCGGGGAAGGACGGGGCTCCGAGCTCTGTGAACCCGGGGGACTCCGCCACCAGGCAGGAGGTGCGTCTTGGAGGGCTCCCCACTAGGACCCGGTGGGGAGGATATCACCTGGCCCGACCAGGTGGCCCCCCGGGGCCGAAAGGCGTCTAGTACCCGCAAAATCAAACCTCAAACCTCAAACTTTGCCTTAAGTTTGACCCCCTACTTGACAAGCCACACATTGTTGGGGCAAACAAGGAGAAGTTGGCTGTTCTGGATGAGCTTGCGGAGCGAGAAGGCATCCAACCACAACAGTTGATGTTGCATTGTGCCTTGTCTAGACGTGTTGTCAAAGGCAGATTGCAAGTGCCACAGGATAGATTGTGGTTATTGCCTGAGATGGCACAAGCTACTTTGTACTACAGTAGTTCCAGGTTGGCCCCCACACCCAGGACCCAGGCAATGCATTGGGAGGTGTCTCGGTTGTACCCCACGCCAAAATCTGCAGACCCCCCTGACACATGCTTTTTTTGCGATGGCACACCCGGCATAGCGTGCCAGGAATGTAAGGTTCTTCATTGTACCCTCCATGCGACTGTCTTGTGTCAGTCCGAGATTTGTGTAGAATGGCGCACATTCGGGGCGGCCCCCGTTGCTGCTGCTGCTGCTGTTGTTGTTGCTTTTGCTGCAGTTACTGCTGCCAATGCCAGGCATGCCAGTATTGCCAATGCCAATGCCACTGATGACACCCGTCTCGGTGTGTGGATCTGTCGGAAGTGGTATGCGCTCAATACCCCCAAAATGCCGATGGTCAATTGGAAAATGACCAAGCATTTTGCAGAAAGCTGCATTCGGAAAAGAAAGAAGATTTCTTTGAGAGATGCAAGCTGAATCCGACCCCGAGAGGCCAGCCTCACTATAGAGATACAAAGGCCGACTTGATCTTCAAGCATGTCTTTTGTAACTACTTGTAAGTAGAAAAGGTTTCTGGTTTGCTCACACTTGTGCTTGTTCCTTGTATTTGTTTTAGGAAACCCTTGCTGATTTTCCACAAGTCAAAATGAAGTCAACACAAAGATGAAGTAGGGCAAGCCCAGGCACAGGATCAATCAAATCAGGATAAGTCCTTCCACAATCAAAACATGTGTAACAAAGAGGGGCTGCAGATAGACAAAAGTAGATCTAAATACAAAGCTGAATGGTTTAGAAACAGTAAGAAAAACTGCTTTTCCAATGCTTTAGGGCATACTTTAGTTGTATTAGAGGTGCTCTAAGCACTCATGCATTTTTATCTTAGTATTAGCCCAACCAAAAAGGGTGATAACATATTTTGACCTATGGAACCAAACACTAAATCAGGATGTTGTGTGGACCCCTTAATCCCCAAGCTATAGGCAGTAAAACATCTTTTCCTGGGTGACTGAGGCACTGATATACTGAAGGCAGAGCCTATGAATTTATCTATGTTTTCTCATGAATTCTTAGCTATCCTAGTGGTATGCACCCTAGGGGGCTGGGGCACCTCTTTTTGAGAGGTCCTGGGTTCAATACCCAGTCAGCCTAGCTAAGTAGGATTATCCCATGTGACATGGCAGTGACCTCAGCGCCACAAGCCATGCCACCTCAGCATCTATGGGACCCAAAAACAAAGAGTGCACATCTCAAGATGGCACTATGGATGAGAGTGAGCCCTTGGGGCAGTTTTCCAATCAGTGTTTCTCAAACATGTAAAATATTTCATCCTGAGTTGCAATGTATGCTAATTGCTGTGGTCTGTTGGTGATAGTTGTCTTTATCTAACTCTTTGTGACTGCAGCCCTTCATGCTTTGATCCTGTTTATCTTCTACTTGCTTATCTCTGGCTTGGGTTATCCTCGATTGGTTGTATTTCAACAATAAAACATTTTCCTCATCAAAAACAAGCAGCAGGAACCCTACACCAGCAGCAAGCAGCAAGAGAGGCACAACAAATACACGGTGTTGAAATCACTATAAAACGTTCGAGTAGCAAGAGGCAGACAGTCTCTGCGTACCGGCAGCAACTCCGTGCCGTACATCCAGGGCGCCGAGATCTGTCATATGTAAGCAAGAAGGGCGAATATGGACAGGAAGAAGGAGGACACCGACGTGAGGACGGCGCCTGAGGCACCAGCAATGCCAGCACCTGGTGAACCTGGACCTGGACCTAGCGCAGTACCTTCGGTGCCCTTACATGGGCCAGTGGACGTGGTTGATGACTCGCTGGAGGGACTTCAGTCGGCCTTCCGGGCCCTCTCAATCGAGGAGGTGGACACCAACCCTGTGAAGAGAAAGAGAGAGAGAGAGAAGGATGCTGGAGAAAGCATGGCAGACGAAGGAGTAGACCATGGGCACGACCCGACGAGTGAGTCGACCTTCGAGGGCGCACCAAGTGCTTCTGGCCTCCACGCATCACCCTCTGCTACTACCACCACACTCCCAACTCCAGACCCAGCCGCTACAACATCCACACCCATAACCACCCCGCCTATGGCTAAGGGCACAGGCTTTACTGGTATGCCTACCTACCCTGCCTATGGTGTGAACCCACCTACCAATGCGTTTCCAGAGGAAACTACAACCAGTGAGCCGGTGGCCTCCAGTTCTGCGCCGCGCTGGTATGCGGCTGACTATCACCATCCTCTACCTGCTACGGGAGCCTATGTGGATGTTCCTGGGTATGCAACCCTGAGTGGGCTGAGGAGGGGACCTGAGTCATGCGGGAGCAGGAGTAGAGGATCGGGGAGATCCTCCAACAGGTCCCTGACGCGGTCGGAGATAAAAGAGGCTCTCCGAGGAGCCACCTCTGAACTTGTGGGAGATCTCACTCAAGAGATTCGGGCTAAACTAGAGCCCCTGATTCCGCCCCAAGCGTCACCTACCACGGTGGGAATGTCACCCCATCGAGTACAGGCTAACCACCTGGTGGCAGGGTTGACAAACACCCTGGGGAGCCTGAGGAGCCGACCGATGCCGACCCCTACAGCAATACCGAGAAGCCCTTTCGTACCGAGGACGGCCCAGTCACCCTACAGCCACGTGGGGAATTCTACGAGAGCCGAGCTGGACCGGCTGGGGCTGACTGCCCTGAGAGTAATGGTTGACGTGGATCCCTATGGCTCTAGTGACCTAGGCAGAGACCCCTCCGATGGTGAGCCGCCGTCGATGACTTCCGCTTCGCCCTCAGAGGACGAAGACCCTGAGGACCCCGAGAACCCAAGTGGGCAGAAGAAAAAGAAGAAGAGGAGGACCCGGCGCCCTGGAAACGCAGGTCTCAGGAGGCTAGGGCCATTGCCACCTCCAAGATCGTGGTAAACTTGCCTGAGTTCACAGGCAAGGACCTCAGCGAGTTCGCTGAGAATTTTGGCCGGTTCCTCCGATTGACCGGCCAAACCCACGCTAGTGGACGGGTCGAGTGCGATCTGCTCCTGCAGTGTTGCAAGACCAAGTACCTGGAGAAGCAGGTCAAGCAGATCGTGACTAAGTCCGCCACCTTTGCCGACGTGTTGGTTGCCTTGGAGAGGCAGTACCCGACCTATGAAACGACCTCTCCATCAGGGCCGAGATCCAGAACCTGGCCGTGCTGCCCAACAACCCCAAACCTGGCAGGGTCTCTGAGCTATAGGCTGACCTGGATCACTGGGCTGGACGATTGACGCCCGGTTCCTACAGCAGCGACGACCTGCTTTTCTGGTTGGTGGCTAAGCTCCCTCGGGAGCTGTGGGACGAGTGCCGTTCAACGGCAGAGCGCAAGGCTAGAGCCCTCCACTACGAGGATTTATGTGTGCGACTCCTGGAGCTGGCGCTGGAGAAAGAAAGCGAGCAGCACCTGAACAACTACCGACCTGGAGGGGGAGGCTCTGGAAGCCATTGCAAAGGGTACCAAGGACCGAGCCCTGGACAGGGGACTACCCCCAAACATGCCCGTATCATTAAAAATGTCCAGGAGGTCTTCTGGTGTGATGCCAGAGATGAGCAGGGTCACCTGCAGCACGCCCCTGACTGCGAGCAGCGAGAATGCTTCGTAGTCCAAGGGAAGAAGCAGGAGACTAACACCGGCGCCAAAGCGAAGAGGCCGGATCACTACAGGTGTACTATCACCTGTGCCTTCTGTGGGAAGAGGAAGCACTACGAGGATGAGTGCTACCACAAGCAGCGCCTGTCAGCGAACCTGAAGGGTGAGGATCCTGGCAAAGGCTCTGGCAAAGGTGGAGGCAAAGGCAACGGCAACGACTCCCGCAAGGGCAAGTCGAAAGGACGTGGGAAAGCGCAAGACAAGAACCAAGGTGGACGAGGAGGAGGCGCTAACCGCCAGCCAGACAAGGACAACCAGAATCCGGACAAGAACGGAGGCAACCCCAAGCCTAATCCGGGGGGGAACTCCGAGCCCTCTGGAGGGCAGTCTGGTCCTACCACACGCTCACAAACGCAGGCCCAGCGAGAACAAGGAGCCAAGCGTGAGCATGAAGGTGGTGATGACGGCAACGCTAAGAAGAGAAGCCGTTTCATGAGGATGGCTCACAAGTTGCGGAACAAGGGGTTCCAGGTGACCTGTCCCGCGGAGTTCTGACGGGGACGCTCCGGTGGGGCTCTAGACCTGGTGTTCTGGGTACGTATCCAACTAGGGGGATGTGAATACCTGGGGGTATTGGATACTGGAGCAACCATATCTATAGTGTTAACCACGCAACTGAATTGCTCCACGGGTTTGCTGTTCCGGGGCTACGTTCCCCGGGTCGACCTTCTCCAAGCCCATGCGGCCTCCTCCCTTGCACGCGTAGCACAAGCGGAAGACCACTCACATCCACATTGAGTCCCTCAACTCAGTGAGCATCCATCGGGATTGCGAAATCGAGGCAATCCCTTTGAGGTCTAAACAACGAAGGAAAGAAAGCATGTACAAAAGGTCATAGGAACATGTAAATCCTCCAAACCATGTCCCGGTTAGGGTAAGGTACAATAATCATTGGAAATCACAAAGGAAGTGGCATCAAGGCAGGAGGGGGGGACAAAGGGAGCCCACTCTCCCACTCAGCACATCCTGGGTAGCCTGATTCAGGATCCCCAAGGAGGAAGAACAAAACATGCAAAAACAACAAGACATCGGTAAGGCCCATTGGCTGTCAAAGCCTACCCTGGTGGGGGGGGTGTCACTCTCCAATCCCGACACTAGGGAAGTGCATGCACGAAGGATCTGGAGAGGAGTTGATTGTCCTAAAAGGGTTGCCCCTACCTCTCCCTCAGGTTGGAGCAAGGCAACAAACTCGGATACCCACTTTTTGAGGTCATTTTTGGGGACCTCAAAAAGGGCTTATGCATACATTCCTGAGTCAGATTTGAAGTCCAAATTGAGGTGACATATGGGTTTGGTCCGATCCCATAAGGGTAGGCCATAACCCAAACTCCTCAAATATGAGGAATAGACACTAATGAGAGGCCATGGGTAAAATATTGGCCCAAATCGAGAAGATGGCCTAACTTTCCCATGGCCCAGAAGTGACCTCATGAAATTTGGAATTTTCAACAAAATTCCAGAGGAAATTCAAAACAGTGAACCTGTGTACCAGTAACCTTCCAACAAATGCCCAATACAACGTAGGGAGCACCATTGAAACATAGGAAAAGACCCCAAGGTCCAACTCCTCATAGGTTCTTTACTGTTTACCCGCCAAGTGACTACATGACAGGGTGGTTTTCAGGGTCCATAATGTACATCTCTGGGACCATGTAAAACCACTATCCTATACACTTGGCAGACTTGGTTCCAATGGATTGGGTAGGTGATAGAACATACCAAAACAAGTTCAAATACCCAACGTAGACACATTGGGGAGGTCTAGGGTCAAAGAACAAGGAGATTTGGCCCAAAGACCCAACTGAACCAAGTGAATGAAGTGAACACACAAAATTTGAAATCTCCAAAAAGTTTTAGAGATTGCAATGATGTGGTAAGCCCAAAGTGATTTAAAACCAGGTAACCACGTAGACTAAAAAGCATGCTCTTTCATCGGAATCAACACTTGGGTTCAAACTCAACATGTACATGAAGATATGAGTTCAAAAAGTCAACCCATAACTGAGTAAATTTGGGCAATGTTCACATGACCAAATTTACTACAAGCAAAAATTGACCAAAATGGCACATAGAAAATTGGTCGTGGCGTAAAGACAAAAATCGACGACAACCTATGGTGACCGTATATCGATAGTAGGGACTATGGAGACCACGAATGATCGAAAGTTCAACCAAAAACTCAATAGTAGTGGATCTCCATGGTCACCACAAGTGAACACATGAAAAATAAAAAATTCCAGACACAATCACCAAAATTCATGTGTGGCCCTATGTACGATGATCCACGGCCGAACAAAGTGCATTAACGAAAGAAGAGACATGCCACAACACGCACAAACAACACTTAGACTCAAACTCGACACGAGCCTGGAAATCCAAGCTCGAAAAGTAGGCCCATGACAGGCCAAAAATGAGTGATTTTTGGCATAAAATGACTATGCCAAAATGAGCTCAAAAAAGTTTAAAACTTCGAACCAAAAGATGTCGAAAGCGTCGAAACGCAATCAAAACTCGAACATATATTGTTCGTACTCACCAAGTACAAACAAAATGAGCTCTTACTTATTTTCCGTCGCCACTATATCTTGGAGATATAGTGGCGAACTTTGAGCACATGAAAACAAAGTGCTCAAAATGTCGAAACTAAAATTGACGCCAAAATTCACCAATGGCTCAAATGGACTCGAACCAAAGTGATAATGAAAGTAGAGACTCGTTGCTACGACACCAAAAAAGAATTTCGAAACGCCCTCAACGACGACGACGACGACGACGACGACGTTGAAGACGACGACCACGACGACGCGAACATCGTCGACGAGATCTATGGAGCAATTGGTAAACCCCAAACTCATGTTCAAGAAGGTCCTTGGTGTTTACACCATTTGAGGACCATTTGACTACTTTGAGCCCTATTACAAGGACATTGACGACCAAGGAGACCTTCAGCATCGCGCTGGGAGTGCGTAGCGCTGAAGAACAAGTTGCAGCGCGATTATCCCAATGGTGTCAGCGCGTGATATTTTTAAATTGATTACTCCAGTTGGGTGCCATGGACAAAGTGCCATGGACCTTTGGATGGTTCTCAAGATTGATTACTCCAGTTGGGTGCCATGGACAAAGTGCCATGGACCTTTGGATGGTTCTCAAGATTATATCATGATCATTGGTGAGTTCTCAACCTCCAGCAAGGACGACAGCGCTGCCCACATCCTGCAGATTACGAAGTGGTCAAGTTGGAAGTCAAAAATATGAAGATTTCAGAAAAAATAATTCATGGTATGGGCCAAGAAGATTGGTGACCAGAATTGTCATCATAGTAACTATGGGCCATGAGAAATGGTCTTATTGGTTATTTCTGTATTATATTATATGATCAGTGGATGATTTTACAAACTGTGAATTTTTCTGATTTGCTTTGTGTTGTCTTTGGTTTTAGGGTCAGGACATCTCAGAAGTGCATTTTTTTATTTTTTGTTTGGTCACTATTTTTTTTCACTATTTTTTATTTTAAATTCTGTGCAGAGGTCATTTTTTTATGATTAATTTCTGTCCAGGATTGCAGAAATTTTACTGTGATTGAGCCTGGGGGTCAGAGGACCCTATGTGTGAGGCACCTGTGAGTGCCATGAGTGGTGTGTGTGTAGACATGTACATTACATGCGGGTACCGGAACCCAGCGGTGTCTCCTAAAATCCCAGGTCCGGGATCAAAGTAAAAATCTGTGTTTTTTTTTATTGCTCCTCGGCTTATCTTCATAGATTCAGCCACAGAAGCACCCATTTTCTGCGGGTGTTTCTGAGCTTGGGAGGGGAGTGTTAACCCGTGGAGCAATTCAGTTGCGTGGTTAACACCCGACCCAAATGCTTTGCATTTTTCCCACCCAATTTTGTTGTTGCACTGCACCTTCTTTGTGCTTTTCAGCCTGAGATGTGTCTCAGGACTTGGGAGGGGAGTGTAAGGTTTTCGTGCAACCTATATTTTCGCTTTTTTCAGTGTATTTTCCTGATATATGTGTACAAACTGAAATCGGCTATCTCAGCACTGTTTTGGACAGTGTTGGTATCAGTCAATCAGGAATTTCTGTAGTTTTACACTGATGGTGTTTTCACCAGTTTCTGTGCTATAAAACTGAGTTTGGGTCGGCGACGGCCAGTCCTGAGATCGCGCGCGCCGATCCAGAAATTGTCGATTTCTGACGATTTTTAAGATATTTCAATCAGTTTTATTGATAAGATTAATTCTATATCAGTTTTAGACATAAGCGGATGTTACGGCACTATCGCGGCTCCGTTCCGTGCTAGTTTGTTTGGCGCAAGTATGCCATGTTCATGAATTTCTGTAAAATTGTAGGTGTCTTGAATCCTGAAGTTAAGTACACCAAATCACAGCCCATTAGTAGGGCTTTGCATGCATATGCTGATTTGGTTTCCAAGCGCGTCGGTGCACCGGCACCACGCGTTGGGGGGAGACCCATGATCATGTTGTAAATATGCATTGTTTTGCTCATATTTCATTGTTATATGTCCCCCTTTGTTCATATCTTCTTAGGACATGAAAGGGACCGTTTCGAAATCACTCCCGTGATTTCGTCGAATGTTGAGTATGTTGCCGTCGCCTTGTGTGGTCGCCTTTGGGGTACATTTTTGGGTTATTTGAAGGAAAACCTGGATAAGTTTCAAGGAAAACAAGTTCTAAGTCATTCATTTCCAAAAATGAAAAGAATTTCCCGTGGAGCTGTTCCGGGGCTACCATCCCTGGGTCGACCTTCTCCAAGCCCATGCGGCCTCCTCCCTTGCACGCGTAGCACAAGCGGAAGACCACTCACATCCACATTGAGTCCCTCAACTCAGTGAGCATCCATCGGGATTGCGAAATCGAATCAATCCCTTTGAGGTCTAAACAACGAAGGAAAGAAAGCATGTACAAAAGGTCACAGGAACATGTAAATCCTCCAAACCATGTCCCGGTTAGGGTTAGGTACAATAATCATTGGAAATCACAAAGGAAGTGGCATCAAGGCAGGAGGGGGAGACAAAGGGAGCCCACTCTCCCACTCAGCACATATTGGGTAGCCTGATTGAGGATCCCCAAGGAGGAAGAACAAAACATGCAAAAACAACAAGACATCGGTAAGGCCCATTGGCTGTCAAAGCCTACCCTGGTGGGGGGGGTGTCACTCTCCACTCCCGACACTAGGGAAGTGCATGCACGAAGGATCTGGAAAGGAGTTGATTGTCCTAAAAGGGTTGCCCCTACCTCTCCCTCAGGTTGGAGCAAGGCAACAAATTCCAATACCCACTTTTTCATTTTTGGGGACCTCAAAAAGGGCTTATGCATACATTCCTGAATCAGATTTGAAGTCCAAATTGAGGTGACATATGGGTTTGGTCCGATCCCAAGAGGGTAGGCCATAACCCAAACTCCTCAAATATGGGGAATAGACACTGATGAGAGGCCATGGGTAAAATATTGGCCCAAATCGAGAAGATGGCCTAACTTTACCATGGCCCAGAAGTGACCTCATGAAATTTGGAATTTTCAACAAAATTCCAGAGAAAATTCAAAACAGTGAACCTGTGTACCAGTAACCTTCCAACAAATGCTCAATACAAAGTAGAGAGCACCATTGAAACATAGGAAAAGACCCCAAGGTCCAACTCCTCATAGGTTCTTTACTGTTTACCCGCCAAGTGACTACATGACAGGGTGGGTTTCAGGGTCCATAATGTACATCTCTGGGACCATGTAAAACCACTATCCTATACACTTGGCAGACTTGGTTCCAATGGATTGGGTAGGTGATAGAACATACCAAAACAAGTTCAAATACCCAACGTAGACACATTGGGGAGGTCTAGGGTCAAAGAACAAGGAGATTTGGCCCAAGGACCCAACTGAACCAAGTGAATGAAGTGAACACACAAAATTTGAAATCTCCAAAAAGTTTTAGAGATTGCAATGGTGTGGTAAGCCCAAAGTGAGTTATAACCAGGTAAAAGCATGCACGTAGACTGAAAGGCATGCTCTTTCATTTGAATCAACACTTGGGTTCAAACTTCACATGTACATGAAGATATGAGTTCAAAAAGTCAACCCATAACTGAGTAAATTTGGGCAATGTTCACATGACCAAATTTACTACAAGCAAAAATTGACCAAAATGGCACATAGAAAATTAGTCGTAGCGTAAAGACAAAAATCGACGACAACCTATGGTGACCGTATATGGATAGTAGGGACTATGGAGACCACGAATGATCGAACGTTCGACCGAAAACTCAATAGTAGTGGATCTCCATGGTCACCACAAGTGAACACATGAAAAATATAAAAATCCAGACACAATCACCAAAATTCATGTGTGGCCCTATGCAAAATGAATCACGGCCGAACAAAGTGCATTAACGAAAGAAGAGACATGCCACAACACGCACAAACAACACTTAGACTCAAACTCGACACGAGTTTGGAGATCCAAGCTCGAAAAGTAGGCCCATGACAGGCCAAAAATGAGTGATTTTTGGCATAAAATGACTATGCCAAAATGAGCTCAAAAAAGTTTGAAACTTCGAACTAAAAGATGTCGAAAGCGTCGAAACGCAACCAAAACTCGAACATATATTGTTTGTACTCACCAAGTACAAACAAAATGAGCTCTTACTTATTTTCCCTCGCCACTATATCTTGGAGATATAGTGGCGAACTTTGAGCACATGAAAACAAAGTGCTCAAAATGTCGAAATTGAAATTGACGCCAAAATTCACCAATGGCTCAAATGGACTCGAATCAAAGTGATAATGAAAGTAGAGACTCGTTGCTACGACGGAAAAAGGGAATTACGAGAAAACTCGACAATGACGCGACACACAAACTCGACAAAGTGGCATCATGAACACAACAAAAATGCACTATTTATTCATGAAAGTGGGTCCCACCATGGAGTGTGGTGACCCACCACGACCATATCTCGACGTTGCAAAGGGAAGGGAAGGCAAACCAAAATGATTACCAATGTTGGGTTCACCCTGGAATCAATGAAATCAACTTGAGCTTGAGATTCACCATGGTCTCTTCACCACAACCAAAACTCAATTCAATCTTAATAATTAAGGCATATCTCCAAACTGGCTTGCAATTCACACAAACAAATAACATACCATTGTAGAGGAGAGTCATGCCATTTAATTGCATCGCTCCTCAAGAGAAATGGATGGAATATCTCAATTTACGGTTAGGTTGAAGTGACTACATGAAATGCATAAGATATGCATGCCATGCCTAATCTAACAATGGGGGGTAAAAGAAAAAGGCACCGTAAGGTGCCGGCAACGATGCCTAAGCTATCCCTATACTTTAAATGGCTGGGCATCATGACGTTAGGGGGTTTTTGAAAATAGTGGCACCGGAACCTGAACTTTTAATTCCCTATCATAAACCAAGTATTGACTATTACAACCATGCAGTCAGAATTAATTCAGGTCAACAGGATGAAGTTGCCGTAAAGGCCAGTTCATGGTCTCGCGATTTGGGTCGCCAGATCCCAACTGGCAGTTCGCCCGCGAATTGGCGCGACGCCGGTTCACCACCAGGCCGCTGCCAATATTTAACTTCTGTACCTATGCGAATTTAAGGCAAATTCGCATAGGTATCAACAGGGCAATGAATTCCCTAATGACTGATACGAAAGCGGCGGAAAAACACGCCGAGTTCCATGATATCCCTCCTGCAGGCTCAAGTCAAAAGTACAATGAAAGGAAAGGTTAAGGGGGGATGAAGGCTAATGATATCCCCTATCAAATCTCATAGTGTGGGCCTATAATAGCCTACACAAGGGGATGACGGGGGTCAGCACAAAGAGGAGTATGTGTCCCCATAGCCGGGGATCAGGCCCCACAGGGGGGGCCGGGGGGCGCAGGGCATGACGGAAACCAAACACTCCCCTCCCTAGCTCAACGACACCGTTGAAGCGGAAAAAACAAAGGTGGTGACGTCGTGACCTAGAACCAGGAAAAAAACAGGGATGGGATGGGTGGGTGTAAAACTTCACCTACGGCTCAAATCGTTTTACACTCCCCTCCCCAGCCCAGCAATCATGCTGGCGAAAACTGACACGGAAAAACGATTATAGCCGTGTGGCCTCCCTCTGCCCATCAGTGCTTCTGTTGGGCTGAACCATCAGGTTAGCACAACAACCTAATGCGGTCTCTACACATTCAAATGAAAAACAAGCAACACAGAAAGTCAATCAGTTAAAACTCAAGGTATGCTGTGACAGGAGGAAATGGTTCAGGCATGCCATCATTATCCTCCGTCCAGCACCTATCCAGATTTAAGACTGAATGTTCTATCAAGACACTGGCTGCCCACTTCCATGAAGGAAGGGCCCACGTGCCAACAGTGGGTGAAAAAATAGAAACAGATGACAGTCCATTCAGTGGGCTGGGACCCATACCTTCAGTGGGCGTTAGATCCCATCAACCCCAGCGATGCAGAGAAGAACAATGTACAGATTGCTACTGATCATCCAGGATCAGTCAGGATTCAGGATAGAGGTACTGCAGAGGCTATGCCAGCGCCTGCAGTGCCTGGATTCAGTCAGACTACTTGCAGCATACATATTTCAGTCAGAATACTCAGCATACCTTACTTCAGTTTCACTCAGGGACACCAAAAGTTACTGTACTCATACCACAAGCAGTGCTGTTTACAGCCACAGCCTCCACAAGAGGTAACATTAGGGGGAATCTTTGAGGTGCCCCCTTAGCCATGGCGGCTCTGTGGACTATCTCAGGACGTTGCTGCGACTTTTTATGTACCTCAGACTGGTCCAGTGTCAACCCCCTGCAGCTGCCAGGTTTCTGGCCGATACCTGGGTTCACATGGCCATTTCCCCTCGTGACCCTATCCCTGGTTACCCAGCCATGGGATTGTACAAGAACTGACCCGACTTGGTCATCAGTGGATCTTCTGGACCGGTCTGACTCCAAGACCTTACACTGCTGCAGTGCAGAACAGACTCTTCAGGGCCTCTGGGTGTTGGTGCTGCACCAGAAGGCCAGAAACGTCCTCTTAACAGCCCATGTGTCGGGGGTGTCCACAGCCCCAGTGGCTGCAACCTACGCACTGTACGTACTGGGGTCTGGACTCCACTCCGACGCTAAATGTGCTGCCTAAGTACACGTATATGGTGGGTGCTCCGCATATGGGGGCCTGCACTTGACCGCACTACCCAGCGGGTCCCGCTGTTTGCAGTCCAACAACCTGTTTCTTCTTTGATTGGCCCTTTTAATTGTGTTTGGGTGTTGGCGACCCCGAACAAGGGGACTGCTGCAGTTTGGGAGCCAATTTCAGGCACACATAGGCTGGACACTACCCTGTGATGCTGCCAGTCTGGGGCCTATCTGCCCAAGTTGGTGGCCTGGGCGTGTCAGCTCCATACGGACAGCAATTATGATTGCATATGTATCAGTGGGAGATGGGTTGAGTGCCGAACTCCTGTGGTAGAGGAAGAGAGATTAGTGTAGGCGTATGGACCCAGGATATGGAGGTCGTACCGCCTCAAGTCCAGACCTGATGGTCTGATGGACTACTTTGGCTTAACGGCTCCCCTTGGATCCTGAATTACATCCTGATGAATGTATTTACTATGGGTGTCTCAACCTCTGCCTGCAGGACAGGGGACCCTCCAGGGGTGGAAGCAGGAGAAAAGGTACGACAACGAGTGGGGCACAGAGGAAGACCTTCTCTGGGACGACACCTGGAAAGGCACCGCGGACACCTTCCTGGAGGCAACAGCCGAAACCTACCCCCGCCCGCCCGGGGACACCAGACACGGCCTCCACGCCCTCCTAGCGTTCCACAGCTGGAAACACCGCCACACCGTCACCCTCCACCCCCTCGACCACAATCCGCACCGATGGACACCTGAAGACGACGCCACAGCCACCATCACCGTACAGCAAAGCCCCGAGAACCCGGAGGAATACCACATCACCTGGGACGATCCGGCACCCCACCCCCCCACCTCCCCCACCCTCCCAGATGTCTTCGCCGCCATCAGTGCAGAGCTCCAGGAGGCCAAAGCCCCCCACCAACTGGACGAAGACATGCCCCAGGCACCATCACCATCAACCACACAAGACCAACCCCGCACAGAGCCCCTCACCCACCCCATCACCACAATGGAGCTCCCCCCACAACACCGCACCACCCCAGACCGAAACGGGTTTCGAGACCTGCCGCGGGAATGGGCGGTCCACAACGGCACACTCCGATGGGACGAAATCACACCGGGCCTCCAGGCCATCCGCCTCCACTCAATCGCAGAGCCCACCACCACCTGGGCACTACCGACGGACCGCCACCACCTCCTCCTCACCGTTCAAGGCGATGCCACGATCACACCCACGGAAGGAGACCCCGTAACAGCAGCCGCCGCCCACGCCGTCCACATACCCCCGCAAGCATCGTCGGCACCTATGACGGTGCATCCAGGCCCCACCCCTTGGCAGGCCATCGTCGTCACCTACCCCGCCCCCAATGACCACACACATACCTGGCAGCAACGATGGGAGGACATCCGAGGGGACCTCCTCCAAGAACACCTAGGGCTCACACGCACCCACCACACCCTACAACCGATACGAGGAGTAGGCCAAGCGTCACACGGCATACACGCCCCGGGAGTATGGGCCTACGCCACACCCATAAACCCACAAGCAGCGGAGGACATCAAGACCGCCCTATCCATCCAGCAAGCCCAGACCCAAACCCCGCACCGCAACACCCAACGAGGCTACACAATTTGGTGGGCGTACCAAGACCATGACACCCTCACCCCCCAACCGGGGGCCCCCCCTCTAGACACCAACACCACCGCCCTCCTCCAAGCCGCAACAGCGGCAGCCACACAGGTAGGGGCCCCGGAAACCTGGGGCCCACAATACCTGGTCGAAACCAAAGTGGCGCCCCACGCGAAGGGCCAAGACAAGCCCCCAACACCGAAGCCGCTCCACCCCCCGCTCAAGCTAGACCCGACGGAGCACACCCCCCAGGATGAATGGGCGACCCACTACATCATCCCCCACACCACCACCCGCAAGAACGACGCCGCCAAGATCACCGTCACCCGCCACCTCCCCCACACCACACAGGTGTATGAGCTGACGGCCCCCAACGTCCTCGTCACCCGTCGCCGACACGACGAGCGATACACCATACAGGCGGAAGGGGCCGCCGCGACCACCCTGTACACATGGGCAACACGGGGGGACCTCCCACACCCCACCCTCCACCACGCCCCCTCCTGGCCCACCCCCTTCCACACAGCGGACCGCCCCAACAAGAAGCCCAAACACACGGGTGTGCACACCCACGCCCAGGAGGCCCAGCACCGACACGAAGCGAGGCGCAAGGCCCGCACCCTCCACGACGACCACACCATCCCCCGCATCGGCGCCCCCCCCGCCAGGGTATCAGATACCACCCACAACCGCACGATCACAGGCATCCACGGACTGCATGAACCCAGCGGCGTCGCGGGCAGACGCCGTATGGATCAGCGAAGGGCGCTCCCACACACGGGCGGTGGCGCGCCTCCACAACATCCAACCCCACAAACTCCAGGGCGCCGTTGGACCCTTCGCCGTACACGTCACCCCGTACGGCATCGACCACCCCCGGTGTGAGCACCATGACCCGCCCTGCTCCACCCCATGCACCTCGCCCCTCCGCCAACCGCTGCCGGCCCCCACCATCACGGGCAACGTGTACCTGGGCACCGTACCGGGAGACCCGGGCATATACATCCTGCCCAACAGGTCCAGGGAACACGCCATCCCCCTCCACTGTGTGGAGTCCCTCGCCCTGGGACCACCCCCACCAAAACACCAACACCAACACATCCCGGGGGACAAACGGACACAGGCCCCAGACGGGGGAAAAAAAGGCCCACCAACGCGCCCTGGCCCACATCACCCTCCACCCCGCAGCCCACCTACCAAAGGACTTCGGCACGGAGCGCCACATCGTCCTGGAGGGCCAAGCCCACCACATCATCACCGCCGCCCTGTACACCCTCGCCGCCCACGAACGCCACTGGGACCCCACAACCATCCCAGCAATGCCCCCACCGCCCCAAGGCCCCAACGATCCCGTCACCCCCTTCCACATCGATCAACTCCTAAGCCGCAAGCCCCCCCCACACCTCCACCCCTCCAGGATACCACTAGCCATTGCATCGTGGGACACCCTGGACACCCCCCCCCAACAACCCGCCATCCACATCCTCAAAGCGGACACCCAATGGTGGGTCCTCCACTGGGCACACGGAGTCCTCATGGCGGCCCAGGCCTATACCCCGGAAATGGACCTGGAAGACCCCCCACGGGGCCAGCAGCGACTCCTCCAAGCCACCACCCTCACAGGCCGCGAAGGCGCCCCCTGGGAAGCCCTCCACACAGCACTCTACTGGGCTCAAGGCTCCCCCAACGGCCCGGACACACCGGAACCCACAGAGGCCTGGGTCAGGCAGGCCAAGGCCATGAGGAACTACCACCTTCACCACCCCTTCGACGACAGCCCCGCCGCACTGCCATGGCCAACAGATCCCCCGGAGACCGTACGCAAGCTCGCCGACATCGTACGCAGCCACGCGAAAGCGAAAATGCAAACACCGGCAGAACCCCCACTGAGGGATCCAGACCAGCAAGCAACGCACCCCTTCTTCCAACCCCATGCCCCCCCAGCCCCGCCACCTCCAGTCCCACCCAAGCGAACGAGACGACAAAAGGGCGCGGCCGCCCCCAGCCAAGCCGGAAAAGCAGCAACCTCCCGACCCCCCGCATCCCACCCGACCCACCCGACGAACCCAGACCAAGCATCCTCGTCATCCTCCCTCCCACCACTACCACCGCCCCACCCGGACCAGGCATCCTCATCATCCTCCCTCCCGCCACCAGCACAGGCCCCGCCCAAAGCGTACCCAGGGTTCGAAAAAGGTGCGAAGGTCCAACAGCCCTTCCGCAACGACCACACAGGCGACTGGATCTGGTGTGAGGGCACGATCCAGTACCGCCTCAAGGGACAAGGGGACAACGGGGGGCCACAGATCCGGGTAATCTGGCACCGCCACAAGGAGCTAGACCAGGGCAACAGCGCCCCGGACAAACCACTCGGCGACACCCTGGAACTCACCAGCGCCCACCCCATCCGGCTCCGCACCGAAGAGAACAAGGCCCACACAGGCACCAAATACACTGGGGAGCTCCCCCCGGAGTGGAGCCAAGGCCTCCCCCCGCCGCGCCTACCCAAACGCCCACAAACCGGCAAAAAGTCCCCAACCCCCAGTCCCCCTCCCTGACGGGGCAAGGGCCGAGGGCACAAGCCTCCACAGCCCCGGCCCGCCCCCACCGAGGCCACCGTCAACCTCCTCGACCTCAACCACCCGGCCGTCACATACTCCAAGGACGCCACAACCGCCCTCCAAGAGCTCCCGATGGCACAGGGGCCGGGGTGGGTCCCCCACCTCCTCACCTTCCAGGAACAAGGCCTACAGCGCGACGACCCCCCGGAAACCACCCCCATGTATACCCCGGACCAGAAAGCGTACAAATGCTACTGGCACAAGGGGACCCCCCTATACGCCCAAACCGGCATCCACGTCCACCTCGTCCACCACCTCAGCGTCCCAGGGAGGCTAGGTGTCTATGAGGTCGTCGGGGACGGATGGCAACTCAACGTCATCAACACCCACGTCCCCTTCGGCGAAGCCACGGAACCCTTCCTCCAGGCCCTGGCCGAGGCGTACCGCCAAATGGCCATGCTCGCCCCCACAGTCATCATCGGCGACATGAACGCCGCCCCCACCCCAGCGGACCGAGGAGGACAGGCCACACCCCAGGACCAAGCAGTCCGCGACACCATCGAAATGCTGGGGCTCGTGGACCTAACAGCCAGCCTCGAAGGCCAACCATCCCACTTCCCCCACCAAACGGATGCCGCCCCATCCCGCATCGACGTATGCTATGGCGACCCCACCACCATCATCCGAGCGGAGGCCCGATATGGACCCCTCCCGCTGGGACCCACAGGCCATAGTCCCCTGCACATCCGCCTCACCATCCCCAACCTTCCCCCCAGCCCCCCAGAAGATGCGGACCAAGGCCTACCACCCCCCCTGAAGATGCCCCCGCTGCATGACAAGCATGCCTGGTCCCAATATCACAGGGCCATAGACCGCGCCCGGCGCATCCAACCAGACCCCACCGACCTACTCACAGCCATGCGCACGGCCGCCGTCGCCTGCGGCTTCCAGCAACACCCCCACACAGACGACGACCAACCACCCACGGCCCTGGGGGACATGCTCCATGACCTCTGGCATGCGAAACAACAACTGGCGACCCTCCTCCACACCGACACCCCCCAAACCCGCCGCCAGATACACCACTGCAGGACACACATAGCCCAAATCAGGGCGGACCTGCAGCGGTGGCACATCCACAGGCAACAGCGCATCGCCCAGGAACACGAACGGTATGCGCAACACGAACTCCCCTACAAGGCCATCCGCCACCTCAACGACGCCATGACCGATACCGGCCACCGCACCATCACCACGGTCCGGCAGGAGGACGGCTCCCTCACCAACGACCCAGCCACAGTGCTCCAAGCCACCCAAGACAGCTTCCTCCGGCAACACACCCCCACCCAAGACACACTGGACCCGGACACCCAGGCCAAAATCGACCGCCTCCCTCGGGTCTTCAACCACGCCCAGAGGAGGCACCTGGAAAAACGCCCCTTCACCATCCACGAAGTCCGGAAGGCCATCCACAGTCTCCGGCAACACAAAACCCCAGGCTACGACGGCCTCCCTGCAGAGGCATACTACCACCTCCCCGCCCACCTCCTCCGCGTCCTCGCCCACCGCCTCTGGGACATCGTCACGGGGCGGACCCCCCTGCCACCAGACTGGGCAAACGTTGTCCGCCCCCTCTACAAAAAAGGGGACTGGGCGAACCCGGACAACTGGCGCCCCATAGTCTGTGCGGTCACGGAGGTCAAAATCGTCTGGACCATCCTCCTGCGCCGCATCCGCCCCCACCTGGACCCCCACATACCAGCGAGCCTCTGGGGGGCCATCCCAGGCCGCTCCCCACACGAGGCCATCTTCCTCCAGGACACCATCGCGGACATGGACCCGGTGGACCTCATCATCGCCTCCCTCGACGTCAAGGGAGCCTTCCCGAACACCCCCTGGCTCCTTCTAGAAGCGGTGTGGAAACGCCTAGGCCTCCCCTTCTACAACTTCACCTCCGACTACATCCGCACCCGCAAATACACGGTCCGCACAGGAGCAGGCCTCACCCCCTTCCTGGAGCCAGGCAGCGGGGTCCCCCAAGGGGGAGCAGAGGGCCCCTTCCTGTACGTTCTAGTGACGCTCCCCCTGGCCCTCGCAATCGAGCAGGATTACCCGGCCTACGCACCCTACCCCCTCCTCTCCCCCCTGGTCGGCTTCGCGGACGACACCAACCTCACCGTCGCGCACACCCCACACGACCCCCATGCCCCGGACCCCGGACCAACGGTCACCCAACAGGCCAACGACTTACTGGACGTGACCGTCTCCTACCTCTCCCACAACAACCTCATCGTCCACCCCACAAAGTCAGTGGCCATGATCAAGGGGTCTGCCACACCTCCCACCCTGGGGCCACAAGGGCCCCCCATGCAAGTCGTGACGACCACCACCCACCTGGGGGTAGTCCAGGCCGCCAACCCTGAGGACGCCACCCTCCCTCCCAAGTTGCAGTCACACCTCGCCCATCTCCCCAGATATGCGTCCCCGCCCACCAAGGCCCTCTCCCTGTCCCACCAGAGCCTGGCGTACTACCTCACCGGGGTCTTGAACGCCTCCATAGGCTTCCAAGCACTCCACCTAACACACCCCACCACCGCCCTCCAGCCGGCCACACGCGCCGTGACCAAGGCATGGGCAGCACACGGGGGCTGGCCCACCTCCATACCCACCCGCGCCATCCGAGCGGCATGGCCCCACTATGGAGACGCCATAGGGGACGAGGTGAAAGCGGCCTATACCAGACACACCGCCCTCCTCCTTCACCGCATGACCCACAACCACTCACCGGAGGTCCGCGAGGTCACCGCCATCCGCCTCCAAGCCGCACAACGGGCCCGCAACACATGCCCGCGCTGGGTACTCCACCAGACGGGCATGCCCACCAACATGAACACCCGCCTGTGGAACCACCTGCAGCTTCTGCTCCCATCCCCACACCACGCCATACTCACCAACCACACGTGCCCAGAGAAAGGGCCACTAGCGGTCCTCTGCGGAGACCTCCACCACCACCCCAAGGGCACCATCCACACCATAGACCTTGTCGGGGCCTCCATCACCGTAGTATACGTCACCCTCGCCCAAATGCGGGTCCTGCACCACAGCGGGGCACACCACACCCCCTTTCTACAGCTTCCCGAATGGCCACAATACCGCCTCTTCCACCACTACCTCACACAGACGGCACGAACAGCGGGACACACTCTAGCGGGCAGCAAAGACATGCGCATAGCCTACCGAGAATTCACAAGGCAACACCCGCGACCCATCCCAGAGACACCGCCCTACGCACCCACCGGATCGAAACACGAACCCGTCCCCCCAGTAACGGGCCCAGTCCCACCACTAACCCTACTACTGGCCCCGAATGAAGCCAAACCCACGCAGACCACCGTCATCCACCACGGGGCAAAATGGCGCATACCGAAACACCACATGACCGCCCGAGACCTACCAAAGGTCCCCCAAGATTCCCAGAGCATGCCACGCACATGTTGGGCCTGTGACCCCGAGGCACCAACCGCACCATGGCCCGTGCTACACCTCATAGCACGCCACCATACCCACCCCACGACCCACCTACCACCACAGGCCTACGCATGGATAGCCCCATGGTTCCACCGCACCGACACTAACCCCACGGTAGCATGGAACCCCGACCACGCGCCCAAATGGCTCTTCACCACTACACCCACATGCCCCCGCCCCGACCCGGCAGGGGTCGCCATCCGTTACAGCATGTACGAGCCAGGCAGAACGGGCAAACACGAGCACCCCTACTATCCACTCCACCACTCCTGCCACACACCGGAGCACCGAACACAAACCCTCACATGCCACGACCTAAACCCCGACACAGCCTACATCCTCCACTACATCTACTCCTACCTCACACAAGGACAGCCGGAGCAGGGACTCATAGCCCTGTCCCCCCAAGCAAAGCACATCATCTCCAAAGGAATAGGGGTGTACGCCACCCCCATCCTACAGCCCACAACCCCAGTAGCCCACCTCGCCACGGGCCTTGCCATATACGCCTACCTGCCCATGAACCCATGCCGCCTCCCACAACCATCACCGGCGGACCGGCTCTTCTTCACCGACGCCTCAGGCGAATCCGCCCTCACGCCCATCACCGGGGGGGCCACCCTGCAACTAACCAACACCGGGGAACACTACCACATGGACCACCACACAGGCCACACCACCTATGGGGCCTCTTCCCACGGGGAGCTAGGGGCCATGGCCGACGCCATCACCGAGGTCGCGGCCCACCTACCCGCCTACTCCCCGCACATCGTCCGGGTCTGGTTCGTGGTAGACGCCACTGTCGACACGCACCTGCTCCTCCGCATAGCAAGGCAACCACTTCACAAAGCAACCGCGACGAGCCTCGGCACCCAGGCACTGCTACTCTGGAAAGCCCTACGCAGCCTTCCCCCCTACGTCCAACTCCACATCGTGAAACAAGAGTCCCACAGGCACCAATACGGAAATGGTAAGGTCGACAACCAGGCAGTACACCAGCGCACAACACACCTACCAGCCCTCCAGATCCCTGACGTCGGCCGCAACCACACACACCTCCAACACGTGCCCCCTGTACCCGAGCCCCATCAGACCCCGGACTGGGTACCAGAGGACGCCCCCTATTCCTCCCACGACAGAGCGTACCACTACCCCAACCCCGTCCAACATCTAGCCCGCGTGCTCGGCGACGCAGACAGCCGGGCGCACATCCAGGAGCTCCAGGACAGACTGCAAGTCCCCCTCTACCACTCAGCGCTCCGCCCAGCAAACGTCCCAGCCCACCTCCAGAAACGACGCATCCAGCTCCTCAGGGAGCAACTGCCTTTCCTCACCAGGGTCGCCAGATGGCTCGCCCGCAAGCACATCCACGTCCCCGACGAACACACCCGTTGCCCATGCGACCACACCACCCCGGAGGACTGGGAACACTTCAAGAAATGCCCCCTCCATACAGACAGGGACACCCTAGTGGGCTGGTCCCCGGCGGAAACCCTGCGGCAACACGAAGGATGGCCAGCCCACAGCCACGCACACCAGGCCACCGAACACCTCTTCCGGGACCCCCTGATCAAAGAAGCCACCATGAGAGGGGCAGTGACACAGGCCCTGCACCGACACCTCACCAAACACACGGAAAGCCCCATGGAAGCAGCAGCACACCTCCAGCTAGAAGCGGTCCGCAGAGCAGCAGCCCAAATGGTACACCGCAAACACCTCCTGCTAACACACGCGGAACAACTCACCGACCCCACCGCCAGGGAACACATGCAGCGTCTCATCCATTACCATGCCGTGCATGACCCAGACGTCCACTAACCCGCTCCGCGCCCCGCACGCGCCCCCCGTCTCCATCCACAGGTCTCCAAGGCACCACCACAGCGCCCCGAGACCCGTCTCGCACCCAAGAAGCCACCCGGCACCGCCCAGTCCGGCCGAACCCAGCCAGGGCCAACCATCCATCGACGTAGACGCGCAAGACCCCGGCAGCCCATCCAGCCCACCCCCCCCGGACCCGGGACACCCTCCCCTCACACCGGCCACCATCCGCGACCCCGACCTCCTCCGAGCGACCCTCCAAGACAGGGCCCCGACCACCCCCCTGGGCTGGTACCGCCTACAAGAGGACTGGACCAAGCTCACCGTCAAAGCCCTCCGGGACCTGACCACCCCAGGCAGCGGCCTCCACGAGACCATAGTAGACCTCGTGCTCTGGCGAGCCCGCAAACACACCCAGGGCCAGCCCATCTGGATCCCCCCCATCGAGTGGGGCCAGGCCCTGACGCACGACACCGGCAGCAACGTCACGCGTCGAGGGACCGTACGCCTACGGCGGGCCCAAGCGGAGACGGACCACCCAGCGGACCCGAACCACCCGGAGCAGTGGGAACAGGCCACCGCGCCAAACCGCGACACCGCCCTCCGCGCCGCCGGCCTCCGCACCCCGGACGACGACCTCCCCCCCCCACCTACAGACAGTGACCACCCCCCGCCGGAGGTCTGGGTTACAGTCCTCGAGCGCGGCCACTACTACGTGATAGCCGCTATGGCTACGTCCCACGGCCCGCAATGGATCATCCAGGGGACAGACACCATGTTCGCCCCGGAGACCGCCCCACCAGGGGCAGTGGGGGACCCCACCACCCAGCACAGGATCCTCAGGGGTCTCCTCCAGCCAGGGGACACGCCCCCAGCCCGCGCCCTGGCCCAAATCACCTCAGGGAAGGCGGGCTACCACCTGGGATTGTCCATGCTCTGCCTAACCCACTGGATCCAGCGCCACTGGCCACCCACGGGGACCGTGCCCTGGGTTTGGGCCATCCCCACCGCCCACACACAAGTCGAAGCAGGCCCGGACACACGACCAAACCCCCCCCCCAGGCCGCAGCAGTCCCTCACCTGCGGGTACCACGCCATCCACAGGGTCCTCAACCGCGCGGGTCTTAGCCCAAAGCTAGCATGCCCCCTTCCCACCACTGACCAAGAGGTCCACCAGATACGAACGCTCATCTGCGAAATCCTTGCCGCGGCAGCAGAAGACGGCAAGCTTCTCCTCCAAACCGCCCGGCCTACAACTGCCCACGCAAGCGCGCAGCAAGCGGACACATACACCGGCGCAGCACAACCCCCCGCACAATCCCCGCCCAAGCCCCCCCCCTCTCGCTGCTCAACCGGAGACCCACACACGCCCACTATCGCGCGCACCCCCGGGCCCCGCGACACGGGCCTCCCCCACCCGCCCGAACACCAGCACACGCCCGCCACACACCCACCCACCGGCCACCCTTCACCGCCCCCCACACTCGACAACCCACACACACCCGCCAAGGGGAGCCCCACGCCCCGCGGCACGCCCACCCCACCCAGTGGCCCGCCCACGCCCCCCAGACACACCCCAGAGGACCCAGGCCCACCCCCCCCGGCCCCTGAATGCAGCCCACGCGAACTGTTCCCCCCCGCTGACACAAACCCACACGACCTCGCACATTGCAGGACCCGGGCCCAGCCGAGCCCAGAAAGAGAGGGCCGCAGTCCCGCGCCTCCCTCCCCCGCCGCAGCCGACCAGATCGGCCCGCCGGGCCGCCAGGTCACGACCGGGCCCCCCCAGCCGCCCGCCCCCAACCTACAACCCGGGGACATGCCCTCCATCCTCCCCGCCGTGGCCGCGGCAGAAGCCGCCGCCCGCAAGCCCGCCCGCATCACAGCCCAACCCGCGTCCACCACCTCCTCCTCGTCCTCAGCCTCGTCCACCTCCTCCACCTCATCCTCCGCCCCCCCCCTCCCCGCCAAACTCATCCTCAAGGCCACGGCGAAAGCCAAAGTCGCGGCCGCACGCACCAACCCCCCAACCCCCACACAGGCGACTCAGGCACCCCGGCAACCCACCGGGACGACCCCCGACCCAACATCGACGCCCTCACACCTCCGGACAGAGGTACTCCTCAACCTGGAACCGGACCCCAACCCCAAACCCGACCCCAAACCCAAACCGGACCCCAACCCCAAACCCAACCCCAAACCCAAGCCGGCGCCCACGCGACCACACACAACACCGCATACGCAACGACACAAAACCACCCGATACCACCCCCGCCCAGGCCCTCGCCCAAGCCAGGACCCCCCACCCACCACGACCCGCGCCCCCCTCCCGCCGGCACCCACCACCACCGCGGAGACGGCCACCCAGCACGACCCCCTCCAAACCCTCGTCACAATCCCCGTCATCAAGCGCCCCGTCATCCATCCCCCACAAACCACCACCACCGCCGGCCAAACCGACCCAGGGACGTGGGACCCCTCAACCATCGTCACCGTCAAGCCCGGCCCCCAACCCTTCCTCCATGCCCACCACATAGTGCAGCCCCGGGGACTGCCCACGATGCCCAACCCCCCACCCCCACAAGGGGGACCGGAAAACCCACAAGGACTCCATGGGCCATACCCGCAACACCAACCCCACCACTACACACACCACCACCACCAGCGGCCCCACCACCACCACTACCAACACCACCCCCACCACTACCACTGCCCACCGCCCTACCCCACCGGGCCACAACCCCCCGTACACCAACAGCACCAGCGGACGGGATGGCAGCCGCCGAACGCCCCGCCCGCATGCCCACCCCCCCCGTACCAGCCACCACCCCCGTACCAGCCGTACCCCCGCGGCCACCATCCGATGGCCGAGGGGGCCCCATGGACGACGGGGGATCTCCCCCCCCAACCAGCACCGCGTGACGCCCCGTACCCCCCCGGCCACCATCCGATGGCCGAAGGGGCCCCAAGGACGACGGGGGACCTCCCCGCCCCAAGCGGCGCCGCGCGAGCCCCCCCAGAGGCCGCAGACGCTTCCGGACTGGCCCGACTCCAGCGACGAGGGCCGGTCCCGCAAGCGGCGGCGCTCCCGCTCCCCCCCCGCACGGCACACTCGCCCACGGCGCCGCCACTCCCACCGCGCCTCAACCACCCACTCGCGCCGCTCCCGCTCCCCCAGGTACCACCACGACCCCCAGGGACCCCGCTCCCGTCGCTCCCGCTCCCCCGGGCACCACCACGAGCGCCACCGCCGCCCCATGTCCCCCTCCCCCTCCCCCCACCGGCCACCCAGCCCCCGCCACCACCACTCCCGCTCCCCCCGACGCAGCCAGGCACGCCGCCGCCGCCCCACGTCCACCTCCCCCTCCCCCCACACGCCCCGCCGGGCTCACCGGTCCCCCCGCCACCCGTACCCATCCACCACCCCTAGCCCCCGCCACCACCACTCCCGCTCCCCCGGACGCCACCAAGCGCGCCACCGCCGCCCCATGTCCACCTCCCCCTCCCGCTCCCCCCTCCGCCCGTACCCGTCCACCACCCCCAGCCCCCGCCGCCGCCGCTCCCGCTCCCCCAGGCACCGCCACCCCCGCCACCACCGCAGGTCCACATCTTCCCCCCGCCGCTCCAGGACCCCAGGCACGGACCCCTCCCCCCCCCGGGCCCCCGCCTACCTCGCCTGGTGGTCTCCCTCCGCTCTGCAGGAGCTCCGCCGCTGGGTGAAATGGGCCGGGGGAGCGGGAAGGCACAGAGGGGTGCACACGGTGCATACCTTCGAGGAGGTGCGCACCCGCACCCCCGCAAACCCCAATGAGGCCGCCCCGGAGGCCATCATGCCGCAAGCGGCATGGGAGGCCCTCCTCCGCGATGCGGTCCAGGGCCTCCGCCCCCCCTACACCCCCCAAGCCCTCCGCCGGTGGCTCCAGGCCACCCACCCCCAAGCCTGGGCGACCGGCGCCCCCTCCCCACCCCGCCCCTCCCACCACCACCACACCAGGAAGGGGCAGGACAAGGGCAAGGGAAGGGCAACGGACACCAAGGACCACACAGGCAAGAGGGCACGGAAGGGCCCCAAGTGAGGGCAGGCACACGCAGGGACAGGGCGCCGGAAGCGACACCACATGGGGTCAGGACACCACCCAAGAACCAGGAAGGAACGGGAACGGGGACCAAGACACGGAGGAAAAGGGCACCACGACAGCTGCCACGACCCACACCGACGGGGAGACCAGCGCCGCCCCACCCCCACCAAACACCCCAACACACACCACCGAAGCAAACATCGGACGCCATGCGGATCACACCAGCGCACGCCCACCGGCCACCGGAAACCACACGGAGAACGGAGGGCACACCTACACGGGGAGAACGGACCACACCCACAGAGGAGGCCGCAGGGAACACCGCCGCACGGCACACCACCATGCCCTCACCGCCAGCCTACGACCCCGACCACCACGAAGGCCAACTCACAGGCACCGGAAGAGGACGAAAGCACGGCCGCGGCACCCACGACTACGGACCGACACCCCCAGAGGACACGGGACCAAGGCACAGGCCCCCAGGGAGGGCAACCCCACGGACCGTCACGCGACCACACCATGGGCTATAAGGGCCGGGCTGCGCTACCGTCGCGGTTTGACGCAGAGTATTGCTACGGGGGCTTGATCTCGGCTGGTCTCACGTCCGTGAGGGCGTCCGTCACCAACCTGTTGCGTCCAGTGGAGGAATGGCACTGCTGCGGCGCACCGATCCCGTCCATGATGAATATCGAGCATCGCAAGGGGAAGCGAAACGCTGTGATCGATCGCGAAGGCTTTGGTGCTGCTGGACGGTGCCCCCCTTCAACGCCATCTCCGAGCGCCGTGAAGACTGGAAGTACCAAGAATACTACCGATGCCCCGGACCCCAGCAGTCCAGCACCGGAGATATGGACATCCCCCTGACCCTACAGTGTGAGCTCATCCCTGCCGGCGGCACCGACCCGGACCCTGCCAGCGCAGCCGAGCTGCAGTGAAAGCCATTCGCCACTCAAACAGCGTTCGGAAGCCACCTCCACCGTCCGACTCCTGATGTCTGTTTGTCTGCCTTGGAGAAGGAACGCTTTTCCTACACCCCGAGTACACCTGCCTGTCTGCGAGGCCCGGTGAAGATTGAGTCCATGGGTGAGAGTCAGTGTGCACGCCCCAAGGACACCGTGATCATTCAGCAGAATTTCCCGAAGACCTAACCGACCCACACAGGCCAGGCTGACCTCCACTGACCCACCGCGGCACCACGCGAGACCACGGCACACCGCACCACAGCGCGCCACAGAGCAACGCACCACAGCACGACGCGACGCGACGCGGCACAGAGCGGCACAACACGACACAACTGACCCTAACCTGAGGGACTAACCGAAGCCAGCCACCGCACACCCGGGAAGGCGCCGCGCCACCACGCCACACACCGGCACCACAGGCCACACACGGGACCACAGCGCGCCAGGCGACAACGGTGACGGACCACCCAGAAGATTACAGCCGGCACCGCGGAGGGGTAAGGACACGAGCAACCCCAGCCCCCTAACCCAAAACCACAAGCAGCCGCCTGGCGCAGCCGCCCAGCCGGCAGAGCCAGGACCTAACCCAGCAAGAAGGGGCGCCGAGCCCACAGTGTACAGAGCCCACCCGACCCATGGGGCCGGAACATGGCCACACAGAACGCAATCGAAAACAGCAGCCCGGAAGACAACACTGAATACAGGCCAGTGCGTGCGCCAGCCCAGGGAAGGCAGAGGGAGGAACAGGCAAGCCCCCCCCCCCCAAAAAAAAAAAAGGGAGGGGGGAAGGGGAAAAGGCACGAAAACAGCCCACAGCCGCCCAACCACCCGCCAACACCACCACAGGCGGCCAGGCCCCCCCCCCAGAAAAAAAAAAAAAAAAAAAAAGGGGGGGACCCCCGCAGAGGCACAGGCGAACCACCCACCCAAAACCGGCAACACCAAGCCAGTAACAGCGGACCACGGGGAAAAGGGACAGAAAAAAAAAAAAAAAAGAGAGCCACCAGCCCAGCCCGAAAGAAAGCGGATGGAGGGACAGGGACCACAAAGCCCAGAAAAAAAAAAAAAAAGAAAAGAAAAAACCAAAGCAAAAAAAAAAAAAACACACCCCAACAACCCAGCCAAGACGGACTGGGCACAGGCGAGACCCGGGCCCGGCACACACGCCCACACCGCGCGCCGGAACCGGAAACGGCGGGGGGCAAGCGGGGCGCCCACGAAACCACACACGTCCCAAAAGCAGACCGAAACCGAAGCCCAACCACGAACACCACAAATAGCCGACACTAGGGGGACAACACCACAAATCGAGCCCAAAAACACCCACCCTAAACCCCAGCCAGGACAGACGGGGTTAACAAAACCCGCACCCAACCGCCAACCGGACCCAAACACAAACACCACACAACAGTAGGAAACCCAGTGCCCACAGCCCGGGCACTGAGGCAGCCCGTGCCATGCAGGTGACCCGGCCAAACGAGATCCGGAGCCCGGGGGTAAGGCTGCATCCTAAGGCCTGCGCTGCTTTGGGACTCGAGGCGGAGCGTGCGACACCCAAGCGCCTCGGAACCCTAGTACCAGGAACGTGCATGCACGCCTTGGGAACGGGATACGCCAGGAAGTCCGGTGAACCCCTAGGGTTCCGCCCAAAGGAGGGGACGTGCGCAAGCACGGGGGCACACCCTCCCGGCGAGACAAGCATGTCACGCTGGCGGCGATCAGCCCTCCCGGCGTAACCCGGGGCCGCTTTGTTGGGGGCCAACAGTCAGGTCTAGCGGGAAGTAAGCCGCCTCCCCTCTTCACGCGCGAAGCCTCTTCCTGTTCGTCACAGGGGCGACGCCAGGGGGAACCATGGGGCGCCTCTCCACGACCGAGTGCACCTACCTACCTACCTGCAGGACAGGGGGGTTCAGAAGATATGACATACATATGCACATATAAGGGAAAAGAGAAAACCTACACATTCCCCAGAGCCCCAGAGACTTGCAACTGGGCGGTCTGGTTTGGTACTGTGGGTAGGCAGCGCCCACAGTGAGATGTCAGGACACTTCAGATCACAGTCAACACATCACTACTACACCCGAAAGCAAGACACACTTGGCTCAGGCAGGCAGGTAGGCATCAGCCGTCCACATACGGCCTACACTTGGGGGCGCTGTAAGAAGACTACCCCAGACCGGGGACTCCCCTAAGGTTGACTTGGGGTTCCCACTGAGTGCAGGTCCTCCAGACCCTCGCAGGGTAACCACAAGGCTGTGGTGGCACTCTTTGACGATGCGTGAGTGCATCCATAAGGTAGATTGTCCGTCTACCCGGGAAGAATAGACCTTGCTGGATCTGGTGGGCCCCCACTGGAGGACATTGTTCACCCCCTGCTGCCAAGCACACTCCTCACACGCACTCCACTCACCAACTCACACATTCCGCGGTGTTCCAGCGGGCTGATGGGGCGTTTCGCCGTGGTCTCCTAAGAGGCCACGGTTGGGGCTAAGCTGGACGGCAGGACATCGTCCTGCGGGTCCCTAAGGTCCATGACACTGACGTTCATGGCACCACGCTCATGCCCTCATCACCCGAGCAAGACTCGAAATCCTGCTCAGGGGCAGCCAATCCTGGCACAGGCCGCGATCATCTTGGTCAAGTCCCCAGAGACTTGCAACTGGGCGGCAGGACCTTGATCGGACGGCTCTGGCTGGATAGGAAAGGGGAAAGGAAAAAAGAAGGAGGGGATGTCGTCGACCATCACCTCCTTGGTCCGGTCACAGTCCGTCACAGCTGCCAGGACCCGTACGCTGCAGCGACAGGGCTCACCGGTCGTTGGCACTTCAGGCTTTTCTGGCTGTGCAGACTGGGCTGCCTTCACCTGACAGCACAATCCAGCCAAGAAGGACGTCATAATGCATAGGGCGTCCACGAGCTGTGGGTCGCCCTTTGCTGGCATCGAAGCAGGGGGAGTATCTTATTCAATCCACCCTCTGGAACTCTGTCAAATCCCAGCCTGGGTGGCTATACTCCCGGACGGGGCGAGCAGGACTGATATGCTGTTAGCATAGCCCCATTCATCGGATGGGGACTCTGGGTTACTGCTCTCAGGGGCAGTCCCAGTCAGTCTTTGGACCTCATTCAGTCCTTCGCTCAAGCCCTGTTCAGGTGTGAATCCTGCTGGAGTCAATGGCAGCAAACTGCTCAGCATTTCTGGACAAATGGGCGTGGCATCAGGACCACTTTCACAGTGGGTCCCTGCCGGTGGTTGCAAAACCTGTAGAGGTCTCTCCATTCTGTCCTTGCCTGCTGATTGTGTGTTCACAGGTGTGTATGTGGGATTGACGTCCAACCGTCGGGGTAGCCACCAGCTTTCGCTGGGCATCCCTGACTCAGACCCAATAAGGAGCGGAAAGAATAGGTCTTGAGTGGGTTGGCATGTCATGACATCCTGAAAGCCAGGGGTCTTGCCAGAACACCCCTTACCTTCTCATCCATGCCATCTCATGCCCAATCAGTAGGTCCGTGGCACTCAGTCCATGGCACCCTGGGCATATTGTACCCAATCAGCAGGGCTAAGGCATAGGGTCCATGATCCCAGACCCCAGATCCAGCCATACCTCAGGGTAACGTCCCTCCGGTGTCCCAACACCGCCTCCCTTATGGAGGGCTGGCACCCCGAAGGGTCCAACCCCCTGGCGCCGCCTTCATGCGGGGTATATCCCGCCGTACCCACCTGTGTTCCTTCGGCTCTACTCGTAGGTCGCTGCCTTGGTACTGTCCTTGCGGGGGGTCCAAAATTGGCATAAAAAACACCTGAAAAACTGGTCCCCTCGCTGGGCGCGCCATGCTCTGCCTTCCTCAGGGTCAGTCACCCACTGTCCTTCAGGATATTGGTGGGGCTGCCCTGGTCAAGGCTTTCCCCCTCCCTTTGTGGTCACTCACCCCTTGAGGTTACCACCAGTCATCCAGTCATCTGCATACTTACCCCTCCCACTCCCCTCCCCAAGGGTTTCTAGCGCTTCGCGCCACTCCAACCCCTCCTTGGCACTGTGCCTTGCCGTGCTGCTCACGGTTTACCTGGTCCCTTCGTTTCTGGTTGCCCCACTTGCGCAGATATGCGCTCCGGTCGCCCTTAGCCCACTACTCCCATCATCGGCCACATCCTGTGCAGCCTCCGGGCTGGGAAGTGCCATGTGGATACCCACACAGCACCCGGCTCAGTGTGACAGTAATGTCCCACTGGTGATAGGACGTGGGGCTCCCTTCCACTCTGTGACCTGGCACTCCCATGGCACCATAGCTGGCACATGCGCTGGGGGGGGGTCCCCACAGGGGCAGGGCGTCCTGGTCTACCCCTCACTACTGCAGGTCCATGGCACTCAGTCCATGGCACCAATGAGGCATTGAAGAATGAGGTACAGGTCCCATACCAACCTGGGTTTTCGCCTGCGGCACTTAACCTTAAAGGGGGGGGCAGGTTCTGATGCTGAAAGTGGTGACCTATCTTGACGACGAGCTGCCCTGGTCGCGGTCCACCCCTAAAGGGCATTTCTATCCACCCACGGACTGAGATAGGAAGTGGATGAAACTGGACACAGGCCGATTGCGACGGCTCAGGCCCCACATCAGCACAGCTGCAGATTTTCTGGGGCTCTGGCCATCATAGGCTGACATACCCCTATAGACACTCAGAATCGGCCATTGCACTGATTCCTATGTACAACAGTGGCATAGACCGGTTGCGACGGCTCGAGCCCAACATGGATCAATCCTGCTGACAAACACAAAAAGTAACACCCTGCAGGTCTGCTGGTTTCTGCTCCCGTCTGGTGGATCCCCGTTACCCACAGGGACCCCTATAAACATCCAGACTGGGCTGAAAACCAGAAACCAGATCTGCGTATAACTTAATGCTCGTCTTGGCAGGGTAGTGCCACTCCCCGTAGGTCATCCGGTTGCACCTGAGTACAACCGCAGGCACGTCCCCCGCATGGCGGATCCCAAGGGCTTCAGATCAGGTCGTAGCACTCGGGAGCGATGAATCTCCATAATTTTTGGAGGCGATTGAGCGAGCGTGGTGGCGCGGGCTGTGGAGCCTCCACAGGGCTGGGGTTGATCGCCAGCATGTCCTGCATGGTCTTGGGGACCTCCTCAGGGCAGGGGCAAGTTGCCACAGTGCCCTGCTCGTTCGTGGTCGCCTCCTCGGCCTGCGCAGCCCCTGAGGGGGCGCATGGGGCATCCTTCTCGGCCTCCTTGAGCCCTGAGCGGACATCCCTGAGTTCCAAGGGGTCCTCCATGGGGCTCTGCGGTTCGGCCGCGGTGGTCAACTCCATGGGCTCCTCTGGGGGGGCTGAATGGGGTTGATTCGGCCCCATCTCAGCCCTGGCGGCGCACGGGGGGTCATTCAGGACCTCGGGGGCGTCGCTCAGGACTGTGCAGTCATCGGGGGCCGGCGACGGGGCCCTTGGGGCTGGTTCGGGCCCTTCACGTTGTCGTCGGCTCTTCACTTGTCGGCCTGCTCGACATCCTCTTCGGCGACGTCGGCGTGGTGTGCTCGTCCCCGTTGTTGGTGTCCGCGGTTCCCATGATCTCTTTGATGAACTCGAAGGCGCCGGCCATTGTTGAGTTGGCGGCGACCATTGGGGCTGCCCTTCAACTGATGGGCGCCTCCAGGGCTGCGAGGGGGCGGCCACTGAGATAGGGGCCTCCCCTTGGGGGGATGGAGGCGCCTGGCTCAGGGGGTGGTCCTGAGCTGGGGCTGCTGGGTTCGGTGGACTCGAGGAGGTCGGTAGGGGGGCGCTGATGGCCTCCTCCATCACTGAGATCCTCTTCTCCATGGACTCCAAGCGCTCCTCGATGGCCAGGGCTGGCCTGCATACCCGCAGGGCAGGACCCAAGTCAATGACGAAGTCCTCCAAGATAGGGAGGCGCGCCATGCCGCATTGGATGGTGAGGCGCTCTCTCCAGGACTCTTCCAACTCCATGAGGGCCTTGGTGAGGGCATCCATGGTCTCTTTGAAGTCCATCTCCGAGGGATTGACACTTTCCGAGGATAAGGGGCTTGATTTGCGCCTTACCGATGGCGCTCGGGATGTGGGGCTGGTCGATGCTTCGATTTGCTGTTCCGGGGCTACCATCCCCGGGTGGACCTTCTCCAAGCCCATGCGGCCTCCTCCCTTGCACGCGTAGCACAAGCGGAAGACCACTCACATCCACATTGAGTCCCTCAACTCAGTGAGCATCCATCGGGATTGCGAAATCGAAGCAATCCCTTTGAGGTCTAAACAAGGAAGGAAAGAAAACATGTACAAAAGGTCATAGGAACATGTAAATCCTCCAAACCATGTCCCGGTTAGGGTAAGGTACAATAATCATTGGAAATCACAAAGGAAGTGGCATCAAGGCAGGAGGGGGGGACAAAGGGAGCCCACTCTCCCACTCAGCACATCCTGGGTAGCCTGATTCAGGATCTGCAAGGAGGAAGAACAAAACATGCAAAAACAACAAGACATCGGTAAGGCCCATTGGCTGTCAAAGCCTACCCTGGTGGGGGGGGTGTCACTCTCCACTCCCGACACTAGGGAAGTGCATGCACGAAGAATCTGGAGAGGAGTTGATTGTCCTAAAAGGGTTGCCTCTACCTCTCCCTCAGGTTGGAGCAAGGCAACAAACTCCAATACCCACTTTTTGAGGTCATTTTTGGGGACCTCAAAAAGGGCTTATGCATACATTCCTGAGTCAGATTTGAAGTCCAAATTGAGGTGACATATGGGTTTGGTCCGATCCCATAAGGGTAGGCCATAACCCAAACTCCTCAAATATGGGGAATAGACACTGATGAGAGGCCATGGGTAAAATATTGGCCCAAATTGAGAAGATGGCCTAACTTTACCATGGCCCAGAAGTGACCTCATGAAATTTGGAATTTTCAACAAAATTCCAGAGAAAATTCAAAACAGTGAACCTGTGTACCAGTAACCTTCCAACAAATGCTCAATACAAAGTAGAGAGCACCATTGAAACATAGGAAAAGACCCCAAGGTCCAACTCCTCATAGGTTCTTTACTGTTTACCCGCCAAGTGACTACATGACAGGGTGGTTTTCAGGGTCCATAATGTACATCTCTGGGACCATGTAAAACCACTATCCTATACACTTGGCAGACTTGGTTCCAATGGATTGGGTAGGTGATAGAACATACCAAAACAAGACAAAACAAGAAAAACATTGGGGAGGTCTAGGGTCAAAGAACAAGGAGATTTGGCCCAAAGACCCAACTGAACCAAGTGAATGAAGTGAACACACAAAATTTGAAATCTCCAAAACGTTTTACGGATTGCAATGGTGTGGTAAGCCCAAAGTGAGTTCTAACCAAGTAAAAGCATGCACGTGGACTGGAAAGCATGCTCTTTCATTGGAATCAACACTTGGGTTCAAACTCAACATGTACATGAAGATATGAGTTCAAAAAGTCAACCCATAACTGAGTAAATATGGGCAATGTTCACATGACCAAATTTACTAGAAGCAAAAATTGACAAAATTGGCACATGGAAAATTGGTCGTAGCGTAGAGACAAAAATCGACGACAACCTATGGTGACCGTATATGGATAGTAGGGACTATGGAGACCACGAATGATCGAAAGTTCGACCAAAAACTCAATAGTAGTGGATCTCCATGGTCACCACAAGTGAACACATGAAAAATATAAAATTCAAGACACAATCACCGAAATTCATGTGTGGCCCCATGTACAATGAATCACGGCCGAACAAAGTGCATTAACAAAAGAAGACACATGCCACAACACGCACAAACAACACTTAGACTCAAACTGGACACGAGCTTGGAGATCTAAGCTCGAAAAGTAGGCCCATGACAGGCCAAAAAATGAGTGATTTTTGGCATAAAATGACTAAGCCAAAATGAGCTCAAAAAAGTTTAAAACTTCGAACCAAAAGATGCCGAAAGCGTCGAAACGCAACCAAAACTCGAACATATATTGTTTGTACTCACCAAGTACAAACAAAATGAGCTCTTACTTATTTTCCGTCGCCACTATATCTTGGAGATATAGTGGCGAACTTTGAGCACATGAAAACAAAGTGCTCAAAATGTCGAAACTAAAATTGACGCCAAAATTCACCAATGGCTCAAATGGACTCGAACGAAAGTGATAATGAAAGTGGAGACTCGTTGCTACGACACCAAAAAGGAATTACGAGAAAAACTCGACAATGACGCGACACACAAACTCGACAAAGTGGCTTGAGCTTGAGATTCACCATGGTCTCTTCAACACAACCAAAACTCAATTCAATCTTAATAATTAAGGCATATCTCCAAACTGGCTTGCAACTCACACAAACAAATAACATACCATTGTAGAGGAGAGTCATGCCATTCCATTGCATCTCTCCCCAAGAGAAATGGATGGGAAATCTCAATTTACGGTTAGGTTGAAGTGACTACATGAAATGCATAAGATATGCATGCCATGCCTAATCTAACAATGGGGGGTAAAAGAAAAAGGCACCGTAAGGTGCCGGCAACGATGCCTAAGCTATCCCTATACTTTACCAGTTCATGGTCTCGCGATTTGGGTCGCCAGATCCCAACTGGCAGTTCGCCCGCGAATTGGCGCGACGCCGGTTCACCACCAGGCCGCTGCCAATATTTAACTTCTGTACCTATGCGAATTTAAGGCAAATTCGCATAGGTATCAACAGGGCAATGAATTCCCTAATGACTGATACGAAAGCGGCGGAAAAACACGCCGAGTTCCATGATATCCCTCCTGCAGGCTCAAGTCAAAAGTACAATGAAAAGAGAGGTTAAGGGGGGATGAAGGCTAATGATATCCCCTATCAAATCTCATCGTGTGGGCCTATAATAGCCTACACAAGGGGATGACGGGGGTCAGCACAAAGAGGAGTATGTGTCCCCATAACCGAGGATCAGGCGCAGGGCATGACGGAAACCAAACAAATAGTGGCCAAGAAAACGTTACCTTGTGGGAGCCTGAAGAACACCATGACCACCGCGGCTATACAAATGGGGGATGGACATGTGGTGCACAGCTGCGGGGACTGTGAAGTGGAGGTACCCATGGGTTCCCGAACTATCGCCCATCGGTTCTATGTGATGGACACTGAGGCCTTCGACTTTGTATTGAAGACTGACTCCTTCGTGCAGCACTCCCAGATAGAATCCCTGACGCTGCAAGCGCCCTACCTCCTCTACGTGGACCACGGCAGTGGCAGAGATTCCGTACCACTGGAGCAGTCGGAGCACACCTCGAGCTACCTGAGGGTATCGAAGGAGGAGCCCTCAAACATGATGGCGGCCTCCAAAACGGAGGACTATCAACTATTGGGGGAAGTCCTACACCAAGGTCTGAAGGAGTTGGGTTACTCTAGAGAAGACCTAAGTGTGGAGTTGTTCGCCAGCGACAAGCAACATGTCCTGGACCTTTACTGCAGCAAGGGGAAGAATTGCAGCTACGAATCTTACTGGCCCTCTTTCGGGATGGCCTACGGGAACCCCAGGTTCAGTGAACTGGGGAAGGTCTTGACCAAGGTGGCCTTGGAACGTTCCCGTATGGTCCTGTGTTCCCCCGATTGGGGAGCCCATGGGGGCAACGAGTACTGGCGAACCGTCCTGGACAGGCTGACTATCAGCTCCGATCGGTTACCTGATGAGGCCATCTACGTGCCTCTGGGGCGTAAGACGCCTATTGGGAAACCCGGATGGGGGAGCATGCTCAGCGTGGTGGACGGAGGTCTTACCTCCAGCCCCTGGAAGGACCTGGACCCGACTCTGGTCCAGGCTATACAACGAGAAAGCGATGGACTCGCCTTGGGTGACTTGAAGGATCAACTACGACCTCAAGATGCTATTGAGACTATACCCGGAGGGGATGAACACGTCGTGACTAACACCTACGCCCCCAACTATCCCTGCCATGTACCTGTGTGGACTATCCGAGCTCCCTAGCTCTATCCACTCAGATGACGAAACTGAGCACGACGCCTTCTTCGTGCAGACCTGTGTGGAGGAAGTGGAGAACGCCGAGTACGTCGCCCCACTGAAACCCCTACTCCCCATGAGGGTGGAAGACCCCTTGGACGAAGAGCTGGATCCCCGATCCAGGCTAAGGGAGTATGTGGACTCCAAGAGGAGGTTGGTGGCGAAAAAGCTATGCTACGCTAAGCCTACCCGCAGCTCATGGCCACTGAAGCAAGGACGTATGGGAGATTTATCCCAATTAAAGGAGGACCTCGAACAGAAGATCACCACCTGGCAAAGGGAGGTATATCTTAATCTCATGAAGAGCGTGTGGGGTGCCCATGTGAGGACCACAGAGGAGGACGACCTCTCGGAGGAATGTGTATGTGAACCCCCTCGAGCGTGCCTATGTTGCCATCGTCCACCGGAGATGGTTGAACGAGACCTACTTTATGCCTACCAAGGGTTGAAGGACACTACCAAGGGCGAAGAGTCGGTGGAGGATCACCTCCCGGAGTCTATTGCTCAGGGGGCAAGCAACTTACACTCTGACGAGGACATGGAGGACAAGATCAAGCTATTGGACCCGCGCGTGCAGACGCTTATAAGGACCTATCTGGAGGTGTTCGGGGAACTACCTCCCCCAGCCTCATCTGGTACAGATGGACCTCAAGCTGAATTCCGAATTCGTGGGTCACAAGATCCGGAGGAGACCCTATCCGGCTCCTAAAGAGCAGGGCGACGAGATTGAGCGACAGATACAAGAATGTACTGACGCTGGCCTAGTCCTGGAGTACAAGGACGGGGACTACCCCCAACACTGCAGCCCCTGTTTCCTGGTGGCTAAACCTGGGTCTACAGCCAAACGGGGGGTACTGGACTACGGAGAGCTGAACAAGAAAACGCTGAACCACTCATGGTCCATTCCTAATATGGAGTCTACCCTTGAGAAGATAGCCTCCTGTCGCTACAAGACCAAGATGGACAAGAGGAGCGGATTCCGGCAGGTGGACCTGACGCCCAACGCTCAGGAGCTACTAGCCTTCATCACCCCTCAGGGGAGGGTGTTCAAGTGGAAGGTCATGCCGTTTGGCGTGGCCAACGCACCCGCTCTACTCCAAGAGCTGATGAACAAGATCTTGTCCATCCTCCGAAGGTGACCTAAGGTGCGGGAACTCATATCCTGTGGGGCCCAGATGGAAGCCCACATCGACGATGTATGCCTCGGGACCAATACCCAGGAGGACCACCTAATCCTCTTGGGTGAGTTCTTTGCGGTCCGCCAAGAGAACCACACAGGAAACAACCTGGAGAAGTGTGAGTTCATGCAGGAGACCATGCAGTACCTGGGGTTTGACGTTGGCTATGGGTGGTGGACCCCAGCGGCCTCTAAGGCCAAACCCCTGATGGACGCTAAGGTACGACACGAAGACCCCAAGAAAGGACTTCATGATGTACGCAGTTTCATCCGGGCGTGCAACTTCTATCGCCGCCCCATCAAAAACTTCACCTACACCAGCGCCATTCTGACGGACCTGATCAAGAAGAGTACTACTTGGCGCTGGATCCCACAAGAGCAACAAGCGTTTGACGAGCTCACAGACAAGGTGGCCAACGCTAAGTGCTTGGGCGTGCCTAGGGCACAAGGGGATATTATCCTGCCGACTGACGCCAGCAATGTGGGCGGTGGTGGAACGTTGTTCCAATGGCAAGCACTAGAGAAGGAGGAGTTCGACTGGGCTATTTCCCAATGGGGGACTGAAGGTCTCAACCGAGATGGAACTCTCAAGCACAGCTACCCTGACGACAAGTGGGTCCTAGTACCTCTGGGCCACTGGAACTGGAAATGGAACCAGGCCAGGGGGAACTACTCCACCTATGAGCAGGAATTGCTCGCGGGTATGCTGGTTCTATCCCCACAAGCAGGACTGTTGGGGAGTAACCCTGTGGTCTGGCTGTGCGACCAAGAGCCGGTCCGCACTTTCCAGAAGGGTACCCCACCTGAGAAGGCCAAGCTGCGTCGCTGGTGGACCTATCTCAGCCAACTACGGCTGACGGTACACCATATCCTGGCAGTGAGGATCGAGTGTGCAGACTACATCAGCCGCAACAACTTCGACGCCCTGATTGGTGCCCGGTCTCAAGCGCTGGCTAAGGAGGCTTTCAGCCGTATGGACGTGCACTTGGACCTCAACATGACTATGATACGCCCCCTGGATGGACTCCAACAATCGGAGTACCTGACGGAGTTTGGGGATATCTACAAGCGCCTGGAGAAAAGCCTTGAACTTCTGCTGGGCAACCAAGATCAGTGGAAGAGGGACAAGAGCTACCTCTGGCACAAGGACCGCATCATCATACCCAGTGACAGAGTCCCAGCGCTGCTTGTCTGGACTGACGAGTCAAGCGGTCATGTGGGTGCTGACCGTACCCTGGGGTTATTCAAGCAGTGGTTCCACACTACGTGGACTGACAACCAACTGCGGAAAACCCTCCAGCCTATCGTGGACAAGTGCCCATGTAGGTCCTGCAAACCGGGGGATATCAGGGACAGGGGTCTCTACTCGACCCTGCCCATCCCTCACTGTGCTAACAGTGTTCTCTACGTGGACTACACGGAGATGCCAAAGTTCGGGGGCTATGACTTCGCCCTCGTGGTAACCTGTGAGTTGACCAGGTTTACCAGGGTGTTCCCATGTACCAAGCACATTACCGGGGAGGAGACTATCAAGATACTCCTGGAGGAGTGGTTTCGCGTCTATGGGGCGCCCAAAGAGATCCACTCCGATGAGGACGTACGAGTACGCTCAGATACCGGCTGGTACAAGAGGGTCCTGAGATCCCTCAATGTCCAGGTGTCTACGGGGATCCCCTACTCTCACACGAGCAACCCCCTATGTGAGCGACAGATTCGTGTCCTCAAGGAGAATGTAAGGATATGGTGCAAAACTGAGCGCACCAGAGACTGGGTGAGACTACTCCCCGTCATATCCTTGATGATGAACTCCCAAGAGAGTTCGGTTACTGGCTACTCGCCCCATGAGCTATTCCTAGGGCGCCCGGCGTGGTTTCATACATGCCCCCTATCCAGAAGACACCCATTCTTCTGTGGGTGAGTGGGTCCGAGAGCAACAAGCGAAGGTGGACAAGGCCAAGGCTATGCTCCAGAGACTGAGGGAGCGTCAGTGGAACAAGAAGAACAAGCACTGAGTACCCGCCACCTACCAAGAGGGGGACTGGGTGCTGGTGCACCACAGCCAACTACCAGCCTTGCCACGCTCTACCAGCAATGACCCATACTTCAGGCCCTACAAGATTCTATCTGTGGATGGACACCGTATAACCGTGGGGTGTTCTCCCCGTCTAGGGGGGACCCTGGTGTGCGCTGCTCAACACCTGAAGCGCTACTATGATCTTGAAGATCTCTGTGGGGAAGAGTGCGAGCTGAACGACGGGGAAATCGCCGCCCTAGACCTACAAGGGGCTGCCAGCCCTATGGACGTTGAAGGGGAACTCCCCGACACGAACGCCGAGGAGATGGCTAAGGAGGGCTTCTATCTGGTAGAGTCTGTACTACGCCACCGCGATCGCCAGGGTTGGCGCTTCCTCACCCTCTGGGAAGGGTTTGGAGGCAAAGAGGCCACCTGGGAGCCCTTCTCTGCGTTTGTTCTACCTGAGGGACACCTAACCTCAGTTCTGGTAGACTACTTGTCCCAGAACAACCTTGGTGAGTTGCTGAGGCTCGCTGAGATTCTTGCCTCCAAGACTAAAGCTAGGGACTGAACCTTACCCTTACCTGCCTAAGCGTATGTGTGAGTGTGCTATTCCTAAGGTCCTGAGAGCAAGCCGCAGAAGTGGTGTCCTAATTATACCGAAGTCTGCACGCTTGCTAAGCCTGGAGGGTTGTCTTACCGATGCCACGGGGTACGCCCCGGGTCTCCCCTCCCCCAAGCGCCAAATTTCTGTGCTGGCGCAAAACCTTGGGGGAATACGCAGCGTACTAATCCAGGTATTGTTTGCCCTACCTATCTGTCTACTACAGGGAGGGGTGGCCAAAGCTATGAATGCTTGAAAACGCCTATTTGCTGAATGGCCAAAGTCTAGCCTGACCACTGCCACAGCCCACCATCCCCGCTAAAGTTGCAGGAAACGGGTGGGGAAGTGACAAACGCACTACAGGTCCTACACACCCCACAGTGGCACCATCCTGGTGGGCGAGCACTTCTGCAACCCGCTCAAGCCCCCACTCAGGACTACCACTCCTACACGCACGCTCTACTGCGTGGCGTTGAAGATGAAGACAAGAGCCCTAGCGGCTCACCTGTGAGATTGCAAGAAGACACAGAGCTACTAAGCGTCTGTGGCCTAACAGGGACGGCTTGGGACTGCACCAGTTCACCCTGACCTTCCCACCTGAAGAGCAAAGGCGGATGAAGGAGCGTTTGCAGCGGAGGAACCAAGACCATCTCCACGTATTATACGCTTCTCAGATGGCCCTATAATACGCTGTCCACAAACGCCCCTATCAAGCAAGCAAGCTTAAGAAGCTCCACCAGTTCTCTTATAGAACGTGGGGTGGAGCCCCTGGGTAACCTAAACAAGGTTTACCATGCGCATTTCGCGTGGCCTACCCTTTAATGCGTCTGTGAATGCACGAGCATGCACGAGTTTTCCATCAACCACCGTTTTCCCTCCTAATCATACCAACAATCACGAACTCCACCAGGGGGTGGCCCCACCTGGGCTTACCTACCTTACTCACCGCTGGAGAGTGAAGCAAGGTGAAGGAAATGCGAGAGAAAAAGCGCGAAACGACGCTATGCACTTGTGTGTATGTCTAATCACCCTGGACTTACCTCTGATCATCTGCAATCTTTCTAATCTATCCCTCTATCGTTTGTTAGCGCTGCTACAAGGCACGCTCACGGAGACACGAGACGAGCAATTTGCATGCTGCATATGAGACGAGCACACCTGTGGTTTATACCTGATTCATTGAAGTCCTTCTGTTGATTTTTGAAATCTTGAATGTTGAATTCTTACTGTCAATGTGGGTTTCATCTTTATGTTAGTCTATTTATGTGTGTTTCGTCATTTTCGTCATTCTGCGTAACATACTTTTATAATCTTATTAATCCTATATTTTCTGGCGCTTCGCTAGGAGCCGCTCCTGCGCGCCGCCCTTTTCTGCTTAAGAATTTCTTGATTATAAAAATCAAGAGATGACTACAAATTCTATAAAAATGTGCATCTGATGCACAATTGGATTCTGTCCAGGTGTGTGCCTTCAGAAAAATTCTAGGCCGTCATTTGACGGATTTAGGTGTTGTCGCTTCGCGTTTGCGTGGATTTGTCCCTCATCCTCCCATTCCTCTGTTTTACAGACCTCCTCGCCAAGCCTCGTTGAGTAGGCCGCTGTTCGGGCCAAAAAGCAGCAGCAGGAGACTGAACCAGAATCAAGACCCCTCCAAGGGGCAATTCTAATGAAATCAGCGCACCCTCGCACCAGTACCAGGACAGGTGTCTCCATCAGGTTCAATGAGACTTGGGTCGAGCGTGCTATGAGAGTCTGGCGTTGGGTTGTGTTACGCTGGAGCTTGGAGGGAGGGATGCAATGCATATGGTCTTGGCATGCCCTACCCTAACGCCACCAAGCCACAGGAACCCCGGCAGCGCCAGGAGCGCTGAGTTCTCTGTTGGAGATTGTCATCAACAATGCAGCAAGAGTCGCTGGCCATGGTAAAGCGCTCCTTTCCAGTGTTAGGGAAGCTATAGGTATTTTAAAGTAGGTGTGGAAACCAAGGAAAGGCCAAGAAAAAATCCCGTTTTCCTGAAAATGCGACAGTGGTGGCCACCACAGCAAAAGGGGGGAGTAAGAAAAAGTGCTTTTCCAATGCTTTAGGGTATACGTTACTTGTATTAGAGGTGCTCTAGGCACTCATGTATTTTCATCTTCGTATTGGCCCAACCAAAAAGGCTGATAACACATTTTGACCTACGGAACCAAACACTAAATCAGGATGTTGTGTGGACCCCTTAATCCCCAAGCTATAGGCACTAAAACATCGTTTCCTGGGTGACTGAGGCACTGATATACTGAAGGCAGAGCCTATGAATTTATCTATTTTTTCTCATGAATTCTTAGCTATCCTAGTGGTATGCACCCTAGGGGGCTGGGGCACCTCTTTTTTGAGAGGTCCTTGGTTCAATACCCAGTCAGCCTAGCTAAGTAGAATTATCCCATGTGACATGGCAGTGAACTCAGCGCCACAAGCCATGCCACCTCAGCATCTATGGGACCCAAAATAAAAGAGTGCACATCTCAAGATGGCACTCTGGATGAGAATGAGCCCTCGGGGCAGTTTTCCAATCAGTTTTTCTCAAACATGTAAAATATTTCATCCTGAGTTGCAATATATGCTAATTGCTGTGGTCTCTTGGTGATAGTTGTCTTTATCTAACTCTTTGTGACTGCAGTCCCTCATGCTTTGATGCTGTTTATCTTCTACTTGCTTATCTCTGGCTTTGGTTATCCTGGATTGGTTGTATTTCAACAATAAAACATTTTCCTCATCAAAAACAAGCAGCAGGAACCCTACACCAGCAGCAAGCAGCAGGAGAGGCACAACAAAAACACAGTGTTGAAATCACTATAAAACGTTCTGAAACAAAATAGATGATTTTATGTGAAAACTGGCATGACTCAGGCCTCCAAGATAGCACCAAGCACTTCATGTGCACTTTGTTTGATAAAATGGAGTTGGTTAGAAATCTTTGGGCAAAGGGGTTGGGCCAGACACAGGATATGGCTTGGCCAGCATGGCCAAGCAACTGAATTCAGAATCAGTGAAAACGTAGTACCACAATAAGTGGTAGAAACAATTCAGTTTAGGGGTCTGGAGGTGGGGGACCGGTAGGCTTAACCTACAAGGCCCTAGGCAAGAAGTGCCTACTTTATTTCGGTATTACCTCCATGAAGGAAGATACCTCCGCTCACTTGAGTGGTAGGGGTGAACTTCATGGGGGGCTAGGATTATAAGCCTAGTTACTTTGGGGAAGTGTACTTCAAGCTTCAAAAGAGTGATAAAAATGATTAAGTGTTAGTCTCAACATAAACAAAAGGTTTTAGGGGGGGCTTGGCCTGGATCAAGTACCCCACGAAAGACATGGCAGTGACGTGTTCTTACTCTCCCCTGGAGTACTAGTTGATCAAGCTAGTGGGACCAAGGAAAACGGCTCAAATCTCCCCAAAATTACCTCAGAAAATGCATCAAACCAGCCAATGACACTCCCATCAGCTCATAGAAGCTTATCACACTGTAGGTACCCTTGAAAAACACTGTAATGTACCGTGAATGATGCCCCTTTGATGGAGCATTCCTCAAAAGTCGCCAGCGTGCGGCGAATACTTTTGGTAAAAATTTGGGCATAGTGGGGTTTGAACCCAGGACTCCCTCCCTAGAGCACACATGCTTGCCCACCTGGGTACAGTCGAACGCTCTAATGCGGACGGCGATCGCTGTATAAACAGCGTTCTAGTAAACGTCTTGACCAAGGGCCAGGGCGGAGCAATACTCCCGATGGAGGGCGCAAAACTCCAAGAGCGGAAAAAAACAGAAAATGGAACCAGCAGGGAGTGAATCCTGTGGTTTAGGGAAAGGGGTAGCTATTTAAGAAGTCTAATCGCTAAAATCTGATGAAAAGATCGTGAGAAATCGTCACTTATAGTCCAAAACCTAAAGTCGCAGACAAGCGCAACAGGAGCGCACTCCCAAAAAGAGTTGCGCAAGCGTAATTGGCTCCTAGAAAAGAAGGTATGAGCCGTGGTTTTTAAAGCTTTTAAAACAATTGTTTGCACAGTTGCAAGAAAACGTTTTATGAAACTTAGGAAGAAATTTTGAACAGAGACCCACACAACAGAGCAGGTGGACAACCCACCTGTCAGGTATGTTAGTGTCATGTCACACGCATGCATTGCGTCCGTGTTGTTAGTTTCGTTCAAACGCTAGGGTTGTCACCGCTGCGTTCGTTGGGGGTTTGAGCGTTCACTTCCCTTGCTCTGCACAGGTCAAAACAGGAATGAAAGGTATGTTAGACGAATGGAGCACGCAGCGCGCACGTAGGGTTAGAGTATGCCCTGCTCGCGATGCATGTGCCTAATCTAGGCATTCAGACGTTACGGCGCTTTCCCTGTGCATCCCTCCACCGTTATTTCTCTTCACAGGTCAAAAAAGAAAGTGCTTGCTCGTGCTTGTCTCGCCGTTGCGTTAAAATAGGGTTGCTTAAAACGCTTAGGCTTCGTTTTGCGCTGTGCAGTTGCTCGCCATTCCCTCTCCTTCTCCTGTAGGAAGCAAGGTAAGACGCACAAGCATGACACACACGATGCATGAATCACTTAGGGTTGTTTATACCTTGCCGTAGGGTTGTTTAAACGCTTACGGTTGTCCTTGCGTTCGCTGTCCTTCGGCATTCACATGCTGCGTGGTGAGTAAGGTAGGTAAGCCCAGGAGGAGCTCAAGTCCTGGTTGAGTTTCGTGAAGACTGGTCAAATGGGGTTGGAGTTAAAAAAAAAAAGAATGTTGTTGATCGCCTCCCTTCCCTGCATACACATGATGAATTAAACTTAAAGTTAAAGGGCTTGAGGCCACGCGCTGTGCACACGGTATAACCGTTGTTTACGCTACCCAGGGCTCCGCCCTACCTTCTATAAGAGAACGGGCGGAGTCCTTAAGCTTGCTTGCTTGCAGGACGGTTAGAGGACAACGTATTATTTTCTACCCTAAGACCTGTATAATACAGCGAGGGTAGTTAGGTTCCTCAGCCGCTAACCGTCCTTCATCGGCCTTTGCTCTCAGGTCGGAAGGGGTCAAGGGTGAAGTGGTGCAGCAGCAGTTGCCTTCGGCAGACTTTGGATTTTTCGCCCACGCTCAAAAGGGCGCAGACCGCACAAACAAAATTCGTCAGTGAACGACTTCTTCATGCACAACCCTTATCACACGCCGTGCACACGGCACTCCTTCCCTGCAAGCCCTGTCAGGGAAATGCGCGAGGGCTTCCCTGGCAGGCCACAGTTGCCCAGCGGCGCTGTGTTCGCTTGTACTTTCACAGGGGAGCCAACAGGGCTCGTGACTTGTTCGCCGTGGCCATTTAGTAGCGTGTGTAGGGGTTAGGGTCAGCAAGCCTGGCTGGGACTGAGTGCGGTTGTGCTCACCCTGCCTTCGAAGGCTGGTGCTGGCATTGATGAGTGTAGTGTAGTAGTGTCTCCTGCTCCGCGAGCTTTTCCGCGCGGGCAGGGGAGTGCGTTAGCTTTTGGGCTTTAGAAAAATGGGCATTTTGTATGCCCTCAGCACACTTGGCTACCCCTCCCCTCTAATAGGTAGGGCTTTTGCCGTCTTCTCCAAAGTATAGGCGCCAGCACAGAAATTGGGCGCCATAGGAGTGGTAATAGTGCCTGATTAGGACCTTCACTCCGAAGTCAGCGAAGCCTGCTTCGCAGGAGCCACGCCGGGGAGTGAGATGAGACACACACAGACATGCGTAGCACACTTAGGGGTATAATAACACCGCCAAGAAGGGTATGACCCCATGGGTCTGGACCAATTAGGGGTCCTAACTGTGGGCATGCTTGTCCCCAAGGAGGGTGGACACACCTTGCTTCACAACACCTTGCTTGTCATCCTTCCCTGGAGTAGGAAGCCACCGCTCTTCGTTGGCTCCCCAAGGTCATAACATTAGGGCAGATTCCATGCAACACGTGGTCAACAAGGCACACACTCGCTGGCCGGCTGCAAACCTGATAAGTGGCCATCTGGTCCACGCTGGTAACCACAGGCATGGGACTGCAGGGCACAACCAGGGCAGGAGCAGGGCTCCGCAAGCAGCAAATGTGTAGGTGTCTGGAGCGCCGAACCCGATTGAGGGTGGGAGTTAGTGAATTCACCGTAACTGGAGCTCTACAGGAGTCCTGAGCCTGTCCTGGAACACTGAGTAGGCCTAGCTGTCTGCACAAGAGTGCCCACCACCCCTGGGAGGTTAGAAAACAGTGGGGGTAGCGAGTAAAGGGCCTCAACTGTGAGTCTCAATCCGAGGGGAATCCGTTCACGTAGGCCAGCGTGCTCAGGTGATCCGGAGTTGAGGTGGTCGTATGGAGGTAGGCGGCCCGGACCGAACCAACTCCACGGGTACCTAGTCCAGCCGTGGCCGCGTTCTTGGTACTACACTGCACGGAGAATGTGTGGTGGCAGGCTGGGGCGGTAGGACGCACCGACCATTGGGCTGCTGGGGTGTTCCGACGATCGTCAGTGTTGCTTCTCTATTGGTGCGGGGGAGGTGTACCTTCGGGGGGAACCAATACTCCTGCAGGAGTGGCCCGAAGGAGACTGTCAACGGGGGGAGGGGATGTCTGCGGTATACCACCGCCTCTTGAAGCTTGCAACATCCTCAGTTTGGTTAGGCACAGTAAATAGATAGGCACAAGGAGATTAGTTTGTCTTCTTCCGCTGGGACAGAGTGTCAGCACGGGTTAGTAGCTGTCCCTCCTTGTTCTCAACGAGGTAGGAACAAAGAATGGCGTTCATGCTCACATGTGGCTGTATAAAGGCGGACATGGGCTCCCAGGTTGCCTGAGATAGCCCATATCCGTCCCACAGGGTAAGGAAGCTCCAGCCCCGTTTATACTTGTGGCGTGCAATACCTGCAACCACGTAGTCGCCATTGAATGCCATCTCAATGGCAGTGATTTCTTCGAGTTCGTCTGCCTCCTCAGGGCTGGCAGGGTTCTCTAGGTCCATGCGCTCGACCTCTCTGTCAGACAGACGCCACTCGTCCGAGGACAGGTCGTCAGGCGAGTGGCAATGTCTCAGCTGCTTAGGTGCACAAAGCAACTTTCCACCTAGGCGGGGACTGCACCTCACATGAATCCTGGATCCATCTATCTTTGAAATGCGGTAAGGCCCAAAATAGGTGTCCTGCAGACAGTTGCGGCGCCAAGTGGGCAATTGCGAGTGGTGTACGAGCACAAGAGTGAAATGAAGCCCCACAGCATACCTTGTACTTTATTTTGAATTGTTTTGAGCCTGTCTTCAGTGCCGCAGATTGAGTGCTGAACCTTCGCTTGATTGCCGGCATCCTTGTTGAGCCACTCCGACACTTGAATCGCATCCTTCAACTTCATGAATGCCTGTCTTCAGCGCGTTATATAATGTGCCATCCCATATCCGCTCAACTCCGGGTTCGCCAGTTGGTCCTGCAGTGCAAAGGCAACATGTACAAGAGCAGATTCAGATCATCATCCATCATTCAATCATTCATCATGTATCATGTGTCATGTGTCATGTGTCATGCGTCATGCATCATGCATCATGACATGCCGGCGCCCTGGCATGTGTTTTTCACATTCCAACCCAAAACCTCACTTTCACTCAAAAGTAACTCAACCACAACCCCACTCTAATGGGTTCCTAGGAAAGTTAGGCTATTCATTTTTCACACCTCTTTGAATTTGGTTGATCACATTTTTGGGATGCATGATTGTCATGTATGTCATGCATGCTCCACCGAATGTGTGGGTGATACCACACATACTACCTTCGAAGGTGTCCCTGACCCCTACAGGACCTTTATTTACACTACAACCTTTTCTCAAGGTTGTCCCCACTTCTTCATGTATTTGAATCCCTATTTGGTGGGTCCCAAGCATGTTTCATGTACTATGGGATCCTAAGAATATACCTAGGCCTAAGCGAAGCCCGGAACACGAGAGGAGAGAAGAGAGATACATAGAGGAGAGGCGCCTGGAGGCGACACTAGGGAGCGCGTGGTGCTTCCTAGGTGAGTCCTAACATCTTGTATTTTGAGTACTCAAGGGGGAGTTGTAGAGTGAGAGTGGAAGAGAGATAAAGAGTGAAGATGAGTGCAAATATGATTGTGTTTCATAGTTCCTTTTTGCTATGGAATGAAGTGGAAGACTAAAACTCTATGAGCCCATTACTTTGTTGTTGTTGAGGAGGGTGCACAATCTGACTGGTAGCAGACAGTTCCTGCTCTGCTTAAATCCAGTACATATTGGATTTAATTTAGATTTAATTCCAGTTTGAAAAATTAGTAAGGGACGGAGAAGATTTGCTGAACTCAAAGAAAATTGAGTGTGAAAAATTGAGATGGACCCTGAGAGAAATCCTGGCAGCCGAGAAGCTACGGGCGCTTCCGAAAACGACGTGCAAGTCTTGATGCTTGTCTCCGACGAGGAACTAGTTGCGCCTACCATGGCCGGGTCTGGAACCCCAGAAGTACCTCTTGACGGATCTCGATTCGAAGCCTATCGTTTTCCTGCGCCTATGTGTCATGAGTATGCTGATGCTGTGCCCCCACGTCCAGAGCATTCAGCGAGTAGCATGACCAAAGCTATGGAAGTCCTATCGTTGCTGAACCAGAGTGGTTGGTTGCAACAGATGGTGCAAGAAATGGAACACCATGATGGTTCATTTACCCATGCTCCACAGACTCCTGAGTCGGGGATCCCATCGTCTTCGACTAATCCTTTCCAATCCGTGCCCTGGCGTTCTAATGTGACTTACGCCACTGCGCCTCAACCACCTATCCATGGAGAACCTATTGTACATGGAGTGCCTACCGGAGGTCCTGGGCCTAAGTGTTTCTTGGAGCCTCACGCTCCCAAAGGGCCTCAAGTTTTCGAAGCCTCTCCTTCTTCGGAAGAGAGCACTATCCTTTTGTCGACCTTGCAACAACTCAAGGGCCGTCTTGAAAACTTAGAAAATAGGACTAGTGCTAACTTGACCACTAACCCATGTGTACCTTATCACCCCTCTCCTCTAACCAGAGTGTGCACCAGGCTTGCCGGTGTGCTTCCCGGAGTCAAGTCGCCCTTGTACCCCGTACGAAAGTACCCAAACCTGTTGCGTGCTTCACCACTACCTACAAAGTTTACACCCTGGACCAAGCCCTCGCCCTAGGACTCGGTCCGCTAGCGCCTATGGCGCTACTCCCCCACCCCACACAACCGTTGCGGCGTACCGGTAGAGGAACCAAAGCCTTTTTCGAACCCCAAACCGAAACCAAACCACCCAGGTTGTCGGGTAAGGACCTCAGCGTTTACGCTGAAGATTTTTTGAAGTTCTTGAGGTCGACGGGGCAAGAAGACCTCAACGAAAGAGCCGAAGCGGACCTTGTTATCAACCGTTGTGATAACAAGGACGTGAAAGAAGTGGTTTCGGGGGCACTTAAGAAAAATGACTCTTGGGTAAGGTTCCTTATCACGCTCGAGAAGCTCTAACCCACCTAGGTCACAGACCCAGAGCTTATTCAAGAGATAGAGTGTATCCCTCGGTTGAAGGAATACCGGACAACCGCGGACATAGCCCAATACGTCCAAACATCTACTACGCTTACGGAACAATTGGCTACGTCCTACTACAGCAACCCCAAAGCCCTCCTACACCTCCTACCCCGTGTTCCTCCAAAAACCATGGACGAAAGACGGGCTACTCCCGAGAGGTTATCTAGGATACACACTTTCAACTCTCTCGTTGACCTCCTCTATGAGTTGGCGCTTCAAAGAACGTCGGACGCTACGCTCAAGAACTTGCACTCTATGGCGCAACTCAAGTTGCTAGACAGCAACGCCAACGCCAACGCCAACGGCAACAAGGATCAAGAGGAAGTCTTTGCCCTGTCGTTATGTGAGGAGTGCTTTGTGGCCTTTCAACAAGCACGAGGACAAGGAAAAGGCAACGGCAACCATGGTGGTGGTGGTTGTGGCCGTGGAGGTGGTGGTCGTGGCAAAGGTCGAGGCCAAGGAGAATGGTATTGGCGAAGGCAAGTCGAAGAGGACAACTCTGAAGCGCCCAAGTTTTTCGCCACCCCGTTTTGCCCTAATTGCCGGACAAAGCACAACTTCCGAGACAAAGCGTGGCAAGAGGGCCTTGACTCTCGTAAAGAAGACAAAAGACAAACGAAGAAAGGTCAAGGCTAAGGAGGAAAGGACCACGCGAAAGGAGGCTCGAAAGAAGAAGAAAAAGGCAGTGGAGGAAACGCGAGCGGGGGAAAGGCGAACGAAGGAAAAGGAGGCAAAGAAAAAAGTGACGACAAAGGGAAGCCTCTGGAAAAGAAACCCTTGGAAGAGTTGTCGGAAGATGAGCGGGAAAAGAAGCGTAAGAGAGTTCTCAGGCTCGCAAGGCAAGCGAAACCTTCTAGCGGCAGAGACTCAGGGGAAAGCCTAGGTGGGCACCGAGACGCGGCGAGGAATTGCTACCTATTGAGGGTCGCTATGAATTGTGTATGGCTGGACGCATACCTTGATACCCGCGCTACAATCTCCCTAGTCTCCTGTAGGTTTGTCCGCTACGACAACCTAGTTCCCATAAATTTTTGTGCGGTGAAAACGGGAGAAGGGGTAATCACTCTCAACGAAGGCGAGATACAAGAAGACGTACAAGTGGGAGACCGAAAAGTACTTCAAAAGTTTCAAGCGATCGACACCGACGCCTTTGAGCCGTATTGCAGACGGATTTCTTTGCGCAAAACGAATGGATGAAATATTTATCGCTCCAAGAGCCCACTCACTTGTTGGTTGTGAACAAAGAGCACGAATGGGAAGCAATACCCAGCAAGAAGACAAAATGTCCAAGACCTACGCTCAAGACACTCAACAGGTTTCCGTTCACACTCGATAGCGAGGTCAAGTATGAGAGTATCCTCGCTACCTTGAGCCTACACCAAAGGGAGAACTACACTCTTGACTCCGCCGCCAACCGTGACGCGTTTCGAGAACTTGGCCTTAACCCGAACATGTGTAGCGCCGACTTTGTCGAACTCTTCGCGTCCAAAGAGAACGCCGACGCGGAGTACTTTTGTACTCCCAAGACAAACAACACGTGGTGGTATGATTGGGGATCGTTGGGAGCTTTGAGGATGCTCTACGCAAACACCCCTTTCTCAAAAATACTCCACACGTTGGTGAAAGTCTATATGGACCAAGCTACGGTCGCTTTGGTTATTCTTGAAGGGAAGAAGTGGGAAGAAAAAGAAAAACTATGGGGGCCTTTACTCGAAAAGGTGACGGTGACAAAGTTGCTCTTACCTGAGGTTCCTCTTTAACGACTTCACCCAAAAGAAGAGGGTTGGCCAAAGCCCTGTTGGCGAACCGCTATGTACCTAGTCTCGGGGAAGAACGTGTCCTCTAACCCCATGGAAAACGTGTCCGAGGGGATAAAGAAGTTTGTGCTAAAGCACGACCGTGGGTACGGAAAAGATGAGAGGATGAACAAGTTTCCGGACGTGGAAGAGAGCAAGGAGGAGCGCAACGTCGAGACACCTAAGTTTCAAGTCGAAGAAGTGGTTCAAGAAAGTCGGAAAGAGGCAAGAGAAACTCAAGAAGAGAGCGAAGAAACGCCCGATGAAAGCAGAAGTATATCCGAAGCTCCTTCCGAGTCAACTATACCCCTTTCGAACGACTCCTACACCACTTTGGACTACGACAACTCGGTGGCCAACCTGTTCTTGGAAGAAGTAGAACCTCTTGAGGCTCCTTCGACCCCTTCCGAAACTCCCAACCCCGAAAAACTTCTTTCACACGTTTCCGTAGCACTTTATTCGATGACGAGCGAAGAAGACGAACGAGAACTCCGTCTCCTACACGCCCGCCCGAGTAAGAAGTTGTTCCCTTCCTCAAAAGCAGATTTGGAAGAAACTCGTCTCCTTCTACTGAATCAAAGTGACAGACTCCAAAAACTGGAGTTAAAAGAAAAATGGAAGAGCATGGTCTACCTAGACGAGTACGACGGAGAAGAGGGGATGTATTTTGATGTCGGCGAGGAATTGGTCTCTACGGTCATGCTTCAGAAACTACACGAAGCATTGGAACAAGGGGAACAAGAAATTGAAGGAGAAGAAGAAAGGAATGAAGAAAGAAAAGATCAATTACGCCAGAAAGACATCAAGAGGCTAAGAAGGAAAGGCAAAGAAAGAAAGAAAATTGACCACTAAGAGAGTCAGATGATTTTGGACCCAAAACAGGTCCTAGTCCTCAAGAAATTGAAGGAGCAAGATGAAAAATCTAAGAAACAAGAATTAGGTGCGTCCCATCTACACGCATCTGAAGACCTCAAGATTTCGCTCGACAAAATGGACGTTGATGAGAGGATCAATAAAATCATCCTGCATTTCTGTGACATTTTTTGTCGGTTACATCCACCTGGATCGGTGAAGAAACTCGTGACAATGGACCTGGAACTAAGAGAAGAATTTCTCAAAGATCGAGTTCGATGTCGACCGTACCCAGCATCAAAAGATGACGTGGCTGAGATTACTCGCCAAATCAAAGAATGGGTGGAGGCCGGTTTGGTCTACGAGTACAAAAAGACGGACTATCGTAAGCATCGCAGTCCATGCTTCCTGGTAGCTAAACCAGGGAGCACTGCAAAAAAATTGGTGGTCGACTACAAAAAGGTCAACCAGAAAAAAAACTGCACAGCGGTTCGCTGCCCCTGATGAAGAATACCGTGGAAACCGCTGCTGGATGCAGATACCAGACTAAAATGGACAAGCGGTCAGGCTTCTGGCAAATTGACCTAACGGAGCGTGCCACAGGACGTCCCCTTGGTAAGAGCTTCCCCCTGCATTGTCAAAGAAGGCATCCCGAGCTCGCGAAGATACCTACCTACCTGACTTGATTCATCAGCTCCTGGACCAACGCCGGGGCGTTAGCAATACCAAATGGCATTACCTGCCATTTGTAGACCCGTCCATCCAGAGCACTGAATGCCGCCCTCCCACTGCCCCAGGTCAGGTGCCTCTTAAGCCGCTCCTGCAGGTGCTTGGGAAGGCAGTGTCGCGCCCACCCGGTCCAGGTGTCCCGGGTGGGAGGGTGTCCCCAGATGTGTCCGTGGGTAGGGTCGCATGCCCCCTCCTGTGGGCGGCAGCTCTGGGGACTGCGAGGCCGTATGGAGTATCTCTCACCACAAGGGGTATTGCTCCCGCGAGTCTACGGTACGACCGCCTCACCCCTGTGGCTCGAGTAGCGGGGCCCGGCTGCTTGGCCGGCGGCCCCCTCCTGGGCTGTGTGCCGGCACGCCTGTCATTAGTTGCTTCCATGGCTCCGGGCGACGTTTGCCATGGTCCCCGATGCAGCCTGGCCTGGCTCGGACCAGTGGCCTTGGAGTACCGCTCCTGCCACTGGCCCGATTGGTTGGCTGGGTCGCCCCAGTGCGTCCGACCCTGGGGCTGTAGACCGTTGCGTCCTGTCCCTTTGCTGCCCTCGGTGCATGTGCGTGTGCAGTGTCCTGGCCCACTTGCTGCCTGTTCACCGGTGCGCACGCTGTGTGCTATTTGCGTGTGCTGTTGGTGGTTGCGTCCCTCCTCCTCCCCCCCCCTACTTTTCTTTTCTTTTCCTTTTTTTTTTGCCCTGTATTTGTTTTGTTCTGTTTTGCTTTTTGTTTTTGAAAATGGAAAATGGGCCGCGTGCACACTGCAGGCACAGGCATGGGCAACTGGGGCAGCGGTGTAATAGTGTTGTGTTCTCCAGTGTGCGTAGTCGGTGCTTTGTCGGCGGCCGCGCCCTAGGGGCACGGCTCGCACGTCTTGATGTACACGGGTACGGGTCAGGGTGGGTTTGGTTAGTTGCCTCTTTGCGTTTGGTGCTGGCTTGTTAGGCTTCTTTGTGGGCTGTGGGTGTGGGTTGTCGTTACTGTGCTCCCTCGGCGGGCAGGGTTAGGGGTCCAGGGTTATAGGTTACGGGGTGCGGCTGGGGTTCAACTCGTGATGAAGCTTCGGCTGGGGCTGGGCGGTTGTGGCGAGTTAGGCGGATTTGACGGCCGCGGGCTTGGGTTCAGCGCCGTTGGGTGTAGCGGTGCCCGTTGGCGTGCGCGTTGGCGTCCATCGGCTTCCGGTTCGCTTGGTCTCTTCTGGACAGGGTTCGGCGCTGCTGGCCGGGGGGTCGGGCACGTGGTGCTGTGTGGCGCGCAGGGCTCCCGGGGTGCTGTGGGTGCTGCGGGTGTCTGTGTGTCGACGCTTGCGGGGTGGCGAGGGGGTGTGTGTGCGCGGGGTCGGGCTAGGGGTCATGTTCCACAGGCGCCTGCCCTCTCGTCGCGTCTCCTGGAGGGTCTCCCGCAGGTGCCTGAGGACATATGGGTGGTCCTGGGGCGCAGGGAGGCTGCTGGGGTCGTCTCGCTGGGGGTGGAGCGCATCTGCCAGCATGGCTTCCCATGCGGCCTGTGCCATCCACCCCCCCGCCGGCTGGAGGCGGCAGTTCTCCACCGACCCCTTGCGGGGCCGGTGGACCAGGCCCTCGAGGGAGGGCTCTGCCCGGGCCCACTTTCGCAGCTCCGGGGGCTGCTTGTGGGTCCAGCGCTGCCATCACGGTCCCTGGGCAGGGCCGTGGCCTTTTGCGGAGGAGTGGGCGTGGGTGGGTGTTGTGGGGTCATGGGGACTGGTGGCGGTGGCGGGCCCGGGGGAGTTCTCGTAGTCCTGTGCCGTGGGGTGCGAGGGGAGCGGGGTCGCGGGCGGATGTGGATTCCGTGGGCCCGTGGGTACGCGCGCACGGTCTCCGCCTCGGGGTTTGGTTCGGATTCGCGGTGGCGGCAGTAGCGGGGCATCTGCTGGATGTGGCCTGGCATCGAGGGTTGGTGGGGGGGCCGGGACGCTGCTTGTGGACCCTGGTGCTGTTTTGGTCTGGTCGGGGGTGGTCCGGGCCCCTGGGGTGCGGGCTTTGAGGGCTGGTGTGACGAGGCGTGTCACGCCTCGGCCGCGGCGCGCTCCGCCATGAAGATGGTGGCGGAGGCGTCAGTGACGGTAGGGCGGCACCGTGCTTGGCGCTGCTGCTGCCGGGTCAGGGATGGCTGGGGCGGGAGGTCGTAGAGGACGTCCTCGGGGGGTCGGGCTCGCGCTGTCGTCGTGGCGCCGGGCTCTGGCTTGGGCTTGGGTTTGGCTGCGGCCTGAGGCCATGGTGCGCCGACGGGTTTGGGTGGCTGCTTGGCGGCGGTCTTCAGTTTTGGCCGGGCTGCGGGCACGGGCTTCCCTGGGGGTTGAGCCTTGGCAGCGGCGGGGTTGCTCGCGGTGGGGACGGGTTTGGGGGCCCGTTGGGGAGGCTTTCCCCGCGGCTTGGGGGGTGGTGTGCTGGACGAGGACGTGGTGGTGGTGGCGGATGAGGTGGTTGTGGTGGTGGGCTGCGGGTGGTTGTGCAGTCGGAGGCGGAAGAGAGGGCTGTGGGGGACGGCGGGGGGTCCTGGGCGGCGGGGGCGGGCGTCGGATGCTGAGTCCTGTGAGTAATGAGGACGAGGGTGCGGATTCGGGCACCGGTGCGTGCGTACGCTTTCCCTGGAGACCTGCGTGCGTGCCGGTGCAGGTGTACGTGGCGGTGTGGTGGCGTTGTCTCGGCTGTGCGGGTACGTGGGTTATCCGGGGGGGGGTCCACCTCCGCTCCAGGATGTGTGGTTGCGTTTGCTGGAGGTAGTCGAGGGTGCTGAAGAAGCATCGCTGGATGCCGGGCATGTCCTCCTCTGTGAGTTAGGGGTAGTTTTGTGTGGGGGTGTCTGGGCCCGGCCACAGCAGCACCATGAGGCGGGCTGCCACCATGTACGGGCAGAGCTGTAGGGTGTTGGGGCACGGGGGGGTGGGTCCCCTGCGGTTCGGGAGGCCCTCCCTCTGCTGGGGGCGCAGCGTGACCTTTCATAGCCACCGGTCCCTGCGGATCTCTCAGGTCTGTTGGGACCACTTAACAAGGCAATACATCGCCTTGCCAAGGTCCTGGTGGCGGCTGCGGATGGAGAGCAGCGTGTCCAGGGACCTGCGCTCCCACGTGCCCCAGATGTGGGGGTCGTCTGGCTTGTCTTACTGGTGTACGTGTCGGGGCCCGGGTTGTGCAGGGGGGGGGGGGGCGTGATGGGCGGAGAGGAGGGAGTCGTTGCCGTGAGAAGGTTTTATAGTGATTTCGACACTGTGTGTTTGTTGTGCCTCTCCTGCTGCTTGCTGCTGGTGTAGGGTTCCTGTTGCTTGTTTTTGATGAGGAAAATGTTTTATTGTTGAAATACAACGGATCCAGGATAACCCAAGCCAGAGATAAGCAAGTAGAGGAAAATCAGGATCAAAGCATGAAGGGCTGCAGTCACAAAGAGTTAGATAAAGACAACTATCACCAATAGACAACAGCAATTAGCAGACATAGCAACTCAGGATGAAATATTTTACATGTTTGAGAAAAACTGATTGGAAAACTGCCCCAAGGGCTCACTCTCATCCACAGTGCCATCTTGAGATGTGCACTCCTTGTTTTTGGGTCCCATAGGTGCTGAGGTGGCATGGCGTGTGGCGATGAGGTCACTGCCATGTCACATGGGATATTCCTACTTAGCTAGGCTGACTGGGTATTGAACCAAGGACCTCTCAAAAAGAGGTGCCTCAGCCCCCTAGGGTGCATACCACTAGGATAGCTAAGAATTCATGAGAAAACAGAGATAAATTCATAGGGTCTGCCTTCAGTATATCAGTGCCTCAGCAACCCAAGAAACGATGCTTTAGTGCCTATAGCTTGGGGATAAAGGGGTCCACACCACATCCTGATTTAGTGTTTGGTTCCATAGGTCAAAATGTGTTATCACCCATTTTGGTGGGCCAATACTAAGATAAAAATGCATGAGTGCTTAGAGCACCTCTTATACAACTAAAGTATACCTCAAAGCATTGGAAAAGCACTTTTTCTTACCCCCCCCTTGTGCTGTGGTGGCCACCACTGTCGCATTTCCAGGAAAACGGGATTTCCTCTTGGCCTTTCCTTGGTTTCCACACCTACTTTCAATTACCTATAGATTCCCTAACACTGGAAACGAGCGCTTTACCATGGCCAGCAACTCTTGCTGCATAGTTGATGACAATCTCCAGCAGAAAACTCAGCGCTCTTGGCACTGCCTGGGTTCCTGTGGCTTGGTGGCGTTAGAGTAGGGCATGCCAAGACCATATGCATGTGCATCCCTCCCTCCAAGCTCCAGCGTAACACAACCCAACGCCAGACTCTCATAGGACGCTCGACCCAAGTCTCAAGGAACCTGATGGAGACACCTGTCCTGGTACTGGGGCGAGGGTGCGTTGACTTAATTAGAATTGCCCCTTGGAGGGGTCTTGATTCTGGTTCAGTCTCCTGCTGCTGCTTTTCGGCCAGAACAGCGGCCTACTCAACGAGGCTTTGCGAGGAGGTCTGTACAACAGAGGAATGAGAGAATGAGGGACGAATCCAGGCAAGCGCGAAGCGACAACACCTAATTCCGTCAAATGATGGCCTGGAATTTTTCTGAAGGCACACACCTGGACAGAATCGAATTGTGCATCAGATGCACATTTTTATAAAATTTGTAGTCATCTCTTGATTTTTCAAATCAAGGAATTCTTACGCAGAAAAAGTCCGCTCACAGAAGCGGCTCCTAGCGAAGCGCCGGAAAATAAAGAATCAATAAGATTATAAATGTATGTTACGCAGAATGACGAAACACACACAAATAGACTAACATAAAGATTACACCCACATTGACAGTAAGAATTCAAGATTCAAGAGTTCAAAAATCAACAGAAGGACTTCAATGCATCAGGTATAAACCACAGGTGTGCTCGTCTCGTATGTAGCATGCACCTTGCTCGTCTCGTGTCTCCGTGAATGTGCCTTGTAGCAGCGCTAACAAACGATAGAGGGATAGATTAGAAAGATTGCAGATGATTAGAGGTAAGTCCAGGGTGATTAGACATACACACAAGTGCATAGCGACGTTTTTCGCTTGTGTCACGCCTTTCCCTCACCTTGCTTCACTGTCCAGGGGTGAGTATGGTAGGTAAGCCCAGGTGGGGCCACCCCCTGGTGGAGTTCGTGATTGTTGGTAAGATTTGTAGGAAAAACAGTGATTGACCCAGGTAACTTCGCAACTCGTGCATGCTCGTGCATTCACAGACGCATTAAAGGGTAGGCCACACGTGGTGCGCGCGGTACAACCCTTGTTTAGGTTACCCAGGGGCTCCACCCCACGTTCTATAAGAGAACGGGTGGAGTTCCTTAAGCTTGCTTGCTTGATAGGGGCGTTTGTGGACAGCATATTATAGGGCCATCTGAGAAGCGTATAATACGTGAAGATGGTCTTGGTTCCTCCGCTGCAAACGCCCCTTCATCCGTTTTTGCTCTTCAGGTGGGAAGGTCAGGGTGAACTGGTGCAGTCCCCTGAGCCGTGCTAAAATATACGGCGCTGATCACACAAACAACAAGCTAAGACTCAGCCAGGAGTGGCAAGCGTAGCCCGACCTCTTCAACATTCGCGCCGTGCACGCAACAAGAGCACCCCTTCCCTCCATACCCTAGCAGGGAAACGCGTTGTGGCGTCCCTATTAGGCCACAAAAGCTTAGTAGCTCTGTGTTGTTTGGCACTCTCACAGGTGAGCCGCTAGGGCTCTTGTCTTCACCCTCAACGCCACCCAGTAGAGCGTGCGTGTAGGAGTGGTAGTCCTGAGTGGGGGCTTGAGCCAGTTGCAAAAGTGCTCGCCCACCAGGATGGTGCCACTGTAGGTAGGGTGTGTAGGGTAGTGGTGTCTCCTGTCCCGCATGCTTTTCCACGTGGGCAGGGGAGTGCGTTAGCTTTTGGCCTTTAGCAAAAATGGGGGGCTTTTATGCCCTTAGCACACTTTGGCCACCCCTCCCCTCTAGTAGGTAGGCCTTTTGCCGTCTCCCCCCACGGATAGGCGCCCGCACAGAAATTGGGCGCCATAGGAGTGGTACTAGTAACTGACTAGGACCTTTGGTCCGACATCAGCGAAGCCCGTTGATTCGGGAGCCGCGCCTGGGAGAGAACTGAGACACACACAGACATACGTAGCATACTTAGGCTTAAGGTTCAGTCCCTAGCTTTAGTCTTCGAGGCAAGCGTCTCAGCGATCCTCAGCAACTCGCCAAGGTTGTTCTGGGACAAGTAGTCAACCAGAACTGAGTTGAGGCATCCCTCAGGTAGAACAAACGCAGAGAAGGGTTCCCAGGTGGCCTCTTCGGCTCAAAACCCTTCCCAGAGGGTGACGAAGCGCCAACCCTGGCGATAGCGGTGGCGTAGGACAGACTTCACCAGGTAGAAGCCCTCCTTAGCCATCTCCTCGGCGTTCATGTCGGGGAGTTCCCCTTCAACTTCCATAGGGCTGGCAGCCCCTTGTAGGTCTAGAGCGGCGATTTCCTCGTTGTTCAGCTCCCACTCTTCCCCACAGGAGTTTTCAGGATCATAGTAGCGCTTCAGGTGTTGAGCAGCGCACACCAGGGTCCCCCCTAGACGGGGAGAACACCGCACGGTTATACGGTGTCCATCCACAGATAGAATCTTGTAGGGCCCAAAGTATGCATCATCGCTGGTAGCGGCTGTGGTGCACCAGCACCCAGTCCCCCTCTTGGTAGGTGGCCGGTACTCGGTGCTTGTTCTTCTTGTTCCACTGACACTCCCTCACTCTCTGGAGCATAGCCTTGGCCTTGTCCCCCTTTGCTTGTTGCTCTTGGACCCATTCACCCACGGAAGAATGGGTGTCCTCTGGATAGGGAGCATGTAGGAACCATGCCGGGCGCCCTAGGAATAGCTCATGGGGCGAGTAGCCAGTAGCCGAACTCTCTTGGGAGTTCATCATCAAGGATATGACTGGAAGTAGTCTCACCCAGCCTCTGGTGCGTTCAGGTTTGCACCATATCCTTACATTCTCCTTGAGGACAAGAATCTGTCGCTCACATAGGGGGTTGCTCGTGTGAGAGTAGGGTATCCCCGTAGACATCTGGACATTGAGGGATCTCAGGACCCTCTTGTACCAGCCGGTATCTGAGCGCACTCGTACATCCTCATCGGAGTTGATCTCCTTGGGCGCCCCATAGTCACAAAGCCACTCCTCCAGGAGTATCTTGATAGTCTCCTCACCCACCTATGATTTTAGCAGCTCTGTTTTCCCAAAATTCCAAGTCATGCATTTTCAGAACGGCGATATCAAACTGTACACAGTAGTACTGTTGTTTTTGTGTTTTCTCAAATTTTTAACAAAATTATGCTGTCGCTGGAGCTGGAGCCGCAGATCAACTGTCAACAACTGCCGCGTACGCGAGTTTCAGATTCCCGACCGCCGTGCGCAATAGAAAATCGCCAAAAGGTCCACTTTTTTTCGCAGTTGGAAGCAAAGTAAAGGCATGAGCGTGTCCCCGAGATCGATACCTTGCTGCTGACCTAAAAGAATCCAGAGTGGCAGGCAAAGATTTTGAGAAATTCACACTTTTCTAGCCAAAAACCACTCTTTTTCATGGTTTTAGGCTCTATGGAGGCCATGTAGAGGGCCTTACAGGGCTGGAAGAGATGGTATAGAGGTGATATATGAACAAATTGTCATCACCATTGGTAGAAGCCTACATGACACGCGATGTTCTGCCTTTATTCTAGGCTATTCATCCCTTTCTCATGCACCATGGGGCCCAATATCCATATGGTTCATAGGTAGGGTTTTGATCACCTATCACCGTCCACACACATGTTTGGGGCTTGGGTTGGTATTGTATGCATTTGAATGATAAGAACTACATAAACTATGATACTATGTGCATAAGAATGGGATGAACGATGAACATTTGAGGTGTTTTTGGCCCTATTTTGCACCGTTTGTGGTCCATTTCCATATGGTTCATAGGTAGGCTTTTGCGTGCCTATCACCGTACACACACATGTTTGGGGCTTAGGTTGTTATTGTAAGCATTTGTATGATAGGTGCTACATATAATATGATAGTATGTGCATAAGAATGGGATGAACGATGAACATTTGAGGTGTTTTTGGCCCTATTTTGCACCGTTTGTGGTCCAAAATCCATATGGTTCATAGGTAGGGTTCTGATCACCTATCACCGTCCACACACATGTTTGGGGCTTGGGTTGGTATTGTATGCATTTGAATGATAATAACTACATAAAATATGATAGTATGTGCATAAGAATGGGATGAACGATGTAGATTTGAGGTGTTTTTGGCCCTATTTTGCACCGTTTGTGGTCCATTCCCTTTTTTCTGACTTTTTGAATTTTGGGAAAAAACAGCTGCTAAAATCATAGGTGCGGTAATGTGCTTGGTACATGGGAACACCCTGGTGAACCTGGTCAACCGACAGGTTACCACGAGGGCGAAGTCATAGCCCCCGAACTTCGGCATCCCCGTGTAGTCCACGTATAGAACGCTGTTAGCACAGTGAGGGATGGGCAGGGTCGAGTAGAGACCTCTGTCCCTGATATCCCCTGGTTTGCAGGACCTACACAGGCACTTGTCCACGATAGGCTGGGGGGTTTTCCGCAGTTGTTCGTCAGTCCAAATAGTGTCGAACCACTGCTTGAATAGCCTCAGGGTACGGTCAGCACCCACATGACCGCTGGATTCATGGGTCCACTTCAGCTGCGCTGGGACTCTGTCACCGGGTACCACGATGCGGTCCTCGTGCCAGAGGTAGCTCTTGTCCCTCTTCCACTGATCTTGGTTGACCACGAGGGGTTCAAGGCGTTTCTCCAGGCGCTTGTAGATATCCCCAAACTCCTTCAGGTACTCCGCTTGTTGGAGTCCATCCAGGGGGCGTATCATAGTCATGTTGAGGTCCAAGTGGACGTCCATACGGCTGAACGGCTCCTTAGCCAGCGCTTCGGACCGGGCATCAATCAGGGCGTCGAAGTTGTTGCGGCTGATGTAGTCTGCACACTCCTTCTTCACTCCCTGGATATGGTGTACCGTCAGCCGTAGTTGGCTGAGGTAAGTCCACCAGCGCCGTAGCTTGGCCTTCTCAGGTGGGGGACCCTTCTGGAAAGTGCGGACCGGCTCTTGGTCGCACAGCCAGACCACAGGGTTACTCCCCAACAGTCGTGCCTGAGAGGATAGCACCAGCATACCCGCGATTAATTCCTGCTAATAGGTGGAGTAGTTCCCCCTGGCCTGGTTCCATTTCCAGTTCCAGTGGCCCAGAGGTACTAGGACCCACTTGTCGTCAGGGTAGCTGTGCTTGAGAGTTCCATCTCGGTTGAGACTGTAAAGGGGAGCTCAGGACAGGACAGGACAAGGTTGATTTCTTCTGTGGACCTCTGCAGTTGGCAGGGTCAGGATTACAGCAATTATGTCTAAATTTTGTTTGTTGTGCATGACATAGCCCCATATAAGTTATGTGCTGTGGTGCGTCGCAGATGCCGCCTTTTTTGGCACTGCAGAACAGGCGCACGCACAGATTTGTGCATAGAAGCAGCTTTTGAAAAGCTTTGTTTTTATTATAAAAAGATCTGATGTTGTAGGAATTTAGTATGTGGATGCATGCATAAATTCTGGTTGTCATTTACTGTGCATTGTTTTAGTGTGCAAAGGGATTGTTAAGATCTCAGCATTATTTACAATGTCTGCTGAGAATTAAGTTCAGATTCGTTGTTTTTGGAGTTCTTGCACGTTGAGGACGGGTTGAAGGAGTTTTACTTTAAAGATTTAACAATACGACCCGAAATCAAGCACGCGAAATACAAAACTGGGTTTTGTAATGAAAAATCTTAACGCCCGCAAGTCTCCGCTGCAGATCAATAACACCTACGCCACGGAAGACGCCGCCATTTCAGGCATGAGAGTGGCGCCAACCACCGCCGCCGGCCAAAGTTCTAGTCCGACGTCTACAACTCCCTTCTCTCACCAGGTAAGCCATGGTAGCTCTGCCGCTACGGTAGAGTTGCCGCCGCCAAAGAGGCCTGCACCTTCACCGCCAGGTCAGGAACAATGACCAGAGTTCTCCAAGAAAATGAAGGAGTTGGAGCAGTTGGAGTCCAATGAACGGCACTCACTCGGGTACACCACAGACCTTCATCGGTCGAAGAGTTTCGCCAATTTCGGGTATGAATTTCAACAACTCTATCGCCGAAGTTTTCAGTGTCGCCAAGACCTTTCGTTGGAGTCACCGAAGCCAAAAGACCAGGAGAAAATTCAAGCGAAGGAACCAGAGGAACACGGCGAAATGAAGCACAGGTGCTACGAACAGCATATGTCAGGTTTGTACGAGGATTTGGAAAAGTCACTGCGTGAGCTGAAGGACATGGTGACTGCACTTCAACAACCAGCAGATCGTGGCACAAATCCGTTCGCGCTGTTCAGACCAAGAAGATCAAGGTTGGCGAAGCACGCGCAGAGTGAGGACTCGCCGAAAAAGGCTCAGTGGAACTTGCCAAAGCACGCGCAGAGTGAGATTTTGCCGAAAAAAGCCCAGTGGAACGGGCCGAAGCACATTCAGAGTGAGGACTCGCCGAAAAAGGCCCAGTGGAACTTGCCGAAGCACTCCCAGACTGAGGATTTGCCTAGACCAGCGCAGTGGAGTTGGCTGAAACGAGGTCAAAGGGAAGAGTCGAAATGAAGTCAAGAAAGTGTGCAACAACCAGGTGAGGAAGGGTACGTGCCAACGCGTTCTCAGAAGCGAGGGAAACGGAGTGGCCAAGCTGTACGACGTCGGCAAGCAGCATCAAGGTTCTGGGAGCTATTGGAGGCCATGACAGCCTCATACAAGCTTCGAAGAGGGCACGATGTTAGAAGGACGACACTGATGTGCCCAACGCGTGAGTCCTGGGGTCAGGTTGTAAGGAACAAAGACAAGGAGGACGCGACAAACCCGTTCTTGGTATAAGCCTTGTGCTTTTGTTTCTTATTGTCAAGTGTAGGGCGCTGGACAAGCGCTTTGTTTTCTGTGCTGTTAGAGCGCTCAGAGCGCTCTGTGTTAACTGTTGTGAGCGCTGCTACAAGTGTAGGCGCTGTATGTGCTCATTCGCGCCCTGCGAGCGCTTTGTTACGCCAACCACTGTGCCTTGCACGGTGTGAAGCCTGTTTGGCTGCATATATGCAGGAATCTGATTTAGATTCCCTGGCATGTACATTTTCAGTATGTCAACGAGGTCTTTTTTGGCCTCTTCTTGGGCGCCAAGCGCCTTGTTTGCCGGCACTCACATGTGCCCTTGCTTTCTTATTCGTTGTAGATATTCTTTTGTATCTCTAAGGAGCAGTGGTGGGGTACACCCTGCTTGGGACTTTGAGTGAACTACTGTTTACTCAGTTTTTTCATTTTTGTTTTGCTGTGCACCTGCCTGCTTGTGAGCAGTGTGTCTTTTTTTGTTTTTCAACTGCTTCTGTCTTGCAGAAAAAGCAGAGTGGTTTTCCTTTTGGTTTTTCTGCTTTTGTCGGGAAAAAGCAGGGGTTTTGTTTCGGTATTTTTATACTATTTTTTTCCTGTGCCATGAGCACTTCAGGCTGTGTGCCATGAGCACTTATCAGGTTTTACACCCTTTGAGGAGTTTGACTGGTATAGGTTGGAACACCACCTCACCACTCCCTTAGCGCACTGTTTTGTGACAGAAATCCCTTTCAGGAAGGTAAAACTATCTATGGTACCAGTGGTATTCCACTAGCATGTTCTGCACACAGATAGTAGCTGTTTTTACCTGGAATGGGTAGAAATAGCCAGATCACAGACAATAATATCTGTATATTATTGTAGGTTAAAGCCTGCATGTTTTGGTATTTTTTTTCTCGGGTCAGCAACTCATTTGGGGAGTGCTGAGCCGCGGGGGGGAGTGTAAACATGCAAGGCAGCCTTTTGGGTGCTTGTGTTTTACACCCACCCAGCTCTGTCTGAGCTTTTCCCACCCCTATGGTAAAACCCTTCGCACCCTTTTGTTTTGGGGTCTCAGCCACACATCAGGGTATGTGTAGGCTTGGGGGGGGAGTGCAAAGGGGAGCTCAGGACAGGACAGGACAAGGTTGATTTCTTCTGTGGACCTCTGCAGTTGGCAGGGTCAGGACTACAGCAATTATGTCTAAATTTTGTTTGTTGTGCATGACATAGCCCCATATAAGTTATGTGCTGTGGTGCGTCGCAGATGCCGCCTTTTTGGGCACTGCAGAACACGTGCGCGCACAGATTTGTGCATAGAAGGAGCTTTTGAAAAGCTTTGTTTTTATTATAAAAAGATCTGATGTTGTAGGAATTTAGTATATGGATGCATGCATAAATTCTGGTTGTCATTTATTGTGCATTGTGTTAGTGTGCAAAGGGATCGTTAAGATCTCAGCATTATTTACAATGTCTGCTGAGAATCAAGTTCAGATTCTTTCTTTTTGGAGTTCTTGCACGTTGAGGACGGGTTGAAGGATTTTTACTTGAAAGATTCAACAATACGACCTGAAATCAAGCACGCGAAATACAAAACTGGGTTTTGTAATGAATTGCACCCGAAAATAAATAGACACTCAGAAAGTGTTTTACAGAGACCTTCAGTCCCCTATTGGGAAATGGCCGAGTCAAACTCCTCCTTCTCTAGTGCTTGCCATTGGAACAACGTTCCACCACCGGCCACATTGCTGGCGTCGGTCACCAGGATAATCTCCCCTTGTGCCCTACGCACGCCCAAGCACTCAGCGTTCGCCACCTTGTCTTTGAGCTCGTCAAACGCTTGTTGCTCTTGTGGGCCCCAGCGCCAAGTAGTACTCTTCTTGATCAAGTCCGTCAGAATGGCGCTGGTGTAGGTGAAGTTTTTGATATGGCGGCGGTAAAAGCTGCACGCCCCAATGAAACTGGATACATCATGAAGTCCTTTCTTGGGGTCTTCGTGTCGTACCTTAGCGTCCATCAGGGGTTTGGCCTTAGGAGCCGCTCGAGTCCACCACCCATAGCCAACGTCAAACCCCAGGTACTGCATGGTCTCCTGCATGAACTGACACTTCTCCAGCTTGAGTCGTGTGTGGTTCTCCTGGCAGACCGCAAAGAACTCGCCGAAGAGGATTAGGTGGTCCTCCTGGGTATTGGTCCCGAGGCATACATCGTCGATGTGTGCCTCCATCTGGGCCCCACGGGATATAAGTTCCTGCACCTTAGGTCTCCTTCGTAGGATGGACAGGATCTTGTTCATCAGCTCTTGGAATAGAGCGGGTGCGTTGGCCACGCCACACGGCATGACCTTCCACTTGAACACCCTCCCCTGAGGGGTGATGAAGGCTAGTAGCTCCTAAGCGTTGGGCGTCAGGTCCACCTGCCAGAATCCGCTCCTCTTGTCCATCTCGGTCTTGTAGCGACAGGAGGCTATCTTCTCAAGGGTAGACCCCATATTAGGAATGGACCATGAGTGGTTCAGCGATTTCTTGTTCAGCTCTCCGTATCCCACTACCAGCCGTTTGGCTGTAGACCCAGGTTTAGCCACCAGGAAACAGGGGCTGTAGTGTTGGGGGTAGTCCCCGTCCTTGTGCTCCAGGACTAGGCCAGCGTCTATACATTCTTGCATCTTTCGCTCAATCTCGTCGCCCTGCTTTTTAGGAGCTGGATAGGGTCTCCTCAGGATCTTGTGACCCACAAACTCGGGTTTCAGCTTGAGGTCCATCTGTACCAGCTTGTCACATGAGGCTGGAGGGGGTAATTCTCCGAACGCCTCAAGATAGGTCCTTATAAGCGTCTGCACCCGCGGGTCTAATAGCTTGATCTTGTCCTCCATGTCCTTGTCAGAGTGTAAGTTGCTTGCCCCCTGAGTAATAGACTCCGGGAGGTGATCCTCGACCGACTCTTCGCCCTTGGTAGTATCCTTCAACCCTTGGTAGGCATACAGTAGGTCTCGTTCAACCATCTCCGGTGGACGATGGCAACATAGGCATGCTCGAGGGGGTTCACATACACATTCCTCCGAGAGGTCGTCCTCCTCTCGGGCCCCCACATGGGCACCCCACACGCTTTTTATGAGCTTAAGATCTACCTCCCTTTGCCAGGTGGTGATCTTCTGTTCGAGGTCCTCCTTCAATTGGAATAGATCTCCCTTACGTCCTCGCTTCAGTGGCCATCAGCTGCGGGTAGGCTTAGCGTAGCATGACGTTTTTGCCACAAACTTCCTCTGGGAGTCCACATCCTCCTTTAGCCTGGATCTAGGGTCCAGCTCTTCGTCCACGGGGTCTTCCACCCTCATGGAGAGTAGGGGTTTCAGTGGGGCGACGTACTCGGCTTTCTCCACTTCCTCCACGCAAGTCTGCACGAAGAAGGCGTCATGCTCAGTTTCGTCATCTGAGTGGATAGTGCTGGGGAGCTCGGATAGTCCACACTAAGAGACTCGATCAGGAACAGGTACATGGCAGGGAGAGTTGAGGGCGTTGGTGTTAGTCACGACGTATTCATCTCCTCCGGGTATAATCTCAATAGTCTCTTGAGGTCATAGTCGATCCTTCAAGTCACCCAAGGCGAGTAGTTCGCTTTCTCGTTGTACAGCCTGGACAAGAGTCGAGTCCAGGTCTTCCCAGGGGATGGAGATAAGACCTCTGTCCACCACACTGAGCATACTCCCCCATCCGGGTTTCCCGATAGGCGTCTTACGCCCCAGAGGCACGTAGATTGCCTCATCAGGTAACCAAACAGAGCTGATAGTCAGCCTGTCCAGGAGGCTTCGCCAGTACTCGTTGCCCCATGGGCTCCCCAATCGGGGGAACACAGGACCATACGGGAACGTTCCAGGGCCACCTTGGTCAAGACCTTCCCCAGTTCACTGAACCTGGCGTTCCCGTAGGCCATCCCGAAAGAGGGCCAGTAAAATTTGTAGCTGCAGTTCTTCCCCTTGCTGCAGTAAAGGTCCAGGACATGTTGCTTGTCGCTGGCGAACAACTCCACACTTAGGTCTTCTCTAGAGTAACCCAACTCCTTCAAACCTTGGTCTAGGACTTCCCCCAATAGTTGATAGTCCTCAGTTTTGGAGGCCGCCATCATGTTCGAGGGCTCCTCCTTCGATACCCTCAGGTAGCTCGAGGTGTGCTCAGACTGCTCCAGTGGCACGGACTCTCTGCCCTCGCCGTGGTCCACGTAGAGGGGGTAGGGCGCCTGCAGCGTCAGGGATTGTATCTGGGAATGCTGCACGAAGAAGTCAGTCCCCAATACAAAGTCGAAGGCCGCAGTGTCCATCACATAGAACCGATGGGCGATCGTTCGGGAGCCCATAGGTACCTCCACTTCACAGTCCCCGCAGCTGTGCACCACATGTGGATCCCCCATTCGTATAGCCGCGGTGGTCATGGTGTTCTTCAGGCTCCCACAAGGTAAAATGTTCTTGGCCACTATAGATATGGTGGCCCCAGTGTCCAATACCCCCAGGGTTTTCACGTCCCCCTAGTCGGATACATACCCAGAACACCAGGTCCAGGGCCCCACCGGAGCGTCCCCGTCAGAACTCCGCGGGACAGGTCACCTCGAACCCCTTGTTCCGCAATCTGCAGGCCATCCTCATGAAACGGCTTCTCTTCTTAGCGTTGCCGTCATCACCGCCTTCATGCTCACGCTTAGCCCCTTGTTCTCGCTGGGCCTGTGTTTGTGAGCGTGTGGTCGGACCAGACTGCCCCGCTGAGGGCTCGGAGTTCCCCCCTGGATTAGGGTTGGGGTTGCCTCCGTTCTTGTCCGGGTTTTTGTTCTCCTTGTCTGGCTGGCACTTAGCGCCTCCTCCTCGTCCACCTTGACTCTTGTCTTGCCCTTTCCCATGTCCTTTCGACTTGCCCTTGCTGGAGTCGTTGCCTTTGCCTTTGCCTCCACCTTTGCCAGAGCCTTTGCCAGGATCCTCACCCTTCAGCTTCGCTGACAGGCGCTGCTTGTAGTAGCACTCATCCTCATAGTGCTTCCTCTTCCCACAGAAAGCACAGGTGATAGTACACGTGTAGTGATCTGGCATCTTCGCCTTGGCGCCGGTGTTGGTCTCCTGCTTCTTCCCTTGGACTACGAAGCAGTCTCGCTGCTCGCAGTCTCGGGCGTGCTGCAGGTGGCCCTGCTCATCTCTGGCATCACACCAGAAGAGCTCCTTGACTTTTTCCATGATACGGGCGTGTTTGGGGGTGGTCCCCTGTCCAGGTCTGGATCCTTGGTACCCTTTGCCTTGGCTTCCAGAGCCTCCACCTCCAGGACGGTAGTTGTTCAGGTGCTGGTCGCTTTCTTTCTCCAGCGCCAGCTCCAGGAGTAGTACACATAGATCCTCGTAGTGGAGGACTCTAGCCTTGCGCTCTGCCGTTGAAGGGCACTCGTCCCACAGCTCTTGAGGGAGCTTAGCCACCATCCAGAAAAGCAGGTCGTCGCTGCTGTAGGAACCGGGCGTCAATCGTCCAGCCCAGTGATCCAGGTCAGGCAGTAGCTCAGAGACCCTGCCAGGTTTCGGGTTGTTGGGCAGCACGGGCAGGTTCTGGATCTCGGCCCTGATGGAGAGGTCGGTTTCATAGGTGGGGTACTGCCTCTCCAAGGCAACCAACACGTCGGCAAAGGTGGCGGACTTAGTCACGATCTGCTTGACCTGCTTCTCCAGGTACTTGGTCTTGCAACACTGCAGGAGCAGATCGCACTTGACCCTTCCACTAGCGTGGGTTTGGCCGGTCAATCGAAGAAACCGGCCAAAATTCTCAGCGGACTCGCTGAGGTCCTTGCCTGTGAACTCAGGCAAGTTCACCACGATCTTGGAGGTGGCAATGGCCTTAGCCTCCTGAGACCTGCGTCCCTCAGGGCGCTTGGTTTTCCTCTTCTTCTTCTTCTTACGCCCACTCGGGTTCTCCGGGTCCTCAGGGTCATTGTCCTCCGAGGGCGAAGCAGAAGTCATTGAAGGCGGCTCATCGTCAGAGGGGTCTCCGCCTAGGTCACTGGAGCCATAGGGTTCCACGTCCACCATTGCTCTCAGGGCTGTCAGCCCCAGCCGGTCCAGCTCGGCCCTCGTAGAATTCCCCACGTGACTGTAGGGTGGCTGGGCGGTCAACGGCACAAAAGGGCTTCTCAGTATCGCTGCAGGGATCGGCATCGGTCGGCTCCTCAGGCTCCCCAGGGTGTTTGTCAGCCCTGCCACCAGGTGGTTAGCCTGTACTCGATGGGGTGACATTCCCCCCGTGGTAGGTGACGTTTTGGGCGGAATCAGGGGCTCTGGTTTAGCCCGAATCTCTTGAGTGAGATCGCCCACAAGTTCAGAAGTGGCTCCTCGGAGAGCCTCTTTTATCTCCGATCGAGTCAGGGACCTGTTGAAGGATCTCCCCGATCCTCTGCTCCTGCTCCCGCATGTCTCAGGTCCTCTCCTCAGCCCACTCAGGGTTGCATACCCAGGAACATCCACGTAGGCTCCCGTAGCGGGTAGATGATGGTGATAGTCAGTCGCATACCATCGCGACGCAGAACTGGAGGCCACCGGCGCACTGGTAGTAGTTGCCTCTGGATACGCAGTGGTAGATGGGTTCACACCATAGGCAGGGTAGGTAGGCATACCAGTAAAGCCTGTGCCCTCAGCCATAGGCGGGTTGGTTATGGGAGTGGATGTTGTAGCGGGTGGGTCTGGAGTTGGGAGTGTGGTGGTTGTAGGAGGGGTGATGCGTGGAGGCCAGAAGCGCTTGGTGCGCCCTCTAAGGTCGACTCACTCGTCGGGTCGTGCCCATGGTCTACTCCTTCGTCTGCCATGCTTTCTCCAGCATCCTTCCCTCTCTCTCTCTCTTTTTCTTCACAGGATTGGTGTCCACCTCCTCGACTGAGAGGGCCCGGAAGGCCGACTGAAGTCCTTCAAGCGAGTCATCCGCCACGTCCACTGGCCCATGTAAGGGCAACGAAGGTACAGCGCTAGGTCCACGTCCAGGTTCACCAGGTGCTGGCATTGCTGGTGCTCAGGCGCCGTCCTCACGTCGGTGACCTCCTTCTTTGTGTCCATATTCGCCCTTCTTGCTTATATATGACAGATCTCGGCGCACCGGATGTACGGCACGGGGCTGCTGCCGGTATGCAGAGACTCTCACCCTCTTGCTACCAGAAAGTGTTATAGTGATTTCAACACTGTGTGTTTTTTGTGCCTCTCCTGCTGCTTGCTGCCGATGTAGGGTTCCTGTTGCTTGTTTTTGATGAGGAAAATGTTTTATTGTTGAAATACAACGAATCCAGGATAACCCAAGCCAGAGATAAGCAAGTAGAAGATAAACAGGATCAAAGCATGAAGGGCTGCAGTCACAAAGAGTTAGATAAAGACAACTATCAACAATAGACAACAGCAATTAGTATACATAGCAACTCGGGATGAAATATTTTACATGTTTGAGAAAAACTGATTGGAGAACTGCCCCAAGGGCTCACTCTCATCCACAGTGCCATCTTGAGATGTGCACTCTTTGCTTTTGGGTCCCATATGTGCTGAGGTGGCATGGCTTGTGGCAATGAGGTCACTGCCATGTCACATGGGATATTCCTACTTAGCTAGGCTGACTGGGTATTGAACCCAGGACCTCTGAAAAAAAGAGGTGCCCCAGCCCCCTAGGGTGCATACCACTAGGATAGCTAAGATTTCATGAGAAAACAGAGATAAATTCATAGGGTCTGCCTTCAGTATATCACTGCCTCAGCAACCCAGGAAAAGATGTTTTAGTGCCTATAGCTTGGGGATAAAGGGGTCCACTCCACATCCTGATTTAGTGTTTGGTTCCATATGTCAAAATGTGTTATCACCCATTTTGGTTGGCCAATACTAAGATAAAAATGCATGAGTGCTTAGAGCACCTCTTATACAACCAACGTATACCCTAAAGCATTGGAAAAGCACTTTTTCTTACTCCGTGTACCACCCAGTGGCCAGTTGGTGCGTGGTAGTGGGTGGTCGACAGGGTGTAGTGTATGTTGTAGATGAGGGTCATGTACGTGGAGGGGGCTGACTGCTGGTTGTCGGTGGTGGGGACGTCTCCCGGGACGTGGTCCCTGAAGTGCTCAGGGAGGCCATCCGGTCGACCCATGTCTCCCTTTCCCACACCTTAGTGTTGCTGGGGGTGGAGCTGGGTCGGGGTCGGGCCATGTTGGGCTCGTGGTAGCGGGTGCGGCCCTTGGTGTCCACCCGCCCAGGCATGGGGTGTCCGACAGCGTGTTGCCCCGTGGGGGGCACCCATATTCGGCTCCCCGGTGGAGGGCTGGCTCTCGCCGTCAGCAGTGGCAAGCAGGGGGCGGTCGTGTCGGGCGACGTGGAGGAAGGCGTCGAAGTCGAAGTCTCGGACGCCCTCCCTGAGGGTGGCCGCCCCGACCAGGGTGGCCGCCCGGATGCGCTGGGTGGTGCCGGAGGTGTGGTGGCGTAGCACCTACTGGTCTCCGACTCACTGGAGGTGCTGCCGTACCGCTTCGGGGTTGTGTAGGGCGTAGGGCTCGGCCGGTGTGGCGGCTGGTGGTGCAGGGTGTGATGGGGGGGGGTGATGAGTAAGAAAAAGTACAGGCCAACCACCTGGTGGCAGGGTTGACAAACACCCTGGGGAGCCTGAGGAGCCGACCGATGCCGCCTCCTGCTGTGATACCGAGAAGCCCTTTCATACCAAGAAGGGCCCAGCCTCCCTACAGCCACGTGGGGAATTCCACGAGAGCCGAGCTGCACCGGCTGCAGCTGACAGCCCTAAGGGCAATGGTTGTCGTGGAACCCTTCTGGCTCTAGTGACCTAGGCGGAGACCCCTCTGACGCTGAGCCGCCGTCCATGACATCTGCTTCGCCCTCGGAGGACGACGACCCTGAGGACCCCGAGAACCCAAGTGGGCAGAAGAAGAAGAAGAAGAGGAAGACCAGGCGCCCTGGGGGACGCAGGTCTCAGAAGGCTAAGGCCATTGCCACCTCCAAGATAGTGGTGAACTTGCCTGAGTTCACAGGCAAGGATCTCAGCGAGTTCGCTGAGAATGTTCGCCGGTTCCTCCGAATGACCGGCCAAACCCATGCTAGTGGGCGAGTCAAGTGTGATCTGCTCCTGCAGTGCTGCAAGACCAAGTACCTATAGAAGCAGGTCAAGCAGATCGTGACTAAGTCCGCCACCTTTGCAGACGTGTGGGTTCCCTGAAAGAGGCAGTACCCTACCTACGAAACGACCTCTCCATCAGGGCCGAGATCCAGAACCTGGCCGTGCTGCCCAACAACCCCAAACCTTCAGGGTCTCTGAGCTACTGGCTAACCTGGATCACTGGGCTGGACGATTGACGCCCGGTTCCTACAGCAGCGACGACCTGCTTTTCTGGATGGTGGCTAAGCTCCCTCGGGAGCTGTGGGAAGATTGCCGGTCAACGGCAGAGCGCAAGGCTAGAGCCCTCAACTACGAGGATTTGTCTGTGCTACTCTTGGAGCTGGCGCTGGAGAAAGAGAGCGAACAGCACCTGAACGCCTACCGTCCTGGAGGAGGCGGCTCTGGAAGCCATGGCAAAGGGTACCAAGGACCCAGACCTGGACAGGGGACTACCCCCAAGCACGCCCGTATCATGGACAATGTCAAGGAGCTCTTCTGGTGTGACACCAGAGATGAGCATGGCCACCTGCAGCACGCCCCTGACTGCGAGCAACGAGACTGCTTCGTAGTCCAAGGGAAGAAGCAGGAGAGCAACACCGGCACCAAGGCGAAGATGCCGGATCACTACAGGTGTACTATCACCTGTGCCTTCCGTGGGAAGAGGAATCACTACGACGATGAGTGCTACCACAAGCAGCGCCTGTCGGCGAAGCTGAAGGGCGAGGATCCTGGCAAAGGCTCTGGCAAGGGCGGTGGCAAGGGCAACGGCAACGACTCCGGCAAGGGCAAGTCGAAAGGACGTGGAAAAGGACAAGAGAAGAGGCAAGGTGGACGATGAGGAGGCGCTAACCGCCAGCCAGACAAGGACAACAAGAATCCGGACAAGAACGGAGGCAGCCCCAACCCTAATCTAGGGGGGAACTCCGAGCCCGCTGGAGGGCAGTCTGGTCCTACCACACGCTCGCAAACTCAGGCCCAGCCAGAACAAGGGGCCAAGCGTGAGCATGAAGGTGGTGATGACGGCAATGCTAAGAAGAGAAGCCGTTTCATGAGGATGGCCCGCAAATTGCGGAACAAGGGGTTCGAGGTGACCTGTCCCGCGGAGTTCTGACGGGGACGCTCCGGTGGGGCCCTGGACCTGGTGTTCTGGGTACGTATCCGACTAGGGGGACGTGAATACCTGGGGGTATTGGACACTGGGGCCACCATATCTATAGTGGCCAAGAAAACGTTACCTTGTGGGAGCCTGAACAACACCATGACCACCCGGCTATACGAATGGGGGATCCACATGTGGTGCACAGCTGCGGGGACTGGGAAGTGGAGGTACCTATGGGCTCCCGAACTATCGCCCATCGGTTCTATGTGATGGACACTGAGGCCTTCGACTTTGTATTGGGGACTGACTTCTTTGTGCAGCACTCCCAGATACAATCCCTGACGCTGCAGGTGCCCTACCTCCTCTACGTGGACCACGGCAATGGCAGAAAGTCCGCGCCACTGGAGCAGTCGGAGTACACCTCAAGCTACCTGAGGGTATCAAAGGAGGAGCCCTCAAACATGATGGCGGCCTCCGAAACTGAGGACTATCAACTATTGGGGGAAGTCCTGGACCAAGGTCTGGGGGAGTTGGGTTACTCCAGAGAAGACCTGAGTGTGGACTTGTTCGCCAGCGACAAGCAACATGTCTTGGACCTTTACTGCAGCAAAGGGAAAACTGCAGGTACAACCCTACGTGCTCATTTGGATCAGGTACCCTTGAATTACCCAAGTGAAACCGTGGTTCAACCGAGTTCAACCGCGCACTTTCATTACGGCTTCCCCAAGGTTGAACCCCTATCGAGGTACAGCAACAAAACGCTAAGTAGCAACCTGAAAACCGCTATTTTTCAGCCCTGCAAGAGATGCCACACCCCCTAAAAAGAAGGTTTTTGAAAACCTTCTTACCTCATTGCTGCAAAACACTGGAGACATATTTCTCTTGGATCATATTTCACGGCGGTGGTGTTGTAGGTGCCAGTGGCGGCGGCTGTATTGGTGAAACCGCACGGCTTCACCATCAACTTTTCGTTAGGCGTGGTGACATACACCCCTGCGCCTTGTTTGGATTCCCCTTAGGACTTTGGACCCTTTTTAGTGAACAACAATTACATGCAAGCCTACACTTGATTGTCAGAAGCTTGTTTCCTCATAGATTGCACTAAAATGTAACCGGCTTTCGAGGTGGTTCAACCGCTGGACAGGCGCGCGGTTGAACCGGCTTCACCGGTTCAACCGCTGTTGCACGAAGCGCTACACAAAAAACACATCTTCACCTTGGGAAGCCAAACATGACCAGTTCGTTCTGCATCGCCACAGGCAGACGTCCCCATGCAATGCCTGTGTACGGTACGAGCACAATGCGCTGTCCAGACCACGCCAGAGGCACGTGGGGCCTAAGAGCGTTAAACATGACCCCATATCGAGGATCCACAATGTGTCCCCATAATAAATCACGCCCCCAACGTATCCATGCGGGACGAGAAGGCCCATTTGCACAAAGTAGGGCACTGGTAAACAGTTCCCCCCCCACAAAATCACTGAGGGCTATTTCCCCCGTAAGGGGACTGTCATCCTTTGGATGCGTATGTACAAGCATGGGATGTTCGCCCACCCCATGGACCACTGCAAGCGCAGTGTAGGTTAGTTGGGGAAGTACACTTCGGATGTGTGCGTTCACGCGCCGGACCAGTTCCGGATCTCTCCTCGTTTGCACTGCAACTTGCACACGGTGATGCCCCTGCACCATTACGGCCCCCCACAACTGCCTACGGTACCGTGCTCCATGTCCTTCCCGCCACTGCCACCCCCTCATTCCCTTGAGGCACGTAAAAAGTCAGTCGTTTGGGAGTGGCTCTTCCTTCACGTGAGGCACTGGTGCACCAACCTCTGGGGCTGCCTCTTCGTTATCTTCCTGCTTACATGCAGGCATTTCCTCGTCCTTCGGCGCTTCACCAACCTCCACAATCTCCTCTTGCCCAACCGGGGCTGCAGGCGAGTCCTCCCCACTGTGCTGGTGCTCCTGCACCCCTGGACCAGCAGACTCCACCTTTTCCTCTTTGACCACCTGTTCTTCACTCTCCTTTGGCTCTGGAATCACGGGCGGCGTCGGCACAGGAACCCCATTGTCACTGTCCTTTTCCGCTTCAGCTTCCGGCGCGGGAGTGACCTCACTCTCCTCGAGTGGACTGTACGAGGGGGAGTCCTCCATTGTCTTCTTGCCCTCCCCATCGATCGCTTCAGCTTCTGGCGCGGGAGTGACCTCCTTCTCCTCGAGTGGACTGTACGAGGGGGAGTCCTCCATTGTCTTCTTGCCCTCCTCATCGATCGCTTCCTGTTTCTGGGCGCGGCGCTCTTTCAACGCCTCCTCAGCAGCGTGGGGGTTACTGAAGCTTGTGCTGTCCTTGACTGCAATAACTGGCCACGTTGTCCCAGCTGCATCGCCCTCCTCCTCCCACTGTGGGGGAAGGAAGACCAATTCTTCCCCCTTTTTGGGCCGGGGGGTCCCCTTCGTGGCTTTTCCCGGGGTACCCACGGCCAGACGTGGCTCGCCATCAGGACCGTCCACAATGACCCATCGAATCCGCGTGTTGGCCGCCCATCCGAACCGCTGTCGCAGCTGTTTGCGCGTGTCCTCAACCGCCAGTCGTCGTTGTTGGGCTTGATCCAGGCTCTGCAAAAAGGAGAAAATAGTGAAACCGTGGTTCAGGCGGTTCAAGCGTGCGGTTGAACTACACTTCACCGGTTCAACCGCGCACACCTCCAGAGCTGACGCATGCGCCGATTCTGCCCTGATCGCTTTCTCCTCGTCGCCATCCTTCGATCCCGCAGCCAACTCTGTTGCCAGGGCCTTTACATCCCGCGCCGTGTCGCTGGGGAGCTTGCCGGAGTCACTGTCGGAACTGGGGGCCGGAACAACTTTTTTCTTCTTCTTCTTTGGGATATGCTTTGCGGCTGGGACCCATTCGTGCTGTTCAAAAAGGGGGTCTGACTCGTCCGTCTCACTGCTGTCCCGGGCGATTTTCCGCTTTTTCGAGGAAGCACCGCTGCCAGTTTTGGCTTTCTTTTTCGGCTTCTTGTCGCCAGAGACTTGGGCCTTCGCGGGCGGTGCTTCAGCCTTTGCACTTGGCCGCTTCTCCTTCCGGAGCTCCTTCCGGGCGGACTGAAACAGGGACTTCGGAACCACTTTGCTGCCAGGGGTGCTCGTCTCTTCGGGTGGCGGTGGTGCTGGAAGACGTGGAGTCTTGGGGGCCTTTCCACTGCTCTCGGATGCTGCACCTGCTCCAAGTGGGCGGTCCCACACACTCTTGTAGAACTGAAGCGGTACCCAGAACCCCATGGCCAGGTTACGGCATACAACCGGTCTCCGGTCCACTAACCCCATGCACGGCGTGTTCCGTGCCGTGAAGCCCCGCATCGGCATCCGATGCACCGCCAGCGGAGATTTGTGTATCAGAACATCAGGAATCAACAGGGTTTTATTTTCATATTGTTTCCGTCAATTTTTATGCTTCCGTTCCGATACTCACTGTTTTGACTGCTGGCGGTTGGTTCGCGACTGTACCGTAACCGCCAGTTTAACTGTTTATAATGGAAATTTTAACGTTATCCGTCACGAAGGCTCCAAAGTCGCCAGGAACTGCATGGATGCTTCCGCAATTTTCATAATTAATACTCGCAACCTTAATCCGAATTTTTCAGGATGTCGAAATCGGATTTTCGACTTCGACATCCCCGCACTTGATTTGACCTCTTTCGAGTGGACCTACGTGCTTCCGTATGCACGAATCAACTTCCCTTTTATCCTGCCCTCCATTTGTCTTAAAGATATGGGCAAAACAAAGTTGATTCGTGAGGCCACTTGTGAAGGTCATATCTCGTGCCGCTTGCGAGTATTGACGATAAGGAAACGTGGGATGTATTCACAATACTCCCAACGTAATTTAGGAAGCTTCATATGCCTTGCGTTTCTACACATGCGCGCTAGTGTAATGGATCATGGTCAAGAGGGTAGAGTTTGCGTTATAACTCTATGACCATGATATTGCGTGCGTTAAGATAACTTTCGAGTGTAGCGCGCAAGTGTTGGTGTTGCATAGGAACTCTCCTTGAGTTCCTATGAGCGATTGACACAAAGTTATGCCCTTGGAGGGGCATGACATATCGTGGTGGGAGCTACATTTTTGGGCAATATTTGGTATGTGCCATGTGTTGTGTTGCGTGCCCATTTGGCGGGCCCATTGCTCCAAGACAAGCCCGCCAATGGACCTCATATTGTGCAAGCCCCTTCTCCGTACTCCCTACGGTCAATTGCAAGCCTAACCTTCGTGAAGGGAAGCTTGTGTGGTGATCCCGAAGCGATGCGTTGGGAGCAAGGTGTGTATTTTACATTTTTCCATATTTTCATGTGCCCACTTGGGAAGCAGCGCTCGTAACCTTTCAAGGCGCCCCAAGTGGAGCACATACGTGGGATCGAAGGTCATTGGTGTCAAGTCATTGTGTTTAGAAGGACGATCCAAGCCAAAGATATTATAATATAATTATGCGCCTTTCAAGGCACTTTGGTTTGTCTTTGTGCCAATTTTGCCATTTTTGGCCCGTCATGATGTCAAGTGGCGACCGTGTATTTCAACGTTGCGCTCAATTGACATCATGACCCAAGTATGATATGAGAGTACATACTTCGGTGCCCATCATATCTTGGACCCGGCGGATAGCTCCTCTTAGGCTTGGCATACCGTGGCCGCCATGTTGGCGATTTGGGACTATCCCAAATCATGGGCTCACTTGGCGACCCTGCCATTCCCAATACCAGAGGAGTTGGGCGACGCCCCAAAGATATGTTGGACACATATGACTTGACATCAATCCCATGGCACACTCCGGTCCAAGTCGGGCACGTGCCTCATTTGCCCCAACCATGAGCGTGCGCAATTTTGGCCATTTTGAGCATTTTTCCACTTTCGCTGCCCGCCGTGCCCCATGTTCTAACCTTCGTGCACGCCGGACGCATGGACCAATGGACCATATATGACATGGGTGTTATGGGTAATGGTCCCCATGGTCCACACACCACGTGGGCGAAGCGGAGCCGCCTTCGTTAAGGCGCTAGGCCAAATTGAGTATGGGCAATTTTGCCATTTTTGCATTTGTGGACCCAATTGGGATCGTCACCACGCCGAGTGGCATGGAGATCTTTGAGAGCCAAGGGCATGGGAGTCTTCGTTGGACTCCCGGTGGATCACGTATGGAATGCCGGATCCGATCTCCAAGCCGGCGTGGAGATATACTATTGGGAGCACACTGAATTTTGGCTCATTTCAAGCAGCCAAAATGACCCAATTTTGGGACCCCAATTTCCCCCTTCCGTGTGGTCAATTGGCGGCCCCATTTCTCTAAGCCCATAGGGAGCCCGGACCTAAATCCAAGTGGTGCACTCAGATATAAGTCCTAGGTCCTGCCTCCTACCCTGTGAGCCATTGGCCTTACCTTGGCCGGGCGAGCCACGCGTGGGAATGACGCCAATTTTGGTGATTTTGGCATCATGACCCCACTTGACTCATCCTTGTTGCCCTGATGCCGGGACCTCAGAGGGAACCAGGTTGGGTGAGGGCTCCAGGGAGTTCGTACTCGAAGGGCATAGGGTCAGTTGCCTCGTCCCTACCTCTGGCGGGTCCGGACAAGGGGTCAATTTTGGAGTTTTTCAAGCTAATTCCAGTGTGGGCTGAAACAGCCCATTTTCAGCTACCAACTCCTTGGTGATAATGGCGGGGCCATATCTCTGGCTCAGAGTGGAGTTGGGACCTGCCGTTAAGGGAGCATAGGGAGCTACTGTCGGTTGGCCTTGGAGCTCCTTGGTTCCCAGGAACTCGCCTGTGGCTGTGCGGAACACCTCTCCCATTGGCAGGGTTTCAGGGTCCGGACTGAGCAGGGCATGGGTTGTGTTTGAGCCCCCGCCCCCATCAGCCACTGAGAGGGTCGGACCTGGGATTGGGATATGAGTCGGGACTGAGTGTCTATTGTCCCTTGATGCCCTTACCCCAGTCCAGTCCTAACCCCATGTGTACATATCCTGATGTGTTGCTGTACATACTTTCGTTCCCTCTTTGCAGAGTGGCAAGGATTCTGAAACGCTTTGTCACATGACAACGCATTGATGCCCTTGTGAGCGTAGTGCTTTGCCTGCCTGCTCACTTGCGTGTGTCCACCGCAGCGTCCCGTGGCCAGCCCCCCACGGGAACGCGTCAAAAGCGTTTCACCGCCGCGGGGTTACCCAGCCCTCGCGTGCCACTCGGGGCCACCAACCCCGAGCAGCGCGTCGCAGCAGCGCGGCGCAGCTCGCAGCTCGCAGCGCAGCGCAGCGTCTCGCAGCGCAGCGCAGCAGCTCGCAGCGCCACTCAGCGACAGCGCCGAGTTCGTCACGGAGCCCGCAGCGCCGTCAAGAGCATCGCCCTGATCGCGCAGCGCCCGTGGAAGAGGTGCACAGACCAGGACTCCTGCATCAGCCCCATCGGCCGACCCGGAGTCCCAACGGCCGACCAGCAAGGCCGCGTCAACCACCTCCACAACCACCGGCTGACCAGCACCAGCCGCACTTCCAATCCAGTGCTGCAGCACCCTCCCCAACAACCACAACCAGTTCGTTGAGGTGAACGAGTGCACATCAAGGACTTCAAGACCATCTACGCCCCCGCTGCCATGGTGAATTGGCAGGAAGCGGGCAGGACGTGGCCGCGGCCCCAGCCCCATGCAGCACGCCTGCTGCGTGGGTTGGTTTGGGACCAGCATTACCGCCACAGCAACCCCCAGTGCGAAGGGGGCATGCCCAGGAGCTTCGAGCTCCGCACGGACATCGCCCCCGACCGCCTGCAGGCCGTGGAGGACTGGCTGCGGGCGGAGGGGTACGAGTACCGCCACCAGCAGAGGCGCTGGAGGGCGTGGACCCGGCCGGACAGGCCCGGGGAAGGGCTGCGTCCCGACGGGATTGAGGAGGACGAGGAGCCCAACGCCTACCCGTCAGGCGCCTCGATCAACGTCTCCCTGTGGGACGTGATCGAGAAGAAGTTCCCGGAACCGGGGAACGAGCGCAGGCTGCAGGGCAGCAGCAGCGCGGCTCCGGCGACGGAGAAGAGGTCCGCCGGGGACAAGAAGAGGGACCGGAGGTGGCGGGAGTACCAGGAGTCCCTGGCTGCCGAAGCCGCCCAAGGCGCCAAGGGCGGAACCCCAGCCCCCAGTCCCCAACGGCCCACTGGTGGACACCACCCCGGCTCCACCACCCTTGGCGACTACATCCAAGTCGCCAAGCAGACCCAGGCCAAACCCCGTCCGCTGCTCCTGAGGGCCCGGCAGGCCGCAGCAGGCCCCAGCAGCGACATCGAGTCGGCCCACCGCGGGAGGACGCCGGCCGACCAGGCCAGCTCCAGCAGCAGCGTCGCTCCCGAAAGGGACGTGGCGCGCGCCTGTGAGCGCGCCTGTGGGGTGCCCTGCAACCGTCGGGTTGCCCGGCAACGGGCCAAGCAGTACAGCGCTGCTGTGGAGGGCGCCGCCGGCATCGCCCAGGAGGAAGCTGCGCAGTGGGCGCATGGCATGGCCATGCACACCCAGACCGTGGCGGCCATTGCGGCTGGACTCACGGCCGTGGCCGCCCATGGGGTAGCGACTGCCCAGGTCAACGGTGAGTTGGCGGCAGCCGACGAGGAAGCCCGCCTGACGCAGGAGGCCATTGCCTGCAAGGAGGCCGAGGTGAAGGCGCTGGGGGAGGCGCTTGCCCAAGAGAGGGCAAAGAAGGAGGCGGAGGAAAGGGCCCACGCCGAAGCGACGGCTAAGGCCCATGAGGATGCCGCCAAGAAGGAAGCCATCGAGGCCGCGCGACGGAAGGTCGCTGAGGAGAAGGCCAAGACGGAGGCGGAGCTGGCGGCGTTGGAGGCGCAGAAGGCGCAGCTGCTGCAGGCCCGGGAGACTGAGGCGGCTCGTGCTCGGGAAGAGGCCGAAGCGCGAGCTGCCGCAGCCACCGCCGCCGCAATGGAGGAGGCAGAGGCCAAACTCCGCCACGAGACTCCCCCGGGAGGATCGCGAGTGGAGACCCTTCGAAGGCTTTTCGAAGGGGACGCCTCCTCCAGGATGAAGCTGGATGAGGCGGACACGGGCAGCAGTGGGAGCGGTAGCACCACCGCCCGTCGACGGAGGAAGGGCAAGGGGAAGACCCCCGAGAGGCCGCGGAGGCCAGCGGGTGGGCACCCCCACGACAGTGACCCCTTCTTCACCGCCAGTGACGGGGATGAACGAGGCCGTCGACATTGCCAAGTGGTGGCTTGGACGGGCGGAAGTGGCGGAGACGTCCCCATGGAAGGTGAGGATGAGGATCCCCCTCCTCCCTACCGGAGCTCCGAGTCCTCCGTGACCGAGACGCCCAGGTGGGGCGACATGGACGAGGATGACGACATGGACTTCGGCATCACGAGGAGGCGCCCATCCTCGGACCCACCGAGGCGACCCGGCGGAGACCCACCGGGACCCCCTGGCGGAGGACCTTCAGGACCCCCTGGAGGACGCCCACCAAGTGGACCCCCTGGAGGCGGACCACCGGGCGGGGGAGGACCCCCTGGACCGGGCGGACCCGGCGGAGGCCCTCCTGGAGGACCCCCTGGGGACCCCGGCGACCCACCAGGGAACGGTGTCCCGGATGCCACCTGGCGGTGGATTGTCTACCTCCGCAGGAGAGTCCAGTTGCTCGAGCTGGAGGTAGACACGGGCAAGAGCGAGATGGCTCGCATCTCCACGGTCGCCGCGCGCGCGCAGAAGGACTTGGACATCGCCAGGGCCGAGACCAAGTCGCTGACCAACGTCGTCAGCGGCCTGCAGGAGAGGCTGGATGCGCTGGAAGCCCGTGGGAGAGTCGGCAGCGACCACCCACCCCTGGAGTCTGGCTCGTCGGACGACGGCTGGGGACCCGGACCAGGTCCAGGCAGACCCCACGCCCCCGGCGGAGCCCCCAGGAGTCGCCCCAGCGCCAGTGCCCCCTCTCTATCCGCCCCCTCTCACCACAGCGCGGGCCGCCGCAACGAGCGCGTGCCGCCCGGCAGTGGCAGTGAGGAATGGCGCGATGAGTGGCTCAGCGCGGACTACCACAACCGCCGTGCTCCACCGCGGACGCCTGTACGCCCCCGACGCCCGCCACCAGCCCCGGTGCCAATCCCCAGGGCTGGAGGGCGTTATGGTGGACTCAGGGATGAGGTCCCCAGAGGAGACGTGGAGTGGGATGTCGGCGAAGGTGAGGACCTGGACCTGGACCTGGACCTGGAGGAGTTCGACATCAGCCCGCCGCGTGGTGTACGACGGGAGGCCGCTGAACGCAGCCGCCGGCGCCGTGATGAGGATGCGTACATGGATGCAGTACGGCGTGAACATTTCGGTTCAGCGTACGTGGAGGAACCGCGGCGTAGCCACAGGGATTCCATGGAGGAGATGGACGTGGCGGCCGTGGGAGTCCGACGGCGAGGCCGATGGGAACCTCGGTCGACCTCGCGGCCGGCGTTCATGGTCTCTAAGGCCGCGGACGCCGCCGTGTGGGAAGACTTGAAGGACATCAAGCCCCCCATGTACGATGGCAACCCCCTCAACCTCGACCGCTTCTTGGAGAAGCTGGACGATTGGGGGCTGACCGTCACTGAAGACCAACCTCCCGCGGATGCGGAGAGATATGTCTTCAAACGGTTCAGGTACCGCCTGCCGGAAGTGCTCGGCGAGCTATACTTCGTGGCGACCAAGGAGGGGAAAATCAAGACCCTCAAGGACGCCAAGAAGTGGCTCAACGAGCAGGAGCGGGTGGACGCTCCGCAGGTGGCTGCCAAGCGCTGGAAGTCCATCAAGCTTGAGCATGATGGACGGGAGATCCGCCTACGAGAGTGGCGGGACTTCCGAGGGAAATACACCCTCTTCCGCCGCAACGTGGAGGATTGGAACGAGGGTGACGAGCAGGCTCGCCTGCTCTCCATGCTGCCGGAAGCATGGATCAAGAGGGTCACCAAGGAGGAATCCAAGAGGGCCAAGTCCAACCACACGGTCAAGATGATGCTCCCCAAGGAGTATCATACGAACGTGGTGAGTTGGGCGAAGAAGAACGTGGCCCGGGATGTCAAACGGCACTCCCTGCGGAACGCTCTTCTCATCACCGTCTCGGGCGATCGCGAGAAGACCGCGATTTGGCGCCTTGACGACTGTGAGTTGAGCGGCCAGACCATCCGTCTGCAGCCCATCCCGGCGCGGATGAGCTGCGACGAGATCCTGGAGTGGGTTGGCGAGGAAGTACTCAAGGAGTACCGAAACCTCCACCACACCCGCGGGTTGAGGCCCGGCGACCGCGACGTCAACTACGTTGGCGAGGGACCTGGCGGGGAAGACGCCATGGACCCAGCGGGAGCCGGGGGCGATGAGACTCTCGTCGACGATGACGACGACGATGAGCCCGCCGAGGTGGCCGTCTGTGCCTTCGTGGCCAGGAACCTGAGCGCGGGGAACAAGCCGGGAAACTGGAAGCCCCTGCAGCAGGGTTGGAGGAAGCAGGAGAAGAGGGATCCTCGCCGCATTGGCGACCCTCCGCTGTCCTTTGGGGAGTTCATACGAGCTCACCCTCAGGGCTGTTTCGTGTGTTATGGGAGGAAGAAAGGCTTCAACCATGACCACCGAACATGCCCCGTCCACAAGGCCGACACGGAGGCTTACAAGAAGGTGCACGGGTCGAAGAAGCGTGCGCCCGCGGGTATCCGGGAAGCCAAGATGGAGGTGGACAAGGACGAGCTGGCCAAGCTGATGTCGTCGGTGGGAACCGAGTTGGCCAAGGAGATCCAGGAGATCAAGCGGAACTGGGTCCCCAGGTCGGACAACAAGAACAAGGAGAACAACCAGAATGACCAGAACAAGGACAAGGACAAGAACAAGGGTAAAGGAGGAGGTAAAGGGGGAAGAAAGAAGGGCGTCAACGACGTTGAGGCCGAGGAGAACACCCCCTCTTCCACAACCGATGCCCCCTAGCGGAGCCCCTGCAGCCAAGGGCCCCAGCTAGGGCGGTCGCAGGATGGTGACGTGGGAAGCGCCGAACCATCCCTGTCGGGAGTCGGTAAACACAAGGGGACTGCCGCGGGCGGAAGGCCCGGTCTGGCGCCCAGTCGCGGAGGCGGGGTGAGGGCAAGTGAAGGCACGAACCCTTGCACCCGTCCGTCCTTCGCGACCAAGAACGTGTTTGATGTACTACAGGATCTATCCGAAAGTATCGGAGGATCACCCGGACCGCAGCTGGATGCTGCAGATGGGCAGCCTGAGCCCATTGTCCACGACCTGCACCAGTCGCTTGTGGAGCTTCTGGAACGGCCGGAGATCCTGAGTTTGCATGCCGTGCGCCGTGTCGGTCGCGAGCGGCAGTTGCATCTTAAGGTCCGTGCCCTATGCGGGGAGGTGGAAAAGGTTTTCGACGTGTTGGTCGACACGGGAGCTCAAGTCAGCTTGGTCAAGGCTGGCCTACTTCCACCAGAGTGTCTGACCGACAGTCGGAAGCCTGTCAGGCTGAAGGTGGCGAACGGCCAGTACATGGTGGGAGGCACGAAGGAAGCGGCCATTGGGCTGCAGTTCGTGAACCATCGTGAGCTGAGCCGCCCAGACCTCGGCAAGGAAATCCTCCTGCACGGTAGCTTCTACGAGGCCGAGATGGACTGGGACATGATCGTCGGGTACGACTTCATGATGGAGACGGACTCCGGCGTCCTCCCGGCCCAGGCCTCCATGACCCTGTACCAGGACGACCAGCTCTCGTGGCTTTCGTCACCTGAGCACCATGTGGAATGCCAATGGATCCACCCCGAACGCAATCAGCTCGAAGTGGCCGCGCTGGACACTGAGCCTACTGGGCCAGCGAACCAGGAGTACGGCGTAAGGCCGGAAGTGGCGTACCGAGTGGTCGCGGACCTGGGAGCGTCGGATCTGGCCCTGGATGCGTTCTCTTCAGGAACCTCCGCCCATCTGCGGGTATGTGAGAAGTACTGGAGCGCCCAGGACTCCGCGTGGAAGAAGCACTGGGGTCCGCATCAGGGATTGATGTGGATCCATTGCCCCCGTTGGGACATTCCAAGAGCGATAGCGAAGATTCGCAAGGACCGCTCCAAGGCAGTGCTGGTTGTTCCTATGGGATGCACCGAGGAGGAAAGTACCCGACATTGGGTAGCCTCATTGACCAACATGACCTTGAACAAGGTCGTCCTACCGGCTGGAGAGAGTGTCTATCAGGACGCTAAGGGACAGCCCATGCCACCCCAGAGATGGCCAACAGAATTCCACTATGTGGATGGGGGCCTTGATCAGGCCGACACCACGGACTTCGTGTGTGTCAACCGCATCATAGCAGAGCCATGGCGGCAATGCTCTGCGGTTCCCCCTGTTGACATCGAAGAATCGGACTCCGAAGACCCCCTCACTGAAGAGGAGTGGGATCTGGTTCAGGGGTATATGGATCAGCCCTTTCACGACTGGGGAAACCAGCGTGAGGGCAAAGGCCAGGACAAAGCCTGGTGGGAAGTGGACTCAATCGTCTCCGGTTCCTATGACGGGAATACCTTCGTGCAGAGGGTGCTGGATCACATGTCCAGCCAAGACGAGCCGCCTGGCGGTAACCCACCCACCTACGGCGATCTGTTCCGAGGCAAGACCAGAGATGGCCCTTTGGGCCACCTGGGAAGACCACCTGAGCCGAAAGCGAGCGGAGTAGCTACCCCTCAAGTAAGCTCCGTGGTTCAAGTGCCCGGAAAAGCCAAGGCGGAGTCCGATGACTGCCCCAAGATCCAGGCGTTGAGGGCCAGGCTGAAGCGGAAGTATGGCGAGACCTTCTTCAGCGGAAAGCCTGTGTTCCCCCCACCGGTGCGTGGACCGTATGGCGAGGCCAAGATACGACTGAAGCAGGACCTCGTGTGTATCGTCACCGGGAGTTTGCCCTAAGGGGCGAGAGGAAAGAGGCCATGGAGAAGATCCTCCGTGACTTCATCCAGAGAGGCTGGCTTGAGCCGTGCCACTCCGAATGGGCCTCTCCCTGCTTCGTCGTCCCCAAGAAGGTTGCCGGTGAGTGGCGGCTCGTGGTCGACTACCGCGGCCTGAACGCCCAAACGCAGCACGACAGCTATACGCTGCCCCTCATTGAGGATATGCTGCAAAAACAACACCGGCGGAGGATCTTCACGGTGATTGACCTGAAACATGGTTATCATCAGATGCCTCTCGCCGAGGAGTCCCGTGCCTGCACAGCCATGAGCACCCCACTTGGACCTCTCCAGTGGAAGGTGATGCCCATGGGCGTTACCAACGGCAATGCGGCTTTTCAGCGGATGCTGGAGAACCTGCTTGAGCCGGTGCGCGACTGTGCGGACCCCTTCGTGGACGACGTGATCATCGCGTCCGGGGACCCCAGCATGAGCTACGAGGAGCTCCTGGAGGCACACGAGAGGGACGTCACTCGAGTGTTGGACCTTCTGGTCCGGCACAAACTCACGGGCAGCAGTGACAAGGCCACCATTGCGGTAAGCGAGGTGGTCTTCGCGGGCCACGTAGTCGGGAACGGGCAGCGAAAGCCCATACCTGGCAAGGTGGCTGCGATTGAGCACTGGGAAAAGCCCAAGACGGTCTCTGAGCTACGGGCGTACTTGGGGTTCTGCAATTACTACTCGGGGTATATCAAAATGTATGCCGAGTATGCAGCCCCCATGACGACCATGCTCAAGGGCAACCGAGAGGAGACCAAGAAGGGGTCCAAGAAGGCTCTGGTCTGGACTGAAGAGTCTGACCGGGCCTTTGAGGGGATGAAGCAGGCGCTGCTATCCGCAGTGGGTCTGCACCTCGTGGATCCCGACCGAGGGTTCGTCCTGCGCACCGACGCTTCCGACTACGCCATTGGGGCTGTGTTGGAGCAAGTGCTTGACGATGGGAGGCACGTGCCCGTGGCCTTCTGGAGCCGAGTCCTGGCGGAAGGCCAGAGACGGACGTGGACGCCCCGTGAAAAGGAGGCGTATGCCATCGTCATGGCTCTCAGGAAATGGGCTGGGTACATAGCCCTCCATCCCGTCACCGTCTGCACCGACCATCAGAGTCTGCAGTCGTGGCACAAGGAGCACGTGGACACCCCCTCAGGTCCCGCCTCCCGACGGGCAAGATGGCACGAGACCTTGGCCAAGTTCGACCTTACGGTTGTTTATATTCCTGGAAAGGATAACACCGTGGCGGACTGTCTCAGTAGGTGGGCCTATCCCGCCAGCAAGGGCATGCAGGATATCTCTGCCCATGGCGATGAGGCTGAGACCGCTGAAGCCAAGAGGATCATTGAAATGGAGCGCCTGATGGAGGAGGAGGGTGCCAAATGCTTCGTCGTCATGGCCGCAGATGCCCCCCTCGCTTCGAGGGTGAGCAGAACGGTCAGTGTACTCGCCCCTGTGGGTGCCGCGGGCGGAAGGCCCGGTCCGGCACCCCCTGTGGGAGTCGAGTCCGACAAGCACCTCTTCCCAGAGTCTTGCCTCCAGGACGACTGGACCGACGATTACGCCAAGTCTGAGGCCTTTGCGGCCGAGTATAGGGCTGTGACCGACCCTGATGACGGGCAGAAGTGGCCAAAGGGGCTGACTGAGGAAGATGGCAAGCTCTACCGGAATGGTAAGCTGCTAGTCCCAGAGTCCCGGGTGCTCGAGCTGTGTGAAGCTTGGCACCACCACATGCTGCACCCAGGGGTCAAGAAGCAAGCTCTTGACATGCAGCGTCGGTTCGAGATCGACCATATCGTTCTCTACACCGCCATCAAGAAGGTCAGGAAGGGTTGCTCGGTCTGTCAGGCCTGCAATCCCGACAACCGGAACGTCAAGGGGGAACCCCAATGGACCCCGGTTCCTGACCAGCCCATGGAGAGCGTGGCCATGGACGTCTTCTCCATGCCCGAAGTGCACATTGGCAAAGAGACCTTTGACTGTGTGGTTCTCTGTGTGGACCGCCACAGCGGCTACGTTGTAGCCGTTCCGGCACGCAAAAAGGGGTTGCTTGCCAAGGAAGTGGCAGTCATGATGATTCGTCATTGGCTGACCGTCTTTGACATCCCCCGCACCATTTGCAGTGACCGAGGGCCCCAGTTTACTGGTGGCTGGTTCAAGGCTATGTGTTCCCTCATGGGGATACGTCATGCCAAGAGTGTCGCCTATCTCAGCCGGTCTAACGGCCGTGCTGAAGTGGCTGGACGGCAGCTGTTCGAGAAGCTGCGCAAGATCCACATCACCAATCCACGGCGGAACTGGTTCGAGGAGATGTGGCCTGCTCTCAAGGCCCATCATGACACCCCCACTCCGGGCGGTTTGTCCCCTCACCAGGTTCTGTTCGGCAGGGACCCCCTGGGTAGGGGACTTCCCTTGTCTGGTGATGGCATGGTTATGGATGCCAAGGAGTTCTTCGCGCGGCAAGAGCAAACGGCGCGGGACATCCGCCAGCAGCTTGAGAAGGAGCATGCTGAGCGTCAGAAGTCCGCCCCGAGCTCGACAGCGCAGAAGTTCAGGGTGGGAGACCCGGTGTGGGTGATCAGACCCCGCCCCATGGGCACCCACCGCACCAAAACCTGGTTCACACCCGGCGAGGTGGTCCGCAGGATTGGTGAGGACACCTACCGCATCAAGGTGGGTCACGGACAGTTCCGGGAGCGCCACGAGAGTCAACTCCGTGTGCGGGAACCCGACCTCCGTGGCCGTCATGTGTCCCTGGACTACGCCAAACATGAGGCCGATTCGGACGACGACTATGCTGAGCAGGACGACTATACTGTCGAGAAGATCCTGGCTCAGCGTCCGAAGGCTTCGGCACCCGGAGGTCTGGAGTTCAAGGTTCGTTGGCGAGGCTATGGGCCGTCCCACGACACCTGGGAACCCGTCTCCTCGTTCGTGCCGCGGGTCAATACTCCCTTCATGGAGTACATCCGCAAGCACAAGACCAAGATCCACGTTTCGGACTTGGCAGCACTCACCCGGGCGATTGCAGCCAGGGGTGCCTGATCAGCGCCCTGAGCTCTCCCCTGATGCGCCTTGAGCGCTTGTGAGGCCGACGCATCGTCCCTTACTTGCTTGCTCTCTTCCATCTTTCGGTGACGGAGTGGCCATGTACCCCCCCCTGCTGAATCCAGAGGAGGATGGCCCCTCTCTTCTTCTATTCGTCACTCACCCCCCCTGCTGAATCCATGGGAAACCAGGTAGGGCGACTGACCTTCATTTTTCTGAGCTCTTGGGGCCTTGAAGCCCATACGACGTTGCGCAACGGATGCCGCTGTCATCGGCATTGCGATTTTTTGGTGTGTGGTCTGGTTCCATGGCATTTGCGGAATCCAGACCAGTCGACGTGTGTCTCGAGACTATATATGCCTGAACTCAGGCGTTATCCTGTCCATCCTCCTGCATTTGCCTTATCCTGACCGTGGCGTGGTTTGGCACTCTGTTCTGAGTGTGTTTACACGCCTATTTACCCAAATTGTTGCTTGTTTTTCTGCCCTCCAGGATATGTGCATCTGTATGTTGAGTGTCATCAGCCCATCGCTGAGGGATGGACTGTTTTTCATCACGATTCGGGATACAGAGGCGCCTTGAGTCGCCGTGTACATATCCTTACAGCCTGGTCCAGCCTGGACCAGTACTTGATTACAGATTCTACTGTTTGAGTGCCCGTGATACCGTGTTGCCCTATTCGCTGTGATGTGTGGAGATCCTGATGGCGCCAGGCGGGAAGCCCAGTTGCCTGACTACACTCCCAGCGGTCCGCCACTGTCAGTCCCAGTGTGAGCCTACCGATTTGCAGACGCACTTGCATTCGGATGGCGGCCTCCGGTGCTCCTGACCTCGGTCAGTCTGCCTGGGAAACTGGTGGTTTGAGGAGTCGACGCCTCCGCCCACACTGCATGAGGACTCCCTCATGTATGGCCACGCTTCGTGGTAGTAGGGCGAGGGAAAAGACGGCCTTGATGCCCGATCCCTTCAGGAGGAGTTCCCTTACGATTTGGGGTTCGTAAGGAGTTCGACTATGGCACTCTGGACTCGCGTCGTATGGATATGGACATGGTGCGCCCGAGGAAGGACCCGTGGGGACTCTCCCCAGTCGGCGGGCCTTGGGAAGCTTGGGGTAGCCTGATTGATCTTTGTGGTCGCTCTCGACTTGTGGGGCCACCTCGGCCGTCATGTGACGCCTATGTTGGCCGTGTATGCCACTGCCACTGTGGTGGTGACCGTAGCAGCCGGCACCCGGTGCGCCTGGTATGGGTTAACGGGTCCGTTGGATGCCGAACAATCGCCGCCAGGACCCGGGACTTGATACTTGATACTATACATGTGCTACGAGCTGTTACAGCAGCATACCTATCCCACTGTGGGATACCTATCTTACTGTGACTTACTGAAGTGAGGATGTGACACCCCCCCCCCTTTCAGGGAGTGGTCCTGGGTACCCGCTGCCATGCGTGGGTGTTATCGAGCCCCCCCAGGGTTTGCTCTAAGGAGGGGGGTGAAGCGGTACCCAGAACCCCATGGCCAGGTTACGGCATACAACCGGTCTCCGGTCCACTAACCCCATGCACGGCGTGTTCCGTGCCGTGAAGCCCCGCATCGGCATCCGATGCACCGCCAGCGGAGATTTGTGTATCAGAACATCAGGAATCAACAGGGTTTTATTTTCATATTGTTTCCGTCAATTTTTATGCTTCCGTTCCGATACTCACTGTTTTGACTGCTGGCGGTTGGTTCGCGACTTTACCGTAACCGCCAGTTTAACTGTTTATAATGGAAATTTTAACGTTATCCGTCACGAAGGCTCCAAAGTCGCCAGGAACTGCATGGATGCTTCCGCAATTTTCATAATTAATACTCGCAACCTTAATCCGAATTTTTCAGGATGTCGAAATCGGATTTTCGACTTCGACATCCCCGCACTTGATTTGACCTCTTTCGAGTGGACCTACGTGCTTCCGTATGCACGAATCAACTTCCCTTTTATCCTGCCCTCCATTTGTCTTAAAGATATGGGCAAAACAAAGTTGATTCGTGAGGCCACTTGTGAAGGTCATATCTCGTGCCGCTTGCGAGTATTGACGATAAGGAAACGTGGGATGTATTCACAATACTCCCGACGTAATTTAGGAAGCTTCATATGCCTTGCGTTTCTACACATGCGCGCTAGTGTAATGGATCATGGTCAAGAGGGTAGAGTTTGCGTTATAACTCTATGACCATGATATTGCGTGCGTTAAGATAACTTTCGAGTGTAGCGCGCAAGTGTTGGTGTTGCATAGGAACTCTCCTTGAGTTCCTATGAGCGATTGACACAAAGTTATGCCCTTGGAGGGGCATGACATATCGTGGTGGGAGCTACATTTTTGGGCAATATTTGGTATGTGCCATGTGTTGTGTTGCGTGCCCATTTGGCGGGCCCATTGCTCCAAGACAAGCCCGCCAATGGACCTCATATTGTGCAAGCCCCTTCTCCGTACTCCCTACGGTCAATTGCAAGCCTAACCTTCGTGAAGGGAAGCTTGTGTGGTGATCCCGAAGCGATGCGTAGGGAGCAAGGTGTGTATTTTACATTTTTCCATATTTTCATGTGCCCACTTGGGAAGCAGCGCTCGTAACCTTTCAAGGCGCCCCAAGTGGAGCACATACGTGGGATCGAAGGTCATTGGTGTCAAGTCATTGTGTTTAGAAGGATTAAGTGATTGCACGATCCAAGCCAAAGATATTATAATATAATTATGCGCCTTTCAAGGCACTTTGGTTTGTCTTTGTGCCAATTTTGCCATTTTTGGCCCGTCATGATGTCAAGTGGCGACCGTGTATTTCAACGTTGCGCTCAATTGACATCATGACCCAAGTATGATATGAGGGTGCATACTTCGGTGCCCAACATATCTTGGACCCGGCGGATAGCTCCTCTTAGGCTTGGCATACCGTGGCCGCCATGTTGGCGATTTGGGACTATCCCAAATCATGGGCTCACTTGGCGACCCTGCCATTCCCAATACCGGAGGAGTTGGGCGACGCCCCAAAGATATGTTGGACACATATGACTTGACATCAATCCTATGGCACACTCCGGTCCAAGTCGGGCACGTGCCTCATTTGCCCTAACCATGAGCGTGCGCAATTTTGGCCATTTTGAGCATTTTTCCACTTTCGCTGCCCGCCGTGCCCCATGTTCTAACCTTCGTGCACGCCGGACGCATGGACCAATGGACCATATATGACATGGGTGTTATGGGTAATGGTCCCCATGGTCCACACACCACGTGGGCGAAGCGGAGCCGCCTTCGTTAAGGCGCTAGGCCAAATTGGGTATGGGCAATTTTGCCATTTTTGCATTTGTGGACCCAATTGGGATCGTCACCACGCCGAGTGGCATGGAGATCTTTGAGAGCCAAGGGCATGGGTGTCTCTGTTGGACTCCTGGTGGATCACGTATGGAATGCCGGATCCGATCTCCAAGCCGGCGTGGAGATATACTATTGGGAGCACACTGAATTTTGGCTCATTTCAAGCAGCCAAAATGACCCAATTTTGGGACCCCAATTTCCCCCTTCCGTGTGGTCAATTGGCGGCCCCATTTCTCTAAGCCCATAGGGAGCCCGGACTCAAATCCAAGTTGTGCACTCAGATATAAGTCCTAGGTCCTGCCTCCTACCCTGTGAGCCATTGGCCTTACCTTGGCCGGGCGAGCCACGCGTGGGAATGACGCCAATTTTGGTGATTTTGGCATCATGACCCCACTTGACTCATCCGTGTTGCCCTGATGCCGGGACCTCAGAGGGAACCAGGTTGGGTGAGGGCTCCAGGGAGTTCGTACTCGAAGGGCATAGGGTCAGTTGCCTCGTCCCTACCTCTGGCGGGTCCGGACAAGGGGTCAATTTCGGAGTTTTTCAAGCTAATTCCAGTGTGGGCTGAAACAGCCCATTTTCAGCTACCAACTCCTGGGTGATAATGGCGGGGCCATATCTCTGGCTCAGAGTGAAGTTGGGACCTGCCGTTAGGGAGCATAGGGAGCCACTGTCGGTTGGCCTTGGAGCCCATTGGTTCCCAGGAACTCGCCTGTGGCTGTGCGCGACACCTCTCCCATTGGCAGGGTTTCAGGGTCCGGACTGAGCAGGGCATGGGTTGTGTTTGAGCCCCCGCCCCCATCAGCCACTGAGAGGGTCGGACCTGGGATTGGGATATGAGTCGGGACTGAGTGTCTATTGTCTCTTGATGCCCTTACCCCAGTCCAGTCCTAACCCCATGTGTACATATCCTGATGTGTTGCTGTACATACTTTCGTTCCCTCTTTGCAGAGTGGCAAGGATTCTGAAACGCTTTGTCACATGACAACGCATTGATGCCCTTGTGAGCGTAGTGCTTTGCCTGCCTGCTCACTTGCGTGTGTCCACCGCAGCGTCCCGTGGCCGGCCTCCCACGGGAACGCGTCCTCAAAGCTCTCTCCCACAGGACTTGGTTGGGGCGCGGTGGTGACGGCTGGACCGGACTCCAGAGGCGTTGACCTCTGCCGTTCTGGCGCAGGACTGCCTTGCCCGGCATTGCCCAATTCCCGCAAGCCCCGCTGCACGCCACGACTCATGCGGTCGACCACTTGAGCGGCGCCAGGGATCTGCCGATACCACACGTCCCACCACTCCACGATGGGCATGGGTGGCCATCGCCCGCGGACGACAATGCCAGGGCCACGCCCGATCCACCACGAACATGTGCTCAGGCACATCACTGGCGGTCAACTGCAGAGAAAGCAAGGAGGCCGGTGAACCGCAGAAGTGGGGGAACGCGATTCAGTGTGTAGGAAGGTTACGCTCAAAAGTGCACGGTTGAAGACGGTGAAGGCGGTTCAGCCGCACGGTTGAACCCGCTGAAACTACTGCACACCTGTTGCACCCCTTGGATCGCTTGAACCACACTTGGCTGCACGAATGGCGATGGTGCCATTGCCGGTGGCGCCGCTGCTGCCGTCGCGGCGCTTGCCTTGGCCTTCTTGTGCTTTCCCCCACCTGAGATGGTGGCGCCCATGGCCAGCATGCTGCTCGGAGTCGCCGTGTACCGCTGGACCTCCGATTCGTCGAACCAGCCTGGTGGCAACTCCACCGGGGCCTTGAAGAAGAAGCGCGGACCGTGTCCTGCGCTGTGACCACCGCCGCGGCCCACGGAGTCCGCGCCAAACCAGGACGCGCTCCTGGCAACACCGCAGCCCGCGGTGGCCCATATCCTGAACAGGGCATCCAGCCCTGGTTCGTCCAGGGACATGTGGCCCTGGGGGTCGCTCGACAGACCCACACGGAGCACCTACAATCAGAAAAAAGCACATCAGAACATTCATAAACAGAAAAACACACAGCAACGAAACGCAGCATGCGGCATATCAAGACATCTACCAAAAGACCAAAAAACAGCAGCACAATCAACTAGCAAACAACAAGACAACAGCAGACCTTCCACTCCGAAAACTCCCCGGCGCTCAGGCACTTCGTCTCCCAGGGGTACGACTGTACCCCATCCTTGTCTTCTTGGCGGTGCTTCTTCATCCACAGCGTCATGGCATGGCGGAACACGTACTTCGGCGTCACGTCGGCCAGCCACCGCCACTCAGGCGTCTCGGGCGCCAGGGTGGTGTCGGGGTTGCAGGTGTTGTGGACCACCACTTCTTCCTTCAGCGGGAACTTGTCGGCCAGGTGGGGGGCTGGAGGCGCTGCCGCTGCTTGTGGCGCTGGCGCGGCAGGGGGATCGGCGCCTTGGCCCGTACCCAGTGCCCGCAGGCAGTCCTGCAAGGCCTTCCCCAAAGACTCGGGGTCCATGGTGCAAAGGCACCTGAGAGAAGCAGGGGTGAAACCGTGGGGAAGCCGGTTCAACCGCGCGGATGAACCTCCTGAACCACGGTTGAACCACACACACACCTCCTAGTTGCCAACTTCCAATTGAGCGTGCACTACGTGCTCATCTTCCCGTCGCCGCCGCCCGTCCCATCGAGGCATCTCCTTGTAGAGGAAGGTGCGCTCGTGCGCATGGCGGAGCATTGCCTCATCCTTTTCCTCCTTGGTAGCCTTACGACCACCTCCCCGGGAACTTGTGGTTAGAAAGTTGTCTTTAAAGACATAGTTAAGCGACTGAACAATGTCGCCACAAAACATGGCCCCCCCCCAAGGTTGCAAATTACCCAATACGATGGCCCCCTCGTTGCGGAGCCAAAGCAAGTAGGGGGATCGTTTATGGGGACATATAGTGTTTTGAAACCTCTTTGCAATTCGTGCACACCCTTGGACGAATGGATCATATGTCTACCGATAGATAGCGGTTAGCAATTTCCCCATGTCCTCAACGGTAGTGGTGACATGTGGTGTTAGACACAAACTCTTTGCAATGGGCAACCAATTGGCAAACAAGTGCCATGTCTCTTCCCCATCGGGGAAGGACCGGCCTTTCAAAGAAATATTGGTCTTAGCGTCCTTTAGGAGGCTTTGAACCTTGGATCGTTGTGGTACCGTCAACATTGTGGCTCGTGTGCGCACAGACGTTGTTAAGTATTCACCACATCGTATCACAAGATGAAGAACACACATGATGACACACCCTATACGGTCATCCACTTTCAATAATGGACTTTCGATGCACCCTTTTGCACCAACACAACTAACTCCTTGTTTCCTATACTTTAGGAATTTTGCTTCAAGTCTTGTACTTCGTCGCCATTCACACCCTACCCATCTTTCTTTCTCCCTAGACCATGTCGCAAAAGAATAAATTGAACTAATTTCATAAAATGTTGATAGACCAAGTATATGACGAAGCCAAGGGCTATCGCCTCCAATAATGACAACCGTTCGCACCCAAAACCCTCGGAGCAACATGTAGCCACGGTCAATAATTTGTTGTATTTTTTTTAGTGTCTCTCCAAAGAGGACACGCACAAGATCCGTTTCATGCTCACTTACGAGAGCAAGGTCAAGGGTCCAATTGTAGAGCAAAGTTCGTGCTTTTTGCATGTGGTTTGCAAAACCACATGCAATTTGGCACCATGACCTTGCTCCACATGGAAACCCATCACCACGCACTATAAGTACATAGGGGTGATCATCCCTAAATCTTTGGAAGTGCATTTCTTCCAGCACATCCCTTTGATCACCTATATATTGTATCCAATCATCCACATCCCAACGAACCCCAACTCTTCCATCCTTTATGGTCATTTTTAGTACTTGTCTCTTACTTAACGTGGACCAAGCTTTATCCATCGTTGCATACGACGGAAAGCAATGTGTCCATGGGACGGTGCTTGCACGGGTTTTCTTCTCTTTGGCACCGGCCCACGAAATAAGCTTCTTGTACCTAGGGACGGGTGAACCGAGAAATTGGGATAAAGTGCGCGGTTGAACCGGCGGTTGAATGGGTTGCGTGCAAAAAAAAAAAAGCGTGCAATGGTACAAACCACAAAGTATGCACATTTGTGACGCGGGCAACACGTTGCAACTCATATGTTCATGCTTTCGGCAACATTAAGCGATTATTTTGGCGTGCAAACGTTGTCACGAAGCGCAATCACAATTGTTCATTTTTGATAAGGGTTCAACCGCACCGTTGAACCCCGTTGAACCCCGTTGAACCACTTGTAGGCATGTGCGCATTGTGCCACATACCTTCGCTTCGGCATCCCAAGGTCCAAAATGAGGCGCACGGCGTCGGATCCTGTGAAAGCTTTTTTTGTAGCCCTTTTTGTCTGTTTGGAAGCCCTCTGTGTGTTACCCAACCGGTCAGCAACCTGTATCCATAGGCGGTTTGTCGTGCCGTTTGTGCAAAAAAAGGTGAACAAGTCGTCCACCAGCTGTTGGTCCCCCCACCCGCTGTAGTGGTCGTTCACCACTTGCAGCCAGTGGTGGGACATTTTTTAATTTTTTTCCAAAAAGCTTTGTCACGCGTCAGTTTCAGGCGGTTATGCAAATATTTTGTTCAGAAACGCGCGCGCCGCTGGCTGGCGCAGCCGCCACCGCCAGCGCTGGCGGTGGTTCAACCGCGGTTCAACCGCGGTTCAGCGGTTCAACCGCGCCCCTTCCGAGTTCAACCGGGTTAAACCGGGTAAAACCACTGTGTGAAGTACCTGATCCAAATGAGCACGCAGGGAACTTTTAATGGCCCTCTTTCGGGATGGCCTACGGGAACCCCGGGTTCAGTGAACTGGGGAAGGTCTTGACCAAGGTGGCCCTGGAACGCCCCCGTATGGTCCTGTGTTCCCCCGATTGGGGAGCCCATGGGGGCAACGAGTACTCGCGAACCCTCCTGGACAGGCTGACTATCAGCTCTGTTCGGTTACCTGATGAGGCCATATACGTGCCTCTGGGGCGTACGACGCCCATCGGGAAACCCAGATGGGGAAGTATGCTCAGCGTGGTGGACGGAGGTCTTACCTCCATCCCCTGCGAGGACCTGGACTCGACTCTGGTCCAGGCCATACAACGAGAAAGCGATGGACTTACCCTGGTCGACGTGAAAGATCGACTACGACCTCAAGATGCTATTGAGACTATACCCGGGGGAGATGAATACGTTGTGACTAACACCCATGCTCCCAACTCTCCATGCCGTGTACCTGTTCCCGATGGAGTCTCAGAGTGTGGACTATCTGAGCTCCCCAGCTCTATCCACTCAGATGACGAAACTGAGCATGACGTCTTCTTCGTGCAGACATGCGTGGAGGAAGTGGAGAACGCCGAGTACGTCGCCCCACCCAAACCCCTACTGTCCATGAGGGTGGAAGACCCCGTGGACGAGGAGCTGGATCCCCGATCCAGGCTAAGAGAGTACGTGGACTCCAAGAGGAGGTTGGTGTTGAAAAAGCTATGCTAGGCTAAGCCTACCCGCAGCTCATGGCCACTGAAGCAAGGACGTATGGGAGATCTATCCCAATTGAAGGAGGACCTCGAACAGAAGGTCACCACCTGGCAAAGGGAGGCAGATCTTAAGCTCATGAAGATCGGGGGGGGTGCCCATGTGAGGACCCCAGAGGAGCACGACCTCTCGGAGGAATGTGTATGTGAACCCCCTGGAGCGTGCCTATGTTGCCATCGTCCACCGGAGATGTTAGAACGACACCTACTTTATGCCTACCAAGGGTTGAAGGATACTACCAAGGGCGAAGAGTCGGTGGAGGATAACCTCCCGACGTCTATTACTCAGGGGGCAAGGAACTTACACTCTGACGAGGACATGGAGGACAAGATCAAGCTATTGGACCCGCGGGTGCAGAAGCTTATAAGGACCTATCTGGAGGTGTTTGGAGAACTACCACCCCCAGCTTCATGTGACAAGCCGGTACAGATGGACCCCAAGCTGAAACCCGAGTTCGAGGGTCACAAGATCCGGAGGAGACCCTATCCGGCTCCTAAGGAGCAGGCCGACGAGATTGAGCCACAGATACAAGAATGTATCGACGCTGGCCTAGTCCTGGAGTACAAGGACGGGGACTACCCCCAACACTGCAGCCCCTGTTTCCTGGTGGCGAAGCCTGGGTCTACAGCTAAACGGCTGGTAGTGGACTACGAAGAGCTGAACAAGAAAACGCTGAACCACTCAGGGTCCATTCCTAATATGGAGTCTACCCTTGAGAAGATAGCCTCCTGTCGCTACAAGACCGAGATGGACAAGAGAAGTGGATTTTGGCAGGTGGACCTGACGCCCAACACCCAGGAACTACTCGCCTTCATCACCCCTCAGGGGAGGGTGTTCAAATGGAAGGTCATGCTGTTTGGCGTGGCCAATGCACCTGCTCTGTTTCAAGATCTGATGAACAAGATCCTGTTCATCTTACAACGAAGACCTAAGGTGCAAGAACTTATATCCCGTGGGGCCCAGATGGAAGCACACATCGACGATGTATGCCTCGGGACCAATACCCAGGAGGATCACCTAATCTTCTTGGGTGAGTTCTTTGCGGTCTGCCAGGAGAACCACACACGACTCAAGCTGGAGAAGTGTCAGTTCATGCAGGAGACCATGCAGTACCTGGGGTTTGATGTTGGCTATGGGTGGTGGACCCCAGCGGCCTCTAAGGCCAAACCCCCGATGGACGCTAAGGTACGACACGAAGACCCCAAGAAAGGACCTCATGATGTATCCAGTTTCATTGGGGCGTGCAACTTTTACCGCCGCCATATCAAAAACCTCACCTACACCAGCGCCATTCTGACGGACCTGATCAAGAAGAGTACTACTTGGCGCTGGGGCCCACAAGAGCAACAAGCGTTTGACGAGCTTAAAGACAAGGTGGCCAACGCTAAGTGCTTGGGCGTGCCTAGAGCACAAGGGGAGATTATCCTGGTGACTGACGCCAGCAATGTGGGCGGTGGTGGAATGTTGTTCCAATGGCAAGCACTAGAGAAGGAGGAGTTCAACTCGGCTATTTCTCAATGGGGGACTGAAGGTCTCAACCGAGATGGAACTCTCACTTAGGCGGCTCAAGTTGCACGGTCAATAACGACGGAAAAGGTAGGAAAGTGACAGGTTTCCAAAGGCATCAAAAAATAGTTGTTTTGATGGATTTTTCTGGACCGTCGCGAACGAGTATGGCGAAATAAACATTTTTATAAGAATGACATGTCCCATGGGCGAGACAGCGAAAAGTATTGTTTTGTGACCATCCTTTGCGCGAGGCCTCGCGCAAAGACGTTCATTTGTGTCGGATTAATGTACTACAGCACAGCGCATTAGGCAGGTTTCCGAAAAATAGAAACCTGTCGTATTTATACACCTGACTTAGTACCATTATCAGGATTGCGTGATAGAGATGGATGTATTGACCAATAAAGTTCAACAGTGGTGTATCCAAGAAACTTGAAAAGTATAAATGTTCCAAAACAAACTGTAGCTTCAAGCGCGAGGTCTCGCGCATGGAACGGCGCATGAGAAACATTAAAGTTTTGGTGATCATTGCGCGAGGCCTCGCGCAATGGATGTCATAAGCGCTCATAGAAACCAAAAATGCAACAGATCCACCAACTACACAGCATGTGCATTCCCTTGATGCGGCGCTGCTGTATGGGCGCCCATACAGGTCCCGCCGGCTTCTCCAGTTTTCATACTGTGGTCACCGCTGGCTTCACTGCCCAACAGGGATGGTAGCGCGCCGCAACTGGGTACCGCAATTCGGATTAACTAGTCAAATGTGGGACCACCAGACAGTTACAGGAAACCGAAAATGGTGCATGCGACAGGCAAATCATTGAATAATTGGTCGCGCGAAAACTGTGTGACAGGTTGATGTTTCAAAGCAAGAAAGTTTTTCGAACAGGGACTTTTACGCAGATACAGTTACGCAATTATTTTCCACAGCAACAATGCCCCTGCGAAAAGAGGTGGACCCTGAGAAGACAGTGGCCGCAGCATCTGGAGTTTTCCGCGATGTCTGCTCAGAGGAACCGCCGTATCACACGGCAGAAGAACTGTGGGAAGGGCTAAAACAGGGGGACCAGGGCGCGCGATTGTTGTTTGTGTTTTTTCTGCGTCTGCGCAAAAATGAACAGACGCGTTGCAGCGTTGAAAAGGCGATTGCGGCAGAAGGCAAGAGATGGGTTCCTGTTTTGATAGAGGAGGCCTGGCGCCTTTTTTTGCTGATGCGCCACCGCGCAGTTCCATACCAGGGAAAACCAAAGTCACTTGTTGCGATAGAGGGAAGTAGGGCGCAGCGTCGCATTTTAGCAAGGTCAGGTCTGGCGCTATATAGCGCACCTTCAGTGAAGGAAAAAGCCGCAGTCAGGTTACAGACAACATGGAACAAAATACACCAGCAGTGGGTTGTGTTATGGATGGACAACTGGTACAACAAACAGTTTACCACAAACCCTGACAAGAACGACAAAAGCCTGAACGCAACAGCGTTGGCTGTTCTGCTACTGAGGGATGCACCGCGCTACTGGCATGGTCATCCTACCCTGGAAGAGCTTGAACGGCGTGTTCCTGTCGTTGCACGCATGCTGGGGAACACCGAGGGAACCTTTGCACGTATCCTGCGCGATGTATGATTTGCAAGCACGCAGCCTGTTGTGCTAAACATTAGGGCACCGCTTGACATTATTCGCCCTGTGCCTGCCAAGAGAACACATTGGCGACCCCTTTGTCTAAGCAAAGAAAAAGTGAGCGGCAACGTATCGCTTCTTAACCTATTGCAATTTACTAGGGACTTGGCACAGCCCACTCGACCAGTTGTCCCTGTTTCATGTGGTGAGAACATCCATTACCGCATTTGTAAGATGACGTATGATGAAAAAACAACGGGTTGGAATGTCCGGCGTTTTTTGCGTTCAGACCCTATACTGTATGGTTTGTGGCACGCTAACAAATTTTGCGTTACAGAAACATTTCCCTGATTTTGGCCGACCGTGACTTTCTTCCGTAAAGATTTGCTGCGCAGCGGTGACACAGTCCCCTCCTTTCCCAAGCTGATCACAATGGAGATAACTATTGGCGCACTGCTGTTGGGTATGGGCCCCCACATACGGCGCCTTAACAGAAAATGTCATTCCCTTGGGCTGGCACGTCCTGCAAATCGGCGAAGTCGCCTCCGGTACGCTGTGTGTAAGGCCATTCAGGTTCTGTTAACACAATACTGTCCTATGTTACTATACCTAGGACACCTCGTTAGGCAGTGCAATTGGGCTGGGGAGACGGCCAACACGGGTGTTTTTGCTTCTGAGGGATTGCAGATCGTTATGTGTCTGTTAGACCGTTTGAACATGGGGGACACACTTTTAAAGTACGAACGCACTGTTGCAACTGCGTTATTGTGCCACACTGCATGGCACACAGCCATGCCTGGACAGGCTTTTGCCGAGGAGTTTTGTGAAAGTCTGCTCTCCAGCCTTGTGACAAAGAAGGGCCAAAATAGAGGTGCAGTGACCATTGAAGATGTTGACGATCTGTACCATCTCATCACTATCCGGAAAGAAGGTCACAGGGTGAACGTCTGCAAAATACCCAATTCCTTTGTCAATTTCGTGCGTCAGCGGTTAACTGCTTACTTGAACGCAGAGCGGGTATATGTACCTTGGGTTAGGTGGTGTGCGGAGACTACTTGTACAATTCAGGCACATTGGTCACGCAGGGGTGTACCTAACTTTCCACCGTCCCTTCTAATTCCAAAGGGTTCTACCCGCTACAATCAAGTCCTTGTGTCTGTGTTGTTGGTGCTGACGCAGACGGGGCCGCTTAAGGCTGGTTTTAAGCGAAAATTGTCGGAGCTGATCCCCCAACGCAGTGTGTTGGAGGAGCAGAGAGAGGCTGACAGGATGCGAAACGTTCGAAGAAGATTGGAGAACATGCAGTGATGCGCGAGGCCTCGCGCAAACAGCATGATACAACAGGTTATTACACCCCCTCTCTTGCGCGAGGCATCGCGCAAGGTCGTCAGTCAAAAACAGTGGCGTGCCCCTCCAGTTTTGCATTCTTAACCATACTGTACCCGTTTTCGCTAAAAACGACGATGTTAACCTTTTTTAATGTTCTGTTTCCTGCAATACAGGCTTTCTTCTTATTGCAGAATGGCAAGCCCCGCCAACAAAACAGCCCAGGAACGAGAAGATACCGACTATGACCCTGGGACCTCAGGATCGGAGGCTGGAACACCAAAGAAGGGGCGGAAGAAGAAGGAAACACCAGATCCTGGCCTAACCTTGGGTACTGACATCAAGGACCACTTGAAGCTGGATGGGAGGCAGGTGGAGGTTGAGCTGGACAACGTGAGAATCGACCAGGAGAAGACAAAGGGACAGATCAGACGGAAAGATACGGAGTTAGGCAGAAGTGTATTGAGTCACTGGAAGCAGCACCGCCAACAGGCCCATTACACGTCGTTCTCTGGGAAGATAATAGTATGTTGCCAACGGACTGTTCGCTCTTCTCGTTGCGCGAGCCCTCGCGCATGGGCGTGTCTCATATTTGCAGATGGCGATTATTGGTGTGTATCTGGACAACAGAGCGTGGAAGCGATTGCCAAGATTCTGGAGAAGCGGCGCACAGCGTGTCTGGATCTGCAGCACTGGCATACTACATGCATCGCCGCTATTCTGAAGCCTGAGACAGCGTGGGTCTTCCGTGCAAAGCTGGCGGGACAAGCACAAGGAAGCACACAAGACGTTGAGCCAATACCGTTGTATGAGGCAGCAGATAACCTCATTCGATGTGTTGAAGATCAGCGGCGGCGAGGCCTACTTGACACGTACAGCAATCTCAAGATCGCCATTGTGGATGCTGTGCAGATGAGTGCCCTGCTTCCAACCGCTGAACTGAAGCAGCCTGGTCAATTTGTATGTTCATTAATCGTTGTTTGGATGCTGTTCGTTGCACGAGGCCTCGCGCATAACCTTGTCATTTTCAGGACAAAACGTATAAACTGTGGAAGGATTTCATGACGTTTGCCTAATCTGGACCACCCGCACAACGGCCAGTACGTTCGACCTGAGAAAGGTGTGTCCCATCGGCGAGACGTGGGTTCCGTTTCTGCATTGGTGTGCTGCACCTTCTCCATTTCTGTTCTTTAGCGAAGGACATGCGCACCCGCAAAGAGGTTGCTGCACTTGGAAGGCCTGCCCTGAAGATGACTCTTGGTCCATGGGGCTATTGGCGGGAACGTGAAGGCAAAAGTTGCGGTCCATGGCCGGCATGGAAATCCATGATTCGCGCACCACTGTGGCAGGTGGCAGAGAAAGGCAAACCCGCCTCCCTGAAAATCCTCAACGTCCAAAAACTCCTGGGTCAACAGCCTACCAAGAGCCGTGTCGTCCCCCCAGCTGCTGGCGTTACTGGTGACTTCAAGACAGTGGAACAACAGGATCAATTACTGGCAACTCAAACAATCACAATTAAGGCGACCCGAATTGCAGCTCTGGCCCATGATCTCCCGAAGCAATTTATGGAGATTGACAAGAACCTGATTGTCATCAACGGCGACATATTTGAACATCTTGCTCCTGAGATGATGTGCCCAGCCTGGCTGTATGAAGAGATGGCGCGTGCCGATACCCTGATCTGCGGCTCTCAAACTGTTGTTGACAACATGTACGACGTGCTGGAAACGGAAAGAGAGAGGCGTCTCAACGATGATTTTAATGCGCCGCGCATGCCTAACATGTTGCGTGTTACCATCTTCAGTTGGCCAGTCAAACCGAAGCCAGCAGGGGATCCTACAACCTTGGACGTTTGCTGGTTGTTGATTTCGTCACCAGACAGCTGGATGAAAAAGGTATAATTTGGTCTTTGCGTCCTCTCTTTGCGCGAGGCCTCGCCCAATAACTTTTCCCTCATTGCAGATTCCAAACTATCTGACGTTTGGACCTAGGTAGGTAGGTAGGTATCTTCGGGAGCTCGGGATGCCTCCTTTGACATTGCAGGAAGAAGGTCTTACCAAGGGGACGTCCTGTCCCTCCCACTGCCCTATGTCAGGTGCCTCTTGAGCCGCTCCCGCATGTGCTTGGGAAGGCATTGTCGCGGCCACCCGGTCCATGTGTCCCAGGTGGGAGGGTGTCCCCACATGTGTCCATGGGTAGGGCCACATGCCCCCTCCTTTGGGCGGCAGCTCTGGGGGGCTGCCCAGCCGTGTGGAGTATCTCTCACCACAAGGGGTATTGCTCCCGCTTGTCTACGGTACGACCGCCTCACCCTTGTGGCTTGAGTTGCGGGGCCATTCTGCTTGGCAGGTGACCCCCTCCTGGACTGTGTACCGGCTCGCCTGTCACCGGTTGCTTCCATGGCTCCGGGTGACGTTTGCCATGGTCCCCGATGCAGCCTGGCCGGGCTCGGACCAGTGGCCTTGGAGTACCGCTCCTGCCACTGGCCCGGTGGGTCGGCTGGGTCGCCCCAGTGCGTCCGACCCATGGGGTATTGGTTCTTTCCTGTCCCTCGGCCGCCCTACGTGTGTGCAGTGTCCTGGGCCGCTGGGCTCCTGTTCACCGGTGTGCCCGCGCGGTTTGCTGTGGTGCGTCTGCGGTGTCCTGGGCCAGCTGGCTCCTGTTCACCGGTGTGCTCGCTCGGTGTGTTGTGTTGCATGTGCGGTGTCCTGGGCCACTGGGCTCCTGTTCACCGGTGTGCGTGCTGTGTGCGGTGCGCGTGTGCCATGGGTGGTTGTGTCCCTCTTCCTCCCCCCCTAATTTTCGTTTTTTTTTGTACTTGTGTTTTTTTTTACTTGGGTTTTTTTTTTTCGGAAAAAAAAAAGAAAAAACGAATAAGAGAAAAACAGGGGCGCGCGTACACTGCAGGCACAGGCACGGGCAGCTGGTGCGGCGGTGCAATACCGTTGTGTCCTCTGGCGTGTGTCGTCGGTGCTGTGGCGGCGGTCGCGCCCCAGGGGTGCGGCTCGCGCGTCCTGATGTACACGGGTATGGGTCAGGGTGGGTTTGGTTAGGTGTCTCTTTGCTTCTGGTGCTGGCTGGTTAGGCGGCTGTGTGGGCTGTGGCTGTGGGCTGTGTCTGGTTATTTCCCTCAGCGGGCCTGGTTAGGAGTCAAGGGTTGACGGTTTCGGGGTGTAGCTCGGGTTTGATTTGTGTTGGGGCTTCGGCTCGGTTAGGCTTGGGTCAGAATGGTTTTGGTGAGGTGTCTCTTTGCTTCTGGAGCTGGCTGGTTAGGCGGCTGTGTGGGCTGTGGGTGTGGGCTGTGGTTTCGGTGTTCCCTCGGCGGGCTTGGTTAGGAGTCAAGGGTCAGCGGTTTTGGGGTGTGGCTCGGGTTTGAATTGTGCTTGGGTTCTGGCTCAGTTAGGCGGTTGCGCGGGGCCGGGCGGGTGGGTAGCGGCGTCCACAGGGTCGTGCGCCCGAGGCGAGTGCGGGGTGGTGCGTGCGGGCCGGCCGGTGGCTGGTGGCCTCACTGGGAGTCCCACACGGAGGGGTCGACGGGCGTGCCGGGGGCGTACGCAGCGTGCAGGTTGGGCAGCAGCGGGCGCACGTGCAGGGCGTCGGCGTGCCCGATGAGGACCTCACTGAGGACCGAGGGGTTGGCGGCAAGCAGTATGCGATGCCCGGGAGGGGTGGCGGCGAGGAGCGGGAGGATGTCCGCGGCCCGCGACGTGGGGGCGAACACGACGTGGGCCGGGTGCGGCCCCGGGAGCGGTGCAGGGGGGAGCAGGACCACAGGACGGCGGTCTACTGTGAGGTGCCAAGTGGCGCGATGGTGGAGGAGCCGGACTAGGGCGATGCTGTGGCGCAGTGTGTGGGGCTGGGTGCTGGGCGGCGTGGGGACGTGCGGCGGGAGGGGGGGGGGGGGGCGGGGAGGTGGCGTGGGAGGGGGCACGGCAGAGGAGTGACGCCAGCGACGTGTGTGTCGTGCTGAGGGTGGAGAGGAGCCCACGGTAGCGGGCCTGGGTTCGGCGCCTTTGGGCGTAGTGGTGCTCGTTGTCGTGTGTCTTGGCTTCCTTCGGCGTCCGGTTCGTTTGATGACTTCTGGGCGGGGCCTGGCGTGGCGCCCCGTGGTGGTGGTTTTCTGGGTAACGGGGTTAGATGGCGGCGCCGCTGGTTGGGGGGTCAGGCGCGTCGTGTTGTGTGGCGCGCAGGGCTGCTGGGGTGCTGTGGGTGTCGCCGGTGTCGGTGCGCCGACGCTTGTGGGGTGGTGAGGGGGTGTGTGCGTGCGGGGCTGGGCTTTGGGTGATGTTCCACAGGCGGATGCCGTCTCGCTGCGTTTCCTGGAGGGTCTCCTGCAGGCGCCTGAGGACATACGGGTGGTCCTGGGGCGCGGGGAGGTTGCGGGGGTGGACTCCCAGGGGGTGGAGCGCATCGGCCAGCATGGCTTCCCATGCGGCCTGCGGCATCCACCCCCCCGCTTGCCGGAGGCGGCAGTTCTCCACCGACCCCTTGCGGGGCCGATGGACCAGGCCCTCGAGGGAGGGCTCTCCCCGGGCCCACTTCCGCAGCTCCCAGAGCTGCTTGTGGGTCCAGCGCTGCCACCACTGTTCCTGGGCGGGCCTGCGGTCTTGGGCGGAGGAGTGGGCGTGGGCTGGTGTGACGTGGTCGTGGGGACCGGCGGCGGTGGCGGGCCTGGGGGATTCCTCGTAGTCCTGTTCCGTGGGGGTGCGTGGGGAGTGGGGGTGCACGCGGATGTGGACCCGCGGGTGTGCGCGTACGGTCTCCGCTTCGGGGTTGGGCGGGGATTCGCGGCGGCGGCGGTAGTGGGGCATGCGTTGCATGTGGGCTGTCATCGGGGGCTGGTAGGGGGGCGGGGACGCTGCTGTTGGACCCTGGCGTTGTTCTGGCTTGGTCGGGCGCGGTCCGTGGGCCTGGGGTGCGGGCTTTGGGAGGTGGCGGGACGAAGTGCGTCGCGCCTCGGCCGCGGCGCGCTCCGCCATGAAGGTGGTGGCGGTGGCGTCGGTGACGGTTGGGGGGCGCCGCGCTGGGCGCTGCTGCCTTCGGGCCTGGGACGGCTGGGGCCGGATGTCGTAGAGGATGTCCTCGGGGGGCCGGGCTGGCGCTGCCGTCGTGGCGCCGGGTTTGGGCTTGGGTTTGGGCTCGGCTGCGGGTTGACCCTTGGGTTTGGGTGGCCGTTTGGCGGCGGTCTTGGGCGTCGGCTGGGTCGTGGGTGTGGGCTTCGTCGGGGCGTGGGCCTTGGCGGCGGCGGGGCTGCTCGCGGTGGGGGCGGGTTTGGAGGCCCGTTTGGGAGGTGTCTCCCGCGGCCTGGGGGGTGGAGTGCTGGATGAGGACGTGGTGGTGGTGGTGGATGAGGTGCTCGTGGTGGTGGAGGTTGTGGAGTCGGAGGCGGAGGAGAGGGCTGTGGGAGACGGCGGAGGGTCCTGGGCCTCGGGGGCGGGCGTATGATGCTGGGTCCTGTAAGTAGCGAGAACCAGGGTGCAGGTTCGGGCATCGGGCGTGTGCGCGCGTTTTCCCTGGTGATCCGTGCGTGCTGGTGCTGGCGTGGCGGCGTTGTCTCGGCTGTGCGGGCACGTGGGTTACCCGGGGGGTGGCCATATCTGCTCCAGGACGTGCGGGTGTGTTTGCTGGAGGTAGTCGAGGGTCTGGAAGAAGCATCGCTGGATGCCGGGCATGTCCTCCTCTGTGAGGTGGGGGTAGTTTTGGGTGGGGGTGTGGGGGCCCGGCCACAGCAGCGTCATGAGGCGGGCTGCCACCATGTACGGGCATAGTTGTAGGGTGGTGGGGCGTGGGGGGGTGGGTCCCCTGCGGTTTGGGGGGGCTTCCCTGTGCTGGGGGCGCAGCGTGACCACCCACACCCATCGGTCCGTGGGGATCCCCCAGGTCCGTTGGGTCCACTTGGCGAGGCAATACATCGCCCTACCAAGGCCCTGGTAGCCGCTGCGGATGGAGAGCAGCGTGTCCAGGGATTTGGGTTCCCAGGTGCCCCAGATGTGGGGGTCGTCCGGGTCGTCCCCCCTGGCGTACGTGTCGGGGCCTGGGTTGTGTGGGGGGAGGGTGTAGTCGGCGGGGAGGAGGGAGTCGGTGCCGTGTACCACCCAGTAGTCTGTGGGTGCGTCGTAGGTGGTGGTGGAGAGGGTGTAGTGCAGATTGTACATGAGGGTCATGTACGTGGAGGGGCCTGGCTGCTGCTCGTCGGGGGTGGAGATGTCCCCCGGGACGTGGTGCCGGAAGTTGCTCAGGGAGGCCATCCGGGCTACCCATGTTTCCCGCTCCCACTCTTTGGTGCTGTCGGGGGTGGCGTCGGGTGGGGGGTGGGCCATGTCAGGCTGGTGGTAGCGGGTGCGGCCCTTGGTGCCCACCCGCCCCGGCACGGGGTGTCCGACCAGGTGTCGCCCCCAGTCGATGGGGGGCACCAAGATCCGGCTCCCCGTGGGGGGCGGGCTCTCGCTGTCTGGGGTGGTGCGTGGGGGGCGCTCGTGTCGGGCGACGTGGAGGAAGGCGTCGAAGAGGAAGTCTCTGACGCCTTCCCCCAGGGTGGCCGCCTGGACCAGGGTGGCCGCCCGGATGGGGGTGCTGGTGCCGGAGGTGCGGAGGTACAGCACGACGTCCTGTTCCCCGAGTCCCCGGAGGTGCTGCCGTACCGCTGCGGGGTTGTGTAGGGCGTAGGGGTCGGCCGGTGCGGCGACTGGTGGTGCGGGGTGTGATGGGGGGGGTGGTGTGGGTTGGGGGGGGTGGTCATCGTTGTCGCGCGTGGGGTCCGGTGATGGGGTCTCTTGTGGCGGTCGCGGGAGGGGGGATTTGCGGTGGCGTGTGTCGGCGGGGGTATCGACGTCGATTGGCTGGTGCTGGCTGCCGCGTGTTGTGTCCGTGGCCTGGTCTCGGGGGGGGGGGGCGGGGGGGGTCGTGTGGGGGTGGCGCTGTTGGTTGTGGGGGGGGCGGGGGTGGGTGTTGTGCTGGCTGGGGGTCTGGGCGTCCCTGTGGGTTGTGTGGGTGTTGCGTGTGGCCCGTGCGGTTCTTGACTGGTTGTGGTGCCGGGCTGTGGGTGGGAGGCGGCCGCATGAGCGTCCGGGTGGGGCTGTTGTCCGTATGTAATGGGTGGCTGCTGGTGGATGGTGCTCGCTGGTATGGGGTGTGGGTGCGGGGGCTGCTGGTGGTGGTGGGGTGGGGGGGGGCGGGGGTGGGTGTTGTGCCGGCTGGGGGTCCGGGCGTCCCTGTGGGTCGTGTGGGTGTTGCGTGTGTGCGCCGTGTGGCCCTTGCGGTTCTTGACTGGTTGTGGTGCCGGGGTGCGGGTTGGAGGCGGCCGCATGAGCCCCCGGGTGGGGCTGTGGTCCGTATGTGATGGGTGGCTGCTGGTGGATGGTGCTCGCTGCTATGGGGTGTGGCTGGGGGGGCTGTTGGTGGTGGTGGGGCGCTCCTACTAGGCCCTGGTGTTGCTGGTGTGCGTGCGCGGCTCCTCGCGGGTCCATGGGGGTGTACTGTGGCTCGTAAGTCGTGGGCCCGTGTAGCGGGGGCGGCGGGTAGTGCTGGACCGCGTGGTGGTGGTGTGGAGGGTGTGCCGGTTGTGTGTGGTACCCCGGCGTTGGTGGGTGTGGTGGCAGGGGCTGGTGGTGGTGGAATACGTGATGGTGTGGTGCGGTGATGTGCGCTATGTGGGGTGGGTGGTTCGCGGGGCCTGGTTGTGCTGGGGCGTGGTGGGGATGTAGCTGGTGGGGGTCGCTGTAGCTTGGGGGCATTAGGGGGTAGGGGTTGGGAGGGACGGGGGCGTGGTGGTGGTGTTGGTGGTGCCATGTCCCCTGGCTCTGCGCGTATGGTGGTCCTGGCATGGTGTGGACGTGTGTGGGCGGTGGTGGCTGACTGGGCTGCAGGGTTTGGGTGCTGCGGTACGGTGGTGGTGGTGGGCGCTGGCGGTGGCGGTGTTGTTGGTGTGCCCCGGGGGTCTGGGCGTGGGGTGGTGCGGTGTGGCTGGACCCGGGCCTTGGTCGGGGCGTCGCGCCCTGCTGGTGGGCGCGTTGGCGGGCCCTCTGACCTGTCTTGGTCTTCTTGGCCTGGTGGGTGTTGGGGGCGGGTGAACCCCCCTGTCCCTGTGGGGGCGACGGGGAGCGGGCGTGCCAGCGGTGTGCCTCTTGGAGGCTCGTCTTGAGGCCTCTGACGTAGGTTTCCTGGTCCGTGAGGCCCATCCGCGTGGCGGTGGCCTCGTCGGGGGCGGCCAGGTGGGCGTCCCGAAAAGACGCCCAGCCCTCCGGGGGCGTCTGTTGTGCGGGGTGGGGGTGGTGTGCCGGGTAGAGGAGTGCCCTGAGGGGGTAAGGTGTTCCCTTCCGTCGGCCGAGGGCGTTTTTGAACCGGCGGCAAGTGATTCGGAGGTAGGCTGCTATCTCCTCTGGTGCCGTGTCGGCCCACGCTTCCGGCGTCAGGGCTGCTGCTTGGGGGGCCGGGAGTTGTGGGTCTGGGAGGTGTAGGTCTCGGTGGTGGAGGTATAGGGCGAGGAGGATGTTGCGGGACGCCACGTTCAAGCTGCCTCCGCTGTGGCGTAGGGGTGGGCTGTGAGGGGGCAGGGGTGTGCCGCCCGTGGCCACGGCTATGGTCCATGCGTGGTCCGCCGCGTCCGCCACGTAGTACCCTCCCAGGTGGTCCCGGAGGGTGTCGGTGAGGAAGCCGAAGAAGCTGGGGTGGCTGGCGGGGTGGGGTGCGGCTGGGGCCGCGGGCCGCTCGTGGTGGCGGGGGTTGAGGTCCCCGCAGTGGGGGCAGCGGGTGAGGCGGTGCGCGGCTCCCAGGCAGACCCAGTGGTCTGGGTTGCAGGGCAGGGCTGTCTGTGGTACCCGCCGGCTAACGCAGAGGCGACATGCGGTGGCTGGTGGTTCGTGGTACCTGTGGACGGACGGCGGCGTGGGGGGATGGGGGCTGGTGGCGCGCGCATGCTGGTCGGAGTGTGTGCGGTGCCTGTGGTGTCCGTGTGTGCTGTGCCAGTGCTGTGCTCGGTGGATGGTGTGTAGACGTGGTGGGGATTCCGTGTTGGTATGTCACGGGGTAGGTTCTCATGGTTGGTAGAACAGGAGTTTGAGGAGGTGGGCTTGGTCTGTTGAGGGCAGGGGTGCCGCATGCTGCAGGTATTTGTGGGTGCGGTATGTGAGCTGCTCCGCCGTCTTGGCAAGGGCCGTCCGCTGCATGTGCGCCGCCGTGGCCTGGGGGTCCTCCGCGTGGGTGCGTAGCAAGGTGTAGACGGCAGTGGGGACGAGTCCCCTGCGGACTGCCTGGAGCACCTCCGTCTGCTTGAGGACGGTGGTGAGTTGCTGGGTCGCCGGGGACTGCGTCAGCCATCCGGCGTGCTGTGCGATGGTGTGGGTTGGGTTCCAGTCTGTGAGGGTGTTCAGTCCTCTGTACAGGGGGCACGCCTTGAAGTGGTCCCATGTTTCTTCTTCCGCGTGGCTGCAGATGCATTTGGTGTGTCCTGCGGGGACGTGGATTGAGCGGCGCGTATACCATCGGTGGTATCGGGTGAGGAGGGGAAGTTGTTCGAGGGCGAGTTGGAGTCGGGGCTTTTGTAGGTGTGCTGGGAGGCTATCCGGGCGCAGGGCGGAGTAGTAGAGGGGGGTGTGGACGGAGTCTTCGAGGCGTCGGAGGAGTTCGGTGTTCGCTGGGTGGCCCAGTGTGGTGGCCAGTTGCTGGATGGGTGTGGGGTAGTGGCACTGCTTGTCTCGATCCGTGTACGGCGTGTCCTCGGGCATCCATTGGGGGGGCTGTGTGGCCGGGGGTATCGGGGGCAGGTGCTGCAGGTGGCTGTGGTGTGGGGTGTCCAGTCGCAAGCTTTCGAGCCCTGGGGTGTGGTTGGTGTTCTGGTGTTTGGCCTGCGTGTCTGCGCGTCCATTGCCGTATGCGTAGCGGTGTGACTCCTGCTTGATGATGTGTAGGGCGTCCTGGGGGTGCATGCCCTTGAAGGCCATCCATAGTCCCAACGCTTGTGTGGTGAGGCCGGATTCGAGTGCTTTGTGGAGGGGCAGGTCCGCAAGGCGCCTGGTGAGGTGGATGTCGACCGTGGCGTCCACGACTACCCAGATGTTGCGGGGCCGGATCGTCGTGGGTGGCGGTGTGGCGGTGACGGCGTCCGCCATGGTGCGCAGTTCGCCGTGGGAGGACGCCCCAAAGATGGTGGCCCCGGTGTGGTGTTCCACGTGGAGGCCGTCCACGTGCCGGGTGATGCGCACAGAGGCGCAACCGACCGTGGGGGTGCGTTGCTGGGTGCCGGATGCGTCAGTGAAGTAGATGATGTCGGTGTCGCTTGGTATGGGTAGGCGGGCGATTGCTGTGGGGTGATAGAGGTAGATGGGGTTCCCCTGGGCGGTTCTGGCGGTGATTTGCGTGGGTTGCAGTAGTGGCGCTGCATAGACGCCTATCCCCTGGGTGATGATGGCCTGGGCTCGTGGGGTGAGTCGGAGGAGGCCCCTGTCTGGGCGTCCCTGGGTGATATACGCGTACATCAGGTGGAAGAGGTATCCCGTGTTGGGGTGGAACTTCTGGCACGTGATGGTCTGTCGCCGCTCCTTGTCGTCTTTGTCGCCGCGGAGGGTGGGGCATTTGTGCTGTAGGGGGCGCATGGGTGCCTCCTGAGGTCCTGCGCGGTGTGGGTCGCAGCGGTCGTACTCCATGGCTACGCTGTCCGGGTCTGACCGTTCGTTGGTGAACGTCCATGTCGCTGTGGGTGTTCGGGTCCAGGCTACGTGCGCCGGGTGGTCCTGGGGGTACCGTGTGAAACCAGGGGGAGAGCCATGCCTGCTGGTGGGCGGTGGCGGCGGCGGTGGGGGTGCGGTAGTGGGTGGAGATGAGGTGCAGCAGGGGCCACGAGTGTCGAGGGCTGCCGGGCCGCAGTGCCAGCACGTGCGTGGTATGCCCTGGTCACTGTGTCTGACTGGTGGTACATCGGTCTCCGGTGCATTGTGTTTGGGGATGGACCAGGGGGCATGGTGTCGCTGGACAGTGCGGGTAGCATGTTTGTGGCCGTTTGGTGCTAGTAGCATGATGGTGGGTGGTGTCCAGCCTTCGGCTGACGGGGTGGGCTCCCCCTGCGTCGTGCCGCCGTCGTTGGGGGTCTCGTGCTCGCTCGGGCGGGGCCGGGGGTGCTGGCGCTGGAAGGCTGTGTACGCCGTGTCGATGTCCTTGGGCCCCGGCATGTCGCGCCCTGCCTTCGTAGCACATGCGCGGAGGTACGCTTGGAAGACGTGCCGTGCTGGCCATTGTGGGTCGGAAAGGAACGGGGCGTGGTGGGCGTCGCATTGGGCCATGATCCTCATCTGTGTTGGGGTGATATACACTATGGTGATGGTGGCCCCTACGAGGCGCAGGGTGTCCACCTCGCCTGCCGGGCGTCGGTGGATGTCGGTGTGTGTGGCCACGAGTGGCCCCTGTTGATCGCAGTGGTGGTTTGTCAGGATGGCGTGTGTGTGGTGCGGTAGGAGGGGTTGTAGCTGGGCCCAGATGCCAGTGCCCACGGGGGTGGAGACGCCGTGTTGCGCCAGTATCCACCGGGGGCAGGTGTTGCGGGCCATTTGCGCTTCTTTTATGCGTATGGCTGCCGCCTCGCGAATTTCTGGTTGGTGGTTGTGTGTTACCCTGTGTAGGAGGTGTGCTGCGTGTTTGGCATAGGCCATGTCGACCAGGGCGCCCGTATTGTCTCCGTAGTAGCGCCAGTGGGCCATCATGGCCTCCTTGGGGAAAGACGTGGGCCAGCCTCCGTGTTGTGCCCATGCCTTCGTCACTTGCTGTGGAGCGTGGCGTAGTGCGTCTTGGGGGCGCGGGAGGTGCAGGGCTTGGTACCCGATGGCCGCGTTGAGCACTGCTTCCATGAAGTACGCCGGGCCCTGCGTAGACAGGAGGTCCCCCCTGGCAATTTGGGGTAGCCGGGCGAGGCGCTCTTCTAGCTTGCTTGGGAGTGTGATGTGGTGGTGCCGCGCGGCCTGTGTGACTCCCAGGTGGACTGTGGTGTCTTCCAGGTGTAGGGGTTCGCCTTTCCGGATGTGGGGGGTGGGGGTCTTGGCGTCGGCCAGCCCGACCGATTTGCGGGGGTGCACTAGGAGCTGGTGGGCGTCCAGGTAGGTTGTGGTGAGTTGGAGAGTGGCGGACGCTTGGTCGGTGGTCGTTGGTAGCCCTGCGTTCTCAGGGTCGCGGTGGCGGGTGGCCGTAGTTAGGAGGTTGTCGTCCGCGAAGTTGATGAGGGGGGACCGTAGCGGGTATGGGGCGTACCCCGGGTATACCCGTGCTAGCTCGAATGGCAGTGGCAGGGTGACGAGGAGGTAGAGGAAGGGGCCTTCGGCGCCTCCCTGGGGGACCCCGCTGTCTGTGCCGGTCCAGGGGGTGAGGCCTGCGGCTGTGATGACGGCGTAGAGTCGGGTCTGGATGTACCCGGTCATGAAGGATAGGAATGGGAGGCCCATGGCATCCCATACCTCCGTGAGGAGCCTGTGTGGGGCGTGGGGGAACGCGCCTTGGACATCGAGGGAGGCGATGAGCATCTCGTAGGGGTTCATGTCCAGTGCGGTGTCCTGGAGGAAGATGGCCTCGTCGGGGGACCTGCCGGCCATGGCTCCCCACATGCTGGCGGGCACGTGGGCGAAGACCGCTGGCGCGATGCGGCCTAGGATGAGCGTCCACACCAGCTTGACCTCGGTGGTGGCGCAGACTATGGGCCGCCAGTTCCCCGGCTGCGCCCAGTCCCCCTTTTTGTAGAGGGGGTGGACCAGGTTGGCCCACTCAGGGGGGATGGGCGTGGCGCCCGTGACGATGTCCCACAGGCGGACTGCCAGGCGGCGTTTGATGGGCAGGGTGAGGCGTTGGTACGCTTCGGCCGGCAAACCGTCGACGCCGGGCACGACCCCCTTCTTCAGGCGGTCTAGGGCGCTTTGCAGTTCTGAGATGCTGAAGGGGTCGTGTTCGATGGCGCGCCGCTGTTCCCGGTTGAAGACCCTGGGCACATGCTCGGGGATGGTGTTTCTGGTGTGGGGGTCGAGCTCGGGGAGGGCGTCCCCGTGTTGTGCCTGGAAGCTGTCCAGGATTGCCTGGAGGACGGCGTTGGGGTCATTGGTGAGGCCTCCTTCGGGGGTGCTGGCGTTACTGGTGACTTCAAGACAGTGGAACAGCAGGATCCATTACTGGCAACTCAAACTATCACAATTAAGGCGACCCGAATTGCAGCTCTGGCCCATGATCTCCCGAAGCAATTTATTGAGATTGACAAGAACCTGATTGTCATCAACGGCGACATATTTGAACATCTTGCTCCTGAGATGATGTGCCCAGCCTGGCTGTATGAAGAGATGGCGCGTGCCGATACCCTGATCTGCGGCTCTCAAACTGTTGTTGACAACATGTACGACGTGCTGGAAACGGAAAGAGAGAGGCGTCTCAACGATGATTTTAATGCGCCGCGCATGCCTAACATGTTGCGTGTTACCATCTTCAGTTGGCCAGTCAAACCGAAGCCAGCAGGGGATCCTACAACCTTGGACGTTTGCTGGTTGTTGATTTCGTCACCAGACAGCTGGATGAAAAAGGTATAATTTCGTCTTTGCGTCCTCTCTTTACGCGAGGCCTCGCCCAATAACTTTTCCCTCATTGCAGATTCCAAACTATCTGACGTTTGGACCTACTCAAGTAGAGGAAATGGATGACGATGAATTTGGCGGCCCCCTTCCGATAACGACGGTTATGTGGTATTTTGACACTCACCTCCATTACCTGAAGAACAATAAGAGCTTCAAGCCTTCGTTTGTGTTCATTGATCATCAGGCATTGAGACCCACTGGTCAAGGATGATGTCGTCGAACGAATTGTGCAAGGATTTGAGAGTTGTTTTTTCTTCCTGGAACTCTTCTGCCACTTTCATGTAGAACTCCGGCAAGAGGATCCCGTCCAGTTTCTTCAGCGTGTTCTTCGTGAATTTCTCCCCTTTGTCGTGGAACTTCTGCAGACCTTTCACAGCTCTGGTGTGCAAGATTGCGTCCATCGAGCCGGATTCTTGCATGTACCTTCTTGGTGTCATCACCGACAATCTCTCCGATTGGGTCAACAGAGTGCAGACTCAGTTGAACCACGTCTTGACACAAGGGTCGAAACTGGACGCGTCTGGTGATTGGGACCAGCAAGCCAACTGGGTAAACCGTGGCATTCCCCTTTGGGTTCGCGATGAGAAGTTGGGTTCTGAGGCGTTGTCGCTGAAGGAGGAAGAGACTGTTCAGAAAGGTCAAGCTGCAGGAGCACTGGCCCCTGCAAAGCGGAAGTGTACTGGTGGGGAACCAGCCCCCAAGAAAAAGAAGACCGCTTCCAAGCCTCAGGCAGCGAAATCGGTTACCGGTGAGGAATTCGACGAGAGCGATGGGAATGAGGAGGAGGAGAGCGGGGGAGAGGAGGAGGAGGAACCGCAGGTCTCCCAAGGCAAGGCAGCGAAGAAAGCGGCAGCGAAACCGAGGCCCGAGGACACCGGGGCCAGGGCTCCATTCAAGCAGCCAGCTCGTCACTCCAGACCAAGGGACCAGCCTGCAAAGCCACCGCGAAAGGGTAAGACGTCCGTTGCTAAGGCTCTGGGTTCTAAGATGCAAGTTGTTCCGAAGATAAAGTAATTTCTTTGTTTGTTCTGATATATTATGCGCGAGGGCTCGCGCTATGCATTCTTCTTCGACGACCTTTTTGCTGTCACCTTGTGCGGCACATTTTTCCCAGTGATGCACTTTATTGCGCTGTTGTGTTTGTGTTTGCGCGAGGCCTTGCGCAAAGAAGGGGTGCCAAAAAATGCTTGTTGTGGTGTTTTGCGTAACACGGTTTTCCAAAACTGGTTTTCGAAAAGATTAAAAGCTCATGGGTGTTTTCATAGGAAAGCATAAGTGGTAGTGGAAACAAAAAGTCATGGTCTTCCGAAAAAAGTAGTCCATTTTCAGACAAATAAATTATTTTTCCGGGCAGTCGGTTTTCTGAAAAAAAAGTGAAAATGGACCGGTTAATTGCTTTTTGCGGGATTTTCGGTTCTTGTTCTTTTGGATCCCCCCAAAAGAACTATTTTTTCGCATTGCCACGGAGAGGCAGTTTTGGGCACGTTTTGACCATGCAACTTGAGCCGCCTAAGTCTCAAGCACAGCCACCCTGACGACAAGTGGGTCCTAGTACCCCTGGGCCACTGGAACTGGAAATAAACCCGGGCCAGGGCGAACTACTGCACCTATGAGCAGGAATTGCTCGCGGGTATGCTGGTGCTATCCTCTCAGGCACGACTGTTGGGGAGTAACCCTCTGGTCTGGCTGTGCGACCAAGAGCCGGTCCGCACTTTTCAGAAAGGTCCCCCACCCGAGAAGGCCAAGCTACGGCTGAAGCCGGTTCGGACCCCCGTGGCCATCTTTGGGTCACTTGGGGTGTGTATCCATGTGCCGGCAAGCCGCCATTGGCTGATATCATACTCTCCCATCCACCTGACCCAACCTGATGTGATAGTGTGATAAGTTTGGCCATCCCGGCTATGAGCGGCCATATTCAGTACCGAGGCGCCGCCAGCTGAGATTTATATATCAGAATATCAGGAATCAACAGGGTTTTTTTATCATAATGTTTCCGTAATTTTTCGGCCTTCCGTTCTGATTGTCAATGTATCGGCGACTGTCAGTTTGCTCGCGATTTTGCGTTAACCGAATGGTTAACTGTTATTTACAGATATTTTGGCGGAAACCCCGATGAAGGGTCAGATTTCATCAGTAAAGGGTTCGTTGCTTCCGCATTTTTCATATTATACACTCGCAAAATTAATCCGATTTTTTCAGACTTTCAGAATCGGATTTTCAACTTCGCCGCACTTGATATGACGAATCTCGAGTGGTCCTACATTTTTCCCCGATCACGAATCAACCTTCCTTTTGTTATGTCCTTCGTTTTGCTTGGAGATAGAGGCGAAACAAAGTTGATTCGTGAGGCCACTTTGAAAGGTCATATCTCCGGCTCACCGCGAGTAGTATCAATTTCGAGAATTGGGTTGGAATCGCCTTGGTCTCAACCTAATTTAAGAAGCATCAAACGCCTTTGGTGTGTACACATGCCGGGTATAGCAAGCAATAATGGTCAAGAGGGTAGAAAGTGATATATAACTCTTGGACCGTGCAACTGAATATTTTATTGCGACTTTCGAGTGTATCGCATGAGTGTTGGGGTTGCATAGCAACTTTTCTTTGGGTTCCTACGTATTTTTAACGTGACGTTGTGTCCATGGAGGGACATGGCATATCATGGTGGGAGCCACGTTTTGAGGGTATGTGCTATATGCATGGTATGTGCTTCGATATGCTCACGCCCATGTTATATATCTCCGTTTGTAGGAAGATATATGGAGTCATATGTGGCAAGGGCTTCGCCCATGTCCCAATAGTGAACTCCATAGCGCTAGACTAAGTCTACCGCTCATATAGTGCATGTGGGAGGGCTTACGGAGCGACCCACAAGCGCCAATATCAATTTTCCCATTTTCGTGGTGCGTGTTGGGAGGAGGTCCGAAGGTGTCCCTATGCGTCCATGTGGGGATCCAAGTGGGGCGGTTTGTTTGCAAATGGTCCCAAGCAGGTGTGTTTTGAATCATAGGTTGATACCATGGGTGAGCGAAGTTATATACTATTGTAACTATCTTGAATTTGGCATTATTTGCATGTTTTTGACCTCATTTTATGCTCATTTTTGCATTTTATGTGCTGAAATGGTCGGCTAACAGTAAAGTGCCTAGCGATCTGTGAACTATGGTATGTTGCTTATCTGTTGGCATATGCTTCGGTGTTGTACCTCACCATATGCCGGATCACATGGTCACTTTGGCGTGGCACACGAGGCCTCACAAAATTAGGTCTCAAATTCATGAGTTGACTTGTGAAGCATGTCATGTACATAACGGGATGGGCTTCGGAGCCAATGATGGAATATTCTTTGGCATGAACCTTCGGTCTATATCACCCTTGTATATTACTTTCCGGTTTGATACATGCATGGAGCATTTGGGTATTTGCCGTATGCATTTTTGAGTATATAATTCAATATTGGGCACTATGGTGTGTTTTGCCTGATTTTGTTAGGTTGTGAGGTCATCGGCATGGGGAAGTTCTCCAAGCCCATTCGCCTCCAAGTCCAACCCAGGTTATGTCAGGGTAGGGCATGGTCCTGAGTGCCACTCTAGGCCATGACACGCCACCTCCCCTATTGGGCTAGGATTTAGAGGCTTGGGGGTGAACACATTTTTGGGTTTTATGTAGTGACTTTTGACACATGGCATTTAGCCATCCTATTTGACTGGGTTCAGGGCAACATGTTGGCGAGTCAAGGGAAGGTCTTGAGTCCAGGGAATGAGGGGTCTATGGCTGTGATTGTGTACGTTTCCATCTATCCCCAACTTTGCTTTATTTGTGTTCACATGCCAATTTCAGGGCTTTCCTCTTTGGTGCAATTCTTGTACATGCCTGCCACCGTGGGACGACCGGTGTGCTGAACGGAAGCGCGCAGTGTGGACTGGATTATTGCTGTATTTGTGGGATCTGGTTGCCGTTCAGGGTTGAAGGAGGATTTTATTTTCTATATTTTTGGATTTTGGACCCTGGACTTTGAGAAATGCAATCGCTGATCAGGAGCAAATCAGCAGGGGTTACAGGCGGAAGGGGCACAGCGGGGGCCGGTCCTGGTAGGGACCTTCTTTATGGTAGCAGAGGCGTACCTGCTGCCCCTACCTACCGCCGACCCGGGGACTTGGGCCCCTATGAGCCCTGCCCAAGTACGCCCCGGGTGCGTATAGTGGACTCGGTGGAGACCACGCCGGAGATTGGAGCCAGAGAAGAGCCGAGACGCTCAAGAGCATGGCGAACTCCGGAAGTTGAAGCCCGAAGAGAAGTACGACATTCGGGAAGAGGAGGACTTGACATGGAGGACTTGGTCTCCATGTGTGAGCGTCGCTGCCGAAAGGCATGCAACCTCCGCTCCGCCGCGGAGGACTCTGAAGAGACCTGCCATTCCGGCAGCATTGGAGGACGGGTCCGGCGCTACTGGAAGCGCGGGTCACCCAAGCCCGCGGCAGGGGACGCCGGGGCTATGGATACAGACCCCAGCCCGGTCAGGTTGTGGGACTCCGAGGGGCACTCCGAGGGCTATCGGACAGCCTATGAGCAACCTTCGGAGTCGGAGGAGACGGCCAGACCGCCCACAAGGGCGAACACGGCTCCAGAACCCAGCCTTGAGCATGACGCCGAGGCGTTGGAGAGGCCCGCCAGAGCCAGAACGGCGCCTGTGGCCCGGCACACGGAGCCAACGCGGGATAGCATGGTCGACACACCCATGGCGGAGGAGTCCGAGGCGCCGGGAACCGCGAATTGTACTGGATCCGGTGGAAGGCACGCTGAGTGCCACTGCGAGCATGTGTCCTTCCTCATGGGCAAGTACCCAAAGATGGGGATGGAGGCCATCGTGCATCGCCTCGACAGCCTGGACAACGCGAAGGACGGCCTAGAGGAGGACGTCGCCGGGATCCTGGATGACCAGTCGGCCGCGGAGAGAGACATGGCGGAGCTGCGAGCGGAACAGGGCCGGTACCGGAAGAATCTGGAGTTGGCCCTGGAGAAGCAGCAGCGAGTGGTGGACAGCCTCCCCCACCTAGTGGAGGACATGTCGGGACGCCTGAAAAGGCTAGAGGAGCTACAGCCCCTCGCCTCGGGTCCGGATCTCCCGGCAAAGCCGGCAGCGGAAGACCTGGTGGAGCAGGTTAAGACCCTCCAGAGCGCCATGGATAAACCCATGGGCGGTCCGGCAGAGGCACCCTACGCACCTCCGCGTGTTGACCCGGGTGCGCTGCCGTTTGTTCCCATGTTCAGCGAATCCACAATGCTCGGGGAACACACGGCACCGGCTGTGTCCATGCGGGAAGGGCACGTAACCACTGACCCGAGGAGCCTGATGGTACAGATGTCCCATGCCGCCCAGGATCTACCGATCACTACGACTGCCCATGCAGTTTATGCGGAAGAGGAGATCCAGAGCCAGACCATGCAGGGGCGAACCATGGGAAGCGCCAACGGACATGGACGAGGTCATCCAGGCGGAAATCTGTGGGCGAAGGACCCCAATACGGGGATATGGACGGCCGGTGGAGCAAGTCCTTCCCGCATTCCAAACCCCATGGGTTCAGGCCCAACTGGACCGCACTCCATGGAGGAGAGGGATGTACGGGGAGTGTACTCACACCCCCCGGCCACAGGTGGTATCCCTCTCGGTGGAGGGGTGGCTGGGGACGTCGGAGACGCCATCAGGTATGACGACCTCAGGGGAATCAAAATCCCCTACTATGATGGCAACCCCTCCAACCTGGACGGCTTCATCCTGGATTGGGAGGACTTCGCCGAGGAGGTCGTCGCCGAGATGCGGGGAGCGCCGCGGGACAAGCGGGTATGTCGGACATTCCCACACCGGCTGGCGCAGGACCTGAAGGAGGAGCTGCGGGATCAGATCCGGGAAGGATTGATCCATACGGAGCAGGCCTGCCTCCAGTGGTTGGAGGATGAGGAGCGGGGGGACGCTCCGAACCAGAAGCTGGAGGACTTGTGGTCCATCCCGCTGCAGCTGGACCGCGGTGAGTTGCGGGTCTGGGAGTGGAACTGGTACTTGCGGAAGTACCGACGGAGCCCCAAGCTGGTTGAGGACTGAACCGAGTCCAGCGAGATCCGTCACTTGCTGAAGGACGTCCTCCCCGGCCACTGGAAGAGGCGAGTGGAGGACGAGGAGAAGAAGCGAGCAAAGAAGCGGGTGGCGGTGAGGATTATGGCGGCAGAGGATACCCATGCGGGCATCATGGAGTTCTTCAGGAGGAACCTGGGCGAGCCCAACCGGATGTTGGGACTGAAGAACGCCGTGTACGTGGAGGTATTTGGAGACATCATGGGGCAAAGGTTGCTGGCCTCAACAACTTGGAGTGGGGGCGCGGGGAGCCGCTGAGGATGCAGGTCATCTTCGCCCGCATGAGCCTGGACGAGATGGTGAAGTACATCACGGTGGAGTTGAAGCTCAATGTGAAGAACGAGGCCCACGTGCAGAATCGACATGGTCATGGACAACGAGGCCATCGAGAAGACCGCCATCATCGGGAGATCCAGGAGGACACGGCCAACTCCGCGAGGAATGGTAGTGGAAGTGGCCAAGACCACTGGACCTGGTCCCGGGAGGATCACGAGGAGGCGCATTTCTTCGCGTTTGTGGCGCACAACGTGAGGGACCATGGGCAGGATCGGTCCAGATGGAGCTGGGTGGGACCCAAGAAGGGCAATGAGCCAAGGAGGATCGGGAACCCACCGCTCTCGTTCCGGGAGTACAGGTCTCAGCATGACGGGTGCTGGGTCTGTTATGGCAAGGGAAACAACCATGCACAAGACCACCGTCAGTGCAAGGTGTATGAGGCGGACAAGAAGGCCTACTTCGCCGCCCACCCCGAAAAGAAGCCCAAAGAGCAGCGGATTGCCGATTGGAAGGCGAAGGGCGGAGACGGGGGAAAAGGCGAAGCCAAAGGCCAAGGGAAAGGCAGAGGAAGAGGCACTGGTGGTGGACCTGGCCAAGACCGACGAGTGAGGTCGATGGAGGAGGTTGCTGAGGACATGTTGAGGACGTTGGAGGAACTCAAAGCCCAGCAACGTGGTGGACAGAGTCCTGGCGGATCGCAGCTGGAAGGGGCTGCGGGAAGTCAAGTCTAGAGGAGCCCCCACGGGAGTGGGACCTCGGAGGTCTCTCCTCCGAAAATCAGTGGAATTCCAGAGAAAGCGAAGGCACATTGGGTGCCGAAGAAGGCTCCAGAAGAGCCAAAACCACTGAGTTTCGCCACTCCCAACCCCTGGAGCGCCCTGCCAAGGTAAGTTTATGTGGGCAAGGGACGTGGCAAGAAGGAAGGAGCGACCACGGAGAGCCCCGTGGACAGGCAGGACCAGCCCAAGATCTACACCATCCGTGACGGTATTCTCGAAGCCCTGATGCACCCGGATGTGCTAGAGTTGCATGCCGTGAGAGTCGTCCATACACCGCATGGCGACGAGCGGCAGTTGCACTTGAAGGTGCGTGTACGGTGCGGACAAGAGGAGTTGGTGGTGGATGTTCTGGTGGATACAAGTGCCCACGTGAGCCTGGTCCGGAGAGGGTTGTTCAAGGTAGAATCCATGCAGCCCAGCCGTAGACCGGTACGCCTGAAGGTGGCCAATGGAGAGATTATGGGTGGTGGCACCCATGAGGCCACTATCGGTATGGAATTCTGCGAGCATGAGTGCTTGAACAGCCCTGATTTGGCGAAGAGAAGTACTCTATCCGGGAACTTCTATGTGGCCGACATTACAGATTGGGATATGATCATGGGGTATAACTTATGGTGGCAAATGCCATTGGAGCCCTTCCCCATCGCGCAACGCTGGTCCGGGAGGATGATGAATGCCTCACATGGCTGTCCACGGATTATGCATGCAGATCATCCCAATGGAATGCTGAGAAAGAGGATCGGATCGTCCAAGCGGTGCAAGCTGTGGGTGCCAAGTCCAGAGGAGACCGCGGAGTTCAGCTCACGGAGTATGGAATGGCGCCACAGGTGTATGACAGGATGATCCAGACGCTGGGAGCCGAAGCGCCCGAGACGGGACGCCCCACTTTTGCGGAAGTGTAGGAGGCATTGGCATCGAGGAGACTCAGCCTGGCATAGGCATTGGGGTTTGAAGGAGTGGGGGCCCATGTATTGGCATGGCTCCCTGGACAATACCAGACGTACGGTGGAGAAGATCATCGCGGATAGGGCGGACGGGGTCCTGGTCATAACCGGCATAGGATCCACCCCATGTCCGCTGGAGTGTCTCAAGTCGACGCTGGACTCCATCACCCTGAACGAGATGTCATTCGGGCCAGAGGAGGAGCTGTTCATCGACGCCAAGGGTGTATCAATGCCCTCCCCGGGTCAAGCGTGGGTTACCAAGGCTTTCCTGGTGGATGGGGCGCAAGCCCAGCCCACGGGTGATGAAGCATTCATCCGTAGGGTGGAGGCGGTGCCCATGAAGGTCATGTTTGAGCCCAAGGAGGGGACGGATCAGCCAACTGATGGCATTGACGTCCTGTCCCACGCCGAGATCGACGACGCCGTCAACTACATGCGGATGGGGATGCACGACCGTGTGGCAGCCAAGAAGAGGCGGGCCATGGTCACATCTCCGCATTGGTGGGATGACAAGATGTTGGTCACCGGCAAGTACGAGAAGGATGAGTTCGTGGCGAGGGTCATGGATCACATCGCGGACCAATACGATGGTCCGGTTGGGTCGGACCCACCAACGTGGGGTTTTCCAAGAGTGGGAACCGGTAGTGACAAGAACCAGCCCGAGGCCGCAAATTTTCGAAGATTATCGGTGGGAATGGCGACCCGCGACGATGAAGACGGCATATCGGACGAAGAGAAGTCAGACTCGGACCCAGAAGAGGCCTATACCGCAGTGCGGTCGGTTGTATCGATACCGAAGCAAGCGGCTGAAGAGGCCCAGGAGAACCCGAAGGTCGCCGAGCTGAAGGAGAGGCTGATCAATGCCTATCCGCGGCTATTCAGTGGCGTTGCCAACAAGAATCCTCCAGTTCTGGGGAGGTTTGGTACAGCGAAGATCAAGCTGAAGCCGAACCCCAAGATCTATCGTCATCGGGAGTACCAACTTCAGGGCGATCGGGCCGAGGCCATGAAGAAGTTGTTTGCCGAGTTCATTGAGCGGGGATCCATCGAACCCTCCGACAGTGAGTCGGCCAGCCCAGCCTTTATCGTGCCCAAGAAGGAGAAGGGCGAGTGGAGGTTGGTGGTGGATTACAGGGGTTTGAACGAGCAAACCGAGCACGACTCGTACTCGCTCCCCCTGATCGACTCCATCCTCCAAAAACAACAGAAAAAGCGGATCTTCACGGTGTTGGACCTGAAACACGGTTATCACCAGATGCCGCTACACCCGGACTCCAGGCCCTGCACAGCGATGTCGACCACGCGGGGGCCCATGCAGTGGAAAGTGGTGCCTATGGGAGCCAAGAATGGCAACGCCGCGTTCCAGCGCATGACGGAGGACCTACTCGGTCCGGTCCGGGACTGTGCCGACCCTTTTGTGGATGACATCATCATCGGGTCCGGCACCAAGAACATGACGGAGGACGAGCTCATCGAAGCGCATGAGAAGGATCTGCGCCGAGTGCTCAGTGAGCTGGACAAGCACAACATGGTGTGCAAGCCCGCCAAAGCCTCACTTTTCGTGAAGGAAGTGGAGTTCGCGGGTCACGTGGTTGGTCACGGGCAACGCCGTCCCATGCCTGGGAAGCTGGCGTCCCTGCACCACTGGGAAAAGCCCCAGACCATCAGCGAACTCTGGTCCTTCATGGGGTTCTGCGATTACTATTCGGGCTATGTCCGGATGTATGCAGAACTCTCGGGGCCGCTGCACAAGATGCTGCAGGTGGGGAAGTTCGATGGCCGGAAGAGGAGCAAGAAGAAGCTTGCCTGGACCCCTGAGGCCGAAGATGCGTTCAGCCGCCTGAGGGAGCGACTCCTGGGGCAGCTGGGGCTATTCCTGGTGGACCCGGACAAGGGATTCGTGCTACGGACGGACGCCTCGGACTATGCTGTAGGGGCAGTCCTCGAGCAGATCCGGGACGACGGGTCACACGTACCCGTGGCGTTTTGGAGTCAGATCCTGGCCGAGGGCCAGCGCCGCACCTGGACCGCGAGGGAGAAGGAGACGTATGCCATTGTTTGTGCGCTCAGGAAGTGGTCTGGCCACATCGGATTGCAACCGGTGGTGGTTTGTACGGACCATCAGTCCTTGCAGAGCTGGCACAAGGAGCACGTCGACACCCCCTCGGGACCGGCGGCAAGGAGGGCCCGATGGCATGAGACGTTCGCCAAGTTCGACCTCAGCGTCGTATACGTCCCGGGGAAGGACAACACTGTGGCAGATTGCCTCAGTCGATGGGCCTACCCCGCGGGCAAGGCTTGGATGGACATATCCAGCCATTAGGACGCCGGGGAGACCGAGGAGGCCAAGCGCATCATCGAGATGGAGAAGGCCATGGAGCAAGAGGGGGTCAAGTGCTTTGTGGTGATGGCAAACCGTACGGACCTGGCAAAGTTCCGGGGTGCCCGCGTCCAAGCTATTCGAGAGGAAACCCTCGAGCAATGGATGGTGGCCCCTGTAGAGCTAGTCAGGTCGGTGCTCACAGAGGACTGGTCGGATGACTACGCGGCATCCGAACCCTGGAGCAAATACTGGAATTCCGTGAGCGCCCCGTCGGACGACGAATGGCCCGAGGGCTGGACCGAGGATGGAGACAAGTTGTTCCTCAAGGACAAGCTGCTGGTGCCCGAGAACCGAGTGGAGGAGCTCATTGACCATTGGCACAACGCCCAGCTCATGCACCCTGGCCGAGACAAGATGCAGCAGGACCTGGAGTGGTGCTTCAAGTTCCCACCGGGGAACTACGCCATCCTGGACAAGTACTGCAGCGACTGTGCCTTGTGTCGGGCCACAAAGAGCCCCAACCACTCCACAGCGGGCAACGCGGTGTATACGGCTATACCGGAGGCCCCTATGCGGTCCGTGGCCATGGATGTATTCGCCATGCCTGAGGACACCGTGGAAGGAGAGACCTACGACTGTGTCATCCTGACGGTGGATAGGCACAGTGGGTATATCGTGGCGGTCCCTGGCAAGAAGTCCAAGAAGAAGGACAAGAAGGACAAGCATGGAGTGGGGCTGCAGGCCAAGACCGTCGCTAATGCCATGATCAGGCATTGGCTGACGATTTTTGATGTCCCGGCTGTCATCTGCAGCGATCCGGGCAGTCAGTTTGTGGGGATGTGGTTCAAGACGATGTGCAAGCAGATGGGTATTCGGCACGCCAAGACCGTGGCGTACCACAGCCGGTCGAATGGCCGAGCTGAGGTGGCCGGGCGGCAGATGTTCGAGAAGTTCCGCCAGCTGCACATCGACGAACCGGGCCGGAATTGGTATAATTCGCTGTGGAGGGTACTCCAAGCGTATCACGACCTTCCAGGACTCACTGGACTGTCGCCCCATCGCATCCTGTTCCTACGGGATTGAGTGTCACACACTCTCCCGTGGTTGAACCATGGTAAAGTGGCCCGGGATGCGAACGCTATGATGGCTGAGGCAGACGACACGGCGGCCAAGGTGTGCAAGGCACTTCAGGACGGGCATGACAAGACGGCCAAGTACTTCAAGCGGGGAAAGGTCCAGAAGTATGCTCTCCAAGACACTGTGTGGGTGGAGCGGCACCACAAGGATGTACTGTCCAGGCATCGGCAGGCATCCTGGTATGTGCCGGGGGTAATCGTGCGGAAGGTCGGGCAGGATGTGTATGCGGTTTGTGTGGGGGATAACAAGATCCTGGACCGCGACCATACCCAGCTTCGTCCCCGACCACCAGACCCCAGCGGACGTCACGTCACTTTCGAGTTCACGGTCGGCGATGTTGACTCGGACGACGAGGGTGAGGACGACGACTTCACCGCTGAGAAGCTCCTGGCGGACAAGCCGGACCCAGGGACGCCTGGGGGGAGGCTTTATAAAGTCCGTTGGAAGGGATTCGCCGCATCCAGGGATTTGTGGGAGCCTCCGAGCAGTTTCCTGCCGAGGTATACCACGGTCTTGATGGACTATCTGAAGAAAAAGAACATTTCTTTGGATGTCAAGGACGTGTTGGTCCATTTGGTTGCTGCTGTAGCACCGTAATGAATCCCCCTTGGCATTTTTGTTTGTTTCTGTGCTTGGGAGACGGGTGAGGGCGTTCATCCGGGGACTTTTGGGCCTTGATTGGCCATCTACCCCCTTCACTCGATCTCCACATATATATTTCATTGTGGTATACTTATTTAGGTCGACCGACGACGTTTCTCTATCTTTGATCCCCTTGGTCCATGTTGTCGATCAAGAGGAGACCGGATATGGCGTAGGGCACCGATCATCAGTGTCCTCATCCCTCCCTGGGGGCGTGGGGGACGCCTACGACGTGTGTGGGGCCTCCATGTGTCCTTGGGACATGGGGGGGGGGGTTGGAGCCCATTGGGGTCCTCCCGTCCTCTCTTCAATGACTTCCGAGCGGTAACAACGCTCTCAGAAGGGGGCTGAAGCCGGTTCGGACCCCCGTGGCCAACTTTGGGTCACTTGGGGTATGTATCTATGTGCTGGCAAGCCGCCATTGGCTGATATTATACTCTCCCATCCACCTGACCTAACCTGATGTGATAGTGTGATAGGTTTGGCCATTCCGGCTATGAGCGGCCATATTCAGTACCGAGGCGCCGCCAGCTGAGATTTATATATCAGAATATCAGGAATCAACAGGGTTTTTTTATCATAATGTTTCCGTAATTTTTCAGCCTTCCGTTCTGATTGTCAATGTATCGGCGACTGTTATTTATTGGTTAACTGTTATTTACAGATATTTTGGCGGAAACCCCGATGAAGGGTCAGATTTCATCAGTAAAGGGTTCGTTGCTTCCGCATTTTTCATATTATACACTCGCAAAATTAATCCGATTTTTTCAGACTTTCAGAATCGGATTTTCGACTTCGACATCGCCGCACTTGATATGACGAATCTCGAGTGGTCCTACATTTTTCCCCGATCACGAATCAACCTTCCTTTTGTTATGTCCTTCGTTTTGCTTGGAGATATAGGCGAAACAAAGTTGATTTGTGAGGCCACTTTGAAAGGTCATATCTCCGGCTCACCGCGAGTAGTATCAATTTCGAGAATTGGGTTGGAATCGCCTTGGTCTCAGCTTAATTCAGGAAGCATCAAACGCCTTTGGTGTGTACACATGCCGGGTATAGCAAGCGATAATGGTCAAGAGGGTAGAAAGTGATATATAACTCTTGGACCGTGCAACCGAATATTTTATTGCGACTTTCGAGTGTACTGCATGAGTGTTGGGGTTGCATAGCAACTTTTCTTTGGGTTCCTACGTATTTTTAACGTGAAGTTATGTCCATGGAGGGACATGGCATATCATGGTAGGAGCCACTTTTTGAGGGTATGTGTTATATGCATGGTATGTGCTTCGATATGCTCACGCCCATGTTATATATCTCCGTTTGTAGGAAGATGTATGGAGTCATATGTGGCAAGGGCTTCCCCCATGTCCCAATAGTGAACTCCATAGCGCTAGACTAAGTTTACCGCTCATATAGTGCATGTGGGAGGGCTCACAGAGCGACCCACAAGCGCCAATATCAATTTTCCCATTTTCGTGGTGCGTGTTGGGAGGAGGTCCGAAGGTGTCCCTATGCGTCCATGTGGGGATCCAAGTGGGGGGATTGTTTGCAAATGGTCCCAAGCAGGTGTGTTTTGAATCATAGGTTGATACCATTGGTGAGCGAAGTTATATACTATTGTAATTATCTTGAATTTGGCATTATTTGCATGTTTTTGACCTCACTTTATGCTCATTTTTGTATTTTATGTGCTCAACTGGTCAGCTAACAGTAAGCTGCCTAGAGATCCGTGAACTATGGTATGTTGCTTATATGTTGGCATATGCTTCGGCGTTGTACCTCACCATATGCCGGATCACATGGTCACTTTGGCATGGCACACGAGGCCTCACAAAATTAGGTCTCAAATTCATGAGTTGACTTGTGAAGCATGTCATGTACATAACCGGAGGGGTTTCGGGGCCAATGATGGGATATTCTTGGGCATGAACCTTTGGTCTATATCACCCTTGTATATTACTTTCCGGTTTGATACATGCATGGAGCATTTGGGTATTTGCCGTATGCATTTTTGAGTATATAATTCAATATTGGGCACTATGGTGTGTTTTGCCTGATTTTGTTAGGTTGTGAGGTCATCGGCATGGGGCAGTTCTCCAAGCCCATTCGACTCCAAGGCCAACCCAGGTTATGTCAGGGTAGGGCATGGTCCTGAGTGCCACTCTAGGCCATGACACGCCACCTCCCCCTTTGGGCTAGGATTTAGAGGCTTGGGAGTGAACACATTTTTGGCTTTTAATGTAGTGACTTTTGACACATGGCATTTAGCCATCCTATTTGACTGGTTTCAGGGCAACATGTTGGCGAGTCAAGGGAAGGTCTTGAGTCCAGGGAATGAGGGGTCTATGGCTGTGATTGTGTACGTTTCCATCTATCCCCAACTTTGCTTTATTTGTGTTCATATGCCAATTTCAGGGCTTTCCTCTTTGGTGCAATTCTTGTACATGCCCGCCACCGTGGGACGACCGGTGTGCTGAACGGAAGCCCGCAGTGTGGACTGCATTATTGCTGTATTTGTGGGATCTGGTTGCCGTTCAGGGTTGAAGGAGGATTTTATTTTCTATATTTTTGGATTTTGGACCCTGGACTTTGAGAAATGCAATCGCTGATCAGGAGCAAATCAGCAGGGGTTACAGGCGGAAGGGGCACAGCGGGGGCCGGTCCTGGTAGGGACCTTCTTTACGGCGCTTGTGGGGCTACCTCAGCCAACTACGGCTGACGGTACACCATATCCAGGGAGTGAAGAACGAGTGTGCAGACTACATCAGCCGCAGAGGGGTTCAAGGCGTTTCTCAAGGCGCTTGTAGATATCCTCAAACTCCTTCAGGTACTCCGCTTGTTGGAGTCCATCTAGGGGGCGTATCATAGTCATGTTGAGGTCCAAGTGCACGTCCATACGGCTGAACGCCTCCTTAGCAAGCGCTTCAGACCGGGCACCAAGAACAGTGGAAGAGGGACAAGAGCTACCTCTGGCACGAGGACCGCATCGTGGTACCCAGTGACAGAGTCCCAGCGCTGCTTAAGTGAACCCACGAGTCCAGCGGTCATGTGGGTGCTGACCGTACCCTGAGGCTATTCAAGCAGTAGTTCCACATTAAGTGGACTGATGACCAACTGCGGAAGACCCTCCAGCCTATCGTCGGCAAGTGCCCGTGTAGGTCCTGCAAACCGGGGGATATCAGGGACAGGGGTCTCTACTCGACCCTGCCCATCCCTCACTGTGCTAACAATGTTCTCTACGTGGACTACACGGAGATGCCGAAGTTCGGGAGCTATGAATTCTTCCTCGTGGTAACCTGTGGGTTGACCAGGTTTACCAGGGTGTTCTGCTGTACCAAGCACATTACCGGAGAGGAGACTATCACCATACTCCTGGAGGAGTGGTTTTGTGTTTATGGGGCGCCCAAAGAGATCAACTCCGATGAGAACGTACAAGTACGCTCAGATACCGGCTGGTACAAGAGGGTCCTGAGGTCCCTCAATGTCCAGGTGTCTACGGGGATCCCTTACTCTCACACGAGCAACCCCCTATGTGAGCGACAGATTCGTGTCCTCAAGGAGAATGTAAGGAAATGGTGCAAAACTGAGCGCACCAGAGACTGGGTGAGAGGTAGGTAGGTAGGTATCTTCGGGAGCTCGGGATGCCTCCTTTGACAATGCAGGAAGAAGGTCTTACCAAGGGGACATCCTGTCCCTCCCACTGCCCTATGTCATGTGCCTCTTGAGCCGCTCCCGCATGTGCTTGGGAAGGCATTGTCGCGGCCAGCCGGTCCATGTGTCCCAGGTGGGAGGGTGTCCCCACATGTGTCCATGAGTAGGGCCACATGCCCCCTCCTTTGGGCGGCAGCTCTGGGGGCTGCCCAGCCGTGTGCCAGACTGGGTGAGACTACTGCCCGTCATATCCTTGATGATGAACTCCCAAGGGAGTTCGGGCGACTGGCTACTGGCGCCATGAACTATTCTTAGGACACCCGGCGTGGTTCCTACATGCTCCCTATCCAGAAGACACCCATTCTTCTGTGGGTGAGTGGGTCCAAGAGCAACAGGCGAAGGTAGACAAGGCCAAGGCTATGCTCCAGAGAGTGAGGGAGCGTCAGTGGAACAAGAAGAACAAGCACCGAGTACCTGCCACCTACCAAGAAGGGGACTGGGTGCTGGTGCACCACAGCCGACTACTGGCCTGGCCACGCTCTACCAGCGATGACCCATACTTCGGGCCCTACAAGATTCTATCTGTGGATGGACACCGTATCACAGTGCGGTGTTCTCCCCGTCTAGGGGGGACCCTGGTGTGCGCCGCTCAACACCTGAAGCACTACTATGATCCTGAAGACCTCTGTGGGGAGGAGTGGGAGTTGAACGACGAGGAAATCACCGCCCTAGACCTACAAGGGGCTGCCAGCCCTATGGAAGTTGAAGGGGACCTCCCCGGCATGAACGCCGAGGAGATGGCTAAGGAGGGCTTTCACCTGGTAAAGTCTGTCTTGCGCCACCGCTATTGCCAGGGTCGGCGCTTCCTCACCCTCTGGGAAGGGTTTGGAGTCGAAGAAGCTACCTGGGAGCCCTTCTCAGCGTTTGTTCTACCCGAGGGATGCCTAAACTCAGTTCTGGTAGAGTACTTGTTCCAGAACAACCATGGTGAGTTGCTGAGGCTCGCTGAGACGCTTGCCTCCAAGACTACAGCTAGGGACTGAACCTTACCCTTACCTGCCTAAGTGTATGTGTGAGTGTGCTACTCCTAAGGTACTGAGAGCAAGCTGCAGAAATGATGTCCTAATTATACCCAAGTCTGCACGCTTGCTAAACGTAGAGGATGTCTTACCGGTGCCACGGGGTACGCCCCGGGTCTCTCTCCCCCTAAGCTCCCAATTTCTGTGCTGGCGCAAAGTTTTGGGGAAATACCTAGCATACTAAACCAGGTATTGTTTTCCCTACCTATCTGCCTATCACAGGGGAGGGGTGGCCAAAAGCTATGAAGGCTTGAATACGCCTATTTGCTACGATGGCCAAAATCTAGCCTAACCACTGCCACTGCCCACCAACCCCGCTAAAATTGCAGGAAAAGGGTGGGATAGTGACACACGCACTATAGGTCCTACACACCCTACAGTGGCACCATCCTGGTGGGCGAGCACTTCAGCAACTGGCTCAAGCGCCCACTCAGGACTACCACTGCTAAACGCACGCTCTACTGGGTGGCGGTTGAAGGAGGAGTCACGAGCCCTAGCGGCTCACCTGTGAAATTGCAAGGAAACACAGTGCTCAAAACACTATAAAACTTTCTGGTAGCTACTAAGCGTCTGTGGCCTAACAGGGACGCCACAACGCGTTTCCCTGCTAGGGCTTGGAGGGAAGGAGTGCTCTTTGGCGTGCACAGCGCATATGTTGATGGAATCGGACTCCCTGCTCTGCCACAGGCAGAGGCGGAGTTTTTTGTTTGTGTGATCAGCGCCCTTGTTTAGCAGGGCATAAAAAAAATCAATCGCCGCTGCACCAATCACCCTGACCTTCCCACCTGTAAAGCAGAGGCAAATGACTGAGGTTTGCGGCTGAGGAACCAAGACTACCTCCACGTATTATATGCTTCTCAGGTAGCCCTATAATACACTGTCCTCAAACTTCAGTACAAGCAAGCAAGCTTAAGGAACTCCACCCGTTCTCTTATCGAACGTGTGGAGCCACTGGGTAACCTAAGCAAGGGTTGTACCGAGCGCACCACGCGTGGCCTACCCTTTAATGCGTGTGTGAATGCACGAGCATGCACGAGTTTTCCAACCGGACAACCCTGATCAATCTTTCCCTCTTCTCCTAATGTTACCCACAATCAGGAACTCCACCAGGGCGTGGCCCGACCTGGGCTTACCTACCTTACCTACCGCTGGAGAGTGAAGCAAGGTGAAGGAAAAAGCGAAGCACAAGCGAGACACGACGCTATGCATAAGTGTGTATGTTCTAATCAGTGCAACAAAAAGGGTGATTGTGCTGTAAGAGCAGTTGTCAAGGTTGCTCCGGATTGCACCGCAGGGCAGGACCGTTAGCCCCCCGTGACAACCACTCCCTGGACGAAGGCCATCTGTTTTTCCCCTAATCTCACCTCTAATCACCTGCAACCTTTCTTATCTAGCCCTCTATCGTTTGTTAGCGCTGCTACAGGGCACGTTCACGGAGACACGAGACGAGCAATGTGCATGCTGCATACGAAACGAGCACACCTGTGGTTTATACCTGATTCATTGAGATCTTTTCTCTGATGTTCCAATTCTTGGAATTTTGATTCTTTCTGTCAGTGTGAGTGGGATCTTTATGTTTATTTCTTAATGTATGTCTCGTCATTTTGGTCATTATATGTAACATACGTTTATAATCTTATTAGTTCTTTTTTTTCCAGCGCTTCGCTAAGACCCGCTCCTGCGCGCCGCCTTTTTCTGCGTGGGAATTTCTTGATTTAAAGAATTAAGAGATGACTACAAATCTTAGAAAAATGTGCATCTGATGCTTGGATTCTGTTCAGGTGGGTGCTTTCAGAAAAGTTCTAGGCCGTCATTTGACGGATTTAGGTGTTCTCGCTTCGCGTTTGTGTGGATTCGTCCCTCATCCTTCCATTCCTCTGTTGTACAGATATCCTCGCAAAGACTCGCTGAGTAGGCCGCTGTTCAGGCTGAAAAGCAGCAGCAGGAGACTGAACCAGAACCAAGACCCCTCCAAGGGGCCATTCTAATTTAATCGTCGAACCCTCGCCCCAGTACCAGGACAGGTGTCTCCATCAGGTTCCATGAGACTTAGATTGAGCGTCCTATGAGCGTGTGGCGTTGGGTTGTGTTACGCTGCAGCTTGGAGGGAGGGATGCATATCCATATGGTCTTTACATGCCCTATGCTAACCCCACCAAGCCACAGGAACCCCGGCAGCGCCGAGAGCGCTGAGCTTTCGGTTGGAAATTGTCATGAACATTGCGGAAAGAGTCGCTGGCCATGGTAAAGCGCTCTTTTCTAGTGGTAGGGAAGCTATAGGTATTTTGAAGTAGGTGTGAAAACCAAGGAAAGGCCAAGAGAAAATCCCGTTTTCCTGAACATGCGACAGTGGTGGCCACCGCAGCACAAGGCGGGAGTAAGAAAAAGTGCTTTTCCAATGCTTTAGGGTATACATTAGTTGTATTAGAGGTGCTCTAAGCACTCTTGCATTTTTATCTTAATATTGGCCTAACCAAAATGGGTGATAACTAATTTTGACCTATTGAACCAAACACTAAATCAGGATGTTGTGTGGACCCCCTAATCCCCAACCTATATGCACTAAAACATCTTTTCTAGGGTGATTGAAGCACTGATATACTGAAGGCAGAGCCTATGAATTTATCTATGTTTTCTCATGAATTCTTAGCTATCCTAGTGGTATGCACCCTAGAGGGCTGGGGCACCTCTTTTTGAGAGGTCCTTGGTTCAATACCCAGTCAGCCTAGCTAAGTAGGAATATCCCATGTGACATGGCAGTGACCTCAACGCCACAAGCCATGCCACCTCAGCACCTATGGGACCAAAAAACAAAGAGTGCACATCTCAGAATGGCACTAGGGAAGAGTGTGAGCCCATGGGGCAGTTTTTCAATCACGTTTTCTCAAACATGTAAAACATTTCATCCTGAGTTGCAATATATGTTAATTGCTGCCGTCTATTGATGATAGTTGTCTTTATCTAACTCTTTGTGACTGCAGCCCTTCATGCTTTGATCCTGTTTGTCTTCTACTTGCTTATCTGGATTGGTTGTATTTCAACAATAAAACATTTTCCTCATCAAAAACAAGCAGCAGGAACCCTACACCAGCAGCAAGCAGCAGGAGAGGCACAACAAAAACACAGTGCTGAAAACACCATAAAACCTTCTTGATGTGGGTTTGGGGGGCAGGTGGTCGTTGTCGCGTGTGGGGTCTGGTGATGAGGTTTCTATTGGTGGCCGCGGGAGGGTGGACTCGCTGTGGTGTCTGTTGGTGGGGGCTGGGGGTGGCGGTGTCCAACGGGGTCTCCGCGTGGTGCGTCTGTGGCCTGGTCTCGGGGGGGGGGCGGGGGGGGGGATGGTGTGGGGGCAGCACTGCTGGTGGTCGGGGGGGCGGGGTTGGGTGCTGTGCTGGAGGGGACTCTAGGCGTCTTGCCGGGTCGTGTGGGTGTTGCGTGTGCGTGCTGTGCGGTTCTTGCGGTCCCGGGCTGGCTGCGGTGTCGAGGTACGGGTGGGAGGTGGCTGCCTGGGCATCTGGGTGGGGCTTTGGTCCGTGGGCAGTGGGTGGCTGCTGGTGGATCTTGCCTGCTGGCATGGGGTGCCGGTGGGGGGGCTGGTGGTGGTGGTGGGTTGCTCCTTGTAGGCCCTGGTGCTGTTGGTGCGCGTGCCTGCCTCCCGGCGGGTCAATGGGGGTGTACGGTGGCCCGAATGTCGTGAGCTTTTGCAGCGGGGCCGGTAGGTGGTGCTGGACTGTGTGTAGTGGTGGTGAGGGTGTGTTGGCTGTGTGTGGTACCATGGCGCTGGTGGGTACGGTGGTAAGGGTTGGTGGTGGTGGTGGGTGTGCCCGTCCTACACGTGATGGTGTGGTGCGGTGTGGTGCACCGCGTGGGGTGGATGGCCTGTGGGGGCCGGCTGAGCTGGGGCGTGGTGGTGATGCAGCTGGTGGGGTCGCTGCAGTATTGGGGCATCAAGGGGTAGGGGTCGGGGGGGGCGGGGGCGTGGTGATTGTGCTGGTGGTGCCACGTCCCCTGGCCCTGCGTGAATGGTGGTCCTGGTATGGCGTGGATGTGTGCGGGCGGTGGTCCTTGGCAGGGCTGCCGGGTTAGAGTGCTGTGATTCGGTGGCGGTGGTGGGCGCTGGTGAAGGTGGTGCTGTTGGTGTGCCCCGGGGGTCCGGAAGTGGCGTGGTGCGGCGTGACAGGGTCTGGGTACCGGCCGGGGTGCCGCGCCTTGTTGGCGGGCACGCTGGCGAGCCCCCTGACCTGTCTTGGTTTTCTTGGCCTGGTGGGTGTCGGGGGCCGGTGATCCCCCCTGTCCCCGCGGGAGTGACCGGGAGCGGGCCTGCCAGCAATGCGCCTCTCTGAGGCACGCCTCGAGGCCCCTGACGTAGGCGCGCTGGTCTACGAGGCCGATCCGTGCGGTGGTGGTTTCGCTCAGGGCGGCCAGGTGGGGGTTCCTAAAGGACGCCCAGCGCTCCCGGGGCGTCAGCTGTGTGGGGTGGGGCGGGTTTGCCGGGTAGAGGAGTGTGCTGCGAGGGTAAGGTGTTCCTTTCTGCCGGCCGAGGGCGGTGTTGAACCGGCAAGAACTGATTCGGAGGTAGTCTGCTATCTCCTCTGGTGCCGTCTCCGCCCACGCGTCCGGCGCCGGGGTTGCTGCTCGGGGGGCCGGGAGCTGTGGGTCTGGGACCCGGAGGTCACGGTGGTGGAGGTAGTGGGCGAGAAGGATGTGGCGGGCCGCCACGCTCAAGCCGCCCCCTCTGTGGCGCAGGGGCGGGCTGTGGGGGGCAGGGGTGCGCTGCCCGTGGCCATGGCTATGGTCCAAGCGTGGCTTGCTGAGTCCGCTATGTTGTACCCTCCCAGGTGGTCCCGAAGGGCGTCGTTGAGTGGCCCGAAGAAGCTCGGGTGGCTGGCGGGGGGGGGGGCGCGGCTGGGGCTGCGGGCCACCCGCACTGGTTGAGGTTGAGGTCCCCGCAGTGGGGGCATCCGGTGAGGCGGTGTGCGCCTCCCAGGGTGACCCAGTTGTCTGGGTTGCAGGGTAGGGCCGTCTGTGGTAGCCGTTGGAATACACAGAGGGGGCACGCGGTGGCTGGCGGTTGGCGGTACCTGTGGATGGGCGGTGGTGTGGGCGCATGGGGGCTTGTGGCGCGCGCACGCTGGCGGGTGTGTGTGCGGTGTCTGTGGTGCTCGTGCGTGCCATGCCTTGTTGTGCCTGGTGGATGGTGTGCAGGCATGGTTGGGGTCCCGTGCTGGGTGGTATGTCGCGCGGTGGGTTCTCACAGTTGGTAGAACAGGAGTTTCAGGAGGTGGGCCTGGTCCGTCGAGGGCAGGGTGGCTGCTTGCTGCAGGTATTTTTGGGTCCGGTAGGTGAGCTGTTCCGTTGTCTTGGCAACGGCCGTCCGTAGCATGTGCGCTGCTCTGGCCTGCGGGTTGTCCGCGTGGGTGCGTAGCGGGGTGTAGACGGCAGTGGGGACGGGCCCCCTGCGGACCCCCTCGAGTAGCTCCGTCTGATTGAGGATGGTGGCGAGTTGTTGGGTTGTCGGGGACCGTGTCCGCCATCCGGCGTGCTGTGCGACAGTGTGGGTTGGGTTCCAGTCTGTGAGGGTGTCCAGTCCGCGGTACAGGGTCCCAGGTTTCCCCTTCCACGTGGCGAAATATGCATTTGGTGTACCCTGCGGGGACGTGGATTGAGCGGCGTGTGTACCATCGGTGGTATCGGGGGAGGAGGGGAAGCTGCTCGAGGGCGAGCTGGAGTGGGGGTTTTTGTAGGTGTGCTAGGAGGCTATCCTGGCGTAGGGCTGAGTAGTAGAGGGGGCAACGGACGGAGTCTTAGAGGCGTCGTAGGAGTTCGGTGTTCGCTGGGTGGCGCAGCGTGGTGGCCAGCTGTTGGATGGGCGTGGGGTAGTTGTACTGCTTGTCTCGGTCCGTGTACGGCGAGTCCTCGGGTATTCAGTGGAGGGGCTGTGTGGCCGAGGGTATTGGGGGTGGCTGCTGCAGGTGACTCTGGTGTGGGATGTCTAGTCGCCCGTGTTCGAGCCTTGTGGTGTGTTTGGTGTTCTGGTGTTTTGCATGCGTGTCCGCGCGTCCATTGCCGTACGTGTAGCGGTGGGACTTCTGTTTGACGATGTGCAGGGCGTCCTGGGGGTGCATGCCTCTGAAGGCCATCCACAGCGCCAACGCTTGTGTGGTGAGGCCGGATTCCAGCGCCCTGTGGAGGGGTAGGTCCGCGAGGTGCTTGGTGAGGTGGATGTTGACCGTGGTGTCCACGACGAAGTCATCAGCCTTTGTAAACATCGACCGGCAGTCCAAGAGCCCGTACAGCGTGGTGCTGTCCTGAAGGCTCACATTGACGATGTCATCTTGGGAACGAACACCATCGATGACCATCTCCTACTACTCCGAGAATTCTACACCGTCTGTCAAGAACATCACCTCCGCATGGAGCTGGAGAAATGCGAATTTCTCCAGACAGAAACAGACTACCTCGGATTCCACATCGGAGATGGAGGGTGGCAACCACAGGATCAGAAGATGAAGCAACTGATGGACTTCGACCTAACGGATTCTATATTTCAAAGCTGAAGGAGTTCAGAAAATCCGACAATTCATCGGATCCTGTAATTTTTCAGGCAGCCTCCATGGAATTTCACGGAAGCTAGCGCACCACTAACAGATCTCATCAAGAAGGAGACTCCGTGGCGCTGGAGACCTATTGAAAGGCAAGCAATCGAAGATGTCAAGAAGAAAATCCGAGAATGCCTAGTACTTGGAGTACCCCAACGCTGTGGCGAGATGATTCCAATCACGAATGCGGGTAACGTTGGAGGAGGAGGGACATTACTACAGTGGCAAAAGCTGACTACGGATCAATGTAAGGACATTGATTATCGCCTCAGAGTCCAAGGTGTCACAAGAGAAGGATTCATGAAATCTGACTATGACATCCAAGAATGGCGCCTAGTTCCACTTGGCCACTGGAATAGGAAGTGGAATGCAGCGCGCTCACATTATCACACCTACGAGCATGAGCTGTTAGCTGGGGTTCTAGTGTTGGCTAGTCAACATAGAATCCTGGGTACCAATCCCATCACGTGGCTATGTGATCAAGATTCTGTGAAGTACTTTATGGAAAGACCTCCGCCCGATGGAAAACGTCTACGTTTTTTTTTGAGGCATCGCGGTCCCCCGCCCAAAGCATTGCACCAAAGCGGCCTAACCATGGGCAAAATGAGCGTTCATGGTGAGCCGAAGTTCTCCGAAGGACAGCCGCGGGTATTTACAAACCTAGTCAGGGTGAAAACACTGCATTAACTGCACCATGGGCCTGAAAAGGTTGGAATACTAGTGGAGGCCATTTCGGTGAAAGATACAAAGGGATATATAGCCTATACCAAGGCAAAATGGAGAATGACAAACAGATGATATAATGAAAAAATGGACCAGTGGATTGAGCGAAGAGAAGTGAGCAAGTGCAGGGGCAAAAAGAAAAATAGACTGGAACAATCTGGCTTGCCTGAAGTCAGTCTGGGGCCCTGTAGCTGATCTGAGAATTACTAAAGTACAAAGCCCTTTCATTCTGCTCAAGTCTTGCGCTCTTGCCTTGGAAAACGTCTACGTTGATGGTTGGTCTACCTAAGCCAACTACGACTGGCTACATTCCACATCCGGGGAATTAAAGACGAACTCTGTGATTATCTATCACGGAATTGTTTTGATTCCCTGGTGGGGGCACACACTGAGATGATGGCACAAGAAGCTTTCGCCAGGATGGACCGACTACTCGATCTCTTTACGAGGAAAGAAAAACGAATGTCCTGGAGTATGAAAGACCTGACGGCCGATTACTCGGACATCTTGGACCAGTTGACGGTTGGGAGGTCAAAGATCCTGGATGGAGTACAATGGTCGCGCAGGTCAACTCACTTATACAGGGAAGACCTCATTTGTGTCCCCAAAGACTACGAAGAAACTATGTTGGAATGGGCACACAAAACGCATGGTCACCCTGGGTTGGAAAGAACTCTTTCGTTCTTCGAGAAGTATTCATTCGCGAAGAGTAGCGATGCTTCTCTCAAGAAAATTCTATCTAAGATCATCCCTGAGTTTCCCTGCACTAAGGCTGAAGCTAACACTGCAGCGGATCGTGGTGAGGAATCTCCCGATTCCAAACCAAATGAACTGCATCCTCTACGTGGATTTCATGGAGTTACCTAGGTTCGCTGGCCATGACTTTGCACTCCTGGTGACGGATGGACTCAGTCGCTACAGCCGAGTGTTTCCCCTTACAAGGAAGGTGGACTGGGAAGGAGTACTGAAGGAGATTTTTCAAAGGTTGGGTTCAGTTCTATTGACTACCAAAAACTATCTACAGCGATCAGGACATCCGGTTTACCAGCCTTACTGGTTGGTACCGAAGCGTCATGGGAGCCATGGGTGCCGAAGTCCAGTTCGGAACTCCGTACCTGAGAACAAAGAATCCTCTGTTCGAACACCAAGTTGGCTCTTTCAAAACAGTCATGAGGATTCTAATGCTGAGCGAGAAGAGCCCTAAACTGGCTAAAACTAGTCCCGTATGCTTCTACCTGGCGGATAATCAGGTAAATAGCAGGACTGGTTTCACCCCTACAGAACTGTTCCTAGGGAGGCCAGGTTTCAACTTCGAATTCCGCTGCGCTAGCGTAGGAAATCATAAAGTTGTCGAATGGCTCACCGAACAGAAAAGGATTGCCGATCTCCTGGAAAAGAAAAGAAGTAAGGAGAGTCGTACCAAGAACCGCAAAAGAAAAGAAGCTATCTACCAAATTGGTGACTGGGTTCTTGTACATCACTCAAGATTCGAGGCCTGGCCGCGTAACACGCTGGACAGCCCCTACTTAGGACCATTTCTGGTCACCGATGTGGCTGAAGGATCTGTGTGGATCAGAACTCATCCTAAGTAAGGAGGTCTGGCTGAAGTGGGCTACCCACAGCTTAAGCACTACGACCTGCTAGATGACCTCTATGACTGGGAAGAAGATCCACAAGAAAGTCTGGAAGCTGCAGCCGAAGATCTGGCCGCGGATCCTATGGATGAAGATGAAGAGCTACCTCCTATGGAGGAAGACAGTTCACTACGGACTCCCGAAAGTCACATCTCTCCCTTCAGATCTACTGTACCTACACCCACGGCCGTAGAGGCCAGACCTAAAACAATAAGCGCTGGTGAACCCGTGACATTTACTGAATCAGAGATGAAAAAGCAAGACTACTACTTTGTTGAGAGAATCCTCCGCCACACCTACAAACGTGGATGAAGATTCTATACAAAGTGGTCTGGCCATTCTATCTCTCACTGTACTTGGCAGCCGGTATCGGCTTTCATACTCGATGACGGTAATGTCAACGAGGCTCTTGCTGAGTACTGCAAATCTCAGGATTTGCGTAACATTCTGCAGTCAGCCCAAAATCAGGCCCGCAAGCGTGCTGGGAGGTGAGACTACTCCCTCCTGTCTTATAGCACCTGTCAAAACGGTGCACCTATGGTCCTAAGACCCTGTTTCACTGCTCATCTGAGTAGACACTCACTTGCCTGGGAGCTGTCGTGGATTTCCAAGGGGACTCCGAGGCCGGGGGACAGGTTTCACCAATCTAGGGAGGGGGAGAGATGAGAAGTGTGTAACCTGCGCGTGTGTGAGTGACAACAGCGTAACTGAAGTGTGTTTCCTAGGGGAGAAAGTGAACGACAATGACTAAGCAAGCTGATTCTAACGGGTGGAGAACACCTGGTTCCATTTTGGAACATTCAAGCATGCACCACCGGAGGGGCAGGCTTTGTGTTCTTCAGGGATGGGACCACCCCCAGGACCTTGGTGGGCTGCTTGACGAGCAGAGTTTGCACGGGCTGCCCAACCACGACCAGGGCTACCCCCTTGGCTGCAAACCTCCCCGCCTATGCACCCACCGTCAAAGTGCTAACGCCTGAGCCTCCTGCGCAAGACACACTGATCCTACACCTTCTCACGCACACGCCCACGCCAAGGCAAGGAAAGTTGTAGCTAACTCTCAAGCATCTCTGAGCACCAGTGCAACGCTTTGGGTGCATCTCGCCTCCGGTCCGATGATACCCGTGCAAGTGTGGACACGGAACCGAAGCTCAACGTGATCCATGCAAAGTCAGTGGTGGGAACGCAAAAGTGTGTTGTGAGTATGTGTGTGCAGTGCTGTGTGTGGATGTGTGCTGCAGGACGAGCATGTGTGTGAATCTACCTTAGGGGCTCTACCTTGGGGCTCCCCAAAAAGTGCAGACAGGGTCACACACAGGGAAATCAGGGAAAAACCGCCAGAACCAAGATGGCGTGGGAAGACGGGCCAGCGTACGCTGACCAACGGGAACGCCCTTGCCAGTCCTACTCCCTTTTTATCTCCAGTCTCCCACACGCTTATCCTAACGCTCTGCAAAAAGGTAGGCTTTTGGCGGAGCCACGCTCCACTCCACACTCCTCCCACACCCGTGCAACTGAAACCGAACAACTTGCAAGTCGGGAATCTCACCCCAGAGTTTGGACGTTTTCAGTTGCAACGGTCCTACACTCTCTAACACAACGCTGCATGTGGGACATGCGTGCCTCGTATGTGTGTTTTACGCGTTTGCACGTGAGACATGTGTATGCACGTCCAAATCCAACAAAGCCACAGCCTGAAGAGAGCAGCTGCATATGGCGGCGTCTCCGCTATGCATGGACGCATATCGCGGCGCCTCCGCTGTGCATCCTTGAGAGAGAGGAAGGAAGGTTCTCCCTACCACCGAAACCTTGAATGTCTCCCGTTGGTCAGTGTTTCCCTCTATCCTACTTCGATTAGCGTTGGACTCAGAGTCATTGCGCCCGCACGGCGCTGCGTGCTCACGTAGCAAAACCCGTTTCCCTCCTGAATCTTGCCCGAATCCTGCCTGAATTGAACCCATACCAAACTTTGCGAAGCACCCAGAGCGTGCGAATCACGGCCAAAGCAAGGCAAAAACACGCTACGCGTGTTGTGCAAGTTCTAACCAACACGTATTTTCCTTGTTTGTTTGTTGTTCCCAGCTGATGGTGAATCTCGCCTATTTAGCGCACAGTGGTGATTTCATGCGCGCAAAACGTGCCTAAAGCCTACGGCCGGACTATGCACCCTCCCTGCGCAAAAATGTTTGCAGGTCCGCATGCCTACTTTTGCGAAATTGGTGGTTTTGCTGCTCGTCGTTTCCTAAATGCTTTGTTTTACAAAACTGCGTTTTTTGGAGCCTCAGAAGCGCTTTATACAAAAAGTTCAAAACTTTTTGGACTTTGGAGGCTTCGCCCCCAGTCCCGCACGGCGGACGCGCGCAGTTGCGGGAGTCGCCAGAACTCCCTGCGCTTCACATTGCGTTTTTCAGGAGTCCAAATACCTTTCCAAGCTTTGGTTTACGGCGAGTTAGAACCTCAGCTACGGTTCTTTGTAAGGTTCGTTTTAAGCGTTATGTAACGCCGATTTCACTTTGCATTTTGGAAAATCAACTTGTGTTTATAATATCTAAGGCTTCCCTAAGGATTCCTTTGTTCCATCCATGGTTTATTTAACACATTGAGCACAGTCTTTCTGGAATTTCTGGTATTTGCATATTTAGCTCAAAACTAACCACCTATGGTGCTGTGGTAAGAGTCGTATAGTAAGAAAGGTAACTCATGAATATGCTTTCCGAAGTCATTTCACTCATTCCTTACTGTGGTACTGTGGTCCAGTGATCATACTTGGTATTGAAGGTAGTCCAGATCTGGACTGAATAGTAAATGTTGAGAGATTTCACAAGGTTGAACTGATTATGGCAATATATCATTTCTCAGCCTATTGCTCTGATTGGTAGCTCCTCAATTCCTGGGCTTCAGTCGGGGAGGGAGTGAAACTAAGCCCCAGAGCATACCTTGTACTTTATTTTCAATTGTTTTGAGCCTGTCTGCAGCGCCTCAGATTGAGTGGTGAATCTTTGCTTAATTGCTGGTGTCCTTGTTGAGGCAGTCTGCCAATTCAATCGCATCCTTCAACTTCATGAATGCCTGTCTTCAGCACCTTATATAATGCGCTATCCCATATCCGCTCAACTCAGGGTTCGCCAGTTGGTCCTGCAGTGCAAGGCAACATGTATAGAGCAGATTCAGATCATTATCCATCAGTCAATCATGTATCATGTATCATGTGTCATGTGTCATGTGTCATGTGTCATGCATCATGCATCATGACATGCTGACGCCCTAGCATGTGTCTTTCACATTCCAACCGAAAACCTAACTTTCACTCAAAAGTAACTGAACCACAACCCCACTCTAACGGGTTCCTAAGAAGGTTATACTATTCATTTTTCACAACTCTGTGAATTTGGTTGATCACATTTTTGGGATGCATGATTGTCATGCATGTCATGCATGATCGACCCAATGTGTGAGTGATACCACACATACTACTTTTGAAGGTGTCTATGACCCCTAAGGGACCTTTTTTTACGGCACAACCCTTTCTCAAGGTTGTCCCCACTTCTTCATGTATTTTAACCCCTATTTGGTGGGTCCCAAGCATGTTTCATGTACTATGGGATCCTAAGAATATACCTAGGCCTAAGCCAAGCCCCAAACACGAGAGCAGAGAAGGGGGCCCTAGGGGCCCGTTTTGACATAAACGTCAAAGTTGAGTACCCAAAACCCAAAAGAATTTTTTTTTTGCCAAGCGCAATTTTGGTGCAATTTTGGTTTTTATTGGTGTTTGAGAATCTACATTTTTTTACCTTTTCCACCGGTGATAGGTTGAGGACACTATGAAGACACATTTTTCTACCTCCCATTATTGCCATCTTAAAGGTTTCACACCAACCAGCACCATGGCAATCCCATCTCAACAGCATCAGCAGCACTGGGCCTCAACATTGGGACAAGTGAGTGCAACTTTGATGTAAATAACCTCAACTTTGGTGCAACATTGGCAACCTTGAGTGCAACTTCCGCTCAGCAATGCTGAGCATTGCAACTTTGAGGCAACATTGGCTCAACTTTGGTTTTCTGCAAAGGAGCACACGATAGGTTTATAATTGGAAAATAAGAACCTTAACTCCAACGGAGCCCAGTTATGGAGATTCAAAGGCAACGGACCTCTCTCTGCGGAGTGGGGAGGGATGTGCGTCTTCCTGGGATGGTGTTGAGTCACACCATTGGCAATCCCACCCAGGCCATTCCTCCCTCACCGCGGTAAGGGAAGTGTAGAGTGGTGAAACAGTGGGATCAATTTCTAGCTTACAAGCCTCCCAAGATCCCTCTCATTGGGAGGGTGTGTAAATCCATACTTTTTTCCCCTTCTCTCCGGTCACCACGCCAACCACCGGTTGTACACACCCAGGCCCCCCGCGTCCCCATTCGTTGCGCCCGTTCACACCGCACTCCAAGCTTGTCTTCCACAAGACCCATCGGACTTTGCTTTTGGGTGGCCATCCGTGAGTCTCTCTTGCGAGCCCCAATTCGATGTCGCCGATTCCACGCCGTTCTGGCACCGTCGTCTCCCGGTGGCCGGGTACCTAGGGACATGTGGCAATGTGTTAAAACAAAAAAAAAAGACCGTTCCCAAAGGCAAAACAGAAATTGCATGGAAATATTTACATGTGCGAGTCGTTCGGTGTCCCACAACCACTCACACGTGGTGTACCTCGTGACCACCTTCTATTTTAACTATCTCATCCAACACTAGGGAGCGCGTAGTGCTTCCTAGGTGAGTCCTAATATGGTGCATTTTGACTAGTCAAGGGATAGTTGTAGAGTGAAAGTGGAAGGGAGACAAAGAGTGAACATGAGTGCAAATATGATTGTGTTTCATAGTCCCTTTATGCTATGGACTGAGCTGGAAGACTACAATTCTATGAGCCCATTACTTTGCTGTTGTTGAGGAGGGTGCACAATTTGACTACAAGGTCCCGTACCTTGAAGGTGACAGGACGTCTCATGCGGTTACGCCTGGTCAACTCACGTTCTTGAACGTGTTTCAGGTTAGATCTAGCCAAGTTAGCTAAGTCCTGTCTGTGATCCAGTCAGTCCCCTACGGGGCTCTTGTAGTCCTCTGGAAAAAGGGTTTTGAAGAACCACGCAGGACGCCCCCCATGGAACAGTTCGCCGGGGGTATAGCCAGTTGAAGAACTCTCCTGAGAGTTAATGGTCAAAACAGCCCAGGTTAACAGGCGTACCCAATCTTTGGTACGCTCCTGTTTCATCAGAATCCTCAGGTTCTGCTCCAACACACGGTTCTGTCTCTCGCACAGAGAGTTAGAAGTGTGAGTGTGGGGCACACCTGTGGTCACATGGACGTTCAGGGCGTCCAATACTCGCTTGTACCATCCAGTATCACTCCAGATACGTACGTCCTCGTCAGAGTGCACATCCTTAGGTGCTTCATAGTGTTCGAACCATTGTTTACCCAACGTTTTAACAGTCTGTTCCCCTGTGATCTTTTTGTTGCAGGGGAACGCACAAGTGAAACCGGTCAGGGCACAGATGACAACCAAACAACTGTCATGACCACCAAACGTAGGCAGACCGTGGATGAAATCCACGTACAACAGAGAATTAGCACAGTAGGGGATAGGCAGACTGGAGACCAGTCCCCAGTCTCGTGAGTCGCTCTGTTTGCTGGCGTGACAGCAACAAGAGTCCACTATGGACTGCATACGAGCACGTAGCTCAGCAAAAGTTAGTCGGGAGTAGAAACGCTCCCTGAATAAGTCAACAGACCGGTTGAACCCTTTGTGCCCAGAGCTGCGATGGGCCCACTGTCCGCAACAATCCTGTCGTGCCTCAGGCACAAGTATACGGTCCTCGAATATATAATACAGATATTGGTGATCTTTATACCAACGCTCGCCGTCTATCAGGCGTGCCTCTGGGCCATCACTGAGCGAGTTGAGTACGCATTTGTACTCAGCATGGTAGTCTCTCAGACTCCAATTCTCCAGTACACCTGCAGTGCGCATGGATAGGTCCAGCTGGACATCCATGCGCTGGAGCGCCTCCTTGGCCAACGCCTCCTAGCTCTCACCTAGGAGGGCGTCGAAGTTGTTACGAGATATATAGTCAGTGCATCTCGTTCCTGATACCCTGTATATGGTGGACAGTCAGCCTGAACTGACTGAGGTAGGTCCACCATTGGTCCACTTTCGATTATTCAGGAGGGGGACCCTTCTGAAACGTTTTCACATGCTCTTGGTCACAGAGCAAGACGATAGGGTTAGTGCCAAGTAGACGGGACTGGAAAGAAAGCACGAGCATCCCAGCCAGGGGTTCCTGGTTGTAGGTACTGTAGTTGGATTGTGCTTGATTCCACTTCCAGTTCCAGTGAGCAAGAGGTACCAGACGCCATTTATTTACAAGGTAGTCATGCTTCAGGGTTCCATCGCGGTTCAGACCTGAAGTTGCAAACTGGCAGTGAGACAACTTAGCAGGGTTAAGCTCCTGCCACTGGTATAGGGTACCCCCCCCCCCTACAGCACAGGCATCTGTGACAAGTATTATCTCGCCCTTAGGGCGGGGTACCCCAGGCAGTTGGTAGAGGAAAGTTTCTTCTTCAACTCCTTGAAACAGGCCTCTTCCTTGTCGGTCCATCGCCAAGGGTGCGTCCTTTCTATAAGGTCAGTCAGGTAGGCTGATGAATACTTAAAATTGTGGATCTGGCGCCGGTAGAAATTGCAGGCGCCAATGAAACTCGGAATGTTGTGCAGACCCTTCTGAGGGTCATCATGTATCTGCATGTCCTGCAGGGGTTGCATCGTAGATGCGGCTGGTTTCCACCAACCATACCCGACGTCAAAACCTAGATATTTCATCTCCTCACGCATGAAATCACATTTCTCGAGTTGGATGCGGAGTTGGTTTTCCTGACAGACAGTGAAAAACTCTCGTAGGAGCAGGATATGACCCTCCTGGGTATTAGTACCCAGGCTCACGTCATCGATATCTGCCTCCATCTAAGCCCCGCGGGAAACTAGTTCATGTACAAGGGGTCTGCGTCTCAGGATCTGTAGGAATTTATTCATCAGCTCCTGAAAGAGAGCAGGGGCATTCGCGACACCGAAGGGTATGACCTTCCAGCGGAAGACACGGTTCTTAGGAATTACAAAGGCGAGCAGTTCCTTGGCTGCTCAGATGAGGTCTACCTGCCAGAAGCCACTGCGCTTGTCCATCTTAGTCTTGAATCGGCACTTAGCGACTCTCTCCAGGGTGTTCTCAATGTTGGGGATACTCCCTGAGTGGTTCTGGGTCTTTTTGCTGACCGCACCGTAGTCAATGACCAAGCGCATGGCAGTGAAGCCAGGTTTAGCCACTAGAAAACAAGAGCTGCAATGGCGGGGATAGTACCCGGTAGGCTTTTCTTCTTTTTTGACTTTGGTGCAATTCTATGTACATGCCCAACGCCCGTGTCTCCGTGTGCACCGTGAGACGACCGGCGTGTTGAAAGGAGGTGTTGAGTGTCAACGCGGGACCTGGAACACCCTTGGAAGCCCTCAGTGTGGATTATTTGGATTGGAGCTCTTGCACTTGGGAGTTGGTTATTGCAAGGGATCAGGATTTGTGTGAAGTTGCCATATTTTACTATTTTTTGTTCGAAATTGCGCAGGATAGGGCAAGATCATGCAGAACCTGGTGAGAAGCAAGACCATAGGAGTGACAGAAAATGGTGGAGGGGTACAGCAGGGGCCGGTCGTGGTAGGGACCTTCTTTAGGAGCCTTGGGTATTTGCCTGTGCAGCAACCTACGCGTGAGTACCAAGCTGAGATTGATTCTGATGAAGAAACGCCTTCTGCGCTACGTGCTGAGACACACAGAGAGTACCCAGATATTGCCCAAGGCCAGCTCGACAAGTTGTTGGATGAAACGATGCAAGCGTTGCAAGAGCTGCGATCTCAAGGGAAGAAAGGCTGTGCCAAGCAGCAGCAGGAGTCTGAGCGAACAAAGCGTAGGTATAGACCAAGAGGAAAGGGCACGAACAAGTCAACGAAGCAAGAATCACATAATGAAGACGACGATGACGATGATTTTGGTAAGGCAAGCCGGATGAATGCAACGAACGACTTCGAAGACTGACTTCGCTGGGTGTGCCGCTGTATTGGTCGCTGGCTCTGCCGCCTGGTGCAACGCTGGTTATCCCGCAGTTTGGATAACTGCTGTCAGGCTGAAGGTGAGCAACACCACGGTCAAGAAGGAGAAGTCAACAACCTGGAAGTTATATCACGTACAAGTACACACCAGAGTACGAGTACACCTCGAAGGACAAATTCGCCTTGAAGTCTATGTCTATACAGCTGGTTGCTTAATTTTGCCAATTTTTTTGTTTTGGGGCAGCAGTTTTTATACTATTTTGTTCCTTTGCGCAGCTTGTAAAGTAGAAGTGTCCTGACATTGCCGGGCAGCATGGCGTATATTGTTATATACTCCATGAAGCAGCTTTGTTCATATGGGACGACAGGGATCTAAAATCCCCTGTGAACTGTGTGTGCACACAACACATTTCAGTTGTTTTGCTTTGTGCTGTCGTTGGACAGACAGGCAGGACTTGCATTTGTTGTTTCTTCTGCATCAATTTGTGAAGCCTTGCAGGGTTTTAAACTGTTTTGCAGTTTGGGATCTGGTGACAAGGCTTTGTCTTTTTATGTTGGTGAGGCCCTGAAAATTTTATCGTCAGGTTGCACACCCTAGGCACTAGACAGTGAAATATTCCATATATATAGGGCCGTCTTTAACACTCTAGGAAGGGGGTGACCCGAAAAAGAGTAGTCAAAAACACACACTGCCGTTCAGCACTGTGTGTAATTGTTGATAGAAAAATGAATGAAAACCCGTGTTCTATTTTGATTTTTCGGCTAACACAATCCACTCCCTGAGTAGTGGCTTGTAGCCTAGGAAGGGGGTGTAATAGAACAGGGCATTTCATGCTATTTTAACTCATTTTTATACATGATGCCCATTCTGTACATTGCTTTTCATTTGATTCCTTATAGCAGATTAAGCCAGGGTTCAGAAATCTGTTCCCGGCATTGGTCGCATTTGCTTATTGCTCACGTAATACAGAATAGGTAAAGCAATTGATTTCCTTCGTTTTGTATAATGAATTTTACATGTCTTTTTGCACTGAACGGCGCCTTTTGTGGCTGGCCAGGCCGATGAACTTTACATGTCTATTCCTTATTTATTTAGGCATGTATCAATGTAACTTTTAAATCACTTAGTTTGTGATTTCGAGAATTTGGACTTTGTGCCGTGCATACCAGATGAAGGGATCTGAAGAGTGAAACCAAAGATTTTACGAGAGCATTTTCAATGGTCTCATTACAAGTACCTGGAGAAGCAAGTCGTGCGGATCGTGACGAAGTCCGCCACCTTCGCCGACGTGTTGGTTGCCTACGAGAGTCAGTACCCGACCTAGGAACGACCTCTGCATCAGGGCCGAGATCCAGAACCTGGCCGTGCTGCCCAACAACCCCAAACCAGCCAGGATCTCCCAGCTACTGGCCCACGTGGACCATCGGGCCGGGCGACTGACGCCCGGTTCCTACGGCAGCGACGAGCTGCTCCTCTGGTTGGTGGCCAAGCTCCCTCGGGAGCTGTGGGACGAGTGCCGGTCAACGGCAGAGCGCAAGGCTAGAGCCCTCAACTACGAGCATTTGTCTGTGCTACTTTTGGAGCTGGCGCTGGAGAAAGAAAGCGACCAGCACCTGAACGCGCACCGTCCTGGAGGAGGAGGCTCTGGGAGCCATGGCCGTGGGTATCAAGGACACCGACCAGGACAGGGGACTACCCCCAAGAATGCTCGTATCATGAGCAACGTTCAAGATCTCATCTGGTGTGATCCCAGAGACGTGCAGGGCTCCCTGCTTCACGCCCCGGACTGCGTTCAGCATGATTGCTTCGAGGTCCAGGGTAAGAAGCAAGAGACCAACACCGGCGGCAAGGAGAAGCTGCCGAAGCACTACAGTTGTACTATCACCTCTGCGTTCTGCGGGAAGAGGAAGCACTAGGAGGATGAGTGCTACCATAAGCAAAGCCTATCGGCGAAGTTTAAAACGAAGAACGCCAGTGGCAAGGGCGGTGGCAATGGCAATGCCAACAAGGACAATGGCCAAGGCAGGTCCAAGGGGAATGGCAAAGGCCAAGGTGTCAAAGGCAAAGGTGGACGAGGAGGCGGTGACCGCAAGCCTGACAAGGACAAGAACGCGAACCCGTCCGGAGGGAACCCGAATCCTACGCCAGGGGGGAACCCTGAGCCCTCTTCTGGGCAACCCAACAGGGGACCTACGACCCGTTCCCAGAAGCAAGGCCAACAAGAACAAGGGACCAAGCGTGCTAACAAAGATGGGGACCAGTCCAATGCCCGCAAGCGCTCCCGCTTCACGCGCATGGCGCGTAAACTCCAGAAGAAGGGGTTCAAAGTGACCTGCCCCGAGGAGTTCTGACAGGGACCCTCCAGGGGGGCCTACAGACCTGGTGTTCTGGGTACGTATCAGTCTTGGGGGACGTGAATACCTGGGGGTACTGGATACTGGGGCCACCATATCTATTGTTGCCAAGAAAACTTTACCTTGTGGGAACCTGAAGAACATCTTGCCTACCGCAGCCATCCGCATGGGAGATGGGCATGTGGTGCACAGTTGTGGGGACTGTGAGGTCGAAGTGCCGATGGGTTCTAGAAGCATTGCCCATCGGTTCTACGTGATGGACACCAAAGCTTTAGACTTTGTACTGGTTACTGACTCCTTCGTCGAGCACTCCTAGATTCTATCCCTCACCCTGCAAGCACCCTACGACCTGTAGGTGGACCATGGTGACGGCTGGGAATCTGTACCTCTGGAGCAGTCTGAGCATACATCTAGCTACTTGAGGGTATGCAAGAGGGAGCCCTCAACCATGATGGTCGCCTCAAAAACAGAGGACTATCAGCTCCTGGGTGATGTCCTACACCAAGGTCTGAGGGAGTTGGGATACTCCCGGGAAGACCTGAACGTGGACCTATTCGCCAGCGACAAGTAACATGTCCTGGACCTCTACTGCAGCAAGGGGAAAAATTGCTCGTATAAATTTTACTGGCCCTCTTTTGGGATGGCTTACGGGGACCCAACATTCAGTGAACTCGGGAGGGTCCTGACAAAGGTGGCCCTGGAATGTTCCCGTATGGTCCTGTGCTCTCCCGATTGGGGAGCCCATGGGGGAAATGAGTACTGGCGTACTCTATTGGACAAGCTGACGCTCACCCCCATCCAGCTGCCGGATGACGGCATCTACGTGCCTCTGGGCCGCAAGACGCCCATCGGGAAACCTGGATGGGGTAGTATGATAAGCGTGGTGGACGGAAGTCTAGCCCCAGTGCCCTGGGAGGATCTGGACTCTGCTATGGTCCCGGAAACCCAACATGACAGCAGCGGCTTCACCCTGGATGTCCTGAAAAATCACCTACGACCTCAAGACGCCGTGGAGACTACTCCTGGGGGAGACGAGTACGTCGTGTCTGACACTGTTGCCCCCAACCCCCCCTGCCGTGTATCTAATCCTGATGTAGTCTCAGAGTGTGGGCTTTCCGAGCTACCCAGCTCTATACACTCTGATGACGAGACTGAGCATGACGCCTTCTTTGTGCAGACGTGCGTGGAGGAAGTGGAGAACGCCGAGTACGCTGCCCCACTGAAACCCCTACTCTCCATGAGGGCGGCGCTCCACGGCGCGGATGGTGCCGAACCGGACTGCACGAACTGCGGATTGGTGGCCTGGATGGCAGCCTGCAGGCACCTCGCCCGAGATACCACGGGGCTCCGGCAGTACAGACGCACGGACCGCACGGCGCTGGCGTCCGCGGTCGCGGCCGTCACCATGGGTCCCGTAGCGGCGTGGCCGGCGCAACTGCTGCCCCACGTCCCCTGCCGCGACACGCGGCCCCGTCGGCCGGCCGCGACACACGCGCCGACGGCACCCCTCACGGCGGAGCAGCTATACGTCGTCGCGGCGGCGTTGCTAGCGGACGGCAGGGAGAGCTTCGTCAACCACCACGGCCCGGCGCAGATTGCGGGATGCATACAAGGGCCTCAGCGCGATGCACCAGACCCGTGGCATGCCACACTCCGCGGGCGCACCCGCGTCTGGGGTGCGGGCGATGGCACACCCCCACCCGGGCCTAAGCAGGGGGAGGCACTGGTGCTGCAGACGGCAGGCTACCAGGCCATCATACACGGCCACGCCGGAGGGTACCGGTTGCACGTCCTGGCCGGAGGCCGGTGGACGGTCTGGCACAGCACCGCCAGGCAAGGGGCTTTCCCGCCCCTGCCCCACATCGACTGGCGACAGGGGCCCACCCAGGCCTACTATATGTCGGCGGACCCCTGGCCGCTGGCGGTCCTGCTACACACCGTCAGCGCCCCCAACAAGAGGCAGGAACCGGGGTGGGTCAACCCCCCCACACTGGTGTGGAGCCCCGACCAGGAGGAGCATCTACGGGCCGCGTGGCAGGGAGACGCCATCAGGGCCACGGACGTCCCGGACCTCCACGCGGGGCCAATCACGCACGCCCGCCCAGCGGCTACCCTGGCGGTGGCCCAACAGGGACAGCAGAACCCGCAGTGGGTGGTCTGCATGTTCAGCCCGGCGGACGCGCACATCGTCGTCTGCGACCCCGAACGCCTGCCGGGGCCCGAAGCCGTGATCCGCGTGGCAGACTGCACCCGCATGATCATCGAGGCGCTGCGGGAGGGCGAACACCACGCCCTCCTGCTCCAGGTCAGGCTGAAGGACAACGCCCGGGCGGGGAGGCCAGCAGTGTGGCCGGCAGCGGCGCACCCCGCCGACCTGGAGCTCCAGCTGGCGGTCCCGACCGCAGTGTACCACTGGCTACAGGCCTTCCACGACCTGCGATGGAGGGGCAAGCCCGACCGCCAAATCGGCTCCACGCACTGGCAAACGTGGCTGCAAGCAGACGCGCAGCGCGATGCCATCTGGGGTCTCGGGCCCGCGCCCGCGACACGAGCCCTCGATGCGGCGGCCCCGGGCCGCACACTGGCGCCACACACGGTGCCACTGGCCAACCTGCCCTTCGAACCAGCGGCGAAGGGCGCCATTCAGAAGTCGGTGCTGCTCCCCCCGGCGCGAGGGGCCACGGAGCCGACGAAATGCCCCCTGTGTGCGGACAAGTACTACACAAGCGGGGCAATGCTGGAACACCTGGCGTGGCACGCGGTGCACGCTGCGGCCCCGGCGGACGACAAGGAGGCGGCCACCAACATCCTGCAGGGGAGAGCACGGAGGTCCCCATGGCACGCCCCGTAAACCCAGCGCCCCCCGCCACAGGCAGCCGACCACGCAGACGGAGATGAGGATGCACCCAGAGCGGCCCCGGGGGCCGGCGGTGCGGCCCCAGCAGGGTCCATGTCCATCCCCGCGGGGCTGGCCCCCCTGGCCTGCCTGGCTCCCCCGGTCCCCCGGGCCCCCCTGTGGGCCCCGCTGGGAACGGGCTCAGCGATTGTGGCGCACCCAGATGCCCTGGCTGCAGCGGCGAACCCGGCGGCGATGCCGATGCGGAATAGCTGACTCCAGGAGGACATGACGGGCGACGCCCTGTGGCTCCTCTCGTGGAACCTGCGCAACGGCCTCGTGCCGCCAGACCGGTCCCTCCGGGACATACTCCGGCGGCGCCGGGGGCCGGCGGCCTGCACCGACAAGGAGCACCTCATCACCGGCATGCCGCCCCAGGAGTGGGGCTTTGCCATCATGCTCCAGGAAACGGGGATCGCCACCCGGTGCAGGAAGTGCACGTGGCCGCGGCGCTCCGGGACAAGGGGTACACCGCCTTCTTCAGCAGCCGGCTGGCGGAGACGGGATCCACCTCCACCTCGAGAGGGGGGGGCCTCCTCACCGCGGTCAGCAGCAAGTACGTGGCGGAGCTTGAGGTGCTCAGTTTCACGGAAATTGTCCCCGGGAAGGCCGCGGCTCTGGAGATCCGCACGGACGGAGGAGGTCTCACCCTCATCAACGTCCACGGGCTGCAAGCAGGCTGCTCCCCGTGGATGGGACGGGCGGCGTTCTGGGCCGACATACAAATGTATGCCACGGCACGCAGCCTCGGCGGGAGGCACCCGGTGGTCATCGCCGGCGACACCAACATCTACATGGATGTCCCCGCCAACCCGGCCACGGAGCATTTCCGAGCGGGCTGGGAGGCCTGCGGTTTTCCGAAGGGCCGCGGCAGGCGGCGAGGAGGACATGACCCCCACGCTCCACCCGTCCCGGCACAGGGTGGACACCTTCCTGGTCAACGAGCCCCTCCTGCCCTGGTCCCTGCGGGAAAGCGTCTGGGCTCGCGGCATGGCACACCCCCAGGTGGTCGGCTCGGACCAACTCCCGGTCCGCCTGGCCCTGCGGGGTCTCCTCAGCGCAGCGGGGCGCGCGGCGATGCCCACCCCCTACAGCCACACGGAGGGCCGCCTCCTCCCGTACGACGCCGAGGCCGCACCCGTCAAACACTGCCTGTGGGCGGCGGTCACCGCCGCGCAGGATGAACCCTCCCTGGCGCCCTGGCTGGGTCCCGCAGAGCAGCACGACTACGGGTCCATGCCCGCGGCCGCGGTGGACAAGGTGTTCGAACACCTCCACGCGACGCATGACGCCCTGGCGCGCGTGGTGGGACGCCGGCAGCCGTCCCCGGCGGGGACGGACCCGGCGGAGGGGGACCTCCCGGAGAGCGGAAAGCAGCTCCAGGCAGCGGTCCTCCGCTATGACACCCTGGCAGCGCGTGCGCCGGCAGCGTACCAGGCGGACGCGGCCAGGCATGGCATCCCGTCCGAGGCGGCGCTCCAGCTCACGGAGGAGCTGCAGGGTGTGTCGCCCGGGTTCCGCCCGACCACGCAGGGCCAGCTACGGGAGGAGCTGGAGAGGCAAGCAGCCGCCCTCGAGGAGGACATTCGCCAGCTCCGCGCCCTCCTGGCGGCAGACCGCAAGCGCGCCATCAAGGACTTCTGGCGCCGCCACGCCCCCGACATCGCCCAGCGATGGAAAGCCGTGCGGGGAGCCATAGAGGTAGAGGCCCCGGGCCCGTCAGGCTTCTGGAACGTGCGGGTTCCCAACACGCAAACGCTCCTCACAGAGGCCCACGACGTGATGTTCGCAGTTCGTGCCTTCTGGCGAGAACTGTATGACAAAAGCCCGGTGGACCTCCCGGGCTTCCAGGCAGTCCTCGGCCGCCACGTCCCCCGGGTCCCTGAGGGGGCCTGGACACAGGTCCAGCAGTACTCCATGCAGGACCTGAAGTCCGCCCTGGACAAGGCCGACGGCAAGGCCCCAGGCCCCAACCACGTGGAGGCCCGTTTCATCAAGGCCCTCCCAGCACCCGTACAGTGGCTCCTGGTCCATTCCTACCGGGCCATCGTCCGCGGCGCCCCGCCGCCGATGCACTGGAGGGACGCGCACATCTGGCTCAGCCCCAAGGTACCGGGCTCTGCCAGACTGGACGACTACAGGCCCATAGCCCTGGGCCAGCTGGACATGAAGCTGCTCACGGGCCCCCTCACCCAGCGCATCACGGAAGTGCTCACACGGCACGGAGTGGTCAGCGACTGGCAGCAGGGGGCCCTCCCTGGCTCCAACACAGGCCCCCCGCTGTTCATGGCGCAGCGGCAGCTCGAGCGGGGAAGGCCCAACTACGTCTTCTCCTTTGACGCCCGCAAGGCCTTCGACACCGCCCCACACGGCGCCCTCCACCTCATCCTGCGCCACCTCTCCGTGCCGCCGAACGTCATCGACCTCCTGCTCTTCCTCCACACGTGCGCCAGGCTGCGCATCGTCACAGCACACGGGCTAACGCAGCCCGTCTACATGCTACGCGGCGTCGGGCAGGGCAACCCCGAGAGCCCCCTGCTGTACGCGCTCCTCCTGGAGCCCCTGCTCAGGGCACAGGGGCACCGCCTGCGCCCGCCGGGAGGGGGCGAGCACGGCCTCATCCAGGCCTATATCGACGACCTGCTGGTGGTGGCCCACACGCTGCAGCACTTTGTCGAGGGCGTGGAGGCGGTGGCCGCGTACCTGCACATGATGCGCATGGAGCTCAACCCCCGCAAGTGTGCCATGGCCACCACGGAGGGGGTCCCGGGCCTGCAGCTGCGCCTCTGCCCCCACCTGGAAAACCCGTGGCACTGGGTACCAGCGGCGGACTCCGTCCCCTACCTGGGACTCCAGCTGCAGCCGGACGGGGAGTTCTCCCTGCAGCGCAAGCACCGGCTACGCCTGGCGGCGGTGCACCACTGGTGCCTTAACACTCTCGCGCCACCGAAAGTGGTGCAGGACGTCATCCTGGCGATCCTCGGGGGGGTGACGCAGTACGTCGCCCCTTTCATCGCCGACGACTCCGACACTGCACGCCACCTGGACCACATCACGGTCCAGGTCGCGAAGGACAGGGCGCGGTACGCCTTCGACGCCTCGCGGGACAGCCTGCAGGATGACCGGACCCTGGGGCTCACACGGGTGCCCACGCGGTGCCAGCAGGCAGCGGTGGTCCTCGTGGGTACACTTGTCCACCACCGCGCAACCTCCGTGCACGCCGAGGTAACCAAGATGTTCTGGGAGATAGCCGGCGCGCACGGAATATGTCCCGAGGTGCACTACCCCGTCCCGGAATTCGCAACTCTGGCGGGAGGCGACTGGGTCCACCGCATACCCTGGGCCCTGGCCGCCCTGGGAGTGGGGCTGTACAACCCATCGCGTGCCCCAGGGCGGCCCATGTCCAACTACAGTCCCCGCCGGGCAACATCGTCACGCTGCGCACCGCCAAGCTGCTACACCGCGACACGTGCCGCCTAACGGTGCCACACACAACGCCGTGGCATGGGCACCACGGGCAACGCCACCCCTTCCCCGACAACGACGATCCGTGGCCGACGGCGGTGCGGGAGTGCCTCAACCAATGCGCCGATGAACACCTCCACTATTGCCGCCGTGAGCAGGAGCCCACCAACCACCCCGGGTGGCGCGACGCCCTGGCCCACCTCTTCCTAACCACCGGCACACGGGACCCCCACCTGAGACTCGTCCACCCCACGAGGGCTAAGCAGGACGCCCACACCGGCCCACGGGTGACCCCGGACAGCCTGCACCTCCACGTCGGGGGCTACCGCCGCCGGGACGGCCTATCCCCCCCCACGCGGGGGGCGGCGTACCACCCGCCAGCAGCCCTCATGTACATCCTCCGGGACGTACTCGCGGAAAGCGAGCACCAAGAGCCTAACGCGGACGTGGCGTGGCCAGAGCCCCTGCGCCCCCGGCCCCACGCGCCGACGCCGTTGTGGTTGGTGACCACGGACGACCAATGCACCCAAGCGACGGGGCAAGCGCAGCTCCGGGCCGAGTGGGTAATAGTGCAGGTGGGGGCAGGCCAGCCCGAACCCCGTGGGCTCTCCCGTGGCACCGCCCTGCTGGTGGCTACGGGGGTGCCGCACGACCCACACATGGGGGTACACGCGTTGGAGGACCAGCCGGAGGACACGGGACACCTGGTGGGGCACCAGCGCGGGGGCCCGGCGTGGCTCAAGGAACATGTGACGGCGCTCCGGTCCTGGGCAAGCACGATCACCGGAGCGGAGATCCGGCTGCACGACCACCCGGCGATCAGCCCAGGCGACACCAGGGCGCTGAGCGTGGACCAACTGACCCCCAGCCACCCCGACGTCCGTTGGCACTCCGCCGACCTCAACGCGGGGTGGCTCAGCCCCACCGGATACTACTGGATCCCGGAGGCCTGGGGACACACCTCCTCTGACCCGTCGGGGGCGGACCCTGCAAACACGCCACCAGCGTCGCTCTCGCCGCCGACCTCACCCGCACGTGGGCGGTGGCCATCTCGGGCACGGTGCCCGACGGGGAGGGGGTGGCCGCCTCCCTGCCCCTACAATACGGTGCCCACCAACCATGGGTCCACACGGTGGACGCCGAAGTCATCCTCCACCTCCTGCGGCACGCAGATCGCGAACGAACCACGGGGGTCCCCGCGGGCGCAGCGAAGGTGGTCAACCAGATGCCCCTGAGGTGGCTCCGGGACAGCCTGTACGCGCGAGGGCAACACGCCGGGCACCCGTTCTGGTACGTCCGAGCCACCTCGCACCACAGTGACGCCCTACTGCACAAGGCGGACTGGGCGGCGTCCCAGGACACCATCCTGCAGAACACGCCCCTGGACCCTGGCCACGCCCAACTCATTGTCGCCGGCCGTGACGGCCATCTCGATCTACGGCCCCCCACGATGCGGGTGCTCGGCGAGGTCGCGCAACGGGCGCAGACGGACCATGCGCTGACGCACCAGGGACACACACCTTTGGGCGCAGCCCACGCCACGGCCTATGTCCACGCCCGGGACCTCACCGCGGCAGCCACCAACCGCCGGGCGCTGCGGGCCCGAGACGGCCACACGCCGGTGCAGCGCAGGCTCCGCGTCCGGAAGGAGCAGCTCTCCGGCGTCGCCATCGTCCCACAACCGTGCCTTTTCTGCGGCGGCCCGGAGGAGACCGCGGTGCACATGCACGTGGAATGCGCCCACTCACGGCTCCTCTGGCCCCACTACCGCTGGGCGGTACACGAGGCGGCCCGCCACCTCCCACCTCGGGACAAAGCCCTGTGGGTGGCCTCGGGGCGCTCCCCAGGCGCCACGTGGACGGAGGTGTTCTGCTCCGGACTGGTGCCCGAGGACGCGGAGGCGCAGCTCCGCGCCATAACCCGATACGACCCGCCGGGAGGGACCTCGGTGGACGATTTCCTCCACCACATGCTCCGGCTGGGGGACTTCGCGTGGGAGCTTAGCAACCACCGGCTGGAGCAACTCCTCCGCGAGCCCCAGAGCGCGGCGGCCCGGGCGCACCGGTAGCTCACTGCGGCGGAGGGCGACCACCCTCCCCCTCCCCCGCGCCCTGACAAGGACTTCGTAGCCTCCCTCCGTGTCGTGAATGGCACTCTGGAGTGCCCGCCCCAAGAGAGCCCCCACCCGTACCAGGACCTGCCGGAGGGGTTCTCGAGGCACCTACAAGACGCCCTCTTCCCACCGTGGATCATCGGGCGCGGCTCCATGACGGCATGGGAGACGCGCATCGTGGGTGAGGAGTGGGCGCACGAGTGGAGCCGGTGGTGCGTCGCCACGCGCGCCCCGGACACCCCTGCGCAACGATACGCCGCCATCCCGCTCCAGGGGTGGGGGCCGGACACCCGGCCGAGACGCACCATGATCCGCGGGGCGGGGCCTGACCACCCGTGGGACGCGGCGACGGGGGAATGGCTGCAGGCGGCCCCGGGGCCGCAAACGGGATGGACTGGGGACGTGTCCTCACTCGTCAGGACACCCGTCCCGCCCCGCATCGTCATTCACGCCGCCAACGTACTCCGGGCTACGGAGATACGCACGTGGGGACACGCTGCGGCCACCGTCCGGTGGCACCCCCCAGAGGACGGGGCCGCCCAACTCACCGTGGCGCACTTCAAAGCTGGGGGGCCGGTATACGACGACGCCCTGTCCCGGCTGGGCGACACCCAGGGGCCCTTGCTCCTCATGCTCCCCACCAGCATTGCAGCCGCGCTGCGCCAGGAGCTAGACGGCTGCGAAGGGCTGCGAGTGGGGTGGGAGGCAGTCGCGGACGGCACCCTGCTGGCCCTCCTCCACAGAGACACCGCGAACGGGTGCTGATGGAATGCGCTGACGCCCCACCTCACCTGGCGCCACGTGTACATGGCGAGCCCCCCCCCCAGGGGCACCCCCGCCCGGCGTGGGACGACCTCATCGCCGCCTTCCACGACCACGGGATCCTCCCCGACGACACGTGGCAGGAGGTCCAGCGGAAGACGCTTGGCAAGGACTACCGGCGCCGCGTCCGCGCCCGCCTGCTGGAGATCCGGGACCCCCTCCGACAGAGGTGGGACGACCTCTGGCTCCGCCATCTCGACCCTTGGTCGCCGCCCTCCCACCTCCCACACACCTGCCAACTCTGCGGGGAATGTGACACGGTGTCCTCCGCGGCGTCGACAGGCGCCAACAGGTGCGCGCGGTGCGCCCAGGTAGCCGCGTGCCCCTGGCCCGAACGTACTGCAGGCCCGCGCAGGCGCACAGAGAAGGAGGCCTTGCGCCGGCGCATCGAGGGGGCACACACCCCCTCGCACGAACAAGTGGGCCCCGCGGGCGCTGCCCTTCTGTGGATTTACGTGCACCTGCGGGACCCCACATCCGTTGCGCACCTGTCGCACGTGTTCGCACCCTAACCCCCACCCGCCGCCGCCCTTTGCAGAGTCCGCAGCACCATGCCACGCCGACGGGGGGATGGGCCGGGACACACCAAGGCCCGCCGCAGAGCGCAGGAGGTGGCCGTCCGGGGCCTGGTGGCGGACGCGGTGGCGGAGGCACACGAAGCGCACGCTGCCGCACGGTGTGACCTGGAGGGCAGTGCGAGGGCTTTCCTCAACGAGACCGCCCTCCCGGCCGTCCGCGCCCTGAACGGAGCGGGGGCCCCTACGCTGCTCCCTGCAATGCACCGGATCGTGAACGCCGTCCAGCTGGGGCTCATCAGCCCGGAGGCGGCCCTCTACGGGCAGTGGATTGAGGGGTGCCAGTCCAATCGGTCGGGCCGGCCCCTGTCCATGGGGGACACCCTGCAGCTGACGGGAGCAAGGTCTGCCATGTCCCTCCGCAGCAGCGCCCCAGCCCTGCTGCACGCCCTCAGGACGGGCTACCCCGGGGACGCGGCCCCGTACCTGAACCAGGCGCGGGCCACGTACCCGGGAGGAGTGTCCGAGCTGGATGCGGCGCTCCACCTTCTACACCCGCCGGACGAGGACCTGGAGGTGGGCGAGGTCACGGTGTTCGTGGAAGGCGCGGACGAGGCGTCCGCCCGCCCCCAGCCGACCAACCCGGTATACGACGGCACCAGGCCTACCCCCCCGTACGCCGTTGTCTGCGAGGCGTTCCCCAGGGAGCCCACTTGGTGCCCCGCCCTCCCGCCGGCGACGCACGCGCCCCGCGGCTGGGCTAACCCAGACCTGTCCCCCCCCCTCTCCAGAACCAGGGGTGCCCACCACAGGGGGCAGGTCCTCTGGCAAGAGTGCCCTGGCACCCCCCTGCTCCTCCTCGTCGTCGCGACCCGCGGGGACCCGGGGCGGATCCTGGGGATCACCCCCACCCACCTCTATGGGGGGGAGTACACACCTTCCTGCGAACACAGGGAGTCACCGCCGTTACGGGGGTCCACCTGGTGCGGCTGCCCCCGACACCGCTCGACGACCCCCGGGGGCCAAGGGCCCTGGGCCCCGCCCCAGACTGGGAGCTGTGGCGCGACGCGTGGGCCGCGTGGCTCCCCCGCCTCCCCTCCCAGTGCTGGTGGATGGTCGCAGGCCCCCGGCCGTGCGGGGCTGACGCCACAGCCGGCCACCCACCCCCTCCCCCCCTCCCTCCCGCAGAGCACCACACGGCACTGCCCACGGCACGGCACTGATGCACCAGGAGGTAGTGGGAAGGGCGCGCCTGCCACCACGCATGCCTACTAGGGTAACAGTGATGGCAGACTCCGATGGGTCCCCCCAGCGGGACGACCGCCACCACCGCCGGTCCCGCTTCCGCTCCCCCGTCTCCTCCCCGGAGTGGACGGGGGAGACCCTCGCGGAGCGCGAGGAGCGGAGGCTGGCGGAGGCGGCGGTGCTGGTCAGGCCACCGCCGCCGGCCCGTGAGCCTGAGCCAGCCGAGATGACCGCCTCCGCCGCCCAAGCAGCCAGCCCCGCCGCCCGGGCCCGAGAGGGGGCCCCAGACGCGCAAGAAGCGGAGACCGCAGCCCCAGCGAGCCACGCCGCGGCCCCAACCGCGGCCCCTGGCACGCCGCCGACACAGGGGGCAGCCCCAGCGCAGGAACTGGGCGCATCGCCGGGGGCTGCCGCAGCCGCAGAAGAGAGCAAGAAGGGCACGCGAGAGATTGCGACCGCGGCCCCGGCGGGCCGCACCACCGCCTCGGCCGACCACGCCGCGGCCCCCAGCACGCCGCGTAAGCGGGGGGCGGACCCCGCACGGGCCACGGGAGCCTCGTCGGCGGCCGCCACAGCAGCGAAGGAGAGCGAGGAGGGCTCGCGAGGGGCTTCGACCGCGACCCCGGCGGGCCGCGACACCGCCTCGGCCGGCCGCGCCGCGACCCCCAGCACGCCACGAACGCGGGGGACGGACCCCGCACGGGCCACGGGCTCCTCGCCGGCGGCCGCTGCGGCAGCAGAGGAGAACGAGAGGGGCGCGCGAGGGGTTGCGACCGCGGCCCCGGCAGGCCTCACCACCGCCTCGGCCGACCACACCGCGGCCCCCAGCACGCCGCGAAAGCGGGGGGCGGACCCCGCACGGGCCACGGGCGCCTCGTCGGCGGCCGCCACAGCAGCGAAGGAGAGCGAGGAGGGCGCGCGAGGGGCTGCGGCCGCGACCCCGGCGGGCCGCGACACCGCCTCGGCCGGCCGCGCCGCGACCCCCCGCACGCCGCGCAAGCGGAGGGAGGAACCCCGCACGGGCCACGGACGCCTCGCCGGCGGCCGCCGCAGCAGCAGCAGTGGGCAGGGAGAGCGCGAAGTACCGCGCCCTCGCCAACCCCAGCCACACGTACACCAGCCCCCCCAAGCCGTTCCCCCCCAAGCCCTCCCCCCCGGGGCGGGAGCGGCACGTCCGCCCCCCGGCGCGCGGGAGCTGGCCGCCGGGCGTCACGCTGCCGCAGCTGCAAAGGCAGCGGGACGCCCGGCGAGTGGTCCAGGAAGGGCGCAGCAGCGGGGGGGAGCAGAGCGCAGGCAGCGGACGGCGCGACTCGGGGCAGGGGGCCGGGAAGGGGCCAGGGCACGGGAAGGGCGCGCAGGGGCACGGGCAGGGAGCCCAGGTGCAGGGGGCAGGGCGAGGGGAGGTGGGAGAGCGGGCGGGCCAGGGCGTGGGGGACGGGAGGCGGGACCCGCGACACGGGCAGGGGGCTGGAAAGGGGCCCAAGGGCAAGGGCAAGGGCGACGCGGGCCCCATGGGACAGGCGGGACGGGGCATGGGAGCCCAGGGGGGAGGACGGGACGAAGGGAGGGGGGCAGAGGGCGGGGCGCCCCCGCAGCCGGACGTGCAGCCGGTGAGGTGCATCCCCCCCGGCATCCAACAGATGCCGGCACACCACACCCACCACCACCACCACCACCACCACCACCACCTCTACAACATCGACCCTGACGCCGGCGAGCTCGTCCCCCCCCAACCCCCACGACACCAGCACCATCAAGCCCCCCCCGCGCCGAGGGCGGAGCCGGCGCGGATGGCCTCGGCGGAGGGGGGACGGGGCGCGGCATCGGCGCCGCAGGCGCAGGGGCAGCGAGGGGGGCCGGCACGGGGGGCAGAGGAGGGCCAGCCATGGGACCGGGACTGGGGCGCGGTCCCGGACCCTCTGGGGGAGGAGACGCTCCCCCTGGTGGGGGAGGTGTACGGGTGGTTGTGCTGGGCCAACCAGGGGACCTCCAGGAGGTCGAGGAACCGACCCTTCGATGCCGTGCTCCTCCGGAGAGACGGAGGAAACCGAGAGGTACCCCTGGGGGATAGGGCAGCCCCAGAGGACCATGAGAGGGTCCTCAGGTCAGTGATCCGGGCGGCGTGGCCCGACAGGGAGCCGACGTGGCCGGCCTTCCTGGAAGGGGGAGCGGTGCTCCGCATCACAGATGCGGACGCCAACAACTGGCTCCCCCGGGCTTTGCGCAGCGCCCTCGCCCACTGGCGCTACCGCCGGCACAACCCGCCGCCGCCACAGCCCCAGCCCCCACACAAGCGGCGGCGCAGGTGAAGGCCCAGACGGCGGATACGAGAGAGTTGGGGGGGGGGGCTGGGCCCCCCGACCCACGCCCCCCCCACGGCACGGCACGACGCAAGAGGGCCCGCCACCTCCCGCGGGAGGGAGTGCGGAGACAACGAGCGCGGGGGGGAACCTGCTGCCCCGCAGCCCGCTAACCACTGACCGCTAACCCTCACGGCCACCCCCGGCCGGCCAGCGCCGCGCGACAGCGGCCGGGGGATGAGGGGCCCCAGCGAGGGCCTGCGCGAGGATCCGGCTCTAGGTAGAGGGGGGCGGGGGAAGGGCGCGACCCCCCAGCCGATGGCTGGCCCCTGGGGCCAGGACGGCCATGCCGCGCCCCCGCCCCCGGCCGTCAGGAGGCGTCGCCAGGGGACCAAAGGGCCCCCCCCACTCCCCCCCCCCCCTCCCACACAGGCCCGAGAGCGGGCGGGGGGGCGCCCCCCCACCCCCCCGCACCCACCCGAGCTGGGGAGCCACAGGCGCGGCCCTCCGCCCCCCCAAGGCCGGGGGGGCGCCCCCCCCCAGAAGGGACGGCGACGCGGTAGAGGCAACGGCGGCTGGACCTGCTCCCGCGAACCCACACCGGCGTGCCGGAGCAACGCGCACAACGGAACAGGAAGGAGGCCGCGCCCCACATGACCCTCCCGTAACCACAGCCCACTCCGGGATGACAGAGGGGGGGTTCAGGTCTGCTGGGGCCCCCGGGGGAGCGGTCCACGGGCCGCCCCTCACCCCCCCCCACCCCGGGGCGGCACTTCAGCCCCGACCGCACGCGCACGCCGGAAGGGAACGCGCCGGCGACACGGAGAGGGCCAGGATGGAGTACCGCAGGCCGCCGCCCGGAAGGAGAGCAGGGAGGCCGCGGCGCGACACCCCCCCCCCCCCGCCCCCCCACCGGCCCGCCAGCCGCGGGGGCCCCGGCCCCCACCCCCCGAGGCAGGGGGGATGGTCCCCCCCCGCCCGAGAGGGGAGCCGGAGTGCAACCCGCCCGCCCGCCCCAGCCGCCGGCTCCCATGGGGGCCGCGAAGAACAAGCGAGCCCACGCCTGCGCACCGGGACGCCGCACAGATCGTACCCTGAGAAGCCAGGTGTGCACGAACCGGAGTGGTATCGGGGGCCACGCCCCCCATGGACAGCACAACGCCCGCTTTGTTGCCTGCCCAGGGAAGACAGAGGGACGGAATGAGGCAGAGCGACCCCCCGCCCTACAGGCCCCGCCCCGGCCGCACAACCGGGGGATACGGCGCACGCCCCCCCCCCCAGCCCGCTCCCCGGCACACAAACGCCACGTACCCGCCCCGCGGCGCGCAGCCCCCACAGGGACAGAGCAGGGCCCCCACACCCGCACGCCCGCGCCCACAACACGGACCCCGACAGCCCGCCCAGTGGACGGGCAGTCGGGGGAGGAGGAGCGCATGACCCCAGACGCCCCACGCAACGGTAGAAGGCACCCCCCCCGGGGACGCCCTGCCGCCGCCCCCAGAACCCCAAGCCAGGTAGGGGGGAACCGGGACCGGACCGCCCCCCCCCAAAGCACGCCAGACGGAGCAAGGGACCGGGGCAGGACACGCGGAGGGGCACGGACCACGTGGAACGGCCCTACCAGCGCCCAGTGCCGGGACCACGCGAGATGCGCACGCCACACCACCCAGCGGGGGGGGGGAGCGGACACCGCGAGAGCGCGAGCGCACACACACGAAGGGGACACGCGGGGACTACCGGAAGGGCAACCGGACAAAGCGCGTGGAACGCACAGACCGCGTGGAATGGCGTACCAGCGAGCGAGGGTAAGGGACACCCGGACGGGACGGCCCACCACACGCAGCGCGGAACACGCGGGGCGGGGAGGGGGAAACGAAAGAGACACGACGCCAGGTACCGGCCCGAACCCCCCGAACCGGCCCCGAGCGCCGCGCACACACAGACGGGGCACTGCACCCGCCAAGGCAGTAGTGGCGCACAGCGCCACGCCCCAACCCCTAGGCTAGGCAGCCTCCGCGCCAGCCCAAGGGGGTCCCACTGGCGACAAGCCAGTAGCACGGGCCCGGCGGCGCCGGCGCCCCGGGCGACCACGCATTAGGGGGGCGACGCAGTGGGTAAGCGCCCGCAGCCACGGCTGCGAATTGATGCACTGACCGGGGAGTGGCGAAACGGGGACGCCGGGGAAGGACGGGGCTCCGAGCTCTGTGAACCCGGGGGACTCCGCCACCAGGCAGGAGGTGCGTCTTGGAGGGCCCCCCACTAGGACCCGGTGGGGAGGATATCACCTGGCCCGACCAGGTGGCCCCCCGGGGCCGAAAGGCGTCTAGTACCCGCAAAATCAAACCTCAAACCTCAAACCTACTCTCCATGAGGGGAGAGGAGCCCCTGGACGAGAAGTTGGACCCCCGATCAAGGCTAAGAGAGTACGTGGACTCCAAGAGGAGATTGCTGGCGAAGAGGTTAGGCTACGCTAGGCCTACACGCCGCTGTAATGGAAATGAGTTGCAGCGCTTGCAGTCGCGATAGTTGCAGAATGTAGGTCGCGCGTGAGTGCAGATAAAGATTAAACCGAGATTACGAATGATGAGATTTCATGTGTATTTGTACCTGTTTGTATGTGTTTTATTATTGATATCATTCTTGTGTAGATATGACATGACCCGGACAAAGGGTATAACAATCTGATTTACAAGGGATGCGATTGTGCAGTTCTTTATGCGCGTTGAGGCTGTGGGATAATCCTGTCGCTTACAGCCGCTCATGGCCGTTGAAGCAAGGGTCTATGGGGGATATCTCCCAACTGAAGGAGGACCTAGAACTGAAGATTACCACCTGGCAACGAGAGGTGGACCTGGAACTCATGAAGAGCGTATGGGGTGCCCATGTGAGGACCCCAGAGGAGGATGAATTCTCACAGGAATGCGTATGCAAACCCCCTCGAGTTTGCCTATGTTGTTACCGACCACCTGAGACCCTGGAACGAGGCCTTGTCTACGCCTATCAAGGACTGAAGGATACGACCAAGGACGCCGAGCCGGTGGACGATCACCTCCCTGCTTCTATACACCAAGGGGCAAGGAATCTACACTCTGACGAGGACATGGAGGACAAGATCAAACTCTTGGACCCTAGAGTACAGAAGCTGATCAGGACCTACCCCGAGGTATTCGGAGAACTACCCCCTCCAGCATCCTGTGACGCGCTGGTACAGATGGACATCAAGCTGAAGCCCCATTTCGTGGGTCACAAGATAAGAAGAAGACCCTACCCAGCTCCTAAAGAGCAGGCCGATGAGATTGAGCGACAGATCCAGGAGTGTATCGACGCTGGCCTGGTCCTGGAGTACAAGGATGGGGACTACCCCCAACACTGCAGCCCCTTTTTCCTGGTGGCTAACCCTGGATCAACAGCCAAACAGCTGGTAGTGGACTATGGAGAGCTGAACAAGAAGACGTTGAACCACTCAGGGTCCATTCCTGATATGGAGTCAACCGTCGAGAAGATAGCCTCCTGCCGCTACAAGACGAAGATGGACAAGCGAAGTGGATTCTGGCAGGTGGACCTGACGCCCAACGCCCAGGAGCTACTCGCCTTCATCACCCCTCAGGGGAGGGTGTTCAAGTGGAAGGTCATGCCCTTTGGCGTGGCCAACGCATCCGCTCTTTTCCAAGAGTTGATGAGCAAGATCCTATCCATCCTACGTTGAAGACGCGTGGTGCAAGAACTCATATCTCGGGGTGCCCAGATGGAAGCACACGTTGAGGATGTATGCCTGGGAAAGAATACCCAAGAGGACCAACCTAATCCTCTTGGGCGAGGTCTTTGCGGTCTGCCAGGAGAACCACACTACACTCCAGCTAGAGAAGTGTGACTTCATGCAGGAGACTATGCACTACCTGGGGTTCGACATTGGCTATGGGTGGTGGACCCCAGCAGCCTCTAAGGCCAAACCCCTGATGGATGCTAAGGTACGGCATGAAGACCCCAAGAAAGGACTCCATGATGTACGCAGTTTCATTGGGGCTTGCAACTTCTACCACCGCCACATCAACAATTTCACCTACACCAGCACCATCCTGACGGACCTCATCAAGAAGACTACTACCTGGCGCTGGGGCCCTCAAGAACAACAAGCGTTTGACGAGGTCAAGGACAAAGTGGCCAACGCTAAGTGCCTGGGTGTGCTCAGAGCACCGGGGGAGATTCTCCTGGTGACTGACGCGAGCAATGTGGGCGGAGGTGGAACGTTGTTCCAGTGGCAAGCATCAGAGAAGGAGGCGTTCGACTCGGCCATTTCCCAATGTGGTACTGATGGACTCAACCGAGACGGTACCCTCAAGCACAGCTACCCCGACGACAAATCGGTCCCGGTTCCCCTGCGTCATTGGAACTCGAAATCGAACCAGGCCCGGGGTAACTACTCTACCTATCAGCAGGAACTGCTGGCGGGTATGCTGGTGCTATCCTCTCAGTCCTGACTTTTGGGGAGTAGCCCAGTGGTTTGGCTGTGCAACGAAGAACCGGTCCGCACCTTCCAGAAGGGAGCCCACATTAGAAGGCTAAGCTCCGACGCTGGTGGACCTACCTGAGCCAGCTACTGCTCTCAGTACATAATATCCAGGGCGTCAAGAACGAGTGTGCGGACTACATTAGCCGCAACAACTTCGACGACATGATTGGTGCCAGGTCAGAGGAGCTAGCCAAGGAGGCGTCAGCCGTGTGGATGTACACCTGGGGTTGAACATGACCTGGATCAGACCTCTACATGAACTCCGACAAGTGGAGTACCTGAAATAGTTTGGGGATATCTACAAACGCCTGGAGAAGCGTCTGGAACCCGTCCAGGTCAACCAGGAACAGTGGAAACGGGACAAGACCTACCTCTGGTATGAGAACCGGATAGTCGTGCCTAGCGACAGAATCCTGGCGCTCCTCAAGTGGACTCATGAGTCCAGTGGTCATGTGGCGGCCAACCGTACCCTGAGGCTTTTCAAGCAGTGGTTCCACTCTACGTGGACGGATGACCAGCTGCGGAAAACCCTCCAGCCTATCGTGGACAAGTGCCCGTGTCGGTCCTGTAAACCTGGGGATATCGGGGATAGAGGTCTCTATTCCACTCTCCCCATCCCCCACTGTGCCAACAGTGTTCTCTACCTGGACTACACAGAGATGCCTAAGTTGGAGGGCTATAACTTTGCCCTAGTGGTAATCTGTGGGCTGACCAGGTTTACCAGGGTGTTCCCATGTACTAAACGCATCATCGGCGAGGAGACCATCAAGATACTCCTGGAGGAGTGGTTCTGTGTCTATGGGGCACCCAAAGAGATCAACTCAGACGAGGACGTCCGAGTGCGCTCCGACACTGGCTGGACAAGAGAGTCCTGAGGTCCCTCAATGTCCAGGTGTCAACGGGAGTTTCCTATACTCACACGAGTAACCCCCTATGTGAGCGACAGATTCGTGTTCTCAAAGGGAACGCCAGGATATGGTGCAAAACTGAGCGCACCAAAGACTGGGTGAGACTACTCCCCGTCATATCCTTGATGATGAACTCCCAAGAGAGTTCAGCAACTGGCTATACGCCCCATGAGCTGTTCATGGGACGCCCGGCGTGGTTCCTACACGCTCCCTATCCTGAGGATTCCTTCTATACTGTGGATAAGTGGGTGAAGGAGCAACTAGACAAGGTGCACAAGGCCAAGGCTATGCTCCAGAGAGTGAGGGGGCGCCAGTGGAACAAGAAGAACAAGCACAGGGTGCCTGCCACCTACCAAGAGGGAGACTGGGTTTTGGTGCACCACAGTCAGCTACCCGCCTGGCCACGCTCCACCAGCGATGACCCCTACCTTGTGCCCTACAAGATCCTATCTGTGGATGGTCACCATATTACCGTGCGGTGTTCTCCCCGACTAGGGGGGACCCTGGTGTGCGCTGCTCAAGAGCTCAAGTGCTACTACGATCCAGGGGACCTCTGTCGGGAGGAATCGGAACTAAACGATGAGGAGATCACCGCTCTGGACCTACAGGGGGCTGCCAGCCCTATGGAAGTAGAAGGAGAACTCACTGACATGAATGCCGAGGAGATCGCTGAGGAAGGCTTCTACCTGGTGAAGTCGGTCATCAGACACCACTATCGCCAAGGTTGGCGTTTCCTCACCGTCTGGGAAGGGTTTCGAGTTGAAGAAGCTACCTGGGAACCCTTCTCTGCCTTTGTTCTTGCTGAGGGACGCCTGAATTCTGTTCTGTTCGACTACTTGTCCCAGAACAACCTAGGAGAGTTGCTGAGGCTCGCTGGAACGCTTGCCTCTCATATAACACCTAGGGACCGAACCCTTCCTATACCTTCCTATGCGTGTGTGTGAGTGTGCTGATCCTGAGGACCTATGAGCAAGCTGCAGAAATGGTGTCCTAATTATACCGAAGTCTGCACCCTTGCTGTACCCGGCGGATGTCTTACCGGTGCCATGGGGTACGCCCCGGCCCTCTCCGCCCCTAGGTGCCCAATTTCTGTAGGGGCACCAAAAGTCCTTGGGGGGATACCCAGCAATAACGCAAAGGTATGGCTTTTTCCTACCTGCCTGCCTACTACAGGGGAGGGGTGGCCAAAAGCTATGAGGCATGAAAACGCCTGTTTGCTACGTGGCCAAAACCTAGACTACCACTGCTACTGCGCACCAAAACCCTGATTAAATTTCAGGAAACAGGCTAGCAGTGACACACATACTACAGGTCCTACACTCACTATAGTGGCACAAGCCATCGAAGGATGAGCCGGCTCAGAGGCCCAAGCCCTCACCCTGGCTTGCCACTCCTACACCCACAAGCTACTTGGGGTTGATGAGGAACATGTCACAGGCCCTAGTGGCCTACCTGTGAAAGGGACAAGAGAACACAGCGCTACTAAGCGCTTGTGGCCTAACAGGGACGCCACTACGCGTTTTCCTGATAGGGCTTGGAGGGAAGGAGTGCTCAGGTTGCGTGCACAGCGTGGATGTTGAAGAGTTCGGACTGCCCCCGCCACTCCTGGCTGAGGTGCACTTTGTTGATTGTGTGATCAGCGCCCGTTTTAGCTTTGGCGAAAAATCCAAAAGTCGCCGAAGGCAACTGCAGCTGCGCCAATTCACCCTGACCTGCCCACCTGTAAAGCAGAGGCAAATGACTTGGGTTCAGGACGCTTCTCAGGCTGCCCTATAATACGCTGTTCCTGAACCCAAGTACAAGCAAGCAAGCTTAAGGAACTCCACCCGTTCTTCTAAAGAACGTAGGTTGGAGCCCCTAGGTGACCTAAACAAGGGTTGTACCGTGCGCAACACACGTGGCCTACCATTTAATGCGTCATATGCATGCACGGTTATACACGAGGTTCCCAATCATCCTTACCAATCTCTTTTTTCCTACCAATCCATACCTCAACCACGAACTCCACCAGGGGGTGGCCCCTCCTGGGCTTACCTACCTTACCTACTGCTGGGGAGCAAAGCAAGGGAAGGATAAAACGGAACACAAGCAAAGCAAGCGTTTATGCACGCGTGTGTATGTTCTAATCACCCGATCTCATCTCTAATCATCTTGCGATCGACAAATCTGTCCCTCTATTCTATGTTTGCGTTGCCACACTGCGCGTTCACGATGACACGAGACAAGCAATGTGCATGCTGCATACGAAGCAAACAAGACCTGTAGGTTTATACCTTGTTCTTTGAATTCATATTGAGTTTTTCGAATTCTTCATATTCTATTGGTCGTAGAAGCAAACGTGGAATGTCTACGTTTATTATTTAATGTGTGTCTCGTCATTTTCTTATTATTACGTGACATACTGGTATAATCTCATTATTTTTGTCTTTTCCGGCACCCAATTAGGATGCGCTCCGGCGCGCCGCTTTTCTCTGCGTGTAAATCCAGGAATTTAAAAATTCCCGTGATGAAAATAAATTGCGTAAAAATGTGCATCTAATGCACATGAAGATTCTGGACAGGTGTGTGCCGTCAGAAAAATTCTAGGCCGTCATTTGACGGTTCCTGGTGTTTGCGTCGATCGTTGCGTGTTTGTCAGTCCCTCAACCCTTCTTCTTTTCTCTAAAGATATCCTGGAGCGCAAACAGTGGAGTAGGCCGTGTCCAGGCCGCAAAACTGACTCCTGGACCACTGTCCTGAATCACAAACCCCCATGACGGTAAATTAATTTTTAACGGGCTAAGGACAGATCAGGTCTTACAGCAGGTTCATCGAGATCCCAGACAGCGTGTTCTGATCATATCCAGCGTTGGGTGTTGCGTATTGCACTGCGTTTTGCCAATTGGAGGGAGAGGGTTGTGCATACATGAATTGGCATGCCCATTCTAACCCCCTGCCAAGCCACAGCTTCCCCAGCGACGCCAATGAGCGCAGTGGGAGCTGTAGGTGTCTTTTATGACTCAGCAGAACCTGGCAACTGCCCTGATGCAGCGCCTTCTTTCCAATGTCAGGGATGTTATAGGAAATTTTAAATAAATGTTGAAGCCGTGGGGAGGCCAAGAAAAATTCCCTTTTCCCTTTAAAATGCGACAGTGGTGGCCACCACAGCACAAGGGGGGAGTACGAAAAAGTGTGTTTCCCTGCCAAAAGGTTACCTTTAGTTGATATAAAGAGGCCTAAAGGCATAACACATTTTTACCTTAGTATTGGCCTATCCAAAAAGGGGTGACAAGACATTTTGACCTATAAAACCAAGCGTTGATCTACGGATGTTGTGTGGACCCCTGACCCCCCAACTGATTGATCCTATACACCATTTCCTGGACTGACTGAGGCGCAGACATTGATCTAGAGCCTATACATCTTTCTATATTTTCTCATGAATGCTTAGCTATCCTAGTGGTCTGCACCCTAGGGGGCTGTGGCACCTCTTTTTGAGAGGTCCTGCGTTCAATTCCCAGTCAGCCTAGCTAAGTAGGATTATCCCATGTGACATGGCAGTGACCTCAGCGCCACAGGCCATGCCACCTCAGCACCAATGGGACCCAAAACAAGGAGTGCATATCTCTAGATGGCACTATAAAACAGAGGATGCCCATGTGGGCAGTTTTTCCATGTTTGTAGGATATTTTCTAACTACCTTTCCTAAATCTGTAGCTTTTGTGAGTTTCCTGTGTTGTATCATTCACTCCTTTGACTGCAGCCCTTCATGTTGTGGATTTGATCCTGTGGTCCTTTGCCTTGCAACTTCGGGTACTTTTTTTTGGGTTGATTTCATCAAAGCTTATTTGTTTGGAAATTCTGAACTACATCAAGCAGCAGCAGGAGCAAGCAGGGGCATCAACAAAACAATACAATCAAAGCATTCAACAGTGAAAGCCTGTTTTAACTTTCTCAATCCCGAGCCACGAAGCAGGCGCTCACGGCATAGGATAAGTGTTCTTCGGCTTCAACGCCGTTAGGTGGGTCAGCGTCAGGGCGCGTAAGGTAAAGGGACCAGTTAGACACCCACTGTCGCGTCGCAACATCGCCAGGCAAATAATACTATCAGCAAATGACAATTTGTAATCAAAGAAACATTATTTCGAACATTATAAAAATAGTCGAGATCCATCTGGCGATCCCGTAAATCGCCAGATAACACCGGGCGAAACTGCGTAAAACGGCCCTGCAAATTTACGTAAGCCCTCATGTCCCCACGTAAAAGGCAAATGAGTGCTGCGTGAAATTTACGATTCCAAGAATGATTTCTCTTTCTTTTTCCAATTTTAGATTGTGCGACTGGGATCCCGTATCTGTAGAGCTGCAGCTCGGCGCCGAATCAGGAACGCCTGTGAAACTCTGGCAAAAGGGCGTTCTAAGCCCAGTATGAGAGGCACACGCAAGTCAAAAAGCGTCAATAGAATGGAACATGAGCCCTACACATCCTTTCCTCTGCCACAGCACACCACAAACCTGGAAGAGGCCGTCGCTCGGGTTGCCGCTGGGCTGGGAACATTGAGGCAGGCCATGAGGCTGTTCACCATGGACAAGAAGACTATCAAGAAGAACCTGCTCCGCTTCCTGAACAGTGAGCCTGTGCTGATGGGACGGCCTGGGCCACCGCCCAGAGTGCAAGACGACCACATGAAAAAGTGGTTGGAGCAGCAGCTTCTGAGTTCCTCGACGCCATACAAGGTGGACATTGTGGAGGAGGCACGCAGACATGCAGCGGAGCACGGGTTCAAGCTGGGGTCCAGCAACAAGTGGTGGCGCCTATTCAAAGCACTCAACACGGACGAGGTCAGCCGTACCCCGAGCCTGGTGGAGAGTCAGCGTGCTGACAGTCGCTTGGACAAAGAACAGTCTTAGCCCACGCAGACTGCACCCTGTCTTGCGCGCCGAACGCGCAGAAAAGGACCGGTTCGTAAAAGGGCAAAAAGAATATTTTCGTGGATGTTTGATGAACGTGATTTTGGGCGTAGTGAAATCAATTGCTTTTTTAGCATTGCGCAACTCCGTGTTCCTGAATGGGACTTTTTTTTTCTTCTACGGACTTCTGAGTGCGCGAGGCCTCGCGCACTCAAGATATTCAAAATGGAGTTTGTTAAGAAACAAAAAAACCATAGGGACTGGCGTTTGCGGAACTACACAGCTCCCACACGTTATCAAACCTAAGGTTGTGTTGACGAAGGAGCAATGAAAGTGCATGACGGTCAGAATTTGCATGTTAGGTGAAACACATATACTCGGAAAGTAAAAAAAAAGAACAAAGTCCGGAACTCAGGTCACGTTATGTATTGATTTTTGGAATGGATATGACGCGTACAATTGCAGGTACAGTACAAGATGGACAAACACATTTGATTTTTCCGGTGTATGTTTGTGTAGACACAGGGTTGGTCAGATATAACACGGCATAGAACATTGTCCCACGGGAACAATCAGTGCGTGAGGCCTCGCGCACTCAAAGCACACAAAAAATTAGAAACGCAGACAGGTCAGGTTACGCCGGTATTTACATTCCCTTTCACGGCTAGGACTTGTGACGGTCAATCATACATCGGTAACCTTTGTCAAATTTATCAGGGGATCCGGGGAATGATTTGCTTTTTTCCAACAGCCACTCAATGGCAGACCTGTCCAGTTTTAATAGCGGCTGTAGCCTTTGCTGCCCGAAAAATAGGGTTTTCTTTCCCAACTGGATTTAAAGACGGAAACAGAACAGGAAATTGTGGTTGGAAAAACGGTTTTCGGTTACTGGGAACGGAGCGCACGCAGACACCAAATACAAATGGCGGCGGCAGCATGCGCACCAGAAATGACAACAGGCAAAGGCCAGATCTTTTCAAAGACACTTTTTTTTAAAGAACGCTGTGCAAAATGATAATTAAAATATGTGCGCAAATCAAATTCAACACAGAAAAAAAGCAAAATGCCATTTCGAGCCAGAAAATCCGTAACGCATCGAATGATTGCAGAAGTAAGCAAAGGAGCAGCAGCACTAAGAGATGCATGCGCGGCAGAACCAGCATACCAAACAGCAGACGACTTGTGGGAAGGACTGAAACCGAACGACCTGAGGGCGCAACTGGTGTTAACATTTGCACAGCGACTCAGGTTCAACAAAAGAACGCGCCACAGTTTACCGGCAGCAAAAAGGCAAGAGGACAAGCGCTGGGTGCGCATTTTGCGACAGGAGGGCTGGAACCTGTACCCGTTGATGCGTCAACGGGCAGTACCAAACAGGAAAAAATCGGGGAACACAACAGGGTACCTAACGCAAACAGAAAGACGAACGAAAGTACAACTTGGACAAGCAGACGCCGCCGCAGATACAGTGGAGGAACAGGCAGCAGCAGCATTTAAAGGAACTTGGTCACTGGTGCTTGTATCGTGTTGCGTGCTGTGGATGGACAACTGGTACCGGGCACGATACACGACACACCCAGTCGAAAGTGACCGGTCGCAAAACTCTAGTGCAATGGCAGTACTTCAACTGAAACAGAGCCCCAGGTACTGGGCAGGACATCCAGCCATTGAGGACCTGGCAGCACGGATAACGACAGTCGCAAGGGCTCTGCAACAGCGTGAAAAGAGAATCCCCCAGGACTCTGCGTGACATGGGGTATGCGGATGGTTGTGTACCAGACACCGGAAACGTGAGAGCACCGTTGGATGTGAGGAGGGATACAAGGACTGTGCAGGCACGGGTGTGGCGCCCGTTTGCCCTGTCAAAAGAAAAGGTAAACGGTGGTGTTGGTCTGTTAAACTTGTTGCAGTTTGCAAAGGACAGAGCACAACAGACAAACAGAGTTCTACCGCTGTTGGTTGACAAAAACATACAGTACAGGATACTAAAGCTTTTGTACGGTGCAAACAACCAACGATGGAACATGCGTGCCTACCTGCGTTATGTACCTGTTGTTTACGGAGTTTGGCATGCGTACAAGTATGTTGTTACACACACCTTTCGGGTGTTCTGGCCTATTCTGACCTACCTACGGAAAGGTGTGCTACGCCCTGGTTCAACCATACTATCATACCCAAAACTGATAGTTATCGAAAAAACCATTATTGCGCTGATGCTTGCCACACCCAGAATACTACGCCCGTATCGTCCCAAGGCACAGGCTGCACCTGCAATCAGTGGTCGTGACACGGCGCATGCCAGCAGGGCAGCAGTGGCAAACGCAGTGTTGCATTTCCTGTCGGAAAGGTGCCCACTGTTGTTGTACTTGGGTCACCAGGTACAGGAGTGCAACTGGTCAGAGGAAAAAAACGGTACAGGGTCACGGGCTCAGGAGGTGTTGCAGTTGAGTTTGTGTCTGTTGCGGAGGCTGCGTCGAGGACCGTGTGACACGGTACTGAAATACGAATGCACCATCATGTGCACATTGCTGTACAACAGCAAGTGGCACCAGGACCTGCCCGGTCAGGCACACTCAGAGGAGTTTGGACAAGGGATGTTCAGCAAGTTGGTGCGGGACAACGCAACAAACACCGGTTCTGTTACTGTTGAGGAGGTGGAAAACCATTACTTTTTACTAAAAGTTGGTCCTCGGGGCAAACGCGTGGGTGTGCAAAACGTTCCCCAAAACCGGCTACACAGGATGCGACAACAACTGACAAGATTTTTGGGGACAGACCAGATTTGCATGGCCTACGTGGAATGGGAGTCCGACCGAGTCAGCACCGTTGCAACTTCGTGGCCGCGAAGGTTACCGAGATTTCCACCCTCACCAACACAGCCCTTTGCTTACGACAACTACCGGCTACTTGGTCACGGCGTACTGGATGCCCTCATTGACCAAAAAACAAATCCCACCAACCAACTGAAACGGAAACTGGATGCTGTTGCGGGGCGGAAAACAGATATGGATGCCGACAGATAGGAAGCAGCAACACGCAAGGTGCGGCAACGCATGCGGTAACTGACACCCGCAGTGCGCGAGGCCTCGCACATCAAACGATACGAAAAACAGGTCTGTAATGCGATGTGAGTGCGTGAGGCCTCGCACCCTGAGTAGGTGGCTAAGTCCGCTAGAATTGGTCACAGCAAAGACGGTTGTGAAACAGATTTGCGAAAGGGACGTGCAAAATACCGTTTTGACTGATTTAGGGGTTAAAATGACCGTGTTTCATGTCATGCCACTTGCCCTTTTTAGGTGTTTTTTGGCATCATAAGTCAACCAGGGTCGCCAGAACGTCCAGCACCTGACGCAGAGGCCATGGAGTCATCACCAGGGACCGACCAAGGGGACACGCCAAAGAAAGGACGCAAGAAGAAGGGTGACAAGAAGCCGATACCGGAGATGAAGCTCACAGTCGACGTTCAACAGTGGCTGTGGAAGAAGAATGGTAAAGCAGTGAAGGCAAAGATGACTGATTTGAAAATTGACAAGACCAAGGAGCGGCGACAGATCCGACAGATATACCGCGTCGACGTTGCCAAGAAAGTGGCGGCATATCAAGCACTGCCAGCACCTCGACCGTTGCGCGTAACGGCATGGGAGGATAGTGGTATGACTGGCTTCACATTTGCTCAGCGATATTTCTTCCCGTTGCTGTGGTACATGATTTGCGTTGCAGATGGCTCGCTTTACGTTCTGAATGGTCAACATAGGACAGAAACATGCAGGACGATTCAGGACATGCGGCTCGCAGAAGGCAAAGAATTGGAGGACAGGCAGGAGTTTTGCTGCGAATCCGGGCCAAGTTTGCAGGATTGCAACAAGCTGGCAGCCAGTCTCTGACGTGGATTCCGCTGTCCGAGGCGCTGGACAACATGTTCTTGTACATTGAGGACCAGAAGCGGGAAAAAGAACCACAGGTTTTCGAACGGTTCAAGACTGCTGTTGTCCGGGCTGCCGTCAACTCTGCGTTTCTTGCACTCGAGTCGTTGGAGGAACCAGGACACACAGTATGTGTTCGTGTGTCACACGGTTACAGTGCGTGAGGCCTTGCGCACTCCGTGACACTGTTTTCCCTCGTAGCACTGGACATTCAAGACAGGGAGGGACATCTTCTCCCTGGCGTAATGCTGCGGCCGTGAGGCAGTTACTGGTATGAAGAACCTCGTGAGCAAGGGCAAGAAGGGGGACGTTACAAGGAATGCCTTCAAGAAACTGGAGGGACTGCATCTACCAAGTTTATTGCAGAAAGTCTGCGCGCATATGAACCTGAAGGACTCGACCTTAAGCACCACACGGAACTATATTCACGCGCTGATTACGGAACCATGGGTTACTTTCCATCTTGCCAATCCTGACAATAAGGATTATGTCAACCAAACCGCAGGTATGCGTCATTTTCGCAGCTTCACTGCGCCAGGGCTCGGGCACTCAACCACCTTTTTGACATCTGCACAGCTGCCGATGCGAAGATCCGAGCACAAGTCGCGGCGCTGGGCACGACGCAACTGAAGATTGGCCTTGGAAATTGGGGTTATTGGGAAGACGCAAAAGGTTTGAGGTACTGGTCGCCGTGGCCAAAGTGGAAGAAGTTGCCCGGTGCACCTCTGTTGCAGACTGGGGACGAGGGAGCACCTCCATCACCGCAGACGCTGGCCGTGCGGAAACAATTGCAAAGGAAGGCTGAGGCAGCATCATCGGCACCGCCACAGACACAGTTGAGTACTTGCAAAGTGATCAATGTTTCCAAGCAGGACGAACAAGGGAGCAAATTCACTTTGATGGCATGCCGTATTGAGGATATCGAAGAGACACCACCAGCCCGTTTCCGGGATTTGCAGTACCCGTTGTGGGTCATCAACGCTGACGTCTTCGTGGAATATGACTCTGCAGGATTTGTTCCGAAGTGGCTGTTTGATGTGATGATGCTGGGGAAGGACGTCATTTTCTATGGCGAGGCTGATGTTGTGCACCGTATTGGGCGCGACATGCAGAGGCTGTGGCGTATGGCGAAGTACAAGAATCCACCCACAGCGCCTTTCTACCATGCCCGGTTGCCGGTATACTCTTGATTATCGGGTCCCGTGACCAGCAACATGTATCAGTTTGACGAGCACTGTATGTGGATCAGAACAACGAGTCGCTGGGATAAGCAGGTATATGTGCTTCTTTCTTCAGTTTCGATGCCGTTGTGTGTGCGAGGCCTCGCGCACTGCTGCCTTCGTTATTCGTCTTTATTCATCGCAATTGCAGTTGCCGAACTATGTGACGTATTCTGCTGGACATTTTGAAGAGATGCAGAACAAGAACCTCGGTGGTTTCATGCCTCTGATTCACGTGCAGTGTTACCTCGACAAATACTGTTTGGACTCAGGGCATGCTGATGCAGTGGTTGTTGTGGATGACACGCCTGCCATGGCCGCAGAGATTGCGATGTCTGACGAGTCGGGGAGGACTAAAGTGGCGTTTCTGACTGTGTCAGCGATCAAGCAAAAGGACCTTGCAAATGCCGTTGGAGGTGCTCTGCAGCATGCCATCATCATGCGGTACATGTTGGAGGCTGATCAAACGGAGCAGGGAGCAACAGCTGCAACTTGGGATACTCACGAAGACTGGCTTCTGCGTGGCATTCCACTGTGGGTTCTGGACAGCAGCCGAGGGTTCGAAGGGCACCAGAAGGTGCATGCTGCAGAAGCCGTCCAGGAACAGATCGTAACTGAGGCCCCCGCTAACGACACTGAGCCTGTTGCGCCTGCACCTACCTTGCCGAGCCAAGCCAAAGTGAAGAAGACTGCCAAAGTTGTACCAACTCAGGCTGCTGCAGCTGGAAAAGGAACCACCTCGAGTAGCAAGAAGCCGGCAAAAGGAAAGAGAATGAATCGGACAAGCCCCGAGAATCAGACGATGACGATGCCGACGAGGAGACAGAAGATGAGGATCCGGACCAAGTACTGGAGACCCAGGTGAAGCCCAAGCAGGCACCTGCCGCTCACTTCGATGCAAGTTCCGATGATTCGGGTAACGACCAGCCGAAGAAGAAAGCAAAGACTGCTGCGACTGCTAGTGCACAGTTCAAACCGCCCTCGCGTTCTGGTGCCCAGCCGTCTCGAGGTACTGTTGCCTCCCCAACTGGCACAAGTACGGTGGCAAGAAACCTGGGTTCCACGTTGTCTACGGTTGCAGGACCGAAGAAGAAGTAAATCACCATCAATTCATGTGTTTTGTCTCTTTTTGCAGTCATGTGTGCGCGAGGCCCCGCGCACTCGCTTTCGACACGAATGCAATTATATGCCCTTAAGGGCTTGTACATTTTTCCCGAGCTTTTATTTCAGTGTTTGTACGTTGTGCACTTCCTGTCCGGTTTTTGTTGTCTCCTGTACACAATTGTTTCCACGACATTGAGTGCGCGAGGCCTCGCGCAGTCAGGGACATAAAGAAGGAATTTATTTGACGACACACTTAGGTGCAACTGGAGACCCGCAGAATGTCATTTTAGAAAATGCGCTCCTGAGAAGGCACGCACTAGTTGGTTTTTGAAATACAAAAACAACAAGATCCGTTAAATACGCCCTTCAAATCAGACAGAATAATAGTTTATTTTGGTAAACAAAAACTGGAAAAAAGCAGCAAATTGGGTAAAATCATATCTTATTGGTGGTTTCCGGGTCATGTGTGCTGCAAATGTCCAAAAACAATGATTTCTCGGGCTATCATTTTTTGGGTCCTCCTCTTCCAAAAAGGGGGTGCAGTTTGCGCGGGCTAAGACAGTGGCGAGACTTCTTTGCTGAAGCCTCCAAGGCCCTTGCAGAGGTGGACTACAGCGGCCGATACGTTCTGAACGAGGACGAAACATCCTCCCATCAGAACTTCATCACCAGGGCAGCGGCACGCAAGGTGTACAGCATCAGGGGTCGAAGATTGGTGCCGCAGCGGCGGGGGTATCAACGGAAGGCTGTGACTGTGATTGCGGCAGTGGTTGCCAGTGGAGAGGCTCTACCGGCCACTCTGTTGTTTGACAGCAAGACTATAAAGGGGAGCCATCTAAGGTACTGCGACCGAGAGGTGATCCTCAAAGGTACGGGAACTGGCTGGTCCACCAGTGAGATTTTTGTTGAATGGGTGGAGCAGGTCCTGGTTCCGAGAACAAATCTGCTCTGTAATCCGTACCAAAAGATCCTGCTGTTCTTGGACGGCTCAAGGACACATCTTGGAGTAAGAGGTCTGACTGTGTGCAAGAAGGCCGGTGTTTCTGTTGTCCTCTTCCCAAGTCACGCTACAGATATAGTCCCACCACTTGACCATGCACTATTTCGTGGTGTCAAGTGCCGGTACCGGCAGCTGTAGGACAACTTCATCAAGAGCAACCTTGGGAGGAGCCTGGGTGTGGCCAGATTCGTTTCCTTCGTCGAGCAGGCGTGGTATCAAATGTGCACTGGTGAGAAGGTCCGTACAGCGTTCCGCGTTACGAGCCTTGTACCGCACAGCGTTGAGAGTTTCTTACGCCACGCCCCCTGAAACGTCTCCGCCCTAAGCAGGAGGAGGCAGATGCCAAGTCCTTGGAGCTTCTTGAGCAGATTTCTTCATGTATTGTACCTGCAAGTGACATCTGTCCCGCATCTCAAGACTCCTCCGCATCTCAAGACTCCCCAGTTACCACCAGAGAAATGGGATCCCAAGCAACCGCACGGTCCATCACCATGGAAACAAGGGATGATGCGACGACGTTGCGCCTTGGCGGGTGGGTCACAAAGACCAGTTTTCTTGCAGCCGCGCAGAATGCGCAGCAAGAACGTGATCAGCAAGAGGAAGCCAAGGCGCACCGCAAATCTTTCAAGCAAGCAAGACACAGAGGCACGCACGCTCAGGCACGGCAAACAGAGCCCATTGCAAAACGGGCACGCACATCCGCCGAAGCATCTGCTGCACCGCACACCAAGAGCAGGTTGAGACGTGCCCAACCGAACGCCTTCACCGGAGGAGCACAAAATGAAAAGCGTGCCCGTCAGTGTGATGAATGCTCTGAGCCTGCTGCCAAGCGTCAAGTGATGGACAGCGACACGTCCAGCGACTATGAAGCTAATGCCTCCGCATTCGCGTTCTACGTGACGCATGACGATGGTTCGTCCATGGACATCAACTCAGACTACAGCTGGGCAGCTAATGTGCTCTCCTTTGCTGATGCCACTGTGCCATGCATGGCATGGCTGTTAGATTGTGTTTCTTTTTTACATCGCATATATACTACATATGTCATGATACACACTGGCACACATAGAATAATTGTGCTTTTAGGCGCGGGCGTCAACAATGCAAAGCCATACACTTTCAGCCAGGTACACGTTTATGTTCATACGCTTTCTCATTGCTTTAAGTTCCTTTACAACAGGTGTGTGGGAGCATCCAGAAACTGTCACCGTGTGCCTTTTTTGCACTGTGCCTCCCAGCTATCCGGCTGGGGGCCCCCGTACCGTGTTTGTTTTCCGCAAGTGTGCTGGGGGGACAGTGCATAGTTTTACAAAACAGAGGATTGCCACCTTTTGCAAAAGAGAAAACACTTTCCTCGGTTTGAAAAATAAAACTTTTCATGGTTTTACAAAACAGAAGACTGCAACGTTTTGCAAGAAAAAAAACATTGCACGGCCTTAGAAAAACAAACAGCTGGCATGATTTTACAAAACAGGAGACATCCATCTTTTACAAGAACAAAAACAGTACAGAGTTTTCAAAAAAAACTAAACTTTGCATTTTTTTCCAAAATAATGCAAAGTGCAACCTTTTGCAAGAATTTAAAGCATTGCACGGTTTCTACAGGAAAACAGGTGACACATGCTTTTTGAAGGTTTTCTTAGGCCGAGCCCTCTCTATCCCCAGGGGTTGTCGTATTCATCCCCACCTTGCCCTGATGGTCCTGAGGGTGGGGCTGAACTGGCAACCGGGGATGAACCGGTCCGGTTACCTTAACCACAATGGTCGGGGCGGGGTTCATTGGTGTTGCCGTTCCAATGACTGGACCATCATTCTCCATACATACTGACGTGACGCCTTGCTATGAATGGGTTTAACCAACAACTGTCTGCTGTTTCTTCGGGTCTCACGGAAGTCTTCAATCCAAAACCGGGGCTGCACGGGATGGTGAGAATATAAAACATTACAACAAGCAAAATGGCTCAGACAATGCTCATAACCTCAGGGGTGCCGGAAAGCCATATCTCAAAGCAAATTTAAGACAAGGTATGGGGAAACGCCATACTGGGCTACGCAAGGAATCAAAACACTACCGTCCGCGCACCAGTGTAAATTGACCCTTCACGTCAATTTGCTCATCTCCCCCCCAGCAAAGGCGTCTCATTGTCAGCTTGGAATAGGGGCCTCCGTTAGGGGTTTTCATATTTTTTAGGGAATTGGTCTCCCAAAAACTTGGGGTTCGCGAAAGCAAGCGCTTGGCACCAAAAATTCATTAAAGAAAGATAAAATGGGGTTCAACTCCTTTAGATATGTGCTTCTATTCTTTCTAAAATCCCCAAGATGATTATGTTTTAACTAATCAAAGAAAAGTAAAACTAAATGAAAACTATCACTAAGATAACTTAAAACAAAGTTTGGAAAATGGGCTCATAAAACCATAGAATTTTTGGGAGGGTTGCACACGAGCAAAAATTTATCTAAATCTATATCTCTATTGGTTGTTTGATAATACACTTTCAGTACAAAATATTCCTAATCCAATCCCCAACCAACATAACAACAACAAACAAGAGCAAAGGCAAAGCAAGGAAGATACGAAGAAAATCACCATGTCCGCATCCGAGTCATTGTTGACGGTGTGGGGCTGCCGTGCCGCTGCCAAGGCCCTACCATTTCTGTTTCTCCACAGCGGCGGGTCGTGGTGGCCAAGGCAGTAAGGATCCATACGGTTCTACCGGCACTCAGTCACCCAGGAATGGGGCCGGGCTCTCCAGGGCTACATGCTAAACAAAGCATAGGGGACGTGTGACGCCAAATCCAACTCTCATACATGCATTACCTTTATCCTTGCTCGTAACTAAACAATAACAAACCATGCAATGGAAATCACTACGTGCAACAACCAAAATTCAGGCAACAATAAACAAACAATATGTGCTTGAATGGAATGAATGCATAAAGATGCAATGAATGTAATGAAAGCATATGAATGCAACACATGGAATGCGACAAAGCAAAATCCCGGTGCACCATCGAGAAACTACAATTCCCACCTCGAAAGCAAACTAATCAATTGAAGAGGATAAACGTTCAATCAGAACGAGACCTAATGAATCCTTATATTCGCATATTTCGGCGATCGCAGCGCAGGCTGCAACACGGTCTAAACTAACCAATCACAATCTTTAAGCAGCAATAATATGATTTTGTGACAGCAAAGAATTGAATGATGCGCCTGAGAGTACTGATCGCGGCCCGCAGGCGACGCGGTCTGTCTTACTGTAATCTGCGATCTGTCTGGCACTGTACAGTCTAAATCTGCAACACAATCACCTGAACTGTAGCGACCTTGAAAGAAGTCAATTTTTTCTAACTCCCCCCGAGACTCCACACTGAAAGTGGGGATGTCTACACGGGCGCTACATCATAGACTTCGACAGACTACCCTGACAAAACAGACAGCCGGACATCTGGATACGTGACGGAGGAAAAGATAAGACTCAACACCATGGAAAAGGTGAAATGTGTCAAATGATTCAGGATCACTGACAACAGCAAGCAGTGCTGAATTGGGATACCTCGAATCCTGCCACCTGGGATCACAGGCACACTGGGACACCTGGGTACCCTGAATTCTGCCATCTGGGATACGAGCATATTTGAACACTGGGGTATTGACATCAGGGCAGTCGGGAAGCAGGGACCAGCAGGCCCAGAGAACACGGGCCATTGATAGAGAGCGCGTCTGCATTATCTGCAACGTCTGCGTACGACTGCACTGTCTGCACTGCCTGTAACATCTGTAATGTCTGAGCAAATTTGCACTACACTGTCTGTAACGCCTGCAATGTCTGCTACACCCGCAATGTCTACAATGCCAAGTAGCCAGACCCTCCATACTCTCCAGTACGCAGACAGGGCCTTCAGTCACTACCAGCTGTCAGTACCACAAAACCAGAAATTCAGGACGCCTCAGGTAACAAAGGTTACAACAGGACAAACATCTGTCACACATGTACCCCTACAAGGGGACTGCACACATACTGAAAGGCCTGAGACTGAGAAACGAAAACAAGACTTACCCATATTACACAGACTGTCACACAGTCCACAAAACTTTCTTCCACCGGAGATCAAACTCCCTGTACCCATAAACCCATTACTGGGTCTACCACTAGGGAGAGCACTCTCATACTTGAGCAAACTGGATGTCTGCACCAAGGTCCAACTTACCGGACGTGCACTGGCACATAGGCTCATTGGCTTCAGTGTCAGTCTTACCGGAATACCAGAAAAAAACTGGAAGCATCAGTACCTCCTTTGAACCATTCGGAGTCCTTGAGATCAGGAGAAACCTGAGCAAGCGCTGAACATCAATGTCAAACTGACAGTCGGGTTATGCAAGGCAAATAGGTGAGGTACTTACAGCGACCCGTTATAGTCGGGGTGTCACACATGGCTTCCCACTCCCAAAGGAGGGCCAGCCCGCTCATGGTTGGTAGAAAAAATAGATCAGATAAATGAATAGTAGCGGAAGAAGTGGCGCTGCCCAGACCCGTGATCTGAAAATATCACACTGTTCTCGACACAATGGTTACTGTCATTGATACAACAAAATGAAAAACGTCAAGAACAGATCGTCGGTGTACAAACCAACACTGCTGTACTCCCACGGCACACCAAAAGGTAACGTACAGTAGGCCACTGCAGACTACCGGTAGATTGTTGGCGTAGGGGCAGGGGGTATACAACACTTCCGGGTGACCACGGGCAGGATACATAACCAGAACGTCATATCCCCCCTGGTGCTGAGTTAGCTACTCCCAGCACAATGAGGGAAAAGGGGTTGTTTTCTCCCTGAGGGTCTCCCACGTAAGTACCTCGCACCCTAACTTAGATACCACTAGCTTATCCCAATGTTTCTTCGCATTTGAAACTGGTCGACACATGAGTGCAGAACAAAGCAGGAACTCAGATCAGAGGCGACTGGAGTGCGGCAAACTTACCTCTATGCTCGCAAATACACAGTATTGCTAACTCCACTACGCACTTGCCCTCAATCACGCTGTTACTCAGTCATGCTCTCACAGCACGTCTACCAGACTGCCTGCAGTAGACTGTCCTGCAGTCCTAAGGGTTTATTTGTCTGGTGGACTAAGGTTAAGCCATAGCGAAACAGAAAAGTCATTTCTGCTCGCCAGAGTCCAGAGGTTACTCACCTAAAGGCGGTTTCCGTGACACCCAGGATTCCTCACACTTCATTCCTAAGAATACTCAGTACAGCACCACCGGATACAGCGTTACGCGGCAATGCACAGTGGTTACCTGTACTGGCTTTACACCCACCGCAGTTGCCAACACAAGTTAAAAAAAACTCAGGCACACAGAAATAAGTGAGCTGCATTCACTGACCCAGAAGTTGTGACACCCTCAGGTGGTATCTTGGGTGGTGCTTAGGAGGTAATGCTCAAAGGCACTTCATACCTTCCCGTCAGTAGCACTTGTACACCCTGGGTCTCGGAGACGCATTACAGGGGCATCCAGTGCATCAGTCGAAAGCTGACAAATAAAGACAGACGCGACATCACAGAAACAATGAGCAACAGAGCTCCACACAGGACTCTTTGTTCACTCAGACACAACCTTCCTTGACCTTCAAGCTGGCCTTCAGGGGTGTTCAAATCTGCCCCTAAGGACAGAACAGTTTGCGCGTATCATTCAGTACAGCGCTATGCACATCCTCGCACTGGTGGTTCCCGTCTCAATGGGGCATTATACCCATTATTGACAGTAATCCCTACAAGTGCTCAAGAAGGAAGTTTGTGCAACAGCAAGGAAGGTCTTTTGAGGGCAAAAACTGTGCAGTTTCCTAAACAGCTGCCTCGGTAGGCACAGTAGGCGTACGTATGCACTTCAGACCTTTTATACCAGCCTACTGTCCATCGTACCGACAGTACCAAAAGGTGTCTTAACAGAGGAAAAATGCAGAATTCGAAAACTGCCATCATATGCAGTAAGCCACATAGGCACAGGCGCTGGCTGACACGCCACAGAAATACAAGTCAGGATACACAAACACCAAAGAGGATGGCCAAGCACCCAAGCAATCATGCAGCCAATATCCTGCGAGACATTACAGGAACAACAAAGGCAGTCCCAACGCAACAGTAGCTTACAACACAAACAACCCCTCTAAGGAGAGGTGTGGCAACTCACTGAAGAACCAAAACGTGTAACTGGGTTAGTTCCCCTGGACCTTCAGGCGTCTGTAAAGCACAGACCCAAACTCAGAATAAGTAAGGTTCCTGGAATGAAACCTAACGTTCTTCACTGGGGCAAAACCAGAACAAAGAGGTTGTTACCTGCAAGCTATTACTGAACATGGGACATCCACCAAAAAAAATCCTGAGACCAACTGAAACAGACTAGGCGATGCAGAACTACTCTCCTATTGGACCAAGGGTGCTGAGCTAAACCTATGGCTAGTTACAGACTGTGTTAGGGGGGAGGGTTGTCAGCCATTCAGCCCTTGCCAGGGACTGTCATACCCCAGAAACACGACCATCAGGGTGGTCCTGAAGAAGGAACTCACGTACTCCCTCACCTTGTACGCAAACACCAGAGGGGGAACCAAGGGGTGAAGTAAGCGAGGACGACAAAGCTGAAACCCCAAGTAGGGAGGAATTCCCATGAACGAGTTTAACTCATATGACATGCCAATTACAAACAAGGAAGAAAAAGGGGGTGCAGTGTCAACACAAGGGTCACTCGCTTACTCGAAACAGCATAATGGATTCCCTCTCTTTTTTCTTTTTTCTTCATCCCCCCCACAGGAGAAGCAATTTTCTGGGGGGGGTGTCTGGCACCACGCAGAGTCACCCAGACTGACTCATACCCTGGCATAATTTCAGACAATACCCTCAGAGGGGCTGGCAGCCAAACACACTGCCAAAGGCACATTAAGAAAATAACTCAGGATAAATATCATGGGGGTCCACCCGAGCATCAGACAAGGTTAGGCTCAGGTCTTCGCTCCATAACGCGCCTGGCGATGTGTACTGCGCTTCCCAGACCTGTATTAAGCAGGGCCAGGGGCCTTGCGTCAGGTAGCGGTACACTCAGAGAACAAGTAAATGTAAATTGTATACCTCACACAGCGTACCTATCAGAGCTACATACAGACTTAAATCTCAGCACGCAACTTCGTGCAAATAGTCCCTCACTAGAATTCAGTATACCTCCGTCAACATACGTTACGACACAAAGAGGCTATACAGGGAGAGCTTCAGCTCACGGGTGAATTCGGCCATCTCCTTTCAGTATCATCTCTACGTAATCGTAAGACTAATACACTGTACCTAAGCCTGCAGCAGAGTTTACTGAGTCATCAGCGAATTCCTCCTAACTTGTAATACATGAAGTGAGGTGCTGCTGCAGTAAATCAGGTAATGCCCGTAGCTCAGGTTACGCTCAGGGGTAACACACAATTCAAACTTATGGGGCGAGCTCGCATCATCGCCTCCATGCTCAGGCTGCCCTGGGTTCACACGCAAACGAATCAGAACACCACACAGAGGGACAGGATAGTGAGGTGGTATCCAGGGAGTATATCACAAGGTAACAAAAATTTATCTGAGGGCCAAAGTAGCAATCTGGCAAAGTCCAGGCAAGTCAATTACTCCCTACTGAGCTATATTGCCATGCCTGAGTACGCTCCCACACAGTGGTACGTAACTGTACCCTCAGTCACACAGGCTGGTCTTCACCTAGGCAAACCCAAGAAAACACAGACACTCCGTAAGACAGACTTTGGTCACAATGAAGAAATTTTATTTTCTCCCTATGACTGGAGTTCACCCAAACAGATCTTCAGGAAGTCAGGTCAATGACTACACAAAAAATGTGCATCGCTTTGAAGGCCTGCAAAGCCTTCAGTATTCTTAAGTACAGTCTGTCTGGCAATACAGGACACAATTTAGACAGTGACTCAGTATTACTGTGAGGCTAAAGAACCTCAGTGTAATGTACCAACAGTTCACTGTACAAGGGGCGAAGATACAGTACCCAGGGTACCCACAGCACACTCCTGACACACCGCTGGAGGTAAAAACCCTCAACGCAGGGAAAGTGTACAGGGCATCGCTAGCTGGATAACCCAGGGACCACTATACTGTGTACCACCTGAATGACCCGTACTGGACCGAACCCAGTGACTCAGTGGCCTGCGTCAGTGAAAAATAGGGAAGTGAAGCCCCACTCTACCTCAGCACTGACCCCAGCACATTACCACAATTTGTCATTAGGTCCATGCAGTAGTCCCTGCACCGCCTGTGCACACTGTCCCCTCACTGTCACTGTCACCGTCACTGATGAAAGTTTGGCTTCATTGGAGAGAGGACCCTAATGACTACCAGATCGGATCGCCAGGCATCTGGTGTGCAACACCCTTCTCCTTGGCACCAGCCATCGAAGGGGGCCAAATACTCAGGCGCAGCAACCAAGCTTCTCTGACGGCAGAAGCTGACGACTCAAATAGTCCCTTGAACATACAAACAGTCCTGAACCATCACACACTCCACAGAAACAACAGTACCAAGCCAGCCCACTGCAGTGCAATACAGTCAGTGAAGAACTCAGCAACGCAATACCGTACAGTGCAGCATGGTACGGCACTGTACCTAAACAACAACGGCTCTTTGGTTTCGCCGGGTTGCGCGCTGAGTGTGATCTGCACCCCGTTTGGATCTGGGGTAGGGTCATCGACCTGACCATGGCACTGATGGTGGTTGTTGAAGCAGGTGACGCTGTCCACTCTCTCTACAGGGTTGGAACCAAGACGCCCGATGGTGGTTGTTGAGGCAGGTGACGCGGTCCACTCTCTCTACAGAGCTGGGACCAAGACGCCCGAGGGTGTTGAGGCAGAGGCTGGCCGGTTCTAACGACGGTGCCTTCAGAAATCCTACTAAGCAGGCAAAGAGGTGGCCGGTTCTAAGGACGGTGCCGGCAGGAGTTTAACTAAACAAACAAACAGGTTGAAACCGGCCGGCAGAGATGTGACTGTCACTGACTGCCCGAAACCTTCAGAGTCAGAGTTGTGATCAGCGCCCCATTATGGACTGGGGACTTATGCACCAATCACCCTCCTCTGCGCCGGTCCTTAGGTCGGTGCCTCTCTGAGAAACAGGCGAAAGGGGGCGCTGAGAAAGGCACAGGAAGAATGGAAAGGTAGGGTTAAGAGGATGCTGTATTTTTGGATAGCGCCAGCTGAAGGTTTTTATGAGTCTTTCAGCTCTTTGTTGTGCCTCTCCTGCTGTTTGCTGCTGGTTTAGAGTTCCTGCTGCTTGTTTTTAATGGGGGAAATGTTTTCTGATGAAATACAACGAATACAGGATAACCCAAGCCAGAGATGAGCAAGTAGACGTCAAACAGAATCAAAGCATGAAGGGCTGCAGTCACATAAGAGTTAGATGAAGAAAGATATCAACAATAGACCACAGCAATAGACAATCAATGCAACTCGGGTTGAAATATATTATATGATTGAGAAAAGCTGATTTGAAAACTGCCCCAAGGGCTCAAACTCTCCATAGTGCCATCTTGAGATGTGCACTCTTTGTTTTTGGGTCCCATAGGTGCTGCGAGGGCATGGCTTGTGGCACTGAGGTCACTGCCATGTCACATGGCAACTTCCTACCTAGCTAGGCTGACTGGGTATTGACCCCAGGACCGCTCAAAAAGAGGTACCCCGGCCGTGTAGGGTGCATACCACTAGAATATCTAAGAATTCATGAGAAAACATAGATAAATCCATGGGCTTCGAATCAATGTCAGCGCCAAAGTCAGTCCAGGAAAAGATGTTTTAGTTCACTTTGCTTGGGTATTAGGGGGTCCACACAACATCCTGATTTAGTGTTTGGTTCTATACGTCAAAATGTGTTACCACCCATTTTGGTTAGGCCAATACTAAGATAAAAAAGCAGGATAGCTTAGAGCATCTTTGATACAACTAAAGTCTACTCTAAAGCAATGCAAAAGCACTTTTTCTTACTCCCCCCTTGTGCTGTGGTGGCCACCACTGTCGCATTTCGGGAAAAAGGGTAAATTTCTTCGCCTTTCCTTGGTTTCCACATGTACTTTAAAATACCTATAGCCTCCCTTACACTGCAAAAGGGCGCTTTACCATGGCCAGCGCCTTTTGCTGCATTGTTCGTGACAATTGCCTTCAGAAAGCTCAGCGCTCTTGGCGCTGCAGGGGTTCCTGTGGCGTAGTGGGGTTAGAATAGGGCATGCAAAGACCATATGCATATGCATCCCTCCCTCCAAGGTGCAGCGTCACACTACCCAACGCAAGACTCTCATAGGACGCTCGCTCTGAGTCTCCTAGAACCTGCTGGCGACACCCTTCCTTGTCTGAGGGCGAGGGGGCGACGATTAAATTAAAATTGCCCCTTGCTGGGGTCTTGGGTTCTGGTTCAGTCTCCTGCTGCTGCTTTTCGGCCCGAACAGCGGGCTACTAAGCGACGCTTCGCGAGGATATCTGTACAACAGAAAAAATGGGAGGATGAGGGGCGAATCCACGCAAACGCGAAGCGGCAACACCTAAAACCGTCAAATGACGGCCTAGAATTTTTGTGAAAGCACATACCTGACCAGAATCCCATTGTGCATCAGATGCACATTTCTATGAAAATTGCGGTCATCTCCTGATTTTTTGAATCACGAAATTCCCACGCAGAAAAAGACGGCGCGCCGCAGCGGGTCCTAACGAAGCGCCAGAAAAGAAAGAATTAATAAGATCATAAACGTATGTCATGTATAATGACAGAAATGACGAGACACACATAAATAGGTAAACATCGGGATTCCACTCTTGCTTGCAGAAAGAATCCAAGATCAAAGAATTCAAAAACTGAAAATGACTTCAATGAAACAGGTATAAATCACAGGTTTGTGCTCACCTCGTATGCAGCATGCACATTGCTTGTCTCGTGTCTCCGTGAACCAGCCTTGTAGCAGCGCTAAAAAACGATAGAGGGTAAGATTAGAAAGATTGCATATGATTAGAGGTGAGATCAGGGTGATTAGACATACGCACAGATGCATGGCGTCGTGTTTCCGTTCGTGCACACTTGCTTTCGCTTTCTAGCGGTGAGTAAGGTAGGTAAGCCCAGGAGGGGCCACCCCCTGGTGGAGTTTCTGATTGAGGTTTGCCTAGATTAGGCGTGATTTCGTTCGTAACCTGAAAAGACGTCAAGAACCAGTGCATGCTCCTGCATTCAGACTATGCATTAAAGGGTAGGCCACGCCTGGTGCGGACGGTAAAACCCTTGTTTAGGTTGCCCAGAAGCTCCACCCCACGTTCTATAAGAGAACGGGTGGAGTTCCTTAAGCTTGCTTGCTTGTAACTGGGTTTAGGAACAGCGTATTATAGGTCACCCTAAGAAGCGTATAACACGTGGAGGCTGGCTTGGTTCCTCCGTGTTAAACCCAGTTCATTTGCCTTTGCTTTTCAGGAGGGAAGGTCAAGGTGAATTGGTGCAGCTGCAGTTGCGTTCGGCGACTTTTGAATTTTTCGCATAAGCTAAAACAGGCGCTGATCACACAAACAACAAACTGCCCCTCAGCCAGGAGTGGCGAGGGCAGTCCGACCTCTTCAACATCCATGCTGTGCACGCAACCTGAGCACTCCTTCTCTCTCAGCCCTAACAGGGAAACGCGTTGTGGCGTCACTGTCAGGCCACAGTCGCTTGGTAGCGCTGTGTTCTCTTGTCCCTTTCACAGGTAGGCCACTAGGGCCTTTGACACATTCATCTACAACACCAGGTGGCGTGTGGGTGTAGGTGTCGCAAGCCAGGGTGAGAGCTTGGGCCTCAGAGCCCTCTCATCCTTCGATGGCTGGTGCCACAGTAGTGAGTGTAGGACCTGTAGTGTGTGTGTCACTGACCTGCCTGTTTCCTGAAATTTTATCAGGCTTTTGCCGGGCAGTCGCAGTGGTTAGTCCAGGTTTTGGCCATGGTAGCAAACAGGCGTTTTCATGCCTCATAGCCTTTGGCCACCCCTCCCCCGTAGTAGGCAGGTAGGTAGGAAAACAATACCTGGACTCACGTGCTGGGTATTCCCCAAAGGTTTTGCGTCATCACAGAAACTGGGCGCTTAGGGGCGGAGAGACCCGGGGCGTACCCCGTGGCACCGGTAACACAACCGCTGGGTTCAGCAAGGGTGCAGACTTCGGTATAATTAGGACACCGTTTCTGCAGCTTGCTCCCAGGACCTCAGGAATAGCACACCCCTAGATTATCGTTTTGAGGTCAAAACCGTTCTACTCAACTCAATCAAGTCTACTCAGGTGAATATCATAGATTTCAATTGAACAACTACTTTCCACCATGTCTAATTCCCATTTAGTGGCACCTCATGTGGTTTCATATTTCCAAAACCATGACAACCATTTCACAAAATGTATGTCAAACACCTACCATTGATTCTTAAAACTTTGCGACCCTTGCATAGCCTATTTTATGCATTTTTCTCACAATTGATGGAGTTGCAAACCTAATTGAACAACAGGACGATCGACACGCACAATACGATGGAATGAACACTATCATAAAAAAGTGTGAAGACCGTGTATTGATGAATACACTTGTCCTACACCTTGGCATCCGCCTTGTATTGCACCCTCCGGGCCTCCGCCTCCTCATATGTCTTTTCACAATCAATTTTTTTTACGGCCACGAGGCTAATGTCATCCTCCCCGGGTAGTTGCGGGGGCATGATGAGCATTCGCCAACCCGGACGGGTGGCCTTTGTCCATTCACTCCTCGGAGCATCATCGAACTCCAAGCCACGCAAAAGCATGGCATCATACCCACAACAAACAACCCAATCCCAATCAAACTCCAAGTCCTTTTCCATTTCCAATTGCATGGGAACCCAAAATTTACCTAGGTCTTTGAGACGTAGAGAGGCCCTTGTTGGAGGGACCCCATCTTCCCCAACCACTCTCTCTACTTCCTTACATTCCTCTCCCTCATGCGCATCATTGGTTGGTTCCTCTTCCTCGTTTGGGTCATCCACATCATTGGTTGGTTCCTCTTCCTCTCCCTCTTCCTCCTTTTTTGCTTCCTCCTCAAAGTTGCTTGCCACGGCTCCTTTCAAACTCACTTTGAGGCTCTAGAGAGAACAGGCCACACCAACGGACAAAAGCAAAGCAAAATATCCATTCACTTGCATGCAATACCACATAAGCAAGTGAAAGCAATGACTCACATTGTTCAAATCAACGGGAATGCAAGGCTTCGCAATTGCGCAACATCCGCTTCCGGCATGTGTTCCGGCAATGCACGCGTGTAAAAAACGAGTGCCACCGTCCGACCACGCCATTGCCATGGGCCATGCAATGCATGTGAATCAAAGACAAGGCCATGTTGTTGGGCGTCACACAAGTACCCCTCAACAAAGGATCCATCCGCACGCGTACCCATTGTGGGGATTGCCTTTCCTTCGTGGTGGATGATCCCCCCCTTCTCCACAAAAAAAGCCCCCCCATGGCAATCCCCCTCCTCCCCCGTCAACACGCAAACGCCTGGAACGCGGTGCTCATCATGTTCATGGCAATGCAATTGCATTGGTGAATGGCCATAAGCAAAAACTACGGCTATGGCATTGCAATGGAAAGGATGTGCGCGGAATTCTACTTGGGCATATTTGTTCAATCGGCTCACCAAAGTTGAATAATCTTCCGTGCGAGCGGTGATTTTTATGTTTTTCAATGCGGGAAATTCCACCGTTGCTCCAAAGATGGCCTTGCGGAACTTGGCACCATACCGCCTCTTGTAGGACCACTTCATCCTCATGATGTCTTGGAAAAGCCCTTGTCGACAAATCTCACGAAAGGAAGTACAAACCTTTCGTTCCACTCTCTCCTCGCTCGTTGAGGTCAATTCGACAATCTCAGTCTTTGGTTCTACCATGGGCTTCGGTGTTGCCTTGTTGGGAGCATCCTTCTTCTTCGGCTTCTTCGGAGCACCCATGGCCTTCCCGTCTCCCTTCTTGGGTACCTCCTTGGGTTGTAAGGCGGCCAAATTCTTCAAGGCCTTCTTGCTCAAGCGCGCACCTACGAGCGAACGAAGTGGATGTGCATCAAGTGGATGCTTCCTTGTTCAATTGAAGTAAATTCCATTCTACTTGTTCAATTGGCCATGTTGAAAGTCAATTGAACACCCTCCAAACGAGCGCCAACCTCCAACCCATGATGGTCCGACCGCTCCAAGCCGGTATGAGAGAGCCTAGCACGGCCATGCATATTCAAAAAGTAGACACCTTAGGCATATGCGAAAATGCAACGCACCGGCACCGCAATTTTCAACTGACAAAATTGAAACTCATCCGTTCAATTGAACGTTCAATTGACTATATTGAAGTTTCAATTGAACAAAGTGATAACCAAACCGCTACACGCATCCTTGCCTACATTGGGTCATGAAGTTTTGGGCCTTACGCACACGCATGAAACATGGCCATACGTACAGACACGCACGAAACATGCATTGCCATACCCACATGCATGAAACATTGCAATACGCACACACACGAAACATCCCCACACACCTGCTGCCGTTGTGGAGACTCCGCGGACCCCAATAGTGCTTGGGCTAGCACTTGCCCAAGCATGTCCATCATGCCCCTTCAAAGAGAGAATGCAATAGCTTAAAGTGTATATCCTACACCCAATCCTCCACTTCATCCTCCGATTCACTATTATCTGCATCGAACCACGCATATACGGCGTCCACAATTTTTTGGTTCGTGCATTGTCCTCACCGGCTCTCGTTGCGTGCAATAATCGGAGCAAAAAAATTGAGAAATATATATTGCAGAGTTTGCTTCATTGCGGAGCTCTCTCTATGAAAACGATTTGCTACACCAGGAGGGAGTGTAGTATCAACTTGCGTTGAGCCTCCGCGGTTAGTCATGGTTAGAAAAATGTCTCTTCAAAAGGTGGTTAAGGGACTCGGCACTATCTTGACAAAATATGCCAAGCCCAAACTTACCTAGTTTAGGGAGTAGTGTGAGGCACACAAACTCAAAAAAAATACAAATAGTGCGATGCACTTGTAGGAGGAATATGGGCTCGAAGGTTAGCAACCACACGTTGACAATGATGAATGGCTTCATGATTTTTTCATGTGCTATATCAGTGGCATAGGAGCCAACACATGTCCTCAACACTCTTGTTGGCACGCCCGCCAACCATACCAAGCGATTGTGCAATAAGAGGCCATGCATGTAGCATGAGCCTCCATGTACACTCATCAGTTGGCTTGGGGGTCTTGCCTAAGGACCACCGTACTCTACAAGGTTTCAAAATTTTGTTGATAGCAATGCCCTTATTATCATGATAGTTCTCAAAGGAATCCTCTATATATGTACAAATTAAACGACGTATGGCCATGAGGCCATGGAGGATACATTGTACAAATCGGCAACGGTCCAAACGAATGAGTGGTGGCCTCATACAACCACGTCGTTGCATACAAGGACCACCACCCGTTCAATATCATGCTTCCGCGGCATTGGTACGCCAAATGGCATCGGTGATGAACTTATGTTCGGCCCTTTGCCAAATGGCAAATGTATATATACTAGCGATCTCCGAATATTCCGATAATCCCAACCATCGCCGCAACCACGGCTCGTCACCCCCGAACCAGACTTAGCAATGCTCCTTCTTCCCGAACCACTCAAGTGTTGCACCGTCAATGAGAGCTTGCAACAACTAGAAGGAGAAGAAGGTGCATTGTAAGTCGTAATGTTCAATTGAACGAGTTGAAAGTTCAATTCGTCAATTGAACAATCGGATGTGAATAACCACGAAGGACGCATCGTAACACATACCTTGATATTTGTTTCCCAAAGGTTGGCAAGGATTGTAGCATCCTTGTCATCGCAATATGCCACACCAATGATGAATTGGTGTGACAAGTTCCGCGCCTATTGGCCCCGATTAGCAAATGTTATGCATAAATGGCACCATTGAGTGCCCGCAACGGGGAATGCGTCCCCACAGACAATAAGGGTCAAAGGCATGGAAGTATCCCATGCACTATGTAACACCTTATGTCGTTGTATAAATTTGACGACCTCTAGGATACTCCATGATATCACAATAGCTCCGTCTTGTGTAGTAAGTTTTGGAGGCTCCAGCCGCATTTCACTACACAATTCCTTCCACTTATCGTTGACGGACTTCAACGAAGGTAAGCGTGGAGACCATTGTACACGGAGCTTTTGGGTAAATTTGTGACCGAAGTCACTTATGAACTCTTGTAGGATAGGATACCTCGTACACTGCATCCTAAAATCCACAACGAGATCTACCGCACGTATGGGTGTGAAATTAAGCGTACCATGGTCGGTCAACGCTTCTTGTGTACAACGTTGAACGATATTACCACCATGGGTCGTATCACACACCTTCTTTGGAAGGTTGCGGTATCTTGGTGTTTGTATGAAAAGGTTTGCAAGCACGTCAACAACGTCATCATCAAAGATGGAAGTTGCACGTGTTGCATTTACTAGGAAATCATGGAGTCCATGAGGGTCATAGATGTTGCGAGAGGCCATTATCTACACATAAAAATTGAACATGAGTAGCGCGCACCACGGTCAATGGTGCGCACAGCAATTTCGGGCAACACACAATTAACCTACATGAACAGGATTGTATTTTATCACCAGACACTGTGAAATCCTCAACCTTTATGAGCTTTAAAGCTGTCTGTGGCTGTACATGACGTCTATTTGCGTCTTTTTGACTGATCGCACGAGCGCAAAATGTCGGCGCGCTCTGTGTTCAATTTTGTCAATGTTCAATTTTTTGCAATTCTGTTCAATTGACAGATTAAATAGGGTTGAGTTGAGTAGAACGGCTTTGACCTTAAGACGATAATCTAGGGCTCACACACACGCTTAGGAAGGTATAGGAAGGGTCCAGTCCCTAGATTTCTCCTGAGAGGCAAGCGTCTCGAAGAGCCTCAGCAACTCTCCTTCTACTTCCATTGGGCTGGCAGCCCCCTGTAGGTCCAGAGCGGCGATCTCCTCGTCGTTTAGTTCCCATTCTTCCTCACAGAGGTCCTCTGGGTCGTAGTAGCGCTTGAGCTGTTGAGCAGCGCACACCAGGGTCCCCCCCAGTCGGGGAGAACACCGCACGCTGATACGGTGACCATCCACGGATAGGATCTTGTAGGGCCCTAAGTAGGGGTCATCGCTGGTGGAGCGTGATCAGGCAGGTAGCCGACTGTGGTGCACCATCACCCAGTCTCCCTCTTGGTGGGAGGCGGGCACCCTGTGCTTGTTCTTCTTGTTCCACTGGCGCTCCCTCACTCTCTGGAGCATAGCCTCGGCCTTGTCGACTTTGTTTTGTTGCTCCTTCATCCACTTACCCACAGTGGAGTAGGAATCCTCAGGATAGGGAGCGTGTAGGAACCACGCTTGGCATCCCATGAACAGCTCATGGGGCGTATAGCCAGTTGCTGAACTCTCTTGGGAGTTCATCATCAAGGATATGACGGGGAGTAGTCTCACCCAGTCTTTGGTGCGTTCAGTCTTGCACCATGTCCTTACGTTCTCCTTGAGAACACGAATCTGTCGCTCACATAGGGGGTTACTCGTATGAGTATAGGGAATCCCCGTTGACACCTGGACAGTGAGGGATCTCAAGACTCTCTTGTACCAGCCAGTGTCGGAGCGTACTCGGACATCTTCATACACACGGCTGGGCAGCCCCCAGAGCTGCCGCGCAAAGGAGGGGACATGTGGCCCTACCCATGGACACATGTGGAGACACCCTCCCACCTGGGAGACATGGACCGGGTGGCCGCGACAATGCCTCCCCAAGCACATGCAGGAGCGGCTCAAGAGGCACCTGACATAGGGCAGTGGGAGGGACAGGACGTCCCCTTGGTAATACCTTCTTCCTGCATTGTCAAAGGAGGCATCCACAGCTCCCAAAGATACCTACCTACCTACCTCGGACATCTTCGTCTGAGTTAATCTCTTTGGGAGCCCCATAGACACAGAACCACTCTTCCAGGAGTATCTTGATGGTCTCCTCGCTGGTGATGTGTTTAGTGCATGGGAACACCCTGGTAAACCTGGTCAGGCCACAGGTTACCACTAGGGGAAAGTCATAGCCCCCGAACTTAGGCATCTCGGTGTAGTCCACAAAGAGAACACTGTTGGCACAGTGGGGGAAAGGGATAATTGAATAGAGACCTCTATCCCTGATATCCCCAGGTTTACAGGACCGACACGGGCACTTGTCCACGACAGGTTGGAGGGTTTTCCGCAGTTGGTCATCAGTCCACGTAGTGTGGAACCACGGCTTGAATAGCCTCAGGGTACGGGCAGCACCCGCATGACCACTGGACTCATGGGCCCACTTCAGTAGCGCTGGGACTCTGTCGCTGGGTACCACGATTCCGTCCTTGTGCCAGAGGTAGCTCTTGTCCCTCTTCCACTGCTCTTCGTTGACAAGGAGGGTTTCAGGGCGCTTCTCCAGGCGCTTATAGATATCTCCGAACTCCTTCAGGTACTCAGCTTGTTGGAGTCCATCTAGGGGTCGGATCATGGTCATGTTGAGGTCCAGGTGTACATTCATACGGCTCAACGCCTCCTCGGCTACTTTTTCTGACCTGGCAGGGCGTCGAAGTTGTTGCGTCTGATGTAGTCCGCACACTCGTTTTTGACTCCCTGGATATGGTGCACTGTCAGCCGTAGTTGGCTGAGGTAGGTCCACCAGCGCCGTAGCTTGGCCTTCTCAGGTGGGGGACCCTTCTGGAAAGTGCGGACCGATTCTTGGTCGCACAACCATACCACAGGGTTACTCCCCAACAAGCGTGCCTGAGAGGACAGCACCAGCATACCCGCGAGCGATTCCGGCTCATAGGTGGAGTAGTTACTCTGGGCCTGGTTCCATTTTCCAGTTCCAGTGACCCAGGGGTACTAGGACCCACTTGTCGTCAGGGTAGCTGTGTTTGAGGGTACCATCTCGGCTCAGTCCATCTGTCCCCCATTGAATAATCGCCGAGTCGAACTCCTTCTTCTCAAGTGCTTGCAATTGGAACAACGTTCCACCACCGCCCACATTGCTGGCGTCCGTCACCAGAATCATCTCCCCTTGTGCTCTAGGCACGCCCAAGCACTTAGCGTTAGCCACCTTGTTTTTGAGCTCGTCAAACGCTTGTTGCTCTTGTGGGCCCCAGCGCCAGGCGGTACTCTTCTTGATCAAGTCTGTTAGGATGACGCTGGTGTAGGTGAAGTTCTTGATATGACGGCGGTGGAAGTTGCAGGCCCCAATGAATCTACGTACATCATGGAGTCCTTTCTTGGGGTCTTCATGCCATACCTTAGCATCCATCAGGGGTTTGGCCTTAGAGGCCGCGGGGGTCCACCACCCATAGCCAATATCAAACCCCAGGTACTGCATGGTCTCTTGCAGGAACTCACACTTCTCCAGCTCGAGTTGTGTGTGGTTCTCCTGGCAGACCGCAAAGAACTCACCTAAGAGGATTAGGTGATCCTCCTGGGTGTTGGTCCCTAGGCATACGTCCTCTATGTGCGCCTTCATCTGGACCCCACAGGATATAAGTTCTTGCACCTTGGGTCTTCGCCGTAGGATGGACAGGATCTTATTCATCAGCACTTGGAATAGAGCGGGTGCGTTGGCCACGCCAAAGGGCATGACCTTCCACTTCAACACCCTCCGCTGGGGGGTGATGAAGGCGAGTAGCTCCTGAGCGTTGGGTGTCAGGTCCGCCTGCCAGAATCCGCTTCTTTTGGCCATCTTCCTCTTGTAGGGACAGGAGGCTATCTTCTCAAGGGTAGACTCCATGTTAGGAATGGGCGCTGAGTGGTTCAACGTCGTCTTGTTCAGCTCTCCATAGTCCACCACCGGCCGTTTTGCTGTAGACCCAGGTTTCGTCACCAGGAAACAGGGGCTGCATTGTTGGGGGTAGTCCCCGTCCCTGTACTCCAGGACTAGGCCAGCGTCGATACACTCTTGTATCTGTCGCTCAATCTCATCGGCCTGCTCTTTATGAGCCGGGTAGGGTCTCCTCCGGATCTTATCGCCCACGAACTCGGGTTTCGGCTTGACGTCCATCTGTACCAGCTTGTCACATGAGGCTTGGGGTGGTAGTTCCCCGAGCACCTCCAGATACGTCCTTATGAGCTTCTGTACCCGCGGGTCAAGTAGTTTCATCTTGTCCTCCATGTCCTCGTCAGAGTGTAAGTTGCTTGCCCCCTGGGTAATAGACGCCGTGAGGTGATCCTCCACTGGCTCTTCGTCCTTGGTAGTATCCTTCAACCCTTGGTAGGCATATAGAAGGTCTCGTTCAACCATCTCTGCCGACGATGGCAACCTAGGCACGCTCGAGGGGGTTCACATACACATTCCTCTGTGAGTTCATCCTCCTCTCGGGTCCTCACATGGGGACTGCACATGCTCTTCATGAGCTTGAGATCCACCCCCCTTTGCCAGGTGGTGATCTTTTGTTTGAGGTCCTCCTTCAGTTTGGAGAGGTCTCCCTTACACCCTTGCTTCAGTGGCCATGAGCTGCGGGTAGGCTTAGCGTAGCATAGCTTTTTTGCCACCAATCTCCTCTTGGAGTCCACGTACTCCCTCAGCCTGGATCCGGGGTCCAACTCCTCGTCCAAGGGCTCTTCTCCCCTCATGGAGAGTGGGGGTTTCAGTGGGGCGACGTACTCGGCGTTCTCCACTTCCTCCACACAGGTCTGCACGAAGAAGGCGTCATGCTCAGTTTCGTCATCAGAGTAAATAGAGCTGGGGACCTCGGATAGTCCACACTCTGAGACTCCATCAGGAATAGGTACATGGCAGGGAGAGTTGGGGGCATTGTTGGTAGTCACGACGTACTCGTCTCCCCCTTTAATAGTCTTAATAGCATCTTGAGGTCGTAGTTGATACTTCAGGTCATCCAGGGCTAGTCCATCGCTCTCTCGTTGGATAGTCTCGACCAGGGTTGAGTCCAGGTCCTCCCAAGGGATAGAGGTCAGACCACCATCCACCACGCTGAGCATACTTCCCCATCCAGGTTTCCCAATGGGTGTCTTGCGGCCCAGAGGCACGTAGATAGCCTCATCAGGTAACTGGACAGAGGTGATAGTCAGCCTCTCCAGGAGGGTTCGCCAGTACTCGTTGCCCCCATGGGCTCCCAAATCGGGGGAACACGGGACGATACGGGAATGTTCCAGGGCCACCTTGGACAAGACCTTCCCCAGTTCACTGAACCCGGGGTTCCCGTAGGCCATCCCGAAAGAGGGCCAGCAAAATTTATAGCAGCAGTTTTTCCCCTTGCTGGAGTAGAGGTCCAAGACATGTTGCTTGTCGCTGGCGAACAACTCCACGCTCAGTTCTTCTCTGGAGTGCCCAACTCCTTCAGACCTTGGTCCAGGACTTCCCTCAGTAGTTGATAGTCCTCAGTCTTGGAGGCCGCCATCATGTTGGAGGGCTCCTCCTTCGATACCCTCGGGTAGCTCGAGGTGTGTTCAGACTGCTCCAGTGGCACGGACTCCCTGCCATCACCATGGTCCACGTAGAGGAGATAAGGGGGCTTGCAGCGTTAGGGATTGTATCTGGGAGTGCTGTACGAAGAGGTCGGTGCCCAGTACAAAGTCAAAGGCCTCGGTGTCCATCACATAAAAAAAATGGGCTATCGTCCGGGAGCCCATAGGCACCTCCACTTCACAGTCCCCGCGGCTGTGTACAACATGGCCATCCCCCATTCGGATAGCCGCGGTAGGCATGGTGTTCGTCAAGCTCCCACGGGGTAATGGTTTCTGAGCCACTATAGCCCTAGATTATCGTCTTAAGGTCAAAAACCGTTCTACTCAACTCAATCAAGTCTACTCAATTGAATACCATAGACTTCAATTGAACAAAGCTGCACGCGCGCTCGCGATTTGTCGCGCGTAAGACAGGCGATAAAACGCCAGCTGCCAATAAAAATGGGTGATGACTGAATTCCACGAAATTCCAACAAGTATGTTACAAATGACGACATAGCGGATGTCCCCGTGCGTACTGCGCCATCTCTGGAGCTGGCGGCGCTCTGTGATACGCTGCACAGGACCAACATCTGAAGCTACAGCTGCAAGGTAGACAGGAAGAGGAGTCCAACGGAACTACTAAAGGATACCGAGGCTCCATGGATGCCGAGAAAAAGCCGACGCAAACTTGCACCGCGAGGACTCAAAATCAAAATTTGACGTTCCAGTATTGTGGACGAAGCCTTCTGCACCCAGAAAACACCTTTCTCGACGACTGACGACTCGTGGATTTCGATGAAAAGCCGACGCGAACTTTTACAGTGACTTTCTGAAAATCGAAATCTGATGTTCCAGCGATGTCAGTGAGGCCACCTACAACCAAAAAACACCTTTCTCCACGACTGCCGGCCCCTAGATTTTGATAAAAAGGCGTCGCAAACTTTTACGACTACACTCTGAAAATGAAATTCTGTTGCTCAAGCAGTGTTCGCGACGACTCCAGCATCCCAAAAACACCTTCCTTGACCTTCGACGCACCGTGGATATCCATAAAAAGCCGACGGGAAGTTGTTTCTAATTTAATTTCCGTTTACAAGTTCGTGCAATTAGACGCAATCTACAGAGCTGCAGACAATGCCTGTGTATTAGTTTTGCGCCCTCTGCCCTTTCCACACTTGTGATGCCTATTTCATATCATTTTTTTATATTTGTTTTTCACACAATCTTAGCCCACGCAAACTGCACCCCCTTTTTTTCACCTAAGCACCTAGATTTTGTCACCAAAAAAAAAAGTTTTTTTTGCCATCTTGCAAATACTGTTTTTCAAACCGTCCCAAAAAATGCATTTTTCATCAGTTTTGCCCATTTTTTGCTGTTTTGAGGGGGGTGAAATAACCATTCTTTAGTCCAAAATCCGAGGGTTCACCGGTCATTTTCCCCGAAAAAAATTTTGTTGGCTAATTTGAAGAATACCAATTTTTGGATCGTCTGGAAAACTATTAAAGATGGGCGCTGTTCACACATCCTGTACATGTCCACATGAAAAGGTCCTTATTATGGGAGGCTGAGTGCTCGAGGCCTCGCGCACTCAGCCAGCTTTTTTTGCTCTATGGCTCCCAGCTATCCGGGTGGGGCAGCTGGAGTGAGACTTTCAGGCTTTTTTGAGATCACCTTTTGACATCGGAAGTGGCATGAAGCAAGGATGGAGCAAAAGCAAAACTGCAAAATTCAATATGGGTTAAAGACTTGCACAGCAGAACACTCAGTGCGCGAGGGCTTGCGCACTCAACATGCTAGAAGCATGGGTTTTTGAATACCTCTGACTACTTGCATTCTGCCGATAGCCTCCAAAAGGCTTTTTGAGATTCCTCCCTTTTGAAATCCTGTGAAAGCGGTGAGCCCAAGAGCAGCGATTAGACTATCCTCCTCTAGAGCACTTGCTTCATACGTCCTGTGACCTAGCGCTTCTGACAAACTGTTGTACAGCCCCAAAAGATGCGAGGCTGGGCACCTCATTTGTAGGTAAACTAACTGAAAATCGTGTGTTTAGCAAGGACTGAGGGCAACCCGACTTTTAGATCTATTACACCTTTCATGGTGCATGGCGTGTACAAAACGTCCATTGATTGACCACTCTTGCTGCTGACGTGACCCGAACGGTACACCATCACGCACCCATGAAGACATAACAGCCTCATTTGGCATGGAATACTTTTTAATCAGGACCATTGGGAAATACACATTCTGCATAATTGAGTGTGTGAGGCCTCGCGCACTCAACATGCCAAAAAAAACGTCTTTTTCATACCTCTGACTACTTGCATTCCGCTGATAGCCTAAAAAAATATATTTGAGATTCATCCATTTTTTAATTCTCAGTTTTCAGGTGGAAACACGCGGAAACTGCGTGTCTTTTTTTTGCACACAAATGCCGCCCTTAACGTGAAAAACAGGGTGCGGTTTGGATGGGCTAAGACATTAGTAGTAATAGTACGGCCGAAAATGGGGAGGAAAACCAGAAGAAACACTGGATAGTACACCCCACAGCAGGACGGAAACACAAATGCTTTTTTTGAATTTTCCACTGCCCCTCCAGTTTTGGATAAAACACGGAAACCTCCAAAAGACGAGTTTACACCCCTCAACCCAATGAGCCAGAAAGTTCAGTGCAGCTGTAACACAGACCCACAGCCTACAATAAGCCTTCGTGCAATTCTTTGTCTACAATAAGCCTCCGTGCATCCAACATTCCCTCAACCGAGGAAACCATATAACTACCTTTCCCTTAATGTACAAAATGTCGGCGCGCTCTGTGTTCAATTTTGTCAATGTTCAATTTTATTCAATTCTGTTCAATTGACAGATTGAATAGGGTTGAGTTGAGTAGAACGGCTTTGACCTTAAGACGATAATCTAAGGGATATGATGGCTCCGGTATCCAGTACCCCCAGGTATTCACGTCCCCCAAGTCGGGTACGTACCCAGAACACCACGTCCAGGGCCCCACCAGAGTGTCCCCGTCAGAATTCCGCGGGACACGTCACCTCGAACCCCTTGCTCCGCAATTTGCGGGCAATCCGCATGAAGCGGGTTCTCTTCTTAGCTTGGCCATCGTCACCACCTTCATGTCCTCGCTTGGCCTCTTGCTCTTGTTGGGCCTGAGTCTGCGAGTGTGTGGTTGGCCCAGAACCAGACTGCGCTCCAGAGGGCTCGGAGTTCCCCCCTGGATTAGGGTTGGCGTTGCCTCCGGACCTGTCTTGGTTCTTGTTATCCTGATCTTGCTGGCGGTCAGCGCCTCCTCCTCGTTTACCTTGGCCCTTGCCTTGGCCTTTCCCACGGCCTTTCGACTTGCCTTTGCCAGAGTCGTTCTTGTCCTTGCCACCGCCCTTGGCAGAACCCTTGCCAGAGCCCTTGCCAGGATCCTCGCCCTTGAGCTTCGCCGACAGGCGTTGCTTGTGGTAGCACTCATCCTCATAGTGCTTGCGCTTCCCACAAAAGGCACAGGTGATAGTACACCTGTAATGATCCGGCATCTTAGGCTTGCTGCCGGTGTTGGTCTCCTGCTTTTGCTACTGGACCACGAAGCAATCGCGCTGATCGCAGTCAGGGGCGTGCTGGCGGTGACCATGCTCGTCTCTGGCGTCACACCAGAAGAGCTCCTGGACATTGCCCATGATACGGGGGTGCTTGGGGGTAGTCCCCTGTCCAGGTCTGGGTCCCTGGTACCCTTTGCCATGGCTCCCTGAGCCTCCTCCTCCAGGACGGTAGGCATCCAGATGCTGGTTGCTCCCCTTCTCCAGCGCCAGCTCCAGGAGCAGGACAGACAAGTCCTCGTAGGGGAGGGTCCTTGCCTTCCTCTCAGCCGTGCCTCGGCATTCATCCCACACGGAGGTAGGGATCTTGGCCACGAGCCACAACGACAGCTCGTCGCTGCCGTAAGACCCTGGGGTCAGCCTCCCCACCCAGTGGTCCAGGTCTGCGAGCAACTCTGTGATGCGGGCCGCCTTGGGGTTGTTGGATAGCATTCCCAGGTTCTGTATCTCCGTCCTGATGGAGAGGTCTGTCTCGTAAGAGGGGTACTGACTCTCCAGGGCCACCAGAACCTCGGCGAAGGTGGCGGACTTCGTCAGTATCTGCTTTACCTGTTTTTCCAGGTATTTTGTCTTGCAACATTGCAAGAGCAGATCGCATTTGACCCTGCCACTGGCATAGGTCTGGCCGGTCATCCTCAAGAAGCGCCCAAAATTCTCGGCAAACCCGGATAGGTCCTTCGCGGTGAATTCCGGTAGGTTGACTACCATCCTCGAAGTGGCAACCGCTTTGGCATCATGAGAACGATGACGTCGGCTCTTCTTCTTCTTCTTCTTCTTCTTTTCCCTCGGATAGTCATGGTCCTCAGGGTCATCATCGTCCCAAGGGGAGGCTGACGTAAGGGAAGGCGATTCATCGTCGGAGGGGTTTCCGCCTAGGTCTCTGGAGCCGTAAGGCTCAACATTGACCATAGCCCTCAAGGCTGTAAGTCCAAGCTGGTCCGGCTCTGCTCTGGTGGAGTTGGCCACGTGGCTGTATGGCGGCTGGGCGGTCCTCAGTACAAAGAAGCTCCTGGGCACCACTGCAGGCGTAGGCATAGGCCGGCTCCTCAATCCTCCAAGAGTGTGGCTCAGCCCAGCGACCAGGTGGTAGGCCTGCAGGCGATGGAGAGAGGCTCCCAGGGTCGTAGGTGACCCTTGGCGCGGAATCAGGGGCTCTAGGTTCTCTCTGATCTCTTGGGTAATGTCCCCAACCAGGTCCTTAGTTGCTCCACGTAGGGCTTCTGTCAGTTCAGACCTGGTCAGGGAACGGTTGGACGATCCCCTCAATCCCCTACTCTTGCTCCCGCACGACTCAGGGCCTCTCCTTAGCCCACTCAGGGTTGCAAAACCCAGGTGCTGGCATAGGATAGCGAGGCTCATACGCTGCATACCCAGGGACATCAGCCACATAGGCTCCCGTAGCGGGTAGAGGGTGGTGATAATCTGCCACATACCAGCGCGGCGCAGAAGTGGAGGCCACTGGCTCACTGGCAGTAGTTGCCTCTGGAAGCGCAGTGGTGGATGGGTCCACACCATAGGCAGGGTAGGTAGGCATGCCAGTGAAGCCTGTGATCTCAGTCAGAGGCGGGGTGGTTATGCGTGGGGATGTTGCAGCAGCTGGGTCTGGAGTTGGAAGTGTGGTGGATGTAGGAGAGGGTGATGCGTGGAGGCCAGAGGCGCTTGGTGCGCCCTCGAAGGTTGACACGCTCGTTGCATTGTGCCCATGGTCCACTCCTTCGTCTGCCATGCCTTCTCCTGCATCCTTCTCTCTCTCCCTCTTTCCTTCACAGGGTTGGTGTCCGGCTCCTCGATTGGGAGGGCCCTGAAGGCCGATTGCAGTCTCTCCAGCGAATTGTCAGCCATGTCCACTGGCCCCTGTAAGGGCACCCAAGGTACAGCGCCAGGTTTTCCAGGTCCAGGCACTACAGGCGCTGGCATTGCTGGTGCCTGAGGCGCCGTCTTCACCTCAGTGTCCTCCTTCGTGTCCATACTTCTCTTTGCCCTTCTTGCTCAGAACAGTCCTCGGCGCGCTGGGTGTACGGCACGGGGTTGCGGCCGGCACGCAGAGGCTGTCTGCCTCTTGCTACGGGAAGGTTTTTATGAGTCTTTCAGCTCTTTGTTGTGCCTCTCCTGCTGTTTGCTGCTGGTGTAGAGTTCCTGCTGCCTATTTTTGATGAAGAAAGTGTTTTATTGATGAAATACAATCAATACAGGATAACCCAAGCCAGAGATGAGCAAGTAGAAGTCAAACAGGATCAAAGCATGAAGGGCTGCAGTCACGTAAGAGTTAGATGAAGAAAGATATCAACAATAGACTACAGCAATAGACAATCAATGCAACTCGGGTTGAAATATTTTACATGATGGAGAAAACCTGATTGGAAAACTGCCCCCAGGGCTCACACTCTCCATAGTGCCATCTTGAGATGTGCCCTCTTTGTTTTTGGGTCCCATAGGTGCTGAGGTGGCATGGCTTGTGGTGACGCGTTCCTGTGGGGGGCCTGGCCACGGGACGCTGCGGTGGACACGCACAAGTGAGCAGGCAGGCAAAGCACTACGCTCACAGGGGCATCATTGCGCTCGTGTCATGTGACAAAGCGTTTCAGGATCCTTTCCACTCTGAAACAAGGGGACAAAAGTATGTACAGCAACATATCAGGATATGTACACATGGGGTGAAGACTGGGCTGGGGTAAGGGCATCACAGGACAATAGACACTTAGTCCTAACTCGTATCCCAATCCCAGGTCCGACCCTCTCAGTGGCTCGTGGGGGCGGGGGCTCAAACACAACCCATGCCCTGCTCAGTCCGGACCCTCAAACCCTGTGAATAGGGGAGGTGTCCTGCCCAGCCACAGGCGAGTCCCTGAAAACCAAGTGGCTCCAATGCAAACCGACGGTGGCTTCCTATGCTCCCTTAACGGCAGATCCCAACTCCTCTCTGAGCGAGAGATATGGCCGCGCCATTATCCCCTAGGAGTTGGTAGCTGAAAATGGGCTGTTTCAGCCCAAACTGATATTAGCTCCGAAAACTCCGAAATTGACCCCTCCTCCGGACCCGCCAGAGGTAGGGACGAGGCAACTGACCCTATGTCTTTCGAGTACGAATTTTCTGGAGACCTCACCCAACCTGATTCCCTCTGAGGTCCCGGCATCAGGGCACCACGGATTCGTCAAGTGGGGTCATGATGCCAAAATCACCAAAATTGGCGTCATTCCCACGCGTGGCTCGCCAAGCCAGGGCGAGGCCAATGATTCACAGGCTAGGAGGCGGAACCTAGGACTCATATCTGAGTGTACAACTTGAAATTAGGTCCAGGCTCCACGTGGGCAGAGAGATATGGGGCCCCCAATAGACCACACGGGGGGGGTGAAATTGGGGTCCGGAAAGGGGGTCATTTTGGCTGCTCGAAATGAGCCAAAATTCGGGGGTGCTCCGAATAGTAGATCTCCACGCCGGCTTGGAGGTTGGATCCGCCATTCCCTACGCGATCCACCGGGAGTCCAACAAAGACTCCCATGCCCTTGGCTTTCAAAGATCTCCATGCCACTGGGCGTGAAGACAATCCCAATTGGGTCCACAAATGCCAATATGGCAAAATTGCCCACACTCACTTACGGCTAGCACCCTAACGAAGGTTGCTCCGCTTCGCCCACGTGGTGTGTGAACCATGAGGACAAATGTGCATAACACCCATGTCATATATGATCCATTGGTCCATGAGTCCGGCGTGCACGAGAGGGCTGAACATGGTGCACGGCGGGCAGAAAATATGGAAAATTGCTCAAAATGGCCGAAAATGCGCACACTCATGGTTGGGGCAAATGAAGCACATGCCCGACTTGGACCGGAGTGTGCCATAGGATTGGTATCAAGTCATATGTGTCCAACATATCTTTTGGGCGTCGCCCAAACCCCTCTGGTATGGGAATGGCAGGGTCGCCAAGTGAGCCCATGATTTGGGATAGTCCCAAATCGCCAACATGGCGACCACGGTATGCCAAGCCCAAGCGGAGTTATTCGCCGGGTCCAAGATATGATGGGCACCGAAGTATGTACCCTCGAAACATACTTGGGTCATGATGTCAATTGAGCGCAACGTTGAGATACACAGTCGCCACTTGACATCATGACGGGCAGAAAACAGCAATATTGGCGAAAAAACACCCAAGAGTGCCTTGAAAGGCGCACAAATATATTATAATATCTTCCGCTTGGATTGAGTTATCGACCAATCCTTTTGAACACAATGACTTGACACCAATGACCTTCGATTCCACATATGTGCTCCACTTGGGGCGCTTTGAAAGGTCGCGCGCGCTGCCTCCCAAGTGGGCACATGCAAAAATGGAATATTGCCAAAAACACACCTTGCTCGCAACGCATCGCTTCGGAGGCGCTCCACAAGCGTCCCTTCACGAAGGTTAGGCTTGCGAGTGTTGGTTGGGAGTACAATGGAGGGCCTCGTGCGATATGGGGTCCATTGGCGGGTTAGTCTTGGAATGGTGCACCCGCCAAATGGGCACGCGATATGACACCAAAAATGGCACACAACCCTACCCACGCCTTCTACACCCAACCTAGTGGCCTAGAATCAACGTATGCCTATATTCTAATGTAACTTTGGTCCCTTAACACGCATGCAAGTGCTTTGGTCGAAAATCGACCTCCTTTCGGAAAGCCGAATTTTAGCATGCACGCAAAATATATTGCCAATATATATATGGAGATCATATATGCACTATCCGGGGAAGACAAGTGATATGCCCCGGATGTAGAGGCAGGCAAGGGTGGGACAAACGCCAACTCAACATACTTCTACACGTACTTGGACGCCAAGTACGTGAAAAAGCGCACTTCTTGGAGAACACTCAAAGTAAATAACCCTTTGGGCCTATTGAATTGGGATCCTTTGGCCTCATCCTATGACTATGGGGGGCAAAACCTCATACACAGTGCCTATGAGCCACATTAGTGACGCGTTCCCGTGGGGGGCCGGCCACGGGACGCTGCGGTGACACGCACAGGTGAGCAGGCAGGCAAAGCACTACGCTCACAAGGGCATCAATACGCTCGTGTCATGTGACAAAGCGTTTCAGGATCCTTGCCACTCTGCAACAAGGGAACGAAAGTATGTACAGCAACACATCAGGATATGTACACATGGGGTTAAGACTGGACTGGGGTAAGGGCATCACAGGACAATAGACACTCAGTCCTAACTCGTATCCCAATCCCAGGTCCGACCCTCTCAGTGGCTGGTGGGGGCGGGGGCTCAAACACAACCCATGCCCTGCTCAGTCCGGACCCTGAAACCCTGCCAATAGGGGAGGTGTTTCGCCCAGCCACAGGCGAGTCCCTCGGAACCAAGTGGCTCCAAGGCCAACCGACGGTGGCTCCCTATGCTCCCTTAACGGCAGGTCCCAACTCCCCTCTGAGCCAGAGATATGGCCCCGCCATTATCACCAGGAGTTGGTAGCTGAAAATGGGCTGTTTCAGTCCAAACCGAAATTAGCTCAAAAATCTCCAAAATTGACCTCTCGTTCGGACCTGCCAGAGGTAGGCACGAGGCAACTGACCCTTTCCCTTTCGAGTACCAACTCCCTGGAGCCCTCACCCAACCTGGTTCCCTCTGAGGTCCCGGCATCAGGGCAACACGGATTCGTCAAGTGGGGTCATGATGCCAAAATCACCAAAATTGGCGTCATTCCCACGCGTGGCTCGCCCGGCCAGGGCGAGGCCAATGGTACACAGGTTAGGAGGCCGAACCTAGGACTTTTATCTGAGTGTACAACTTGAAATTAGGTCCTGGCTCTCTGTGGGCAAGGAGGAATGGGGCCGCCAATTGACCACACGGAGGGGTGAAATTGGGGTCCCAAAATGGGGTCATTTTGGCTGCTCGAAATGAGCCAAAATTCGGGGTGCTCCCAATAGTATATCTCCACGCCGGCTTGGAGGTCGGATCCGCCATTCCCTACGCCATCCACGGGGAGTCCGACTAAGACTCCCATGCACTTGGCTCTCAAAGATCCCCATGCCACTTGGCGTGGTGACGATCCCAATTGGGTCCACAAATGCCAAAATGGCAAAATTGCCCACACTCATTTTGGGCTAGCACCTTAACGAAGGTTGCTCCGCTTCGCCCACGTGGTGTGTGAACCATGGGGACCAATATCCATATCACCCATGTCATATGTGGTCCTTTGGTCCATGCGTCCGGCGTGCACGAGGGTTAGAACATGGGGCACGGCGGGCAGCAAAAGTGGAAAATTGCTCAAAATGGCCAAAAATGCGCACACTTATGGTTGGGGCAAATGAGGCACATGCCCGACTTAGACCGGAGTATGCCATGGGATTGGTATCAAGTCATATGTGTCCAACATATCTTTTGGGCGTCGCCCAACTCTCCCGGTATTGGGAATGGCAGGGTCGCCAAGTGAGCCCATGATTTGGGATAGTCCCAAATCGCCAACATGGCGGCCTTGGTATGCCAAGCTCAAGAGGAGTTATTCGCCGGGTCCAAGATATGTTGGGCACCGAAGTATGTACCCTCATATCATACTTCGGTCATGATGTCAATTGAGCGCAATGTTGAAATACACGGTCGCCACTTGACATCATGACGGGCCAAAAACGGCAAAATTGGCACAAAGACACACAAAAGTGCCTTGAAAGGTGCACAATTATATTAGAATATCTTCGGCTTGGATCGTGCAATCAACTAATCCTTCTAAACACAATGACTTGACACCAATGACCTTCGATTCCACATATGTGCTCCACTTGGGGCGCTTTGAAAGGCTACGAGCGCTGCTTCCCAAGTGGGCACATGAAAATATGGAAAATTGCAAAACACACACCTTGCTCCCTACGCATCGCTTCGGGATCGCCACACAAGCTTCCCTTCACGAAGGTTAGGCTTGCAATTGATCGTAGGGAGTATGGAGAAGGGCCTTGCACAATATGAGGTCCATTGGCGGGTTTGGCTTGGAGCAATGGACCCGCCCAATGGGCACGCAACACAACACAAGGCACATACTCCATATTGTCCAAAAAGGTAGCTCCCCCCACGATATGTCATGCCCCTCCAAGGGCATAACTTTGTGTCAATCGCTCGGAGGAACTCAAGGAGAGTTCCTATGCAACACCGACACTTGCGCGCTACACTCGAAAGTTATCTTAACGCACGCAATATCATGGCCAAAGAGTTATAACGCAAACTCTACCCTCTTGACCATGATCCATTACACTAGCGCGCACGTGTGGAGATGCAAGGCATATAATGCTTCCTAAATTACGTCGGGAGTATTGTGAAAAAAACTGGCGGTTATGGTAAAGTCGCGATCCAACCGCCAGCAGTCAAAACAGTGAATATCAGAACGGAAGCGTAAAAATTGACGGAAACAATATGAAGATAAAACCCTGTTGATTCCTGATATTCTGATATATAAATCTCCGCTGGCGGTGCATCGGTTGCCGATGCGGGACTTTACGGCACGGAACACGCTCCCGCCGGGCTCGCACCGGGCGTCAACGGGCGCCTTCCGTACATGGGGTTAGTGGACCGGAGACCGGTCTTCCCTTCCGTACTTGGGGTTAGTGGACCGGAGACCGGTTGTATGCCGTAACCTGGCCATGGGGTTCTGGGTACCGCTTCACCCCCCTCCTTAGAGCAAACCCTGGGGGGGGCTCGATAACACCCACCCATGGCAGCGGGTACCCAGGACCATCCCCTGAAGGGGGGGGGTGTCACACTCCACTTCAGGCTGATTCTCAGGTTAGGCTGCCCAAATCCCACAGTAAAACAGGTATGTGTAATAAGTCAGGGCATTTGGGCCTCCCAGAAGCTTTCTGGAGGATCTATACTACACTTCTCCAAGCTTCAAGATCCTAGAACACTAGGATATTTGCTCATATTTGGCTTATATTCCAAGCCTATAGCTTACTGCTAGACTCTACTGCTCTTAGGTACACTACAGAGAGCGGAGATCTAGGATACATTAGTAGCCATACATGAATAATCACATCCCATATGCTTATAATGTGATTTAATCATGTTTTATAGCATTTTAGAAGGTTCTAATGTATTAGAAGCTATTTCGAAGCCGTTTCGAAGCTTCAGATGGCCTGTCGCGACTGTCGCCGTCTTTTGCCGCCGAAAGCAATTTACGTAATGTTGACAAGGCCTGTGATAAGATAGACTACTCAGAAAGTTGATAAAATATAGGTTTTATTGCCTTTTTAATGAGAATTTATTGTTATATCAATTTTCTTGTTATTTAGGCATGTGAACCCGTATTACTGGACCAGCCAGTTGGTCCAGCTCAATGTTCGTTCACGACTTCGTCTTCTTGCTGTTGCCTGTGTCCTGTACTTGCCAACAAGATCAATTGTAATGGAGAACATTGGAAACAATTTGATTTTTAAGTGCAAGACAAGGAAAATGGGTTTTCTATATGCACCCAAGCACAAGCATATGACAGTCCAGTAATCTGAAGTTCCAGCAGGTCGACGACGACGAGGACGACGAGCAGCAGCTGGGCCAGCGTACGCTGTTCAAGTAAAGTGAGTTCCTTGCTTGAATTTATCAAAAAGTTCAAGAAACTTTCAAGTCTTGAAGGTATACTTCCTCCTATGGCCAAAGAACCTTCAAATAAATTCGAAGACTCCAAGAGCGTAGCGTGAAGCGACCTGTACGCAAGTACGACGACGCCAGAGGCTTCAGAAGAGTTCGAAAAGCCGTCCAGTGGGTTTATTTCATTGAGTTTGGTGAAGATTGTGAAGGATTTTAAGTTAACAAGAAGTTTCAAATATGTGGTGAACTTCTACAACACAAGGCGACTTCCCAGCGCTTCAGCGACGACGACGACGACTTCTACGACGACGACGTGCTGCAGAAGAGCTGCGAGCGAGCTTCCAGAGGCTCTCTTGAGGCTCTTTGAGGCCTAGAGCCATTCATTGTGGGCTTTTGTTTGCTACATGTTGCATACTTCTTGTGGTGCATTTTCAAGGCTCATCTTCTCCTTGCTTACGGTCCTTCAAGAGACCCTATGTCAAGGGAAGGGACTAAAGGGACGGTCCGTGACTATAAATCCCCACCCCAGTCACTGTTGACCCTCTTGGGAGTCCAAAAGCTTTGAATTCTTTCACATTTCTTTCAACTCATTGATGTACCAAAAGGCCAAAAATGTCGAAAATGGCCTAACTCATTTCACGCGTATCTTCGCGCCAATGCGTCGAATCGCGTCAACTAAAGCAGTATCCTAAACTAGAGAGCGTCAGCTTTAGAATGCGACTCTCACTTTGTTTCAACTCCTCAAGGGCTTTTTTCTGTGATTTTTTCAGAATGACCCATGAATCACTTTTTGCCCAACCCTCTAAAACACCCCAAAATGACATTTGGTGTTTTACGCATATCTTTGCGCCACTGCGCTGAAAAAATCTGAACCAAGTTTTTTTCAAAAGTAGACAGTAGTACGCTTCTATCCCTCACTTCACTTTCCTGGAATCAATTTTTTTGCTATTTTTCCCCAACAAAGTCACCCATAAACCACACCCCAAAAACCCCTCAAAAGTGCCTTTTGTGCTTCCTTCATATCTCCCTGAGAAAAAAGGTTTGAGGTTTAACATCATTTTTCTGAACAACACTGAAGTATGTGCTTTCTAACCCTGAGTCGTTTTTATTTTCAGAAAATAAGAATGGCTATGGTAAAATTGCAACAAGTTGCCACACAAACCACTTGGTGAAAAATCATGCAAAATGGTTTTGGAGGTTTAATCATTTCTCTGAGACTATGGGGCGTTCGAACCTGAACCAAGGTGTTTTGTCAACACTCGAGTACGAAGTTTACGACAAATGTTTACTTTGAATTTCTGTGGTCAAGAATGGATTTTTTCCATGGTGGTCAACTTAGTGCATGAAAGCATGTTTTCAATGTTTGTGTTCATGTTGCTACAAGAAAAATACCTTTCTCAGAGCCTGTGGTGAGTTGGACAGTCATCAAAGGTGTTTCGGAAAGGTGATGGTGTCTAGTTTGCAGATATTTGATCATTGGATTTTATTGAAAATGGGATGACAGTGAAAAAGTTCGGTTTCCTTATGCTTTTTTGATGGTTTTTCAGTATGTGTGGCATGTGAGATTCATGTGTCTCCCCCCAACTTCTATTTCTCTGAGCCTATGATGAGTTGGGGCAACATCAAATATGTTTCGAAAACCTGAGGACATGCCCTACACAGTGCAGATATTCTTTCTTTGACATCTCAGCAACATAGTACAGAAAAAAGGTGCAGAGGTTGGGCATTTCCAAGGAAAAACATGGTTTTCGGTCATTGTTTTGCAAAACCATTCGCGATTTCTGTGGTCTTCTAACCTTGAATCATTGTATGCTATTGCAGTTTGTGATTGTGTGCATCAGTTTTGATTCATTCTATTGATTTTATGGTATTACCCTAATGCTAACGGTTGCGCAAGCAACTTAATGTCTCTGGTCCTCCCCCTGTAGGACAGGGTGGTGAGGAGAAGTGCCGCAAGGCGCTGGTACTGTAATAGAGGTAACCATTCCAGTAGGTGCAGGCCGGAATGTTAGCGTGCCATGCCATTTCACTGATTTTCATCTCTTTACTCAACTACGTGACACAGTTCAATGTAGTTCTGAGCACGGTCCGTGCCGTCTCATGGGTTGCCGAGACTCTGCATAGACTGCATGACTTCTGGTCACGGTCCGCCACTCATACGTGTGCTGAGACCCTTTCCGGAAGCCTGAATTTGTCAAGCTGTTTCCTTTGAGCACAATTGCATTTGAGCTAGGAAGTGATTTGTCCTCATTTCACTCTACCATGCATCTCATCCTTCACTGCATGGCCGTCAAGGCAAGCGTTTGACTGGTGACGTATTCTACTCTCCATTCGGATTGCATTTCATTCATTCGTTCAGAAAGGTCACTCATTCATTGCATTTCACTTTGCAAATCTTACATTTCATACTTATTGCATTACTTCCTTATTGCAAGGGCTTGCCCTTAACGCTCAACATGCAATATGGTCCGTAATTGATCTGCCCTTCGTAGTTCTATGAGCACCTTTTGCTCAACAGACCCCGAGTTTTGGATCGCAGCGACGAACAATTCATTCGTATCCACTCAACTTTTGTTGATTAACTGCAAGTTGTGAGGAATGAATCTCTTTTCCAACCCTCGCGATCATTGACCTAGGTCATTTGGTCTAAAGAGCTAGTTTATCCTCAAATTTGCTACCGAACCACTACGGGTACGTTCCGCTTCGTTAACTTTCGCTAGATCGCCTGGTACAGCCTCAATTACTGGGTTTGACAGTGCTCAATTGAGTGTCCGCAGTCTACAACATTACATTCTCTATCCCCCCGACCAGACCATCAGCATGACAAACTTACTTGGATTTTTCACACATTCCCTTCCTCATCACACCACACATACAACCCACACACAAACACATACCATGAACCGTTTGATTATTCCATTTGTTCTCTTTGGATATCACACTCTGAGGAATTGCTGTAGTACCACATCCATCAAATTTTTGCCTATGAGCCAATTTCTAAGTCATTTCCTTCGTGTAGATAGTCAGTGTCCGCTTACAAGAGCCGGCATTGGTCTCACCCCGCCACGTCTTTGTTGTGTAACACAAGTGAACAGGTTTAAGCTTGGTCACTTAGCCTGTGACTTGGCTAATGCATTCCGCGATGTGTTAGTGAAGAGCCCTACGCCGGTAGCCACCGAGACCAGCGGTGCACTACGGTAGGCTCATTGAAAAGGATTATCGAAAGGTATCGAAAGCCTACAGTAATGGGCTTCTACCCTCGCGCGGGTAGATAAGTACTTTCCCTGCAGTGGGATAGACCCCTTCTCTTGCGGTAGAGATAGATGACGGAGTCAAGCTCCAAGAGGATAGCCTGAATCCTGCAATTCAGTTGAGCGGAATTCACTCTTCATGTAGGAAGACAGGCCCCCGCACGGATGGCTTTGTACAACCATCTGCTGGGCAAGGGGCTCGCCATAATTGGTCTTCCGGTAAGGTACAGAACACACTTTAACTACAATAGCATTTTTCAGAGATTTACTACTTCCACTTGTTTGAGACAACCTGACAATGATACATTTCGCGTATGAGGCAGTGGCGACCCTCTAGTCGTGTAGGATATCCGTTGGCTCGCACTCGAGCTGAACGGCATTCCATGAAAGATCCGACCTTTCAACTTTTTTTCACTTATCACTTACCTACTTCGTTTCCAACCAACCCTAGGGGACCAACCCACCCCTACCTGTGAACCCAACCCCTACATGCACACGTACAATTCATTGGTTTTGTCATCTTTAGCACTTGCCACAACCCATACATCTTGTTTCTCTGAATTTACATGATGAACACACCTCTACATTTTCACTTCTTCGTGCAAATTATTTGTTTTGGTAATTCAAGTCATTTGGGACATGTCTACACAAATCAGTATTCCCGCTAGCTTCATATCTCATTAGATTCCTGTTGGCTATGTCCTTTTGAGGAACATGGTTCATATGCTCTGCGGCCCAGAGCATTTTTCCGTGATGGGATATTGATTCTTTTGTACATGATTGCTAAGCTTGTTAGGTAACTGACGTTTCAGCTTTGTTTTTAGAGATAGCTAGAAAGTATGAGTAAAAGGTTGGTAATGACGGACTATATCTTTCAACGTTTTTTTGGTTGAAGTATTAGTATAAATCTCCATACCCCCAGACGGATCTATCCCCACGGCCGGGATAAGAAAGAGCAGATCCGGGTCAGATGATGTCTACTCATCGTGACTGCCACCCCCCCCACACACTATGAGTTATCCCTACCCGCTAAACTAATCAACAGTTGGTCATTACCGATGCTGCCTCGCTTTCTCTGTCCATGTAATGCAGGCCACGAAACCCATTGCATCAAATAGGTACCAATGCATCCATTGCATTAGGTAGCCACATGTAACGCGTCCGTTGAGTAAGGTGGTATATCCTCTCTTTGGATGACGAAGACAAGCCTGTCAATAGACAGCTTGGGCAGAGCTTGAATTTCCAGTTTAACCCCACATGTTGCATTTCATTCTCAATTGTGATTGATTTTCCGTATAGCTCATTGTAATTTATACGTCTACATCCAGGTGTATTACCCTTACCCTCATTGTTTGCCTGAAGATTTAGGTTATCATTGTTCATACTTTGTATGTTAGCTTTTTGCTCAGTGTTTCTCATGTTTCATTTTGAGCCCTACCATACCCAAAGACTTAGGAACTTTACCCTCTTAGGTAGAGATACATCTTTACCTCTAGGAAGGGGGTAGTAAGACACTACATTAGACACTCAGAACATTCAATATGAGCGTGCCTTATGCCCATATCCCTCCTTATCTTAGATTATCAGCTTGTCATGAACATTCTTAGCGAATGTACATGAAGCTTAGGAAGGGGGTGTAATAAGTCTGGGCATTTGGGCCTCCCAGAAGCTTTCTGGAGGATCTATACTAGACTTCTCCAAGCTTCAAGATCCTAGAACACTAGGATATTTGCTCATATTTGGCTTATATTCCAAGCCTATAGCTTACTGCTAGACTCTACTGCTCTTAGGTACACTACAGAGAGCGGAGATCTAGGATACATTAGTAGCCATACATGAATAATCACATCCCATATGCTTATAATGTGATTTAATCATGTTTTATAGCATTTTAGAAGGTTCTAATGTATTAGAAGCTATTTTGAAGCCGTTTCGAAGCTTCAGATGGCCTGTCGCAACTGTCGCCGTCTTTTGCCGCCGAAAGCAATTTACGTAATGTTGACAAGGCCTATGATAAGATAGACTACTCAGAAAGTTGATAAAATATAGGTTTTATTGCCTTTTTAATGAGAATTTATTGTTATATCAATTTTCTTGTTATTTAGGCATGTGAACCCGTATTACTGGACCAGCCAGCTGGTCCAGCTCAATGTTCGTTCACGACTTCGTCTTCTTGCTGATGCCTGTGTCCTGTACTTGCCAACAAGATCAATTGTAATGGAGAACATTGGAAACAATTTGATTTTTAAGTGCAAGACAAGGAAAATGGGTTTTCTATATGCACCCAAGCACAAGCATATGACAGTATGATGCTGTAACTGTTAGTAACTGCAAGTATAGTATCAAGTATCAAGTCCCGGGTCCTGGCGGCGATTGTTCGGCATCCAAAGGACCCGTTAACCCATACCAGGCGCACCGGGTGCCGGCTGCTACGGTGACCACCACAGTGGCAGTGGCATACACGGCCAACATAGTCGACACACGACGACCGAGGTGGTCCCACAGGTGGAGAGCGACCACAAAGATCCATCAGGCTACCCCAAGCTTCCCAAGGCCCGCCGACTGGGGAGAGTCCCCAAGGGTCCTTCCTCGGGCGCACCATGTCCATGTCCATACGACGCGAGTCCAGAGTGTCACAGCCGAACGAGCTCCTCCTTAAGGGATCGGGCATCAAGGCCGTCTTTTCCCTCGCCCTATTACCACGAAGGCCATACATGAGGGAGTCCTCATGCAGTGTGGGCGGAGGCGTCGACTCCTCAAACCACCAGTTTCCCAGGCAGACTGACCGAGGTCAGGAGCACCGGAGGCCGCCACCCGACTGCAAGTGCGTCTGCGAATCGGTAGGCTCACACTGGGACTGACAGTGGCGGACCGCTGGGAGTGTAGTCAGGCAACTGGGCTTCCCGCCTGGGGCCATCAGGATCTCCACATCACAGCGAATAGGGCAACACGGTATCACAGGCACTCAAACAGAAGAATATGTAATGCGGTACTGGTCCAGGCTGGACCCTGTGTATGAACATGTAAACGGCGACTCAGGGCGCCTCTGTATTGCGATTCGCATCCCCTGGGGGGGAGAAAACAGTCCATCTGTCGGTGATGGGCTGACAATCGTAACATACAAATGCACATATCCTGGGGAAGAGAGAAAGCAAGCAATAATCAGGTAAAGAGGCGTGTAAACACACTCTGGACAGAGTGCCAAACCACGCCACGGTCAGGATAAGGCAAATGCAGGAGGGTGGACAGGATAACGCCTGAGTTCAGGCATATATAGTCTCGAGACACACGTCGACTGGTCTGGATTCCGCAGGTGCCATGGAACCAGACCACACACCGAAAAATCGCAATGCCGATGACAGCGGCATCCGTTGCGCAACGTCGTATGGGCTTCAAGGCCCCAAGAGCTCAGAAATATGAAGGTCGTGCCGGAACGGCTACAACGTAGCCGCTGTGGCGGTCCACACAGAGAACGACACAGTCAAAGGTCTCCTTGCCAATGTGCACTTCGGGCATGGAGAAGACGTCCATGGCCACGCTCTCAATGGGTTGGTCAGGAACCGGGGTCCATTGGGCTTCGCCCTTGACGTTCCGGTTATCGGGATTGCAGGCCTGACAGACCGAGCAACCCTTCCTGACCTTCTTGATGGCGGTGTAGAGAACGATATGGTCGGTCTCGAACCGACGCTGCATGTCAAGGGCTTGCTTCTTGACCCCTGGGTGCAGCATGTGGTGGTGCCAAGCTTCACAAAGCTCGAGCACCCGGGACTCCGGTACTAGCAGCTTACCATTCCGGTAGAGCTTGCCATCTTCCTCAGTCAGCCCCTTTGGCCACTTCTGCCCGTCGTCAGGGTCGGTCACAGCCCTATACTCGGCCGCAAAGGCCTCAGACTTGGCGTAATCGTCGGTCCAGTCGTCCTGGAGGCAAGACTCCGGGAAGAGGTGCTTGTTGGACTCAGCTCCGTCAGGGGCGAGTACACTGACCGCTCTGCTCACCCTCAACGCGAGGGGGGCATCTGCAGCCATGACGACGAAGCATTTAGCACCCTCCTCCTCCATCAGGCGCTCCATTTCGATGATCCTCTTGGCTTCAGCGGTCTCGGCCTCATCGCCATGGGCAGAGATATCTGTCATGCCCTTGCTGGCGGGATAGGCCCACCTACTGAGACAGTCCGCCACGGTGTTATCCTTTCCAGGAATATACACAACCGTGAGGTCGAACTTGGCCAAGGTCTCATGCCATCTTGCCCGTCGGGAGGCGGGACCTGAGGGGGTATCCACGTGCTCCTTGTGCCACGACTGCGGACTCTGATGGTCGGTGCAGACGGTGACAGGATGGAGGGCTATGTACCCAGCCCATTTCCTGAGAGCCATGACGATGGCATATGCCTCCTTTTCACGGGGCATCCACGTCCGTCTCTGGCCTTCCGCCAGGACTCGGCTCCAGAAGGCCACGGGCACGTGCCTCCGGTCGTCAAGCACTTGCTCCAACACAGCGCCAATGGCGTAGTCGGAAGCGTCGGTGCGCAGGAGGAACCCTCGGTCGGGATCCTCGAGGTGCAGACCCACTGCGGATAGCAGCGCCTGCTTCATCCCCTCAAAGGCACGGTCGGACTCAGCTGTCCAGACCAGAGCCTTCTTGGACCCCTTATTGGTCTCCTCTCGGTTGCCCTTGAGCATGGTCGTCATGGGGGCTGCATACTCGGCATACATTTTGATATACCCCGAGTAGTAGTTGCAGAACCCGGGATACGCCCGTAGCTCAGAGACCGTCTTGGGCTTTTCCCAGTGCTCAATCGCAGCCACCTTGCCAGGTATGGGCTTTCGCTGCCCGTTCCCGACTACGTGGCCAGCGAAGACCACCTCGCTTACCGCAATGGTGGCCTTGTCACTGCTGCCCGTGAGTTTGTGCCGAACCAGAAGGTCCAGCACTCGAGTGACGTCCCTCTCGTGTGCCTCCAGGAGCTCCTCGTAGCTCATACTGGGGTCCCCGGACGCGATGATCACGTCGTCCACGAAGGGGTCCGCACAGTCGCGCACCGGCTCAAGCAAGTTCTCCAGCATCCGCTGAAAAGCCGCATTGCCGTTGGTAACGCCCATGGGCATCACCTTCCACTGGAGAGGTCCAAGTGGGGTGCTCATGGCTGTGCAGGCACGGGACTCCTCGGCGAGAGGCATCTGATGATAACCATGTTTCAGGTCAATCACCGTGAAGATCCTCCGCCGGTGTTGTTTTTGCAGCATGTCCTCAATGAGGGGCAGCGTATAGCTGTCGTGCTGCGTTTGGGCGTTCAGGCCGCGGTAGTCGACCAGGAGCCGCCACTCACCCGCAACCTTCTTGGGGACGACGAAGCAGGGAGAGGCCCACTCGGAGTGGCACGGCTCAAGCCAGCCTCTCTGGATGAAGTCACGGAGGATCTTCTCCATGGCCTCTTTCCTCTCGCCCCTCAGGGCAAACTCCCGGTGCCGATACACACGGGGGTCCTGCTTCAGTCGTATCTTGGCCTCGCCATACGGTCCACGCACCGGTGGAGGAAACACAGGCCTTCTGCTGAAGAAGGTATCCCCATACTTCTGCTTCAGCCTGGCCCTCAATGCCTGAATCTCGGGGCAATTGTCGGACTCCGCTTTGGCTTTTCCGGGCACTTGAACCACGGAGCTTACTTGAGGGGTAGTCACTCCGCTCGTCTTCGGCTCAGGCGGTCTTCCCAGGTGGCCCAAAGCGCCATCTCTGGTCTTGCCTCGGAATAGATCGCCGTAGGTGGGTGGGTTACCCCCGATTGGCTCGTCCTGGCTGGACAAGTGGTCCAGAACCCTCCTTACGAAGGTATCTCCATCGTAGGAACCAGAGACGATCGAGTCCACTTCCCACCAGGCTTTGTCCTCGCCTTTGCCCTCACGCTGGTTTCCCCAGTTGTGAAAGGGCTGATCCATATACCCCTGAACCAGATCCAGCTCCTCTTCTGTGAGGGGGTCTTCCGATTCCGATTCTTCGATGTCAACAGGGGGAACCGCAAAGCATTGCCACCAGGGCTGGGCTATGATGCGGTTGACACACACGAAGTCCGTGGCGTCGGCCTGATCAAGGCCCCCATCCACATAGTGGAATTCTGTTGGCCTTCTCTGGGGTGGCATTGGCTGTCCCTTAGCGTCCTGATAGACACTCTCTCCAGCCGGTAAGACGACCTTGTTTAAGGTCATGTTGGTCCATGAGGCTACCCAATGTCGGGTACTTTCCTCCTCGGTGCATCCCATAGGAACAACCAGCCTTGCCTTGGAGCGGTCCTTGCAAATCTTCGCTATCGCTCTTGGAATGTCCCATCGAGGGCAATGGATCCACATCAAGCCCTGATGCGGACCCCAGTGCTTCTCCCACGCGGAGTCCTGGGCGCTCCAGTACTTCTCACACACCCGAAGATGGGCGGAGGTTCCTGAAGAGAACGCATCCAGGGCCAGATCCGAAGCTCCCAGGTCCGCAACCAATCGGCTCGCAACTTCCGGCCTTACGCCGTACTCCTGGTTTGCTGGCCCAGTTGGCTCAGTGCCCAGTGCGGCTACTTTGAGCTGATCGCGTTCGGGGTGGATCCATTGGCATTCCACATGGTGCTCAGGTGACGAAAGCCACGAGAGCTGGTCGTCCTGGTACAGGGTCATGGAGGCCTGGGCCGGGAGGACGCCGGAGTCCGTGTCCATCATGAAGTCGTACCCAACGATCATGTCCCAGTCCATCTGGGCCTCGTAGAAGCGACCGTGCAGGAGGATTTCCTTGCCGAGGTCTGGGCGGCTCAGCTCACGATGGTTCACGAACTGCAGCCCAATGGCCGCTTCCTTCGTGCCTCCCACCATGTACTGGCCGTTCGCCACCTTCAGCCTGACAGGTTTCCGACTGTCGGTCAGACACTCTGGCGGAAGTAGGCCAGCCTTGACCAAGCTGACCTGAGCGCCCGTGTCGACCAACACGTCGAAAGCCTTTTCCACTTCCCCGCATAAGGCACGGACCTTAAGATGCAACTGCCGCTCGCGACGGACATGGCGCACGGCGTGCAAACTCAGGATCTCCGGCCGTTCCAGAAGCTGAACAAGCGACTGGTGCAGGTCGTGGACAATGGGCTCCGGCTGCCCATCTGCAGCGTCCAGCTGCGGTCCGGGTGATCCTCCGATACTCTCGGATAGATCCTGTAGTACATCAAACACATTCTTGGTCGCGAAGGACGGACGGGTGCAAGGGTTCGTGCCTTCACTTGCCCTCACCCCGCCTCCGCGACTGGGTGCCGGACCGGGCCTTCCGCCCTCGGCAGTCCCTCTGCGCTTATCGACTCCCGACTGGGATGGTTCGGCGCTTCCCACGTCACCATCCTGCGACCGCCCTAGCTGGGGCCCTTGGCTGCAGGGGCTCCACTAGGGGGCGTTGGTTGTGGAAGTAGGGGTGTTCTCCTTCGCATCAACCTCGTTGACGCCCTTCTTCCTCCTCTCGCTACGAGTAGGCTTCTTGTCCTTGTCCTTGTTCTGGTCGTTCTGGTTGTTCTCATTGTTCTTGTTGTCCGATCTGGGGACCCAGTTTCTCTTGATTTCCTGGATCTCCTTGGCCAACTCGGTCCCCTGCGACACCAGCTTGGAGAGCTCATCCTTGTCCGACTCCACTTTGGCCACCCGGATACCCGCAGGTGCACACTTCTTCGACCCGTGCGCCTTCTTGTAGGCCTCCGTGTCTGCCTGGTGGATGGGGCATGTTCGGTGGTCATGGTTGAAGCCTTTCTTCCTCCCATAACACACGAAACAACCCTGAGGGTGAGCTCGGATGAACTCCCCAAAGGACAGCGGAGGGTCGCCAATGCGGCGAGGGTCCCTCTTCTCCTGCTTCCTCCAACCCTGCTGCAGGGGCTTCCAGGTTCCCGGTTTGCTCCCCGCGCTCAGGTCTTTGGCCACGAAGGCACAAACGGCCACTTCGGCGGGCTCATCGTCGTCGTCATCGTCGACGAGAGTCTCATCGCCGCCGGCTCCCGCTGGGTCCATGGCAGCTTCCCCGCCAGGTCCCTCGCCAACGTAGTTGACGTCGCGGTCGCCGGGCCTCAACCCGCGGGTGTTGTGGAGGTTTCGGTACTCCTTGAGTACTTCCTCGCCAACCCACTCCAGGATCTCGTCGCAGCTCATCCGCGCCGGGATGGCCTGCAGACGGATGGTCTGACCGCTCAACTCACACTCGTCAAGGCGCCACATCGCGGTCTTCTCGCGATCGCCCAAGACGGTGATGAGGAGAGCGTTCCGCAGGGAGTGCCGTTTGACATCCCGGGCCACGTTCTTCCTGGTCCAAGCCACCACGTTCGTATGATACTCTTTGGGGAGCATCATCTTAACCGTGTGGTTGGACTTTGCCCGCTTGGATTCCTCCTTGGTGACCCTCTTGATCCATGCTTCCGGCAGCATGGAGAGCAGGCGAGCCTGCTCGTCACCCTCGTTCCAATCCTCCACGTTGCGGCGAAAGAGGGTGTATTTCCCTCGGAAGTCTCGCCAATCTCGTAGGCGGATCTCCCGTCCATCATGCTCAAGCTTGATGGACTTCCAGCGCTTGGCCGCCACCTGCGGAGCGTCCACCTGCTCCTGCTCGTTGAGCCACTTCTTGGCTTCCTTGAGGGTCTTGATTCTCCTCTCCTTGGTCGCCACGAAGTATAGCTCTCCGAGCACTTCCGGCAGGCGGTACCTGAACCGTCTGAAGAAGAAGCATCCGCGGGAGGCAGGTCTTCAGTGACGGTCAGCCCCCAATCGTCCAGCTTCTCCAAGAAGCGGTCGAGGTTGAGGGGGTTGCCATCGTACATGGGGGGCTTGATGTCCTTCAAGTCTTCCCACACGGCGGCATCCGCGGCCTTAGAGACCATGAACGCCGGCCGCGAGGTCGACCGAGGTTCCCATCAGCCTCGCCCACGGACTCCCACGGACGCCACGTCCATCTCCTCCATGGAATCCCTGTGGCTACGCCACGGTTCCTCCATGTACGCTGAACCTAGATGTTCACGCCGTACTCCTTCCATGTACGCATCCTCATCACGGCGCCGGCGGCTGCGTTCAGCGGCCTCCCGTCGTACACCACGCGGCGGGCTGATGTCGAACTCCTCCAGGTCCAGATCCAGGTCCTCACCTTCACCGACATCCCATTCCACGTCTCCTCTGGGGACCTCATCCCTGAGTCCACCATAACGCCCACCAGCCACTGGGATTGGCTCAGGGGCTGGTGCGGGGCGCCGGGGGCGTACCGGTGTCCGCGGTGGAGCACGGCGGTTGCGGTACTCCGCGCTGAGCCACTCATCACGCCAATCCTCACTGCCACTGCCGGGCGGCACGCGCTCGTTGCGGCGGCCCGTGCTGTGGTGAGAGGGGGCGGTGAGAGAGGGGGCACTGGCGCCGGGGCAACTCCTGGGAGCTCCGCCGGGGGCGTCAGGTCTGCCTGGACCTGGTCCGGGTCCCCAGCAGTCGTCCGACGAGCCAGACTCCAGGGGTGGGTGGTCGCTGCCGACGCTCCCACGGGCCTCCAGCGCGTCCAGCCTCTGCTGCAGGCCGCTGATGACCGTGTTCAGCTGCCTGGTCTCGGCCCTGGCAATGTCCAGCTCTCTCTGCGCGCGCGCGGCGACCTCGGAGATGCGAGTCATCTCGCCCTTGCCCGTGTCTACCTTGCGCTCCAGGAACTGGACCCTCCTGCGGAGGTAGACAATCCACCGCCAGGTGGTATCCGGGTCGCCGTTCCCTGGTGGGTCGTCGGGGTACCCAGGGGGTCCTCCAGGAGGGCCTCCGCCGGGTCCGCCCGGTCCAGGGGGCCCTCCCCTGCCCGGTGGTCCGCCTCCAGGGGGTCCACTTGGTGGGCGTCCTCCAGGGGGTCCTGATGGTCCTCCGCCAGGGGGTCCCGGTGGGTCTCCGCCGGGTCGCCTGGGTGGGTCCGAGGATGGGCGCTTCCTCGTGATGCCGAAGTCCATGTCGTCATCCTCGTCCATGTCGCCCCACCTGGGCGTCTCGGTCTCGGAAGACTCCGAGCTCCGGTAGGGAGGAGGGAGATCCTCATACTCACATTCCGGCACCATGGGGACGTCTCCGCCTCCTCCGCCCGTCCAAGCCACCACTTGGCGATGTCGGCGGCCTCGTTCATCCCCTGTCGCTGGACCGTCGCTGGCGGTGAAGAAGGGGTCACTGTCGTGGGGGTGTCCGCCCGCTGGCCTCCGTGGCCTCTCGGGGGTCTTCCCCTTACCCTTCCTCCGTCGGTGGGCAGTGGGGCCACTGCTCCCACTGCTGCCCGTGTCGGCCTCGTCCAGCGTCATCTTGGAGGAGGCGTCCCCTTCGAAAAGCTTTCGAAGGGTCTCCACTCGTGATCCTCCCGGGGGAGTCTCGCGGCGGAGTTTGGCCTCTGCCTCCTCCATTGCGGCGGCCGTGGCTGCAGCAGCTCGCGCTTCGGCTTCCTCCCGGGTACGAGCCGCTTCGGCTTCCCGGGCCCGCTGCAGCCGAGCCTTCTCCGCTTCCAACGTCGCCAGCTCCGCCTCCGTCTTGGCCTTCTCCCAAGCGACCTTCCGTCGCGCGGCCTCGATGGCGTCCTTCTTGGCGGCGTCCGCCTGGGCCTTAGCCGTCGCTTCGGCGTGGGCCCTTTCCTCCGCCTCCTTCTTTGCCCTCTCTTGGGCAAGCGCCTCTTCCAGCGCCCTCACCTCGGCCTCCTTGCAGGCAATGGCCTCCTGCGTCAGGCGGGCTTCCTCGTCGGCTGCCGCCAACTCACCGTTGACCTGGGCAGTCACTGCCCCATGGGCGGCTACGGCCGTGAGTCCGGCCGCAATGGCCGCCACAGTCTGGGCGTGGATGGCCATGCCATGCGCCCACTCCACAGCTTCCTCCTGGGCGATGCCGACGGCGCCCTCCACGGCAGCGCTGTGCTGCCTGGCCCGTTGCCGGGCAACCCGAAGGTTGCAGGGCACCCCACAGGCGCGCTCACAGGCGCGCGCCACGTCCCTGTCGGGAGCAACGCTGCTGCTGGAGCTGGCCTGGTCGGCCGGCATCCTCCCGCAGTGGGCCGACTCCACGTCGCTGCTGGGGCCTGCTGGGGCCTGCTGGGGCCTCAGGAGCAGCGGACGGGGCTTGGCCTTGGTCTGCTTGGCGACTTGGATGAAGTCGCCGAGGGTGGCATGGCCGGGGTGATGACCACCATTGGCCCGTTGGGGACTGGGGGCTGGGGTTCCGCCCTTGGCGCCTTGGGCGGCTTCGGCGGCCAGGGACTCCTGGTACTCCCGCCACTTCCGGTCCCGCTTCTTGTCCCCAGCGGACCGCTTCTCCTTCCCCGGAGACGCGCTGCTGCTGCCCTGCAGCCTGCGCTCGCTCCCCGGTTCCGGGAAGTTCTTCTCGATCATGTCCCACGTGGAGACATTGATCGAGGCGCCCGACGGGTACTCGTTGGGCATCTCGTCCTCCTCAATCCGGTCGGGACGCAGGCCTTCGCCGGGCCTGTCCGGCCGGGTCCACGTCCTCCAGCGCCTCTGCTGGAAGTGGAAGGCGAACCCTTCCGCCCACAGCCAGTCCTCCACGGCCTGCAGGCGGTCGGGGGCGATGTCTGTGCGGAGCTCGAAGCTCCTGGGCATGCCGCCTTCGCACTGGGGGTGGCTGTGGCGGTAGTGCTGGTCCCATACCAACCCACGCAGTAGGTGCGCTGCATGGGGGTGGGGCCGGGGCCACGTCTTACCCGCTTCTTGCCAGTTTACCATGGCAGCGGGGGCGTGCTTGGTCTTGAGGTCCTTGGTGATCACTCGTTCGGCTCAACGGACTGGTCCTGGTGGTGTTTGTTGAGGCGGATGATGCAGCACTGGACTGGGTGTGCGGCTGGTGCTGGTCAGCCGGTGGTTGTGGAGGTGGTTGACGCGGCCTTGCTGGTCGGCCGATGGGACTCGCTGATGAAGGAGTCCTGGTCTGGCCACTTCCTTCACGGTCGCGGCGCGGTCAGGGCGATGCTCTGGACAGCGCTGCGGGCTCCGTGACGAACTCGGCGCTGTCGCGGGGCGACGCTGCGAGCCGCTGCGCTGCGCTGCGAGCCGCTGCGCTGCGCTGCGAGCTGCGAGCTGCGCCGCGCTGCTCGGGGTTGGTGGCCCCGAGTGGGACGCGAGGGCTGGGTATCCCCGCGGCGGTGAAACGCTTTTGACGCGTTCCCGTGGGGGGCCGGCCACGGGACGCTGCGGTGACACGCACAAGTGAGCAGGCAGGCAAAGCACTACGCTCACAAGGGCATCAATACGCTCGTGTCATGTGACAAAGCGTTTCAGGATCCTTGCCACTCTGCAACAAGGGAACGAAAGTATGTACAGCAACACATCAGGATATGTACACATGGGGTTAAGACTGCACTGGGGTAAGGGCATCACAGGACAATAGACACTTAGTCCTAACTCGTATCCCAATCCCAGGTCCGACCCTCTCAGTGGCTGGTGGGGGCGGGGGCTCAAACACAACCCATGCCCTGCTCAGTCCGGACCCTGAAACCCTGCAGATAGGGGAGGTGTTCCGCCCAGCCACAGGCGAGTTCCTGGAAATCAAGGGGCTCCATGGCTGACCAACAGTGGCTCCCTATGCTCCCTCAACGGCAGGTCCCAACTCCCCTCTGAGCCAGAGATATGGCCCCGCCATTATCACCCAGGAGTTGGTAGCTGAAAATGGGCTGTTTCAGTCCAAACCGAGATTAGCTCAAAAATCTCCAAAATTGACCTCTTGTTCGGAAGCGCCAGAGGTAGGGACGATACAACGGACCCTATGCCCTTCGAGTACAAACTCCCTGAAGCCCTCACCCAACCTGGTTCCCTCTGAGGTCCCGGCATCAGGGCAACACGGATTCATCAAGTGGGGTCATGATGCCAAAATCACCAAAAATAGGCGTCATTCCCACGCGTGGCTCGCCCGGCCAGGGCAAGGCCAATGGCTCAGAGGTTGGGAGGCAGGACCTAGGACTTTTATCTGAGTGTACAACTTGAAATTGGGTCTGGACTCCTCGTGGGCATAGAGGAATGGGGCCGCCAATTGACCACACGGAGGGGTGAAATTGGGGTCCCAAAATGGGGTCATTTTGGCTGCTCGAAATGAGCCAAAAGTCGGGGTGCTCCCAATAGTATATCTCCACGCCGGCTTGGAGATCGGATCTGCCATTCCCTACGCGATTCACGGGGAGTCCGACAGAGACTCCCATGCACTTGGCTCTCAAAGATCTCCATGCCACTTGGCGTGGTGATGATCCCAATTGGGTCCACAAATGCCAAAATGGCAAAATTGCCCACACTCATTTTGGGCTAGCACCTTAACGAAGGTTGCTCCGCTTCGCCCACGTGGTGTGTGAACCATGGGGACCAATATCCATATCACCCATGTCATATGTGGTCCATTGGTCCATGCGTCCGGCGTGCACGAGGGTTAGAACATGGGGCACGGCGGGCAGCAAAAGTGGAAAATTGCTCAAAATGGCCAAAAATGCGCACACTTATGGTTGGGGCAAATGAGGCACATGCCCGACTTAGACCAGATTGTGCCATAGGATTGGTATCAAGTCATATGTGTCCAACATATCTTTTGGGCGTCGCCCAACTCCTCCGGTATTGGGAATGGCAGGGTCGCCAAGTGAGCCCATGATTTGGGATAGTCCCAAATCGCCAACATGGCGGCCACGGTATGCCAAGCTCAAGAGGAGTTATTCGCCGGGTCCAAGATATGTTGGGCACCGAAGTGTGTACCCTCATATCATACTTGGGTCATGATGTCAATTGAGCGCAACGTTGAAATACACGGTCCCCACTTGACATCATGACGGGCCAAAAACGGCAAAATTGGCACAAAGACACACAAAAGTGCCTTGAAAGGTGCACATTTATATTATAATATCTTCGGCTTGGATCGTGCAATCAACTAATCCTTCTAAACACAATGACTTGACACCAATGACCTTCGATTCCACATATGTGCTCCACTTGGGGCGCTTTGAAAGGTTACGAGCGCTGCTTCCCAAGTGGGCACATGAAAATATGGAAAATTGCAAAACACACACCTTGCTCCCAACGCATCGCTTCGGGATCGCCACTGAAGCTTCCCTTCACGAAGGTTAGGCTTGCAATTGGTCGTAGGGAGTATGGAGAAGGGGCTTGCACAATATGAGGTCCATTGGCGGGTTTGGCTTGGAGCAATGGACCCGCCCAATGGGCACGCAACACAACACAAGGCACATACTCCATATTGCCCAAAAAGGTAGCTCCCCCCACGATATGTCATGCCCCTCCAAGGGCATAACTTTGTGTCAATCGCTCATAGGAACTCAAGGAGAGTTCCTATGCAACACCGACACTTGCGCGCTACACTGGAAAGTTATCTTAACGCACGCAATATCATGGCCAAAGAGTTCTAACGCAAACTCTACCCTCTTGACCATGATCCATTACACTAGCGCGCACGTGTGGAGACGCAAGGCATATAATGCTTCCTAAATTACGTCGGGAGTATTGTGAATAAATCCCACGTTTTCTTATTGTCATTCCTCGCATGCGGCACGAGATATGACCCTCACAAGTGGCCTCACGAATCAACTTTGTTTTGCCCATATCTCTAAGACAAATGGAGGGCAAGACAAAAGGAAAGTTGATTCGTGCATAGGGAAGCACGTAGGTCCACTCGAAGGAGGTCAAATCAAGTGCGGGGATGTCGAAGTCGAAAATCTGATTTCGACATCCTGAAAAATTCGGATTAACGTTGCGAGTGTGGAATGTGAAAATTGCGGATGCATCAATGCAGTTGCTGAAGACTTTAGAGCCTTCGTCACGGATAGCGCTAGAATTTCCATTATTAACAGTTAAACTGGCGGTTACGGTAAAGTCGCGATCCAACCGCCAGCAGTCAAAACAGTGAATATCAGAACGGAAGCGTAAAAATTGACGGAAACAATATGAAGATAAAACCCTTTTGATTCCTGATATTCTGATATATAAATCTCCGCTGGCGGTGCATCGGTTGCCGATGCGGGACTTTACGGCACGGAAAACGCTCCCGCCGGGCTCGCACCGGGCATCAACGGGCGCCTTCCGTACATGGGGTTAGTGGACCGGAGACCGGTCTTCCCTTCCGTACTTGGGGTTAGTGGACCGGAGACCGGTTGTATGCCGTAACCTAGCCATGGGGTTCTGGGTACCGCTTCATTAGTTCGTCCCTGGGCGCTTGAACGCTCGTAACCCTTGTTATTCCACTTGGGGGTTCAAAGCGCCTTCGGTCGCCCAGATTTTCTCGGGAAAATCTGGGACGCAATCCGTTATATCAAGGAAAAAATTGCGGATCACTCGAAGACTGTTTGAGTCTTAACTTCACGAGAAATCGTATTACAGAATAATCTAATGCAGTCCACGGAACAGGCGACGACAGGCGGCGCGACTGCGGCGATTTCACGACAATTGGAAATCGCGGTAGAAATCGAGTATTTCACGGATTTCCGACCTAGAGTCGCCTAAGACAATAAAGTTATGGTAATTCTACATTGATTTAATGGTTAGAATCGGGTTCCAGATCTCGCGGGTTAGGGAACAGGGATATCCCGCTGACAGCCGGTGTCAACAGCTTCCACACGGGTGTGACGGCTCACAGGCCTCCGGGCCATGGGCCAAAGGTTCTGGGTACCGCTTCAGTGGCACTGAGGTCACTGCCATGTCACATGGGGTTCTGGGTACCGCTTCACCCCCCTCCTTAGAGCAAACCCTGGGGGGGGCTCGATAACACCGAAGCATGGCAGCGGGTACCCGGGACCATCCCTTGAAGGGGGGGGGTGTTACATCCTCACTTCAGGCTGATTCGCAGGTTAGGCTGCCCAAACCCCACAGGTACGATGCTGTAGCTGTTAGTAACTGCAAGTATAGTATCAAGTATCAAGTCCTGGGTCCTGGCGGCGATTGTTCGGCATCCAAAGGACCCGTTAACCCATACCAGGCGCACCGGGTGCCGGCTGCGACGGTCACTCCCACAGTGGCAGTGGCATACACGGCCAACATAGGCGTCAGACTACGACCGAGGTGGTCCCACAGGTCGAAAGCGACCACAAAGATCCATCAGGCTACCCCAGGCTTCCCAAGGCCGCAGGCTGGGGGAGAGTCTCCACGGGTCCTTCCTCGGGCGCACCATGTCCATATCCACGACGCGAGTCCAGAGTGGTACAGCCGAACGAGCTCCTCCTTAAGGGATCGGGCATCAAGGCCGTCTTTTCCCTCGCCCTATTACCACGAAGGCCATACATGAGGGAGTCCTCATGCAGTGTGGGCGGAGGCGTCGACTCCTCAAACCACCAGTTTCCCAGGCAGACTGACCGAGGTCAGGACACCGGAGGCCGCCACCCGACTGCAAGTGCGTCTGCGAGTCGGTAGGCTCACACTGGGACTGACAGTGGCGGACCGCTGGGAGTGTAGTCAGGCAACTGGGCTTCCCGCCTGGCGCCATCAGGATCTCCACACCACAGCCACTAGGGCACACGGTATCACGGGCACTCAAACAAAAAAACTTGTACTTAGGTACTGGTCCAGGCTGGACTTCATGTAAAAGCATGTAAACGGCGACTCAGGGCGCCTTCGTATGTCGATTCGCATCCCCTCGGGGGGAAAAACAGTCCACATCTCAGTGATGGGCTGATAACTACAGATGCACATATCCTGGGGAGCAGAAAAACAAGCAACAAGCGGGGTAATAGGCGTGTAAACACACTCTGGATAGAGCGCCAAACCACGCCCCGGTTAGGATAAGGCATATGCAGGAGGGTCGGCAAGAAAACGCCTGAGTCCAGGCCATATATAGTCTGCAGACACACGTCGACTGGTCTGGATCCCGCAAGTGCCATGGGACCAGACCACACACCAAAAATCGCAATGCCGATGACAGCGGCATCTGTTGCCCAACGTCGTATGGGCTTCAAGGCCCTAAGAGCACAGAAAATGTGAAGGTCAGTCGCCCAGCCTGGTTTCCCAAGGATTCAGCAGGCGGGGAGTGACGAATAGTGGAAGAGAGGGGCCATCCTCCTCTGGATTCAGCAGGGGGGGGTATATGGCCACTCTGATGGCAGGTCACCGAAAGATGGAAGAGAGCAAGCAAGTGAGGGACGATCCGTCGACCACACAAGCGCTCAAACTGCATCAGGGGAGAGCTCAGGGCGATGATCAGGCGCCCCTGGCTGCAATCGCCCGGGTGAGTGCTGCCAAGTCCGAGACATGAATCTTGGTCTTGTGCTTGCGGATGTAGTCCAAGAAGGGCCTATTAATCCGCGGCACGAACGAGGAGACGGATTCCCAGGTGTCGTGGGACGGCCCATAGCCTCGCCAACGAACCTTGAACTCCAGGCCTCCGGGTGCCGAGGCGTTCAGACGCTGAGCCAGGATCTTCTCGACTGTATAGTCGTCCTGCTCAGCATAGTCGTCGTCTGAATCGGCCTCATGTGCGGCATAGCTCAGGGACACATGTTGGCCACGGAGGTCAGGTTCCCGCACACGGAGTTGACTCTCGTGGCGCTCCCGGAACTGTCCGTGACCCACCGTGATGCAGTAGGTGTCCTCACCAATCCTGCAGACCACCTCTCTGGGTGTGAACCAGGTTTTGGTGCGGTGGGTGCCCATAGGGCGGGGTCTGATCACCCACACCGGGTCTCCCACCCTGAACTTTTGCGCTGTTGAGCTCGGGGCGGACTTCTGACGCTCAGCATGCTCCTTCTTGAGCTGCTGGCGGATGTCCCGCGCCGTTTGCTCTTGCCGCGCAAAGAATTCCTTGGCGTCCATGGCCATACCATCACCAGACAAGGGAAGTCCCCGACCCAGGGAGTCCCTGCCGAACAGAATCTGGTGAGGGGACAAACCACCCGGAGTGGGGGTGTCATGATGGGCTCTCAGAGCAGGCCACATCTCCTCAAACCAGTTCCGACGTGGATTGGTGATGTGAATCTTGCGCAGCTTCTCGAACAGCTGCCGTCCAGCCACTTCAGCCCGGCCGTTAGACCGGCTGAGATAGGCGACGCTCTTGGCATGACGTATTTCCATAAGGGAACACATAGCCTTGAACCAGCCACCAGTAAACTGGGGCCCTCGGTCACTGCAAATGGTGCGGGGGATGTCAAAGACGGTCAGCCAATGACGAATCATCATGACTGCCACTTCCTTGGCAAGCAACCCCTTTTTGCGTGCCGGAACGGCTACTACGTAGCCACTGTGGCGATCCACACAAAGAACCACACAGTCAAAGGTCTCCTTGACAATGTGCACTTCGGGCATGGAGAAGACGTCCATGGCCACGCTCTCCATGGGCTGGTCAGGCACCGGAGTCCATTGGGCTTCCCCCTTGACGTTCCGGTTGTCGGGATTGCAGGCCTGACAGACCGAGCAACCCTTCCTAACCTTCTTAATGGCGGTGTAGAGATTGATCTGGTCGATCTTGAACCGGCGCTGCATGTCAAGGGCTTGCTTCTTGACCCCTGGGTGCATCATGTGGTGGTGCCAAGTCTCGCACAGCTCGAGCACCCGGGACTCCGGTACTAGCAGCTTACCATTCCGGTAGAGCTTGCCATCTTCCTCAGTCAGCCCCTTTGGCCACTTCTGCCCGTCATCAGGGTCGGTCACAGCCCTATACTCGGCCGCAAAGGCCTCAGACTTGGCGTACTCGTCGGTCCAGTCGTCCTGGAGGCAGGATTCCGGGAGGAGGTGCTTGTCGGACTCAGCTCCGTCAGGGGCGAGTACTCTGACCGCTCTGCCCATCCTCTCTCCGAGGGGGGCATCCGCAGCCATGACGACGAAGCATTTGACACCCTCCTCCTCCATCAGGCGCTCCATTTCAATGATCCTCTCGGCTTCAGCGGTCTCAGCCTCATCGCCATGGGCAGAGACGTCTGTCATGCCCTTGCTGGCGGGATGGGCCCACCTACTGAGACAGTCCGCCGCGGTGTTGTCCTTACCAGGAACATACACAACCGTGAGGTCGAACTTGGCCAAGGTCTCATGCCATCTTGCCTGTCGGGAGGCGGGACCTGAGGGGGTGTCCACGTGCTCCTTGTGCCACGACTGCAGACTCTGATGGTCCGTGCAGACGGTGATGGGATGGAGGGCTATGTACCCAGCCCATTTCCTGAGAGCCATGACGATGGCATACGCCTCCTTTTCGCGGGGCATCCACGTCCCTCTCTGGCCTTCTGCCAGGACTCGGCTCCAGAAGGCCACGGGCACGTGCCTCCCATCGTCAAGCACTTGTTCCAACACATCGCCAACGGCGTAGTCGGAAGCGTCGGTGCGCAGGACGAACCCTTGGTCAGGATCCACGAGGTGCAGACCCACTGCGGATAGCAGCGCCTGCTTCATCCCCTCAAAGGCACGGTCGGACTCAGCCGTCCGGACCAGAGCCTTCTTCGACCCCTTTTTGGTCTCCTCTCGGTTGCCCTTGAGCATGGTCGTCATGGGGGCTGCATACTCGGCATACATTTTGATATACCCTGAGTAGTAGTTGCAGAACCCGGAGTACGCCCGTAGCTCAGAGACCGTTTTGGGCTTTTCCCAGTGCTCGATCGCAGCCACCTTGCCAGGTATGGGCTTTCGCTGCCCGTTCCCGACTACGTGGCCAGCGAAGACCACCTCGCTTACCGCAATGGTGGCCTTGTCACTGCTGCCCTTGAGTTTGTGCCGAACCAGAAGGTCCAGCACTCGGGTGACGTCCCTCTCATGTGCCTCCAGGAGCTCCTCGTAGCTCATACTGGGGTCCCCGGACGCGATGATCACGTCGTCCACGAAGGGGTCCACACAGTCACGCACCGGCTCGAGCAGGTTCTCCAGCATCCGCTGAAAAGCCGCATTGCCGTTGGTAACGCCCATGGGCATCACCTTCCACTGGAGAGGTCCAAGTGGGGTGCTCATGGCTGTGCAGGCACGGGACTCCTCAGCGAGAGGCATCTGATGATAACCATGTTTCAGGTCAATCATCGTGAAGATCCTCCGCCGGTGTTGTTTTTGCAGCATGTCCTCAATGAGGGGCAGCGTATAGCTGTCATGCTGCGTTTGGGCGTTTAGGCCGCGGTAGTCGACCACGAGCCGCCACTCACCGGCCACCTTCTTGGGGACGACGAAGCATGGAGAGGCCCATTCGGAGTGGCACGGCTCAAGCCAGCCTCTCTCGATGAAGTCACGGAGGATCTTCTCCATGGCCTCCTTCCTCTCGCCCCTCAGGGCAAACTCCCGGTGCCGATACACACGGGGGTCCTGCTTCAGTCGTATCTTGGCCTCGCCATACGGTCCACGCACCGGTGGGGGAAACACAGGCTTTCCGCTGAAGAAGGTGTCCCCATACTTCTGCTTCAGCCTGGCCCTCAATGCCTGGATCTTGGGGCAATCATCGGACTCCGCCTTGGCTTTTTCGGGCACCTGGACCACTGAACTTACTTGAGGGATAGCGACCCCGCTCGGTTTTGGCTCAGGTGGTTCTCCCAGGTGGCCCAAAAGGGCCATCTCTGGTCTTGCCTCGGAAAAGATTGCCGTAGGTGGGTGGGTTACCGCCAATTGGTTCGTCCTGGCTGGACATGTGGTCCAGTACCCTCCTTACGAAGGTATCTCCATCATAGGAACCAGAGACGATGGCGTCTACTTCCCACCAGGCTTTGTCCTGGCCCTTGCCCTCACGCTGGCTTCCCGAGTCGTGAAAGGGCTGATCCATATACCCCTGAACCAGATCCAACTCCTCTTCAGTGAGGGGGTCTTCTGACTCTCCGATGTCAACAGGGGAGACCGCAAAGCATTGCCTCCATGGCTCCGCTACGATGCGGTTGACACACACGAAGTCCGTGGCATCTGCCTGATCAAGGCCCCCATCCACATAGTCGAATTCCGTTGGCCATCTCTGGGGTGGCATGGGCTGTCCCTTAGCGTCCTGATAGACACTCTCTCCAGCCGGTATGACGACCTTGTTTAAGGTCATGTTGGTCAATAAGACCACCCAATATCGGGTACTTTCCTCCTCGGTGCATCCCATAGGAACAACCAGCACTGCCTTGGAGCAGTCCTTGCGAATCTTCGCTATCGCACTTGGAATGTCCGGACGGGGGCAATGGATCCACATCAATCCCTGATGCGGACCCCAGTGCTTCTTCCACGCGGAGTCCTGGGCGCTCCAGTACTTCTCACGGACCCGAAGATGGGCGGAGGTTCCTAAAGAGAACGCATCCAGGGCCAGATCCGAGGCTCCCAGGTCAGCGACCACTCGGTTCGCCACTTCCGGCCTTACGCCGTACTCCTGGTTTGCTGGCCCAGTTGGCTCAGTGCCCAGCGCGGCTACTTCGAGCTGATTGCGTTCCGGGTGGATCCATTGGCATTCCACATGGTGCTCAGGTGACGAGAGCCACGAGAGCTGGTCGTCCTGGTACAGGGACATGGAGGCCTGGGCAGGGAGAACGCCGGAGTCCGTCTCCATCATGAAGTCGTACCCAACGATCATGTCCCAGTCCATCTCGGCCTCGTAGAAGCGACCTTGCAGGAGGATTTCCTTGCCAAGGTCCGGGCGGCTCAGCTCACGGTGGTTCACAAACTGCAGCCCAATGGCCGCTTCCTTCGTGCCTCCCACCATGTACTGGCCGTTCGCCACCTTCAGCCTGACAGGTCTCCGACTGTCGGTCAAACACTCTGGCGGAAGTAGGCCAGCCTTCCCCAAGCTGACCTGAGCTCCCGTGTCGACCAACACTTCGAAGACCTTTTCCACTTCCCCGCATAAGGCACGGACCTTAAGGTGCAACTGCCGCTCACGCCCAACGCGGCGTACGGCGTGCAAGCTCAGGATCTCTGGCCGTTTCAGAAGCTCAACAAGCGACTGGTGCAGGTCGTGGACAATGGGCTCAGGCTGCCCATCTGCAGCATCCAGCTGCGGTCCGGGTGATCCTCCGATACTCTCGGATAGATCTTGAAGTACATCCAACACATTCTTGGTCGCGAAGGATGGACGGGTGCAAGGGTTCGTGCCTTCACTTGTCCTCACCCCGCCACCGCGACTGGGTGCCGGACCGGGCCTTCCGCCCGCGGCAGTCCTTTTGTGCTTACCGACTCCCGACTGGGATGGTGTGGCGCTTCCCACGACACCATCCTGCGACCGCCCTAGCTGGGGCCCCTGGCTGCAGGGGCTCCGCTAGGGGGCGTCGGTTGTGGAAGTAGGGGTATTCTCCTCCGCGTCAACCTCGTTGACACCCTTCTTCCTTCCCCTATTCCTAGGCTTCTTGTCCTTGTCCTTGTTCTTGTCGTTCTCCTTGTTCTCCTTGTTCTTGTTGTCCGACCTGGGGACCCAGTTCCTCTTGATCTCCTGGATCTCCTTAGCCAACTCGGTCCCAACCGACATCAGCTTGGAGAGCTCTTCCTTGTCCACCTCCACTTTGGCTTCCCGGATACCCGCGGGCGCACGCTTCTTCGACCCGTGCGCCTTCTTGTAGGCCTTCCTGTCAGCCTGGTGGATGGGGCATGTTCGGTGGTCATGGTTGAAGGCTTTCTTCCTCCCATAACACACGAAACAGCCCTGAGGGTGAGTTCGTATGAACTCCCAAAAGGACAGCGGAGGGTCGCCAATGCGGCGGGGGTCCCTCTTCTCCTTCTTCTCCCAACCCGGCTGCAGGGGCTTCCAGCTTCCTTGCTTGCTCCCCGCGCTCAGGTTGTTGGCCACGAAGGCACAAACGGCCATCGCGGCGGGCTCATCGTCGTCGTCATCGTCGACGAGAGTCTCATCGCCGTCAGCTGCCGCTGGGTTCATGGCAGCTTCCCCGCCAGACCCCTCGCCAACGTAGTTGACGTCGCGGTCGCCGGACCTCAACCCGCGGGTGTGGTGGAGGTTCCAGTACTCCTTGAGCACCTCCTCTGCAACCCACTCCAGGATCTCGTCGCAGCTCATCCGCGCCAGGATAGCCTGCAGACGGATGGTCTGGCCGCTCACGTCACACTCGTCAAGGCACCACATCGCGGTCTTCTCGCGATTGCCCGAGACGGTGATGAGGAGAGCGTTCCGCAGGGAGTGCCGTTTGACATCCCGGGCCACGTTCTTCCCCCTTCAAGCCACCACGTTCGTATGATACTCTTTGGGGAGCATCATCTTAACCGTGTGGTTGGACTTGGCCCTCTTGGCTTCCTCCTTGGTGACTCTCTTGATCCATGCTTCCGGCAGCATGGAGAGCAGGCGAGCTTGCTCGTCACCCTCGTTCCAGTCCTCCAAGTTGCGGCGGAAGAGGGTGTATTGCCCTCGGAAGTCTCGCCAGTCCCGTAGGCGGATCTCCCGTCCATCATGCTGAAGCTTGATGGACTTCCACCGCTTGGCAGCCACCTGCGGAGCGTCCACCCGCTCCTGCTCGTTGAGCCACTTCTTGGCTTCCTTGAGGGTCTTGATTTTCCCCTCCTTGTTCGCCACGAAGTACACCTCTTGGAGCACTTCCGCGGGCGGTACCTGAACCGTCTGGAGACATATTTCTCCGCATCTGCGGGATCCATGTCCTTGGTGACGGTCACCCCCCAATCGTCCACCTTCTCCAAGAAGCGGTCGAGGTTGAGGGGGCTGCCATCGTACATGGGGGGCTTGATGTCCTTCAGGTCTTCCCACACGGCGGCATCCGTGGCCTTAGAGACAATGAACGCCGGCCGCAAGTTCGACCGAGGTTGGCATCGGCCTCTCCCACGGACTCCCACGGCCGCACTTCCATCTCCTCCCCGGTATCCGCGTGGCTACGCCGTGGTTCCTCCATGTACGCTGCACCTAGATGTTCACGCCGTACTCCTTCCATGTACGCCTCCTCATCACGGCGCCGGCGGCTGCATTCAGCGGCCTCCCATCGTACACCACGCGGCGGGGAAATGTCGAACTCCTCCAGGTCCAGGTCCAGGTCCTCACCTCCGCCGACATCCCACCCCACGTCTCCTCTGGGGACCTCATCCCTGAGTCCACCGTAACGTCCACCAGCCATTGGGATTGGCTCCGGAGCTGGTGCGGGGCGTCAGGGGTGTACCGGTGTCTGCGGTGGAGCACGGCGGTTGTGGTACTCCGCGCTGAGCCACTCATCACGCCAATCCTCACTGCCACTGCCGGGCGGCACGCGCTCGTTGCGGCGGCCCGCGCTGTGGTGAGAGGGGGCGCTGAAAGAGGGGGCACTGGCGCTGGGGCGACTCCTGGGAGCTCCGCCGGGGGCGTGGGGTCTGCCCGGACCTGGCCCAGGTCCCCAGCCGTCGTCCGACGAGCCAGACTCCAGGGGTGGGTGGTCGCTGCCGACGCTCCCACGGCCTTCCAGCGCGTCCAGCCTCTGCTGCAGGCCGCTGATGACCTTGTTCAGCTGCCTGGTCTCGCTCCTGGCAATGTCCAGCTGCCTCTGGGTGGCGGTGGCGACGTTGGCGCTCTTGACCATCTCGATCGTGGCGGTGTCCAGCTCTCTCTGTGCGCGCGCGGCGACCCTGGCGATGCGAGTCATCTCGCCCTTGCCCGTGTCCACCTCGCGCTCGAGGGACTGGACCCTCCTGCGGAGGTGGACAATCCACCGCCGGGTGGCATCCGGGTCGCCGTCCCCTGGTAGGTCGTCGGGGTCCCCAGGGGGTCCTCCAGGAGGGCCTCCGCCGGGTCCGCCTGGTCCAGGGGCTCCTCCCCCGCCCGGTGGTCCGCCTCCAGGGGGTCCACTTGGTGGGCGTCCTCCCGGGGGTCCTGATGGTCCTCCGCCAGGGGGTCCCGGTGGGTCTCCGCTGGGTCGCCTCGGTGGGTCAGAGGATGGGGGCTTCTTCGTGTAGTCGAAGTCCATGTCATCATCCTCGTCCATGTCGCCCCACCTGGGCGTCTCGGCCTCGGAAGACTCCGAGCTCCGGTAGGGAGGAGGGGGATCCTCATCCTCACCCACCGGCTGCACGGGGCCGTCTCCGCCTCCTCCGCCAGCCACTCCTCGGCGATGTCGGCAGCCTCGTTCATCCCCGTCGCAGGCGGTGAAGAATGGGTCACTGTCGTGGGGGTGTCCGCCCGCTGGCCTCCGTGCCCTCTCGGGGGTCTTCCCCTTACCCTTCCTTTGTCGGTAGGCAGTGGGGCCACTGCTCCCACTGCTGCCCGTGTCCACCTCCTCCGGATCCAGCGCCATCTTGGAGGAGGCGTCCCCTTCGAAAAGCTTTCGAAGGGTCTCCACTCGGGATCCTCCCGGGGGAGTCTCGCGGCGGAGCTTGGCCTCCGCCTCCGCCATTGCGGCGGCCGTGGCTGCGGCAGCTCGCCCTTCGGCATCCTCCCGGGCACGAGCCGCCTCGGCTTCCCGGGCCTGCTGCAGCCGAGCCTTCTCCGCTTCGAACGCCTCCAGCTCCGCCTCCGTCTTGGCCCTCTCCTCAGCGACCTTCCGTCGCGCGGCCTCGATGGCGTCCTTCTTGGCGGCGTCCACTTGGGCCTTGGCCGTTGCTTTGGCGTGGGCCCTTTCCTCCGCCTCCTTCTTTGCCCTCTCTTGGGCAAGCGCCTCTTCCAGCGCCTTCACCTCGGCCTCCTTGCAGGCAATGGCCTCCTGCGTCAGGCGGGCTTCCTCGTCGGCTGCCGCCACCTCACCCTTGACCTGGGCAGTCGCTGCCTCATGGGCGGCTGCGGCCGTGAGTCCGGCCGCAATGGCCGCCACGGTCGAGGCGTGGATGGCCATGCCATGCGCCCACTCCGCAGCCTCCTGCTGGGCGATGCCGACGGCGTACTCCATGGCAGCGTTGTGCTGCGTGGCCCGTTGCCGGGCAATCCGAAGGTTGCAGGGCACCTCACAGGCGCGCTCACAGGCGCGCGCCACGTCCCTTTGGTCGGGAGCGACGCTGCTGCTGGAGCTGGCCTGGTCGGCCGGCATCCTCCCGCGGTGGGCGGACTCCACGTCGCTGCTGGGGCCTGACTTCCTCAGGAGCAGCGGACGGGGCTTGGCCTTGGCCTGCTTGGCGACTTTGAGGAAGGCGCCGAGGGTGGTGTGGCCGGGTTGGTGACCACCACTGGCCCGTTGGGGACTGCGGGCTGGGGTTCAGCCCTTTGCGCCTTGGGCGGCTTCGGCGGCCAGGGACTCCTGGTACTCCCGCCACTTCCTGTCCCGCCTCCTGTCCCCGGCGGACGGCTTCTCCTTCCCTGGAGACGCGCTGCTGCTGCTGCCCTGCAGCGTGCGCTCGCTCTTCAGTTCCGGGAAGTTCTACTCGATCATGTCCCACATGGAGACGTTGATCGTGGCGCCCGACGGGTACTCGTTGGGCTTCTCGTCCTCCTCAATCCTGTCGGGGCGCAGCCCTTGGCCGGGCCTGTCTGGCCGGGTCCAGACCCTCCAGCGCCTCTGGCGGAAGCGGAAGGCAAACCCTTCCACCCGCAGCCAGTCTTCCACTGCCTGCGGGCGGTCGCGGCCCATGTCCTTGCGCACCTCGAAGCTCCTGGGCATGCCGCCTTTGCACTGGGGATGGCTGTGGCGATAGTGCTGGTCCCACACCAACCCACGCAGTAGGCGTACCGCATGGGGGTGGGGCCGCGGCCACATTGTTACCCGCTTCTTGCCAGTTTACCATGGCAGCAGGGGGCGTACTTGGTCTTGAGGTCCTTGGTGGGCTCTCGTTCCGCTCAACGGACTGGTCCTTGTGGTGGTTGTTGGAGCGGTTGACGTAGCACTGGACTGGGAGTGCGGCCGGTGCTGGTCGGCCCGTGGTTGTGGAAGTGGTTGCTGTAGCTGGGAGTGCGGCCTTGCTGGTCGGCCGAGGGAACTCGTTGATGACGGAGTTCCGGTCCCCGCACTTCCTTCACGGTCTCGGCGCTGTCGCTGGGCGGCGCTGCGAGCCGCTGCGCTGCGCTGCGAGCTGCTGCGCCGCGCTGCTCGGGGTTGGTGGCCCCGAATGGCCCGCGAGGGATGGGTAACCCCGCGGCGGTGAAACGCTTTTGACGCGTTCCCGTCGGGGGCCTGGCCACGGGACGCTGCGGTGACACGCACAGGTGAGCAGGCAGGCAAAGCACTACGCTCACAGAAGCATCGTTGCGCTCGTGTCATGTGACAAAGGTTTCAGGATCCTTGCCACTCTGAAACAAGGGAACAAACGTATGTACAGCAACACATCAGGATATGTCCACATGGGATTAAGACTGGGCTGGGGTAAGGGCATCAGAGGACAATAGACACTCGGTCCCAACTCGTATCCCAATCCCAGGTCCGACCCTCACAGTGGCTGGTGGGGGCGGGGGCTCAAACACAACCCATGCCCTGCTCAGTCCGGACCCTGAAACCCTGCCAATATGGGAGGTATCTCGCCCAGCCACAGGCGAGTTCCTGAGAATCAAGAGGCTCCAAGGCTTACCGACAGTAGCTCCCCATGCTCCCTTAACAGCAGGTCAGAACTTTCCTCTGAGTCAGAGATATGGCCCCGCCATTATCCCCTAGGAGTTGGTAGCTGAAAATGGGCTGTTTCAGCCCAAACTGATGTTAGCTCCGAAAACCCCAAAATTGACCCCTCTTCCGACCCGCCAGAGGTAGGGACGAGGCAACTTGCCCTATGCCCTTCGAGTACGAACTTCCTGGAGCCCTCACCCAACCTGGTTCCCTCTGAGGTCCCGGCATCAGGGCACCAGGGGTTCGTCAGGTGGGGTCATGATGCCAAAATCACCAAAAATTGGCGTCATTCCCACACGTGGCTCGCCCGGCCAGGACAAGGCCAATGGCTCATAGGGGAGGAGGCAGGACCTGGGACTCATATCTGAGTGTACAACTTGAAATTGGGTCTGGGCTCCTCGTGGGCATAGACATATGGGGCCGCCAGTTGACCACACGGGGGGGTCAAATTGGGGTCCGGAAAGGGGGTCATTTTGGCTGCTCGAAATGAGCCAAAATTCGGGGGTGCTCCGAATAGTAGATCTCCACGCCGGCTTGGAGATCGGATCCGCCATTCTATACGCGATCCACCGGGAGTCCTACAAAGACTCCCATGCCCTTGGCTCTCAGAGATCTCCATGCCACCTGGCGTGGTGACAATCCCAATTGGGTCCACAAATGCCAAAATGGCAAAATTGTCCACACTCACTTTGGGCTAGCACCCTAACGAAGGTTGCTCCGCTTCGCCCACGTGGTGTGTGAACCATGGGGACCAATGTCCATAACACCCATGTCGTATATGGTCCATTGGTCCATGAGTCTGGCGTGCACGAGAGGGCTGAACATGGTGCACGGCGGGCAGAAAATATGGAAAATTGCTCAAAATGGCCGAAAATGCGCACACTCATGGTTGGGGCAAATGAGGCACATGCCCGACTTCAACCGGAGTGTGCCATAGGATTGGTATCAAGTCATATGTGTCCAACATATCTTTTGGGCGTCGCCCAAACCCCTCCGGTATGGGAATGGCAGGGTCGCCAAGTGAGCCCATGATTTGGGATAGTCCCAGATCGCCAACATGGCGGCCACGGTATGCCAAGCCCAAGAGGAGTTATTCGCCGGGTCCAAGATATGTTGGGCACCGAAGTATGCATCCTCCTAACATACTTAGGTCATGATGTCAATTGAGCGCAACGTTGGGATACACAGTCGCCACTTGCCATCATGACGGGCAAAAAACAGCAATATTGGCGAAAAAACACCCAAGAGTGCCTTGAAAGGCGCACAAATATATTATAATATCTTCGGCTTGGATTGAGTCATCGACCAATCCTTTTAAACACAATGACTTGACACCAATGACCTCCGATTCCACATATGTGCTCTACTTGCGGCGCTTTGGAAGGTCGCGCGCGCTGCCTCCCAAGTGGGCACATGCAAAAATGGAATATTGCCAAAAACACACCTTGCTCGCAACGCATCGCTTGGGGAGCGCTCCACAAGCGTCCCTTCACGAAGGTTAGGCTTGCGAGTGTTGGTTGGGAGTACCATGAAGGGACTCGTGCAATATGGGGTCCATTGGCGGGTTAGTCTTGGAATGGTACACCCGCCAAATGGGCACGCGATATGACACCAAATATGGCACACAACCCTACCCACGCCTTCTACACCCAACCTAGTGGCCTAGAATCAAGGTATGCCTATATTCTAATGTAACTTTGGTCCCTTAACACGCGTGCAAGTGCTTTGGTCGAAAATCGACCTCCTTTCGGAAAGCCGAATTCTAGCATGCACGCAAAATATATTGCCAATATATATATGGAGATCATATATGCACTATCCGGGGAAGACAAGTGATATGCCCCGGATGTAGAGGCAAGCAAGGGTGGGACAAACGCCAACTCAACATACTTCTACACGTACTTGGACGCCAAGTACGTGAAAAAGCGCACTTCTTGGAGAACACTCAAAGTAAATAACCCTTTGGGCCTATTGAGTTGGGAATTTTTGGCCTCATTCTATGACTATGGGGGGCAAAACCTCATACACAGTGCCTATGAGGCACGTTAGTTCGTCCTTGGGCGCTTGAACGCTCCTATTACAGAATCATCTAATGCAGTCCAAAGAACAGGCGACGACAGGCGGCGCGACTGCGGCGATTTCACGACAATTGGAAATCGCGGTAGAAATCGGGTATTTCACCGATTTCCGACCGAGAGTCGCCTAAGACAATAAAGTTATGGTAATTTTACATTGATTTAATGGTTAGAATCGGGTTCCAGATCTCGCGGGTTAGAGAACAGGGATATCCCGCTGACAGCCGGTGTCAACGGCTTCCGCACGGGTGTGACGGCTCACAGGCCTCCGGGCCATGGGCCATAGGTTCTGGGTACCGCTTCAGTGGCACTGAGATCACTGCCATGTCACATGGGAACTTCCTACTTAGCTAGGCTGACTGGGTATTGAACCCAGGACCTCTCAAAAAGAGGTACCCCAGCCCCCCAGGGTGCATACCACTAGGATAGCTAAGAATTCATGAGAAAACATAGATAAATCCCTGGTCTCTGAATCAATGTCAGCGCCTCAGTCAGTCCAGGAAAAGATGTTTTAGTTCACTTTGCTTGGGGATTAAGGGGTCCACACAACATCCTGATTTGGTGTTTGGTTCTATAGGTCAAAATGTGTTATCACCCAGTTTGGTTAGGCCAATACTAAGATAAAAATGCAGGATAGCTTAGAGCATCTCTAATACAACTAAAGTCTACTATAAAGCAATGGAAAAGCACTTCTTCTTACTCGCCAGCTAGTGCAGACTGCAACTTAACGACGCTATACCACTCTGACAAACAAAAGAAACAGTCAACGACCCGGACCAAGACAAACGTAACATTTGTTGCCACAGACAGAAGAGGCGCATTCACTGCAGACTGTCTGACACGGAACAACGAGCAATAAACGGACGACAGACACAGACAGAGATCTGATCAACCAGACTAAGGTTAGCAAACACACTCTTGCTATTTTATCGGCACCCAAGTGAAGCGCCCACGCAAGCATTGTGTGTAGGGGGGGGGGGGGGCTTGCCACCGTGCAGGGGAAATGAATGTAGGTGCAAGGCAAAATTTCTTATCTCCCCCACCCGTTTGCTTGGTGTTTTCAATCCTACGGGAAAGGAAACTCCCTTTCACAGGCAACCTGAATTTGGCCGCCTTGAAATGGGGGAACAAAGTGTCCCCAAAATGTTTCTAGCCAGAAAAAAGGCAAGGTGTTGGCCGGGAAGCCTGGGACAACCCGCAGGAGTGCTCGAATGACACCCGATCTCCCGGGGTTCTCGGCGGAGTCCATCTTGTCTCCTGGGGGCCACATCCCAGCAAGGGAATATGCAGGTGCCTCAAAGACTCTGCTCTCAACACTTAGGTCCTAAAGGTTCCTGGTAAAGGACAAAGACCGTGACTGCATACATAACGACGGTTATCACACACAGACAGGGAGTCAACGGAACCTGTGCATTACAATGTAGACAAGCCAAAAGCTGGAACTTGGTACGGAGCTTCACCACAAAGACAACGTCATCAACGCCCGTCCCTCCACTGGACAGGTAACCGGAGTTGCTCTGCTGTAATCCAAAGGCATCCTACAACCAAAGAACAGAATGAATGAATGAATGGACAACCAAAAGAACGGTCCTACATTATCCAACAAGTGGACATGGCCGTGTAGTGCCATCTCGGCCTCTCTGGTTGTACGTGACCTACAGCTCTAGGTATACGCTAGTAAGTTGAACTACTTGCGTACACGCACACACGAGCGTGTTCTACATGCGCTTACACATACTCACGCACACACAAATAAGTGTCACGCTTGTTCTCACTCTCGCATGCTCTCTCGCATGCTTGCTCTCGTTCTCGCATGCTGTCTCGCATGTTTGCTCCCGCTCTCGCATGCTCTCTTGCATGTTTGCTCTCGTGTTCGCATGCTCTCTTGCATGTTTGCTCTCGTGCTCATACAGACAGGAATGAACACCACGCGTCAATCGCTCATCCATAAAGGCTCTAATCACGGCATACAGAAAATTAGGGGGCTGGTGCTAGAGGGCAGATAATTGTTTGGAGCACCATGGATGTCGTGATAACATTAGCGCAAATACAGCTACACGTACGCATGAAGGCAAGCACTCACAACCGGCAAATGCATCAAACCTACCCTTTTCGCGGCTTGAACACGGCGGTAGCTTAGCCATACATTGGCGATGGCCACGGCTCACATGAGAAGATGAAGCAAGAGAAGGGGTTAATTCATGAACCCAAGCACGGGGCACACTTTGGTGCACATCTGTGCCTCCTACTCTCAGAGTAAGCAACATGCTGAGCCGAACCATGCACACACCTAGGAATAATTTTCACGCGCACAACAAAGCGCAAGCACTACTGCTGCAAAGGCAATGCCCTAACAAAGGGATGCCACATACCAAAATGAGCAACAGAACGACGAATTGCAAACAAAGACACAACGATTGACTACAACGACTTGACATGACCAACAGACCGACACCAGGGTGGTACTGGAGTTTCCCACCAAGCAAAATGCTTGGGTCCACCAAGAATATCTTTCAAATTTACAAAGACCATAAATTATTCTTAATTTAAAAAAAGGTCATTCTCGTACTTTCTCCCTTTGGCCACATGGCCCAAAGAAGCGTCATGCCGAGCAGCAAGGCAAGGGCGATGGCGCGGTGGAGGATGAGTCATTGTTCATATCGGCGTCCTCATCGGTCTTCGTGAACGTTCTTCTAACCAAGTCGACGACGCCCACATCGCCGGTGGAAACATGGGGAGCGATACCGTTCAACTCGCCCCTCAACTAGGGCAGCATGAGAACGAAGGCGTCGGTGACTCAAATGAAGTTGGGCAGGATGATCATAGCTCCAACCCGGTCACTGAGTAAATCACAGTGACGGCCGTCCAAGATCATCTTGTCACCATTATCGGAGTGGATGGGGGTCATGGTACCTACTGAATGCCAAAGTTCTCATCCAAAAGCTTGCAAACACCATACATACCGTTGGTGAAGCATGAAGCGTTGGTGATAGTGGTGTCGTTCCCCCTGTTATCTTCTTCCTTGTTCACGAGATAATTGGAAACAAGACCACGCAAAGGAAAACAGGACAAGCAAGAAAATAACAGAAAACAAAATTTAAGGGATAAAATTTCCCAAAATTGTTTAACTCCCTAGGGGCAACCAGAACGCAAACACAGCAAAACACTTCGGGCATGAGGACCCCACTTGTCGATGGAGAAGGCAACGCAGATGGGGAGTATCCACGGTTATTTCTTGTGCCAAACAGGAGGCACATCTCGGATATTTCTTGTGCCTAAGAGGAGGCACATCTTGGAGCTTGGAAAGCGCCCAAGAGGAAGCGCGGCATTGGTATTTCGAAAGCGCCCAAGCGGACACGCCGGGAGTGAAGATGTAAAACAAGAAACACGAACCTACAAGGTAACAAAAAGGTCCCTTACTCGAAAACTGAGCATTTCAGTAGTCGGCACAAGAAAGTCGTAAATTTTGAGGGCTTGCTCTAAAATTAGGAAAGCCTCTGCTACCAGAAAGATAAAATGGGGTTCGACTCCTTTAGATATGTGCTTCTATTCATCCTAAAATCCCCAAAATGATTATGTTTCAAATAATCAAAGGAAAGTAAACCTAAATGAAAACTATCACTAAGATAACTTAAAACAAAGTTTGGAAAATGGGCTCATAAAACTATAGAATTTTTGGGAGGGTTGCACACGAGCAAATATTTATCTAAATGTATATCTCAATTGGTTGTTTGATAAAACACTTTCAATAGACAATATTCCTAATCGAATCCCCAACCAACATAACAACAACAAACAAGAGCAAAGGCAATCCAAGGAAGATACGAAGAAAATCACCATGTCCGCATCCGAGTCATTGTTGACGGTGTGGGGCCGCCGTGCCGTTGCCAAGGCCCCACCATTTCTGTTTCTCCACAGCGGCAGGTCGTGGTGGCCAAGGCAGTAAGGATCCATACGGCTCTACCCCCACTTAAGCACCCAAGAATGGGGCCGGGCTCTCCACGGCTACATGCTAAACAAAGCATAGGAGACGTGTGACGCCAAATCCAACTCTCATACATGCATTACCTTTATCCTTGCTCGTAACTAAACAATAACAAACCATGCAATGCAAATCACTACGTGCAACAGCGAAAATCCAAGCAACAATCGGCAAACAATATGTGCTTGAATGGAAGGAATGCATAACAATGCAATGAATGTAATGAAAGCATATGAATGCAACACATGGAATGCAACAAGGCAGAATGGTGGTGCACCATCGAGAAACTACAATTCCCACCTCGAAAGCGAACTAATCAATTTAGAAGGATAAACGTTCAATCAGAACCAGACCTAATGAATCCTTATATTCGCATATTCGGGCGATCGCAGCGCAGGCTGCAACACCGTCTAAACTAACCAATCACGATCTTTAAGCAGCAATAATATGATTGCGTGACAGCAAAGAATTGAATGATGCGCCTGAGAGTACTGATCAAGGCCCGCAGGCGACGCGCTCTGTCTTACTGTAATCTGCGATCTGTCTGGCACTGTACAGTCTAAATCTGCAACACAATCACCTGAACTGTAGCGAACTTGAAAGAAATCAATGTTTTCCAACTATTAATGCACGAAGAGGTAGGTAGGTAGGTAGGTATCTTCGGGAGCTTGGGATGCCTCCTTTCACAATGCAGGAAGAAGGTCTTACCAAGGGGACGTCCTGTTGCTCTCACTGCCCTAGTTCAGGTGCCTCTTAAGCCGCTCCCGCAGGTGCTTGAGAAGGCAGTGTTGCGGCCATCCGGTCCAGGTGTCCCAGGTGGGAGGCTGTCCCCACATGTGCCATGGGTAGGGCAACAGTGCATAGTTTTACAAAACCGAATATTGCCACCTTTTGCAAAAGGAAAAACACTTTCCTTAGTTTCAAAAATTAAAAGCCGCATGGTTTTACAAAACAGAAGACTGCAACTTTTTGCAAGAAAAAAAACATTGCACGGTTTTAAAAAAACAAACAGCTGGCATCGTTTTACAAAACAGGAGACATCCATCTTTTGCAAGAAAAAAGGACAGTAGAGATTTTTAAAAAAAATGAACTTTGCATGGTTTTCCAAAACAGAAGACCGCAACCTGTTGCAAGAAAAAAAACCGTTGCAAGGTTTTTACAAAACATTTAAACTTGCATGGTTTTACAAAACAAAAGACTGCAACCCCCTGCATTAAAAAACATTACAAGGTTTTTGAAAACATGAAACCTTGCATGGTTTTACCAAACAGGGGACATCAACCTTTTGTAAGAAAAAGAAGCAGTACGCGGTTCTAAAAAAAATGAAACCTTGCACGGTTTTACAAAACAGGAGTCATCAACTTTTTGCAAAAAAAAAAGACATTGAACGGTTTCAAAAAACATACGGCTCTGCTTGGTTTTACAAAACAAAAGACTGCAACCTTTTACAAGAATTAAAACCATTGCACGGTTTTTACAGAGAAACAGGTGACACATGCTTTTTGAAGGTTTTCTTAGGGTGTGCCCTCTTTATCTGCAGGGGTTGTCGTATTCGTCCCCACCTTGCCCTGATGGTCCTGAGGGTGGGGCTGAACTGGCAACCGGGGATGAACCAGTCCCTTTACCTTAACCACAATGGCCAGGGCCGGGTTCATTGGTGTTGCCGTTCCAATGATTGGACCGTTATTCTCCATACATACTGACGTGACGCCTTGCTATGAATGGGTTTCACCAACAATGGTCTGCCGGTCCTTGGCGTCTCACAGAAGTCTGCAATCCAACAACGGGGGTGCACGGGATGGTGAGAATATAAAAGATTAAAACGAGCAAAATGGCTCAGACCATGCTCATAACGGCAGGGGTGCCGGAAAACCATATTTCGAGGCAAATTTCAGACAAGGTATGGGGAAACGCCATACTGGGCAATGCGAGGAAACAAAACACTACCGTCCGCGCCCCAGTGTAAATTCATCCTTCACGTCAATTTGCTCATCTCCCCCCCGGCAAAGGCGTCTCATTGTCAGCTTGGAATAGGCGCCTCGGTTAGAGGTTTTCATATTTTTTAGAGAACTGGTCTCCAAAAAATTTGGGGTTCGCAAAAGCAAGCGCTTGGCACCAAAAGTTCATTAACGCACAGAGAGTTTGGAATTCTTGATGAGACAAAACAACGTGACCGGAAAGTTGCAATTGAACATCACAAGTCGCGATATGCCCGTTCGTGACTCTCGAAGGAATGAGAGCCACCGTAGTGTCATAGGGGTGCCTGAGGTTGTGTTTGGGGAGGCGTGCATCGTTTTGCAAAAACCAGACACTTTCACGCAACTTTTGACCAGAAAAGCGCCAAAATCCGAACAGGTGGCCCCAAGGTACCCCCAAGGGGCTTTGAAATGCTTACGTGTGAAAAGTAGTACGGTTGCGCAATTTTCGGAATGACCCTGCCCCAAGGGCGGTCCCAGTGCACAAAAACTCGGTCAAATTGACCCTTACAGGCATAGTGTTTCAGAAACTAGACACTTTTGCGCATCTTTTGGTCAAGAAAGCGCCCGAATCAGAATCACTTGCGCCAAGTCCCCCCCCACCCCGGGACTTGAACCAACTTGCATAAAAAATCAGACACCTTTTGTCATTTTTTTTGGTGAAGTCCGGGTACAGGCGGCCCGAGGGTGCAAAAGTTGGGTCACATTGACCCATACGGGTATATGCTTTCGAACACTTGACACTTTTGGGCATCTTTTGACAAAACTGCCCGAATCTGAAGTGGTGGCGCCAAGTTAACCCCCATGGACTTTTGGATACCTGGTTGGTGCACTATGGTAGTAAAACACCAAAATCGTACAAAAACCATCCCTTTCAGCCATTTGCATGTCCTATGACCATCTAAGCAGCTACGAAGGCCCCGGGGCTCGCCCGTGGCCTTCATTGATTTTAAAACCTTTGAATATACAAGGACAGATCAGTATATTTCTACCCCTGCGGCAATCCCAATGTTGTTCTCCGCGAAGTGGTAGGGCGCAGGGGGCCGACACCAGGAGCCCCGGTTCGAACCCCATGGAGGTTTTTTCCTATAATACCCAATCCCGCACCCTGCCACCCCCCCCAACACCTCCCTACGTGGCCATTGTGTTGATACAAAACAGGCAAAGGCCAGATCTTTTTTTTAAAGAACGCTGTGCGAAACGATGATTGAAATATGTGTGCCAATGCAATACAACACAGAAAGACGCAAAATGCCACTTTGAGCCAGATAATCCGTAACGCATCGAATGAATGCAGAAGTAAGCAAAGGAGCAGCAGCACTAAGAGATGCATGCGCGTCAGAACCAGCATACCAAACAGCAGACGACTTGTGGAAAGGACTAAAACGGAACGACCTGGCGGCGCAACTGGTGTTAACATTTGCACAGCGACTCAGGTTCAACAAAAGAACGCACCACAGTTTACCGGCAGCAAAAAGTCAAGAGAACAAGCGCTGGGTGCGCATTTTGCGACAGGAGGGCTGGAACCTGTACCCGTTGATGCGTCAACGGGCAGTACCAAACAGGAAGAAACCGGGAAACACAACAGGGTACCTAATGCAAATAGAAAGACGAACGAAAGTACGACTTGGACAAGCAGACGCCGCCGCAGATACAGTGGACGAACAGGCAGCAGCAGCACCTAAAGGAACGTGGTCACTGGTGCTTGCATCGTGTTACGTGCTGTGGATGGACAACTGGTACCGGGCACAATACACGACACGCCCAGACGAAAGTGACCGGTCGCAAAACTGTACTGCAATAGCAGTAGTTCAACTGAAACAGAGGCCCGCCTACTCGGCAGGACATCCAGCCATTGAGGACCCGGCAGCACGGATAATGACAGTTGCAAGGGCTCTGCAACAGTGTGAAAGGAGAATCCCCCAGACTCTGCGTGACATGGGGTATGCGGATGGTTGTGTACAGGACACCGGAAACGTGAGAGCAGCTTTGGATGTGAGGAGGGATACAAGGACTGTGCAGGCACCGGTGTGGCGCCCGTTTGCCCTGTCATAAGAAAAGGTAACCGGTGGTGTTGGTCTGTTAAACTTGTTGCAGTTTGCAAAGGACACAGCACAACAGATAAACAGAGTTCTACTGCTGTTGGTTGACAAAAACATACACGACAGGATACTAAAGTATTTGTACGGTGCAAAGAACCAACGATGGAACATGCGTGCCTACCTGCGTTATGTACCTGTTGTTTACGGTGTTTGGCATAGGTACAAGTATGTTGTTACACACACTTTTCGGGTGTTCTGGCCTATTCTAACCTACCTACGGAAAGGTCTGCTACGCCCTGGTTCAACCATACTATCATACCCAAAACTGATAGTTATGGAAAAAGCCATTATTGCGCTGATGCTTGCCACACCCAGAATACTACGCCCGTATTGTCGCAAGGCTAAGGCTGCAACTGCAATCAGTGGTCGTGACACGGCGCATGCCAACAGGGCAGCAGTGGCAAACGCAGTGTTGCATTTCCTGTCAGAATGGTGCCCACTGTTGTTGTACTTGGGTCACCTGGTACGGGAGTGTAACTGGTCGGGGGAAAACAACGGTACAGGGTCACGGGCTCATGAGGTGTTGCAGTTGAGTTTGTGTCTGTTGCGGAGGCTGCGTCGAGGACCGTGTGACACCGTACTGAAGTACGAACGCACCATCATGTGCACATTGCTGTACAACAGCAAGTGGCACAAGGACCTGCCCGGTCAGGCACACTCAGAGGAGGTTGGAAAAGGGATGTTGAGCAAACTGGTGCGGGACAAGGCGAAAAGCACCGGTTCTGATACTGGTGAGGAGGTGGAAAACCATTACTTGTTACTAAAAGTTGGTCCTGGTGGCAAACGCGCGGGTGTGCAAAACGTTCCCCGGAACCTGGTACACAGGATGCGACAACGACTGACAAGATTTTTGGCGACAGACCGGATTTGCATGGCCTACGTGGAATGGGAGTCCGACCAAGTCAGCACTGTTGCAACTTCGTGGCCGCGGATGTTACCGAGATTTCAACCCTCACCAACACAACCCCTTGGTTACGACCACTACCGGCTACTTGTTCACAGCGTACTGGATGCGCTCATTGACCAAAAAACAAATCCCACCAACCAACTGAAACGGAAACTGGATGCTGTTGAGGGGCGGAGAACAGATATGGATGCCGACAGACAGGAAGCAGCAACACGCAACCTGCGGCAACGCATGCGCTAACTGACACCCGCAGTGCGCGAGGCCTGGCGCAATAAACGATACGAAAAGCAGGTCTGTAATGCGATGTGAGTTCGCGAGGCCTCGTGCACTGAGTAGGTCGCTAAGTCCGACGGAATTGGTCACAGCAAAGACGGTTGTGCGACAGATTTGCGAAAGCGACCTGCAAAATACCGTTTTGACTAGTTTCGGAGCTGAAATGACCGTGTTTCATGTCATGCCCTTTGCCTTTTCAGGTGTTTTTTGGCATCATGAGTCAACCAGGGTCGCCAGAACGTCCAGCACCTGACGCAAAGGCCATGGAGTTATCAACACGGACCGACGAAGGGGACACGCCGAAGAAAGGACGCAAGAAGAAGGATGACAAGAAGCCGATACGGGAGATGAGGCTCACAGTCTACGTTCAACAGTGGTTGCAGAAGGAGAAAGGTAAAGCAGTGAAGGTAAAGATTACTCATTTGAAGATTGACAAGACCAAGGAGCGGGGAAAGATCCGACAGATCGACCGCGATGACGTTGCCAAGAAGGTGGCAGGATACCAAGCACTGCCACCACTATGATCATTGCGCGTAACGGCATGGGAGGATAGTGGTATAACTGGCTTCACATTCGATCAACGACATTTCTTCTCGTTGCTGTGGTACATGATTTGTGTTGCAGATGCCTCGCTTTACGTTCTGAATGGTCAACATGGGACAGAAACATGAAGGGCGATTCAGGACATCCGGCTCGCAGAAGGCAAAGAATTGGAGGACTGGCAGGAGTTTTGCTAGGTTTACATTCTCAAGTACTAAACGTCTTCGAGGATCCGGGCCAAGGTTGCAGGATTGCAACAAGCTGGCAGCCAGTCTCTGACGTGGATTCCGCTGTCGGAGGCGCTGGACAACATGTTGTTGTACATTGAGGACCAGAAGCGGGAAAAAGAACCACAGGTTTTCGAAGAAAGTACAAGACTGCTGTTGTCCAGGCTGCCGTCAACTCTGCGTTTCTTGCACCCGAGTCGTTGCAGGAACCAGGACACACAGTATGTGTTCGTGTGTCACACCGTTACAGTGCGCGAGGCCTCGCGCAGTCCATGACACTGTTTTCCCTCGTAGCACTCGACATTCAAGAACGGGAGGGACATCTTCTCCCTGGCGTATTACTGCGGCCGTGAGGCGGTTACCGGTATGAAGAACCTCGTGAACAAGAGCAAGAAAGAGGATGTTACAAGGAATACCTTCAAGAAGCTGGAGGGACTGCATCTACCAAGTTTATTGCAGAAAGTCTGTGCGCATATGAACCTGAAGGACTGGACCTTACGCACAACCCAGAACTATATTGACGCGCTGATTACGGAACAATGGGTTACTTTAGATCTTGACCATCCGGACAATAAGGATTATGTCAACCAAACCGCAGGTATGCGTCAGTTTCGCAGCTTCAGTGCGCGAGGGCTCGCGCACTCAACCACCTTTCTCACATCTGCACAGCTGCCGATGCCAAGATCCGAGCAGAAGTCGCGGCGCTGGGCACGACGCAACTGAAGATTGGCCTGGAAAATTCAGGTTATTGGGGAGACGCAAAACGTTCGAGGTACCGGTCGCCGTGGCCAAAGTGGAAGACGTTGACCGGTGCACCTCTGTGGCGGACTGGGGACAAGGGAGCACCTCCATTACCGCAGACGCTCGCCGTGCGGAAACAATTGCAAAGGAAGGCTGAGGCACCATCATCGGCACCGCCACAGACACAGTTGAGTACTGGCAAAGTGATCAATGTTTCCAAGCAGGACGAACAAGGGAGCAACTTCACTTTCACGGCATGCCGTATTGAGGATATCGAAGAGACACCACCAGCCCGTTTCCGGGATTTGCAGTACCCGTTGTGGGTTATCAACGCTGGCCTTTTCGTGGAATATGACTCTGCAGGATTTGTTCCGAAGTGGCTGTTCGATGTGGTGATGCTGGGGAAGGACGTCATTTTCTATGGCGAGGCTGATGTTGTGCACCGTATTGGCCGCGACATGCAGAGGCTGTGGCGTATGGCGAAGGACAAGGATCCGACCACAGCGCCCTTTCACCATGCCTGGTTGCCGGTTGACGACCAGCAACATGTATCAGTCTGAGGAGCACTGTATGTGGATCAGAACAACGAGTCGCTGGGATAAGCAGGTATATGTGCTTCTTTCGTCAGTTTCGATGCCGTTGTGTGCGCGAGGCCTCGCGCACTGCTGCCTCCGTTATTCGTCTCTATTCATCGCATTTGCAGTTGCCGAACTATGTGACGTATTCTGCTGGACATTTCGAAGAGATGCAGAACAAGAACCTCGGTGGTTTCATGCCTCTGATTCACGTGCAGTGGTACCTCGACAAATACCCTTTGGACTCTGGGCATGCTGATGCAGTGGTTGTTGTGGATGACACGCCTGCCATGGCCGTAAAGATTGCGATGTCCCACCAGTCGGGGAGGACTAAAGTGGCGTTTCTGGCTGTGTCAGCGATCAAGCAAAAGGACCTTGCGATTGCCGTTGGAGGTGCTCTGCAGCATGCCATCATCATGCGGTAGGTGTTGGAGGCCGATTAGACGGAGCAGGGAGCAACAGCTGCAACTTGGGATACTCAAGAAGAGTGGCTTCTGCGTGGTATTCCACTGTGGGTTCTGGACAGCAGCCGAGGGTTCGAAGGGCACCAGAAGGTGCATGCTGCAGGAGCCGTCCAGGAACAGATCGTGACTGAGGCCCCCGCTGATGACACTGAGCCTGTTGCGCCTGCACCTACGTTGCCAAGCCAAGCCAAGGTGAAGAAGACTGCCAACGTTGTACCAACTCAGGCTACTGCAGACGGAAAAGGACCCCCCTCGAATAGCAAGAAGCCGGCGAAAGGAAAGAGATGGAGTCGGACAAGCCTGGAGAATCAGACGACGACGATGCCGACGAGGAGACAGAAGAAGAGGATCCGGACCAAGTACTGGAGACCCAGGTGAAGCGCCAGCGGGCACCTGCCGCTCACTTCGATGCAAGTCCCGATGATTCGGGTAAGGACCAGCCGAAGAAGAAAGCAAAGACTGCTGCGACTCCTAGTGCAGAGTTCAAGCCGCCCTCGCGTTCAGGTGCCCAGCCGTCACGTGGTACCGTTGCCTCCCCAATTGGGACAAGTACGGTGGCAGGAAACCTGGGTTCCAGGTTGTCTAAGGTTGCAGGACCGAAGAAGAAGTAAATCACCATTAACCCATGTGTTTTTTGTCTTTTTGCAGTCATGTGTGCGCGAGGCCTCGCGCACTTGCCTTCGACGCGAATGCAATTATATGTCCTTAAGGGCTTGTACATTTTTGGAGGGCTTTTATTTCAGTGTTTGTACGTTGTGCACTTCGTGTCCTGTTTTTGTTGTCTTCCGTACACAATTGTTTCCACGACCTTGAGTGCGCGAGGCCTCGCACACTCAGGGACATAAAAAAGCAATTTATTTGCAGGACAAACTTAGGTGCAACTGGAGACCCGCAGAATGTCATTTTAGAAAATGAGCTCCTAAGAAGGCACGCACTAGTTGTTTTTGAAATACAAAAACGACGAAAGTGGTAAAACAGACCCTTCAAATCAGACACAATAATAGTTTATTTTAGTAAACAAAAACTGGAAAAAAGCAGCAAATTGGGTAAAATCATTTTTTTTGGTGGTGTCCGGGTCATGTGTGCTGCAAATGTCCAAAAAGAATAGTTTTTCGCGCTGTCGTTTTTTGGGTCCTCCTCTTCCAAAAGGGGTTGCAGTTTGCGTGGGCTAAGACAGTGGCAAGACTCCTTTGCTGAAGCCTCCAAGGCCCTTGCAGAGGTGGACTACAACGGCCGGTACTTCGTGAACATGGACGAGACGTCCTCCCATCAGAACTTCATCACCAGGGCAGCCGCACACACGGTGTACAGCATCAGGGGTCGAAGATCGGTGCCGCGGCGGCTGGGGTATCAACAGAAAGCTGTGACTGTGATTGCGGCAGTGGTTGCCAGCCGAGAGGCTCTACCGCCCACTCTGTTGTTTGACAGCAAGACTATGAAGGGGAGCCATCCAAGGTACTGCGACCGAGAGGTTATCCTCAAAGGTACAGGAACTGGCTGGTCCACCAGTGACATTTTTTGTTGAATGGGTGGAGCAGGTCCTGGTTCCGAGAACGAATCCGCTCTGTAATCCGTACCACAAGATCGTGCTTTTCTTGGACGGCTCAAGGACACATCTCCGAGTAAGAGGTCTGACTGTGTGCAAGAAGGCTGGTGTTTCCGTTGTCCTCTTCCAAAGTCACGCTACAGATATAGTCCAACCACTTGACCATGCACTATTTCGTGGTGTCAAGTGCCGGTACCGGCAGCTGTAGGACAACTTCATCAAGAGCAACCTTGGGAAGAGCCTGGGTGTGACCAGATTCGTTTCCTGCCTCGAGCAGGCGTCGTATCAAACGTGCACCGGTGAGAAGGTCCGTACAGCGTTCCGCGTTACGGGCCTTGTACCGCACAGCGTTGTGAGCTTCTTACGCCACGCCCCCTGGATCGTCTCCGCCCTAAGCAGGAGGAGGCAGATGCCAAGTCCCTGGAGCTTCTTGAGCGGATTGCTCCATGTACCGTACCTGCAGGTGACATCTGTCCCGCATCTCAAGACTGCTCCGCATCTCAAGACTCCCCAGTTACCACCAGAGAAATGGGATCCCAAGCAACCGCACGGTCCATCACCATGGAAACAAGGGATGATGGGACAAAGTTGTGCCTTGGCGGGTTGGTCACGTAGACCAGTTTTCCTGCACACGATGCCTTCACCGGAGGGGCACAAAATGAAAAGCGTGCTCGTCAGTGTGATGAACGGTCTGAGGGTGCTGCCAAGCGTCAAGTGATGGACAGCGACACGTCCAGCGACTACGAAGCTAATGCCTCCGCATTCGCGTTCTACGTGACGCATGACGATGATTCGTGCATGGACATCAACTCAGACTAAAATTGGGCAGCTAATGTCCTCTCCTTCCCTGATGCCACTGTGCCATTCATGGCATGGCTATTAGATTGTGTTTCTTTTTTAAGTCACAGTGAGATTGAGCCCCATGGAGTATATATTTTGAACTCAGGGTGTACTTTATTTGAACTCAGAGCAGATTCAGATCATTCATCATCATTCATCATCATCATCATTCATCATGCATAATGCGTCATGTGTCATGCATCATGTGTCATGACATGCTGGCGCCTTAGCATGTGTTTTTCACATTCCAACCCAAAACCTCACTTTCGCTCAGAACTAACACAACCACAACCCGACTGTTATGGGTTCCTAAGAAGGTTATACTATTCATTTTTCATAACTCTTTGAATTTGGATGATCACATTTTTGACATCATGGATTGTCATGCATGTCATGCATGATCGACTCATTTTGTGAGTGATACCACACATACTACCTTCGAAGGAGTCTAGGGCCCCTAAGGGACCTCTATTTACTCTACAACCCTTTTCCATGGTTGTCCCTACTTCTACATGTATTTCAATGCCTATTTGGTGGGTCCCAAGCATGTTTCATGTATTGGGGGATCCCAAGAGTATACCTAGGCCTAAGCCAAGCCCCAATCACAAGAGGAGAGAAGAGAGAGAGATAGAGGAGAGGCGCCTGGCGGCGACACCAGGGAGCACGTGGTGCTTCCTAGGTAAGTCCTAACTAGGTGTATTTTACTACAAGAGAGATATTTGTATGGTGAGAGTGGAAGAGAGGTAAGGAGTGAACATGAGTGTAAATAATGATTGTGTATCATAGTCCCTTTTTGCTATCGACTAAGCTGGAAGACTACAATTCTATGAGCCCATTACTTTGCTGTTGTTGAGGAGGGTGCCAAATCTAACTGGTAGCAGAGAAAACCTGCTCTGCCTAAATCCAGTATCCCTTGGATTTAATTTCGATACAATTCCAGCCTGGAAATTTAGTAAGGGACGGAGAAGAATTCCTGAACTCAGAAAATCGAGTCTGAAAAGTTGAGATGGACCCTGTGAGAACTCCAAGCAGCCTAGAAGCTACGGGCGCCTCTGAAGAAGACGTGCAAGTCATGATACCGGTCCCCGATGAGGAACTAGTCGCGCCTACCATGGCCGGGTTTGGAACCCCAGAAGTACCTCTAGACGGATCTCGATTTGAAGCCTATCGTTTTCCTGCGCCTACATGTCCTGAGTATGCTGAAGCTGTAGCTCCACGCCCAGTGCCTTCAGCGAGTAACATGACGACAGCTGAGCTAGCGAATGCTATGGAGGTCCTATCGTTGCTCAACCAGAGTGGTCAGTTGCAACAAATGGTTCAACAAATCGAACACCATGAAGGTTCATTCACTAATGCCCCACAGACTCATGAGTCGGGGACCACATCGTCTTCGACTAATCCTTTCCAATCTGTGCCATGGCGTTCTAATGTGACTTACGCCACTATGCCTCAACCCCCTATCCGTGGAGAACCTATTGTTCATGGAGTGCCTACCGGAGTTCCTGAGCCTAAGTTTTTCTCTGAGCCTCAAGGTCCCAAAAGGACTCATGTTTTCGGAGCATCTCCTTCTACGGAAGAGAGCACTATCCTTTTGTCAACCTTGCAACAACTCAAGGATCGTCTTGAAAACTTAGAAAATAGGACTAGTGCTAACTTGACCACTAACCCTTGTGTACCTTACCACCCCTCGCCTCTAACCCAAGTGTGCACCGGGCTTGCCGGTGTGCCTCCTGGAGTCAAGTCGCCCTTTGTACCCCGTACCAAAGCACCCAAACCTGTGGCGTGCTTTACCACTACCTACGAAGTATACACCCTCGACCAAGCTCTCGCCCTAGGACTCGGTCCACTAGCGCCTATGTCGCTACTCTCCGACCCCACACAGCCGGTGCCACATACCGGTAGAGGAACCAAAGCTTTTTTCAAACCCCAAACCGAAATCAAACTACCCAAGTTTTCGGGTAGAGACCTCGACGTTTACGCCGAAGATATTTTGAGGTTCTTGAGGTCGACGGGACAAGAAGACCTCAACAAAAGAGCCAAAGCGGACCTTGTTATCAACGGTTGTGATAACAAGGACGTAAAAGAAGTGGTTTCGGGGGCACTCAAGAAAAGTGACTCTTGGGTAAGGTTCCTTATTACACTCGAAAAAGCTCTACCTTACTTACGTTACCGACCTGAAGCTTATTCAAGAGATAGAGTGTATCCCTCGGTTGAAGGAAAACCCTACAACCGCGGACATAGCCCAATACGTCCAAAGGTTTACTACGCTTACGGACCAATTGGCTACGTCCTACTACGACGACTCCAAAGCCACCTACACCTCCTACCTCGTGTTCCGCCAACAACCATGGACGAAATACGTGCTACTCCCGAGAGGCTGTCTAGAATACACACCTTCAACTCTCTCGTTTACCTCCTCTACGAGTTGGCCCTCCAGAGAACGTCCGACGCTACTTTGAAGAACTTGCACTCGATGGCTCAACTCAAGTGGCTAGACGGCAACACCAACGCCGACTCCAACGCCCCTATGAACCAAGAAGAAGCCTTTGCCCACTCGCTATGTGAGGAGTGCTTCGTGTCTTTCCAACAAGCACGAGGACAAGCAAACGGCAACCGTGGTGGTGGCGGTCGTGGCCGTGGAAAAGGTGGACGAGGCAAAGGACAAGGCCAAGGGCAGTGGTATTGGCAAAGGGAAGTCGAGGAGGACAACTCCACGGCGCCCAAGTTCTTCGCCACCTTGTTTTGCCCCAATTGTGGGACAAAACACAACGTAAGAGACAAGGCGTGGCAAGACAGCCTTGACGCGAGGAAAGAAGAGCAAAAGCAAACAAAGAAAGGTCAAGGCAAAGGGGGAAAGGACCAAGCGAAAGGGGGAGAAAAAGGAAGTGGAGGAAAAGCGAACGGAGGAAAGGCGAACGAAGAAAAAGGAGGCAAAGGAAAAGACCATGACAAGGGAAAGCCTCAAGAGAAGAAACACTTGGAAGAGTTGACGGAAGGAGAGCGAGAAAAGAAGCAAAAAAGAGTTCTCAAGCTCAAAAGACAAGCTAAGAGCCTCAAGGACTTTCTCGCGGGTCCAACGCCGGGGGAAGCCTAGGTGGACACCGAGACGACGCACCGAGGTATTGCTACCTATTGAGGGTCGCTATCAATGGTGTATGGGTGGACGCATAACTTGATACCGGCGCTACAATCTCCCTAGTCTCCTCTAGGTTCGTACACTACGAGGACCTAGTTCCCAAAAATATTTGTGGGGTAAAAATGGGAGAAGGGGGAGTCACTTTCACCGAAGGCGATATAGAAGGAGAAGTACAAGTGGGGGACCGAAAGGTACTTCAAAAGTTTCAAGCGTTCGACACCGACGCCTTTGAAGCCGTATTGGGGACGGACTTCTTTGCGCAAAACGAGTAGATAAAATATTTATCCCTTCAAGCGCCCACTCCCTTGTTGGTGGTGGACGAAGAGCAAGAATGGGAAGCAATACCCCTTAAGCAGACAAAGTGTCCAAGACCTACGCTCAAGACTCTCAAGAGTTTTCCGTTGTCACTCGATAGCGAGGTGAAGCAAGAGAGTATCCCTGCTACCTTGAGCCTACACCGAACGGAGAACTACACTCTCGACTCAGCCGCCAAGCGTGACGCGTTTCGAGAACTTGGCCTTACCCCGAACACGTGTAACGGCGACTTCGTGAAACTCTTTGCGTCCAGAGAGAACGCCGACGCGGAGTACTTTTGTACTCCCAAAACCAACAACACGTGGTGGTATGACTGGGAAAAGTTGGGAGCTTGGAAGATGCTCTACGCCAACCCCCCTTTCTGAAAAATAATCCACACGTTGGTAAAGGTTTATGTGGACCAAGCTACGGTCGCGTTGGTTATTCCCGAAGGGAAGAAGTGGGAAGAAAAAGAAAAGCTATGGGGGCCTATACTCGAAAAGTTGACGGTGACAAAGTTGCTCTTACCTGACGTTCCTCTTTACCGACTTAACCCAAAAGAAGAGGTTTTGCCAAAGCCCCATTGGCGAACCGCTATGTACCTAGTCTCGGGGAAGAACGTGTCCTCTAACCCCATGGAAAACGTGTCTGAGGAGATAAAGAAGTTCGTGCTAAAAGAAAAGAAAAAGAAAAGAAGAGATGATGAAAAGGTTTCCGGACGTGGACGAGGGCAAGGAAGAGTACAAGTTCGAGACGCCTAAGTTTCAAGTCGAAGAAGTGGTTCAAGAAAGTCCGAAAGAGGCAAGAGAAACTCAAGAAGAGCGCGAACAAACCTCCGACGAAAGCGGAAGTATATCCGAAGCCCCTTCCGAGTCGACTATACCCTTTTCGAACGACTCCTACACCACTATGGCCTACGACGACTTGGTCGCCAACCTGTTCTTGGAAGAAGTAGAACATCTAGAGGCTCCTTCGACTCCTTCCGAAACTCCTAACCCCGAAAAACTTCGTTCACACGTTTCCGTCCCACTAGAATCGATGACGAGCGAAGGAGACGAACGTGAACTCCGTCTCCTACACGCACGCCCGAGTAAAAATTTGGTCCCTTCTTCAAAAGAAGATTTGAAAGAAACTCGTCTCCTTCTACTAAATCAAATTGACATACTCCAAAAACTGGAGCTAAAAGAAAAATGGAAAGGCATGGTCTACCTAGACGAGTACAACGGAGAAGATGGGACGTATTTCGATGTCGGCGAAGAATTGGTTATGCTTCACGAACTACACGAAGCATTGGAACAAGAAGAACAAGAAATCGAAGGAGAAGAAGAAAAGAAAGAAGAAGGAAAAAATCAATTACGCCCGAAAGACATCAAGACACTAAGAAAGAAAGTCAAAGAAAAGAAGAAAATTGATCAACAAGAGGAAAAGATGATTTTGGACCCCGAACAGGTCCTAGCCTTCAAGAAATTGACGGAGCAAGATGAAAAATCTAAGAAACAAGAATTAGGTGCGTCCAATCTACACGCATCTGAAGACCTCCAGATTTCGCTCGACAGAATGGATGTTGACGAGAGGATCGAGAAAATCATCCTGCATTTCTCTGACATTTTTGGTCCGTTACCTCCACCCGGATCGGTGAAGAAACTCGTGACCATGGACCTAGAACTAGGAGAAGAATTTCTCAAAGATCGAGTTCAATGTCGACCGTACCCAGCATCAAAAGATGACATGGCTGAGATTACTCGCAAAATCAAAGAATGCGTGGAGGCCGGTTTGGTTTACGAGTACAAAAAGACGGACTATCCTAAGAATTGCAGTCCATGCTTCCTGGTAGCTAAACCAGGGAGCACTGCAAAAAGATTGGTGGTCGACTACAAAAAGGTCAACCAGAAAATAAAACTGCACAGCGGTTCGTTGCCCCTGATGGAGAACACCGTGGAAACCGCTGCTGGATGCAGATACAAAACTAAAATGGACAAGCGGTCCGGTTTCTGGCAAATTGACCTAACGGAGCGTGCCCAAGATCTAACGGCATTCATTGCTCCGGATGGACGGGTCTACAAATGGCGGGTAATGCCATTTGGTATTGCTAACGCCCCGGCGTTGTTCCAGGAGCTGATGAATCAAATCATCGCCCTTTGAAAACGACGACCGGCCGTCCAAGAGCTCCCACAGCGTGGTGCTGTCCTGGAGGCTCATATCGACGATGTCATCCTAGGGACGAACACCATCGATGACCATCTCCTACTACTCCGAGAATTCTACACCGTCTGTCAAGAAAATCACCTCCGCATCAAGCTGGAGAAATGCGAATTTCTCAAGACGGAAACAGACTACCTCGGATTCCACATCGGAGATGGATGGTGGAAACCGCATGATGGACCCCTGATGGACTTCGACCTAACAGATTCTATGTCTAAAGCTGAAGGAGTTCTGGAAATCCGACAATTCATCGGATCCTGTAATTTTTACAGGCGGCATCTCCGAAATTTCACAAAAGCCAGCGCACCACTAACGGATCCCATCAAGGGGGAGACTCCGTGGCGCTGGGGACCTATTGAAAAGCAAGCAATTGAAGATGTCACCCAGAAAATCCGAGAATGCCTAGTACTTGGAGTACCCCAGCGCTACGGCGAGATGGTTCTAATCACGGATGCCAGTAACGTTGGAGGAGGAGGGACATTATTACAGTGGCAAAAGCTAACTACGGATCAATGTAAAGACATTGATTATCGCCTAAGAGTTCAAGGTGTCACAAGAGAAGGTATCATGAAATCTGACTATGACTCCCAAGAATGGCGCCTAGTTCCACTTGGCCACTGGAATTGGAAGCAGAATGCAGCCCGCTCACACTATCACACCTACGAGCAGGAGCTGTTAGCTGGAGTTCTAGTGTTGGCTAGTCAACACAGGATCCTGGGTACTAATCCCATTACGTGGCTATGTGATCAGGATTCCGTGAAGTACTTTATGGAAAGACCACCGCCAGATGAAAAACGTCTACGACGGTGGTGGGTCTACCTGAGCCAACCACGACTGGCTACATTCCACATCCGGGGAATTGAAAACGAACTCTGTGATTATCTATCACGGAATTGTTTTGATTCCCTGGTGGGGGCAGACACCGAGATGATGGCCCAAGAAGCTTTCGCCAAGAAGGATCAACATCTCGATCTCTTTACGAGGAAAGAAACTCTCATGTCCTGGAGTACGAAAGACCTGACGGCCGATTACTCGGACATATTGGACCAGTTGACGATTGGGAGCTCAAAGATCCTGGATGGAGTACAATGGTCCCGCACGTCAACTCACCTATACAGGGAAGACCTCATTTGTGTCCCCAAAGACTACGAAGAAACTATGTTGGAATGGGCACACAAAACAGATGGTCACCCTGGGGTGGAGAGAACTCTTTGGTTCTTCCAGAAGTATTTCTTCGCTAAGAGTAGCAATGCATCTCTCAAGAAGATTTTATCTAAGATCATCGCTGAGTGTCCCTGCACTAAGGCTAAAGCTAACACTGCAGCGGATCGTGGTGAGGTAAGGAATCTCCCGATTCCGAACCAAATGAACTCCATCCTGTACGTGGATTTTATGGAGTTACCTAAATTCGCTGGCCATGACTTCGCCCTCCTGGTGACGGATGGACTCAGTCGCTACAGCCGAGTGTTTCCCCTTACTAAGAAGGTGGATGGTGAAGGAGTATTGAAAGAGATTTTCGAAGGATGGGTACAAGTCTACGGATTACCCAAGATTATCCACAGCGATCAAGACATTCGGTTTACCAGCCCTACTGGTTGGTACCGAAGCGTCATGAGAGCTATGGGTACGGAAGTCCAGTTCGGAACTCCTTACCTACAAACAAAGAATCCTCTATGTGAACGCCAAATCAGCTGTTTCAAAACAGTCATGAGGATTCTGATGTTGAAGGAGAAGAGCCGAAACTGGGTAAAACTAGTCCCATATGCTATCTACTTGATGAATAATCAAGTGAGTAGCAGGACTGGTTTCACCCCTACGGAACTGTTCCTAGGGAGGCCAGGTTTCAACTTCGAATTCCCCTGCGCAAGCGAAGGAAATGCTAAAGTTGATGAATGGCTCACGGAGCAAAAACGGATCGCCGATCTATGCCGATCACTACTGGAAAAGAAAAGAAGTAAGGAGAATCGTACCAAGAACCGCGAAAGAAAAGGAGCTATCTACCAAATTGGTGACTGGGTTCTGGTACATCATACAAGATTCAAGGCATGGCCGCGTAACACGCTGGACAGCCCTTACTTCGGACCATTTCTGGTCACGGATGTAGCTGAAGGATCCGTGTGGATCAAAACTCATCCTAAGTACGGAGGTCTGGTTGAAGTGGGTTACCCACAGCTTAAGCACTATGACATGCTAGACGACCTCTACGACTGGGAAGAAGATCTACAAGAAAGCCTGGAAGCTGCAGCCGAAGATTTGGCCGCGAATCCTATGGATGAAGATGAAGAACTGCTGCCTATGGAGGATGACGGTTCACTACAGATGCCCGAAAGGGACATCTCTCTCTCTAGACCTACTGTACCTACACCTACGGCCGTAGAGGCTAGACCCAAAAGAATAAGCGCTAGTGAACCCGTTACGTTTACTGAATCAGAGATGAAAAAGCAAGACTACTACTTTGTTGAAAGATTCCTCCGCCACACCTACAAACGTGGTTGGAGATTCTATACAAAGTGGTCTGGCCATTCTATCTCTGACTGTACTTGGGAGCCAGTGACGGCTTTCATACTTGATGACGGTAACGTCAACGAGGTTTTTGCTGAGTACTGCAAATCTCAGGATTTGCGTGACATTCTGAAGTCAGCCCAAAATCAGGCCCGCAAGCGTGCTGGGAGGTGGAACTACTCCCTTCTGTTTCATAGCACCTGTGAAAACGGTGCATCTATGGTCCCAAGGCCCTGTTTCACTGAGCAGTGAGTTCACATTCACTAGCCTGGGAGTTGTCGTGGATTTCCAAGGGAACTCCGAGGCTTGGGGACAGGTTTCACCAATCTAGGGAGGGAGAGAGATGAGCGGTGTGTAACTAGCGCGCGTGTGAGTGTCAACAACCCCAACTGAAGTGTGTTGCCTAGGAGAGAAGTGAAACACTACTGCTAAGCAAGCTGATTCTTACGGGTGGTGAACACCTGGTTCCATTTTGGAACAGTCAAGCATCCACCACCGGAGGGGCAGGGTAGGTGTTCCCCAGGGATGGAACCTCCCCCAGGAACTGGGTGGGCTGCGGGACGAGCAGAGTTTGCATGGGCCGCGCAACCACAACTAGGGCTACCCCCTTGGCTGCAAACCTCGCCGCCGTGGGCACCCAACGTCAAAGACGCTAACGCTTGATCCTACACCGCAAGACACCCTGATCCTACAACTTCCCACAGACGCGCCCACGCCAAGCAAGTCAAGTTGTAGCTAACACCAAGCATCCCTGAACAAACAGTGAACGCTTTGGGTGCATCTCGCCTCCGGTCTGATGACACCATTGCAAGTGTGGACACGGAACCGGAGCTCAACGTGATCCGTGCAGAGTGAGTGAATGGCGCGGAAAAGTGTGTTGTGTTGAGTATGTGTGTGCAGTGCTGTGCGTGGATGTGCGGTGCAGGGCGAGCATGTGTGTGAATATACCTCAGGGTCTCTACCTTGGGGCTACCCAAAAAAAAAAAAGAGAGGGTCGCACATGGGGAGACCAGGAAAAAACCGTCAGGGATCAGATGGGCGTGGGAACGAGGGCCAGCGTACGCTGACCAACGCGAACGCCCTTGCCCATTCCAATCCCCTGCCTTCCCAGTATCCCACTCGCTGATCCTAACACTCTACAAAGGAGTAGCCCTTTGCAGGAGTGCCCCTTGCTAACGCCTCCAACCCACATCCCACTCTCCACTCCACACTCCTCCAACACTCGTGCAACTCAAACCGAAAAACTTTCAAGTGAGGAATTTCACCCGGGAGTTTCATTGGACTTTTTGAGTTGCAACGGTCCTACACTCTCTAACACACGCTGCATGTGTGAGCGGCATGGTGAGACATATGAGTGTTTTAGGTGCCTGCACGTGAGCACATGCATGCACTGAACGATTCACCAGGCATTCCGCCACAAAACCACCACTACAGTCAAACAGAGGACAGTGACGCATATAGCGGCGCCTCCGCTGTGCATGCACACTGTCCTGGAGAGCGAGCAAGAAAGATTCTCCGTACCCCCCAAACCTTGAATGTTTCCCTTATGAAGGTTTTACCCTCTATCCTACTTGGATTCGGAGTTTTTACGTGTGCACGACGCGGCGTACGCTGCTATTTTGCATGCGTGACGGCCTGTTTCCCTCCTGAATCCTGCCTGAATGCCAGCCCAAGCCAGACCTTGCGAGGCACCAAGAGCGTGCAAAAGACTGCAAAGCAAGGTAAGAACACGCTACGCGTGATGTGCATGCTCTAGCCAACGCGTATGTTTGATTTCTGTTGTGCTATGTGTGGCTGATGTTCAAACTCGCCTATTAAACGCACAGTGGTGAATTGATGCGCGCAAAACGTACAGTTGCCCTATGGCTGTACTGTGCACCCTCCCCGCGCAAGAAGTTTTTGCCTGTCTGTAAGCCTCACTTTATAAAATCGCTTTTTTCGCTGCTCGTTGTTTTCCAAATTCTTTGTTTCACAAAACTGCGCTTTTTGCAGCTTCAGAAGCGCTTTTTACAAAAGTTCAAAAGGTTTTGGACTTTGGAGGCTTCGCCCCCAGTCCCGCACGGTGGACGCGCACTGTTACGGGAGTCGCCAGAACTCCCAGCGCTACACTTTGCGCTTTTCAGGTGTCCAAATATTTTTTCAAGTTTTCGTTCCTGGCGAGTTAGAAGCTCAGCTACGGTTCATTTTGAAGTGGATTTCAAGCGTTATTCAATGCCGATTTCACTTTAATTTTCAAAAAATTGGTATCTGCATTTGTTATGCAAGGCTTCCCTAAGGATTCCTACGCCTTGTTCATGCTTTATATATCACTTTGAGCACAATCTTTCTGGAACCTCTGGTAATTGCATTTTTAGCTCCAAACTAATCACCTATTGTGCTGTGGTAAGAGTGGTATAGTAAGAAAGGTAACTCACATGTATGCTTTCCGAAGTCATTCCACTCATTCTTTACTGTGGTACTGAGGTGCAGTGATCATACTTGGTATTGAAGGTAGTCCAGTTCTGGACTGAATAGTGAATGCTAAGAGTTTTCCCAGGGCTGCATATGATTATGGCCGAAACATCATTTTTCAGCCGATTTTTCTGAGTATTTACTCCTGAATTCCAGGGCTTCAGTCGGTGGGGGAGTGAGATTGAGCCCCATGGAGTATATATTTTGAACTCAGAGTGTACCTTATTTGAACTCAGAGCAGATTCAGATCATTCATCATCATTCATCATCATCATCATTCATCATGCATCATGTGTCATGTGTCATGCATCATGTGTCATGACATGCTGGCGCCCTAGCATGTGCTTTTCACATTCCAACCCAAAACCTCACTTTCGCTCAGAACTAACACAACCACAACCCCGCTCTTATGGGTTCCTAAGAAGGTTATACTATTCATTTTTCATAACTCTTTGAATTTGGATGATCACATTTTTGACATCATGGATTGTCATGCACGTCATGCATGATCGACTCATTTTGTGAGTGATACCACACATACTACCTTCGAAGGAGTCTAAGGCCCCTAAGTGACCTCTATTTACTCTACAACCCTTTTCCATGGTTGTCCCTACTTCTACATGTATTTCAATGCCTATTTGGTGGGTCCCAAGCATGTTTCATGTATTGGGGGATCCCAAGAGTATACCTAGGCCTAAGCCAAGCCCCAATCACAAGAGGAGAGAAGAGAGAGAGATAGAGGAGAGGCGCCTGGCGGCGACACCAGGGAGCACGTGGTGCTTCCTAGGTAAGTCCTAACTAGGTGTATTTTACTACAAGAGGGATATTTGTATGGTGAGAGTGGACGAGAGGTAAGGAGTGAACATGAGTGTAAATAATGATTGTGCTTCATAGTCCCTCTTTGCTATGGACTAAGCTGGAAGACTACAATTCTATGAGCCCATTACTTTGCTGTTGTTGAGGAGGTTGCCAAATCTAACTGTCGCATATATACTACATATGTCATGGCAAACACTGGCACACATAGAGTGATTGTGCTTTTAGGCACGGTCATCAACAATGCAAAGCCATACACTTTCTGCCAGGTACACGTCTATGTTCATAAGCTTTCTCATTGCTTTAAGTACCTCCACAACAGGTGTATGGGAGCATCCAGAAACTGTCACCGTGTGCCTTTTTTGCACTGTGCCCCCCAGCTATCCGGGTGGGGGCTCCCGTACCGTGTTGGTTTGTGCAAGTGTGCTGGGGGGACAGTGCATAGTTTTACAAAACAGAAGATTGCCACCTTTTGCAAAAGGAAAAACACTTTCCTCGGTTTCAAAAATGAAAAGTTGCATGGTTTTACAAAACAGAAGACTGCAACCTTTTGCAAGAAAAAAAACATTGCACGGTTTTAAAAAAACAAACAGCCTGCATGGTTTTACAAAACAGGAGACATCCATCTTTTGCAAGAACAAAAAAACAGTAGAGATTTTTCTAAAAAAAAGCTAAACTTTGCATGGTTTTCCAAAACAGAAGACTGCAACCTTTTGCAAGAAAAAAAAACGTTGCAAGGTCTTAAAAAAAATTAAACCTTGCATGGTTTTACAAAACAAAAAACTGCAACCTCCTGCATTAAAAAACATTATAAGGTTTTTGAAAAACATGAAACCTTGCATGGTTTTACAAAACAGGGGGCATCGACCTTTTGCAAGAAAAAGAAGCAGTATGCGGTTCTAAAAAAAATGAAAGCTTGCACGGTTTTACAAAACAGTAGTCATCAACTTTTTACAAAAAAAAAAGACATTGCAAGGTTTTAAAAAACATAAGGCTCTGCATGGTTTTACAAAACAAAAGACTGCAACCTTTTACAAGAATCAAAAAAATTACACGGTTTTTACAGGAAAACAGGTAACACATGCTTTTTGAAGGTTTTCTTAGGGTGTGCCCTCTTTATCCCCAGGGGTTGTCGTATTCATCCCCGCCTTGCCCTGATGGTGCTCAGGGTGGGGCTGAACTGGCAACCGGGGACGAACCAGTCCCTTTACCTTAACCACAATGGCCGGGGCCGGGTTCATTGGTGTTGCCGTTCCAATGATTGGACCGTTATTCTCCATACATACTGACGTGACGCCTTGCTAGGAATGGGTTTAACCAACAACGGTCTGCCGGTTCTTCGGGTCTCACAGAAGTCTTCAATCCAAAAACGAAGGTGCACGGGATGGTGAGAATATAAAAGATTAAAACGAGCAGAATGGCTCAGACAATGCTCATAATGTCAGGGGGGCCGGATAAACCATATCTCAAAGCAAATTTCAGACAAGGTATGGGGAAACGCCATACTGGGCATTGCGAGGAAACAAAACACTACCGTCTGCGCCCCAGTGTAATTTCAGCCTTCACGTCAATTTGCTCATCTCCCCCCCGGCAAAGGCGTCTCATTGTCAGATTGGAATAGGCGCCTGCGTTTGGGGTTTTCATATTTTTTAGAGATATAGTCTCCAAAAAACTTGGGGTTCGCAAAAGCAAGCGCTTGGCACCAAAAAATGATTAACGCACGGAGAGTTTGGAAGTCTTCATGAGGCAAAACAACGTTCCGTTTGAACATCACAAGTCGCAATATGCCCATTCGTGACTCTCGAAGGAATGAGAGCCACCGTAGTGTCATAGGGGTTCCTGAGGTTGTGTTTGGGCAGGCGTGCATAGTTTTGCAAAAACCAGACACTTTCACGCAACTTTTGACCAGAAAAGCGCCGAAATCCGAACCGGTGGCCCCAAGGTACCCCCAAGGGGCTTTGAAATGCTTACGTGTGACAAGTAGTACGGTTGCGCAATTTTCGGAATGACCCCACCCCAAAGGCGGTCCCAGTGCAGAGGAACTCGGTCAAATTGACCCTTAGCGGCATATTTTTTCAGAAACTAGACACTTTTGCGCATCTTTTGATGAAGAAAGCGCCCGAATCTGGATCACTTGCGCCAAGTTCCCCCCCCCCCCCCCCGGGACTTGAACCAACTTGCGTAAAAAATCAGACACCTTTTGTCATTTTTTTGGTGAAGTTCGGGTATTGATTGACCCGTACGGGTATATGCTTTCGAAAACCTGACACTTTTAGGCATCTTTTGACAAAACTGCCCGAATCTGAAGTGGTGGCGCCAAGTTACCCCCCATGGACTTTTGGATACCTGGTTGGTGCACTATGGTACTAAAACACCAAAATTGTACAAAAACCCATCACTTTCAGCCACCGCATGTCCTATGACCATCTAAGCAGCTATGAAGGCCCCGGGGCTCGCCCGTGGCCTTCATTGATTTTAAAAGCTTTGAATATACAAGGACAAATCAGTATATTTCTACCCCTGCGGCAATGCCAATTTTATTCTCCGCGAGTTGGTAGGGCGCACAGCGCCGACACCAGGAGCCCCGGTTCGAACCCCATGGAGGTTTTTTTCTATAATATCCAATCCCTCACCCTGCACCCCCCCCTAACACCTCCCTACGTGGCCATTGTGTTGATACAAAAACTTTTCCATGTGGTACCAATGGCTGCACTGACTGGTAGGTCGTTGCTGGATGTCCGATGAAACTTTCCGTCAATTTTTTGGCTGTTTGGAAGACCTTGGGCCAAAGTTATTTCCATATGCAATCCTTTGCAGGGTCCACCTCAAAGTTGTTTTGGCCTCCAAGGGCCCTCCCATTTTCAAGTTCATGGGTCTCCCAGGAGGGCTGCAATGTATACACCCTTTAATCTGAAATTGGTACATTTTGAGCCTGTCCAAGGCAGAGAAATGACACACATGGGGGGTCCAGAGCACAGATATCACACACAGGGGGGCTCCAGTGCACAGAACTGACACATAGGTGGGGTTCAGAGCACATATATTGCAGGCAGGGGGGGTCCAGGGCACAGAAATGATGCAACAGTAATCCTCGCGGCTTTTGATCCAACAACCGCTTTTCAATGTGATCTCGTTACTTGGGGTCGGACCAAATCCGAGTCACTGCGGTCACCAGGGAATATGGGAGCACCCATGGCGCCCAAACATTGCTCAAGGAAAGAGGAAACACCATAGTGGCAAACACAGCACGCCGACTCCTACTTTTGGGAATTTTCGAGCGGCGGTGATGAATCTGGGTCGGGAGAATGCGCAGGGTTGACACCTACTGCAAGAGGGAGTGAAGTAGCAGCTGTCACTTTGGGACATTGTTCGACAGGTGAGAGGTCACTCCGCAGCTTCCGTTTCTTACGCAAAGGTGTACATGGTTTCGTCGGCTGAGATGCATTGGTGGTACACAGCTTGTTGTGCCCATGTCTTCGGCAGCAGGGTAAACACCCATTATTTCTGGGTCCTCTTACAAAATCCGGGGATGGTTGCAGCCACAAGTGCTTGGCCAGGCACGGTGGCTGGTTCCCAGACCGGTTATACTAAACGAAACAGGTAACACAAGTGGAGGATGTACTCATTTGTCGACGCATCAGTCAATGTGCAACACACAAGAAGAATGCAGGGCACTGCACCTCCCAGCCTCAAACTGTTGCCTCCACCGCCGTCATTCCTGGCCATCACTTCCAGTGACGCTCACATTAGTGTTACAGCACAGCTTAGGGAGAAGCGAACGACGACAGCGACAGAGAGAAGCACATGCAAACAACAGAATGCCTTAAGCATCACAACAGTTCAGGAATATGGGCGTCACATAGTTCGAAAGCATCCGGACACAAGAATAACAGTTCGTAGGCTGCGAATAACCATTCCGAGGTGACATGGAACGCGTCGGCAAAATTGCACACAGCAATCCCAACCTCTCGATTCCTGGACATTCAGGCAAAACGGGGTGGATTTTTGATGTTAGAATGTGTTCTCAACGTGTAATCCTTCCACCAAAGGTCAAGAATTCGACCCATTGTCCTGGGAAACTTCAAATTTCTCCCCTCTTTTGGGAGTCGCAAACTCCGGCGCAGGGTGCAACTTTGGGTATTCGGGAGACAAACCACTACGGCATTACCTCCACCTTGGGGGGGGCTGTCGTCTTAACCTGACTTAAGAAATCATGGCATCGCCTTAAGGCGCCTTAAAAATTATGGCGACTTCAGTCGCGCCGCGGCGCCGGAATAAGAGCGCCGACAGCGCGCGCGCGCCGCCGCAAAACAATCAGCCGCCAGCAGGGTTCGAACCACCGCTCTCTCATCGCAGGTGACGATACTCAGCGCGCGCCAGCAAGAAACAACGAGCCGACAGCAGGGTTCGAACCACCGCTCTCTCCCGTCGCACGCAATTGTGCTAACCGCTCCACCGATTATGCTTCTGGCGATTCTGCATCAAAACTGCATAGGGGTTGAACCTCGCAGAGAAAAAATATTAAAAAAAAGCGAGCGAGGCAGATGCACAGATTCGCCCCTGTCCAACCTACAAAGACCAAATCACCTTGGTTTTCATTGCAAGACATGCATGCAGAGGTACAGAGTGACAGATGAGTAGATGTAACCATGCAACCACCCCAAAGCACCAAAAATGCACCGGACTCAATGAAAAATGGCGAGAAATGGTATGACATCCCTAACCATAGCCTAATCAAGACTGAATATTGGGACCGAGCTGGTGGGGGAGGGAACATGAGCTCTGACTGGTGAGGGACATCAAGAATGATTCACACATTGATGGCTCTTGACAAAGAGAAATTGGCTTGCAAGTGAGCCCCCTCACCACGAGGCCCACTTTCAAGGCTTTTTGGGCTTTTAAAGGGCCAAAATGCCCCAGACTGGGCTCAAAATGGGCCCATCTCACCCGTTTGTGCACCCCAAATAGTCTAGCATGAGGTTTGGAAAAATGCTTTTTTGACCCACTTTTGACCCATTTTTGGTCCCAAAACAGCCCATTTTCAAGGCATTTTCGGATTTTCGGAGGACCTAAAAGGGCCACCACAAGCTCAAAACTAAAGAAGGTCCCTACCAGGACCGGCCCCCGCTGTGCCCCTTCCGCCTGTTACCCCTGCTGATTTACTCCGGATCAGTGATTGCATTCCTCAAATTCCAAAGGGTCCAAAGTCCAAAAATATAGAAAATGAAATCCTCCTTCAACCCTGAAACAGCAACCAGATCCCACAAATACAGCAATAACCCAATTCACAATCCAAATTAGGCTGCGGGCTTCCGTTCAGCACACCGGTCGTCTCACGGTGGCGGGCATGTACAAGAATTGCACCAAGGAAGAAAGCCCTGAAATAGGCATGTGAACACAAATAAAGCAAAGTTGGGGAAAGAGGTAAACATACACATTCACAGCCATAAACCCCTCATTCCCTGGACTCAAGACCTTCCCTAGACTCACCAACATATTGCCCTGAACCAGGTCAAATGAGATGGCTGAATGCCATGTGTCACAAGTCATTACATAAACCCCAAAAGTGTGTTCACTCCGAAGCTTCTAAATCCTAGCCCAATAGGGGAGGTGGCGTGTCATGGCCTAGAGTGGCACTCAGGACCATGCCCTACCCTGGCATAACCTTTGTTGGACCTGGAGTGGAATGGGCTTGGAGAACTGCCCCATGAAGATGACCTCACAACATGGCAGAATCAGGCAAATCACACCATAATGCCCAAATTTCAATTATAAACTCAAAAATGCATACGGCAAATATTCAAATGCTCCATGCATGTGTCAAACCGGAGAGTAGTATACAAGGGTGATATAGACCAAAGATCCATGCCCAAGAATATCCCATCATTGGCTCCGAAACCTCTCCGGTTATGTACATGGCATGCTTCACAAGTCAGCTCATGAGTTTGAGACCTAATTTTGTGAGGCCTCGTGTGCCAAGCCAAAGTGACCACGTGGTCCGGCATATGGTGAGGTGCAACACCGAAGAATATGCCAACATATAAGCAACATATTATAGTTCACGGATCTCTAGGCACTTTACTGCTAGCCGACCAGTTGAGCACATAAAACACAAAAATGAGCAACAATTGAGGTCAAAAACATGAAAATATGTCCAAATACAAAGTTGTCATGATAGTATATCTCTATGCTCACCCATGATATCCGCTTAAGGTTCAATACACAAATGATTGGAACCATTTACGAACAATTCCCCCACTTGGATCCCCAATCAGGCGCATGGAGATACCTTCGCCAGCCATATCTACATGCCCCATGAAAATGGGAGTGCACTCATGGATCTCTTTGCCAAACATACCATGAGCAATACATATGCGGTAGACTTAGTCTAGCGCTTTGAATCCCACAATTGGGACATGGGCAAAGCCCTTGTCACGTGTGGCTCCCCATCTCTTCGGCCACACGAAGATATATAGCATGGGCGTGAGCATATCGAAGCACATACCATGCATATAACACATACCCTCAAAAGTGGCTCCCACCATGATATGCCATGTCCCTCCATTGGCATAACTTCACGTTAAAAATACGTAGGAACCCAAGGAAAGTTGCTATGCAACCCCAACACTCATGCAGTACACTCGAAAGTCGCAATAAAATATTCGGTTGCACGGTCCAAGAGTTATATATCACTTTATACCCTCTTGACCATTATCCCTTGCTATACCGGGCATGTGTACACACCAAAGGCGTTTGATGCTTTCTAAATTAAGTTGAGACTAAGGCGCTTGCAACCCAACATTCCTTATTCTCTTTCCTCACACTCGCGCGTAGATATGGTCCTTCAAAGTGGTCCCACGATTCACTTTTGTTTCCCTCATATCTCCAAGTCAAATGGGTGGCAAGTATAAAGGAAACCTGATTCGGGCATAGGGAAAAGAGTATGACCACTCGAAGAAGACCAAATCAAGTGCGGCGATGTCGAAGTCGAAAATCTGATTTCGACATCGCGAAAATTCTGATTAAAATTTCGAGTGCTTATTTAGAAAATTGCGGAAGCAACGAACCCTTTACTGATGAAATCTGACCCTTCATCGGGGTTTCCGCCAAAATATCTGGAAATAACAGTTAACCAATCGGTTAACGCAAAATCGCGAGCCAACTGACAGTCGCCGATACAATGACCATCAGAACGAAAGGCTGAAAAATTACGGAAACATTATGATAATAAAACCCTGGTGATTCCTGATATTCCGATATATAAATTTCCGCTGGCGGCGCCTCGGTACTGAATATGGCCGCTCATAGCCGGAATGGTCAAACCTATCACACTATCACATCGGGTTAGGTCAGGTGGATGGGAGAGTATGATATCAGCCAATGGCGGCTTGCCGGCACATAGATACACACCCCAAGTGACCCCAAGATGGCCACGGGGGTCCGAACCGGCTTCACCCCCCTTCTCAGAGCGTTGTTACCGCTCGGAAGTCATTGAAGAGAGGACGGGAGGACCCCAATGGGCTCCAACCCCCCCCCCTTGTCCCAAGGACACATGGAGGCCCCACACACGTCGTAGGCGTCCCCCATGCCCCAAGGGAGGGCTGAGGACACTGATAATCGGTGCCCTACGCCATATCCGGTCTCCTCTTGATCTACAACATGGACCAAGGGGATCAAAGATAGAGAAACGTCGTCGGTCGACCTAAATAAGTATACCACAATGAAATATATATGTGGAGATCGAGTGAAGGAGGTATATGGCCAATCAAGGCCGAAAAATCCCCGGATGAACGCCCTCACCCATCTCACAAGCACAAAAACAAACAAAATGCCAAGGGGGATCCATTACGGTGCTACAGCAGCAACCAAATGGACCAACACGTCCTTGACATCCAAAGAAATATTCTTTTTCTTCAGGTAGTCCATCCAGACCGTGGTGTACCTCGGCACAAAACTACTCGGAGGCTCCCACGAGTCCCTGGATGCGGCGAATCCCTTCCAACAGACTTTATAAAGCCTCCCCCCAGGCGTCCCCGGGTCCGGCTTGTCCGCCAGGATCTTCTCGGCGGTGAAGTCGTCGTCCTCACCCTCGTCGTCCGAGTCCACATCGCCGGCCGTGAACTCGAAGGTGACGGGACGTCCGCTGGGGTCTGGTGCTCGGGGACGAAGCTGGGTATGGTCGCGGTCCAGGATCTTGTTATCCCCCACACGAACCGCATACACATCCTGCCCCACCTTCCGCACGATTACCCCCGGCACATACCAGGACGCCTGCCGATGCCTGGACAGGACATCCTTGTGGTGCCGCTCCACCCACACGGTGTCTTGGAGAGCATACTTGTGGACCTTTCCCTGCTTGAAGTACTTGGCCCTCTTGCCATGCTCGTCCTGAAGTACCTTGCACACCTTGGCCACCGTGTCGTCCGCCCCAGCCATCATGGCGTTCGCATTCCGGGCCACTTTGCCATGGTTCAACCACGGGAGAGTGCGTGACACTCGATCCCGTAGGAACAGGATACGATGGGGTGACAGTCCACGGGGTCCCGGAAGGTCGTGATACGCTTGGAGCACCCTCCACAGCGAATTGTACCAATTCTGGCCCGGTTCGTCGATGTGCAGCTGGCGGAACTTCTCGAACATCTGCCGCCCGGCCACCTCAGCCCGGCCATTCGACCGGCTGTGGTATGCCACGGTCTTGGCGTGCCGAATTCCCATGTGCTTGCACATCGTCTTGAACCACGTCCCCACAAACTGACTGCCCCGATCGCTGCAGATGACAGCCGGGACATCAAAAATCGTCAGCCAATGCCTGATCATGGCATTAGCGACGGTCTTGGCCTGCAGCCCCACTCCATGCTTGTCCTTCTTGTCCTTCTTCTTGGACTTCTTGCCAGGGACCGCCACGATATACCCACTGTGCCTGTCCTCCGCCAGGATGACACAGTCGTAGGTCTCTCCTTCCACAGTGACCTCAGGCATGGCGAATACATCCATGGCCACGGACCGCATAGGGGCCTCCGGTATAGCCGTGTACACCGGGTTGCCCGCTGTGGAGTGGTTGGGACTCTTCGTGGCCCGACACACGGCGCAGTCGCTGCAGTACCTGTCCAGGATGGCGTAGTACCCCGGTGGGAACTTGAAGCGCCACTCCAGGTCCTGCTGCATCTTGTCCCGACCAGGATGCATGAGCTGGGCGTTGTGCCAGTGATCAATGAGCTCCTCCACTCGGTTCTCAGGAACCAGTAGCTTGTCCTTGAGGAACAGTTTGTCCCCATCCTCGGTCAAGCCCTCAGTCCACTCGTCGTCAGACGGGGCGCTCACGGCATTCCAGTACTTGCTCCAGTGCTCGGATGCCGCGTAGTCATCCGACCAGTCCTCTGTGAGCACCGACCTGACTAGCTCTACAGGGGCCACCATCCATTGCTCGAGGGTTTCCTCTCGAATAGCTTGGACGTGGGCACCCCGGAACTTGGCCAGGTCCGTACGGTTTGCCATCACCACAAAGCACTTGACCCCCTCTTGCTCCATGGCCTTCTCCATCTCGATGATGCGCTTGGCCTCCTCGGTTTCCTCGGCGTCCCAGTGACTGGATGTGTCCATCCAAGCCTTGCCCGCGGGGTAGGCCCATGGACTGAGGCAATCCGCCACAGTGTTGTCCTTCGCCGGGACGTATACGACGCTGAGGTCGAACTTGGCGAACGTCTCATGCCATCTGGCCCTCCTTGCCGCCGGTCCCGAGGGGGTGTCGACGTGCTCCTTGTGCCAGCTCTGCAAGGACTGATGGTCTGTGCAAACCACCACCGGTTGCAATCCGATGTGGCCAGACCACTTCCTGAGCGCACAAATAATGGTGTACGTCTCCTTCTCCCTCGCGGTCCAGGTGCGGCGTTGGCCCCCGGCCAGGATCCGACTCCAGAACGCCACGGGTACATGTGACCCGTCGTCCCGGATCTGCTCGAGGACTGCCCCTACCGCATGGTCTGAGGCGTCCGTCCGTAGCACGAATCCCTTGTTCGGGTCCACCAGGAATAGCCCCAGCTGCCCCAGGAGTCGCTCCTTCAGGCGGCTGAACGCATCTTCGGCCTCAGGGGTCCAGGCAAGCTTCTTCTTGCTCCCCTTCCGGCCATCGAATTTCCCCACCTGCAGCATCTTGTGCAACGGCCCCGAGAGTTCTGCATACATCCGGACATAGCCCGAATAGTAGTTGCAGAACCCCATGAAGGATCGGAGTTCGCTGATGGTCTGGGGCTTTTCCCAGTGGTGCAGGGACGCCAGCTTCCCAGGCATGGGACGGCGTTGCCCGTCACCAACCACGTGACCTGCGAACTCCACTTCCTTCACGAAGAGTGAGGCTTTGGTGGGCTTGCACACCATGTTGTGCTTGTCCAGCTCACTGAGCACTCGGCGCAGAACCTTCTCATGCGCATCGATGAGCTCGTCCTCGGTCATGTTCTCCGTGCCGGACCCGATGATGATGTCATCCACGAAGGGATCGGCACAGTCCCGGACAGGACCGAGTAGGTCCTCCATCATGCGCTGGAAAGCGGCGTTGCCATTCTTGGCGCCCATAGGCACCACTTTCCACTGCATGGGCCCCAGTGGCGTCGACATCGCTGTGCAGGGCCTGGAGTCCGGGTGTAGCGGCATCTGGTGATAGCCGTGTTTCAGGTCTAACACCGTGAAAATCCGCTTTTTCTGTTGTTTTTGGAGGATGGAGTCGATCAGGGGAAGTGAGTACGAGTCGTGCTCGGTCTGCTCGTTCAAACCTCTGTAATCAACCACCAACCTCCACTCGCCCTTCTCCTTCTTGGGCACGATGAAGGCTGGGCTGGCCCACTCACTGTCGGAGGGTTCGATCCATCCCCGCTCAATGAACTCGGCCAACAGCTTCTTCATGGCCTCGGCCCGATCGCCCTGAAGTTGGTACTCCCGATGACGATAGATCTTCGGGTTCGGCTTCAGCTTGATCTTCGCTGTACCAAACCTCCCACGATCTGGAGGGTTCTTGTTGGCGACGCCACTGAATAGCCGCGGATAGGCATTGATCAGCCTCTCCTTCAGCTCGGCGACCTTCGGGTTCTCCTGAGCCTCTTCAGCCGCATGCTTCGGTATTGATACAACCGACCGCACTGCGGTATAGGCCTCTTCTGGGTCCGAGTCCGACTTCTCCTCGTCCGATATGCCGTCTTCATCATCGTGGGTCTCGACTCCCACCGATAATCTTCGAAAATTTGCGGCCTCGGGCTGGTGCTCGTCGCTACCGGTTCCCACTCTTGGAAAACCCCACGTTGGTGGGTCCGACCCAACCGGACCATCGTATTGGTCCGCGATGTGATCCATGACCCTCGCCACGAATTCATCCTTCTCGTACTTGCCGGTGACCAACATCTTGTCATCCCACCAATGCGGAGATGTGACCATGGCCCGCCTCTTCTTGGCTGCCACACGGTCGTGCATCCCCATCCGCATGTGGTTGACGACGTCGTCGATCTCGGCGTGGGACAGGACGTCAATGCCATCAATTGGCTGATCCGTCCCCTCCTTGGGCTCAAACATGACCTTCATGGGCACCGCCTCCACCCTACGGATGAATGCTTCATCACCCGTGGGCTGGGCTTGCGCCCCATCCACCAGGAAAGCCTTGGTACCCCACGCTTGACCCAGGGAGGACATTGATACACCCTTGGCGTCGATGAACAACTCCTCCTCTGGCCCGAATGACATCTCGTTCAGGGTGATGGAGTCCAGCGTCGACTTGAGACCCTCCAGCGGACAAGGGGTGGATCCTATGCCGGTTATGACCAGGATCCCCTTCGCCCTATCCGCGACGATCTTCTCCACCGTACGTCTGGTATTGTCCAGGGAGCCATGCCAGTACATGGGCCCCCACTCCTTCAAACCCCAATGCCTATGCCAGGCTGAGTCTCCTCGATGCCAATGCCTCCTACACTTCCGCAGAAGTGGGGCATCCCGGGAAGCGAAGACGTCCGTCTCGGGCGCTTTGGCTCCCAGCGTCTGAATCATCCTGGCGTACACTTGCAGCGCCATTCCATATTCCGTGAGCTGAACTCCAGGGTCTCCTCCCGACTTGGCACCCACAGCTTGCACCGCTTGGACGATCCGGTCCTCTTCCTCAGCATTCCATTGGGATGATCCGCATGCATAGTCCGTGGACAGCCATGTTAGGCATTCATCATCCTCCCGGACCAGCGTTGCACGATGGGGAAGGGCTCCAATGGCGTTTGCCACCATGAAGTCATACACCATGATCATATCCCAATCTGTGATGTCGGCCACATAGAAGTTCCCGGATAGAGTGCTTCTCTTCGCCTGATCAGGGCGGTTCAAGCGCTCATGTTCCCAGAATTCCATACTGATAGTGGCCTCATGGGTGCCACCACCCATGATCTCTCCGTTGGCGACCTTCAGGCGGACCGGTCTCCGGCTGGGCTGCAGGAGTTCCTCCTTGAACAACCCTCTCCGGACCAGGCTCACCTGGGCACCCGTATCCACCAACACATCCACTACCTTCTCCTCTCGTCCGCACCGTACTCGCACTTTCAAGTGCAACTGCCGCTCGTCACCATGAGGTGTATGGACGACTCTCACGGCATGCAACTCTAGCACGTCCGGGTGCATCAGGACTTCAAGGGTGTGGTCACGGATGGTGTAGATCTTGGGTTGGTCCTGCCAGTCCACGGGGCTCTCCGTGGTCGCTCCTTCCTTCTTGCCATGTCCCGTACCCACATGTACTTCCCTTGGCAGGGCGCTCCAGGGGTTGGGAGTGGCGAAACTCAGTGGTTTTGGCTCTTCCGGAGCCTTCTTCGGCACCCGAAGTGCCTTCGCTTTCTCTGGGATTCCACTGATTTTCGGAGGAGAGACCTCCGAGGTCCCACTCCCGTGGGGGCTCCTCTAGACTTGACTTCCCGCAGCCCCGTCCGGCTGCGATCCGCCAGGACTTTGTCCACCACGTTGCTGGGCTTTGAGTTCCTCCAACGTCCTCAACATGTCCTCAGCAACTTCCTCGATCGACCTCACTCGTCGGTCTTGGCCAGGTCCACCACCATAGCCTCTTCCTCCGCCTTTCCCTTGGCCTTTGCCTTGGCCTTTTCCCCCATCTCCGCCCTTCGCCTTCCAATCCGAAATCCGCTGCTCTTTGGGCTTCTTCTCGGGGTGGGCGGCGAAGTAGGCCTTCTTGTCCGCCTCATACACCTTGCACTGACGGTGGTCGTGTGCATGGTTGTTTCCCTTGCCATAACAGACCCAGCACCCGTCGTGCTGAGACCTGTACTCTCGGAACGAGAGCGGTGGGTTCCCGATCCTCCTTGGCTCTTTGCCCCTTGGTCCCACCCGGCTCCATCTGGACCGATCCTGCCCATTGTTCCTCACGTTGTGCGCCACAAACGCGAAGAAATGGGCCTCCTCGTGATCCTCCCAGGACGAGTGGTCTTGGCCACTTCCACTACCATCCTCCGCGGAGTTGACCGTGTCCTCCTGGATCTCCCGATGATGGCGGTCTTCTCGGTGGCCTCGTTGTCAATGACCATGTCGATCCTGCACGTGGGCCTCGTTCTTCGCATTGAGCTTCAACTCCACCGTGATGTACTTCACGATCTCGTCCAGGCTCATGCGGGCGAAGATGACCTGCATCCTCAGTGGCTCCCCGCGCCTCCACTCGACGTTGTTGAGGCGCAGCAACCTTTGCCCCATGGAGTCTCCAAATACCTCCACGTACACGGCCTTCTTCAGTCCCAACATCCGGTTGGGCTCGCCCAGGTTCCTCCTGAAGAACTCCATGATACCCGCATGGGTATCCTCCGCCGCCATGATCCTCACCGCCACCCGCTTCTTGGCGCGCTTCTTCTCCTCGTCCTCCACTCGCCTCTTCCAGTTGCCGGGGAGGACGTCCTTCAGGAGGTGGCGGATCTCGCTGCCCTCGTTCCAGTCCTCCACCAGCTTGAGGCATCTGCGGTACTTCCGCAGGTACCGGTTCCACTCCCGGACCCACAACTCACCGCGGTCCAGCGGCAGCGGGATGGACCACAGGTCCTCCAGCTTCTGGTTCGGAGCGTCCACCCGCTCCTCATCCTCCAACCACTGGAGGCAGGCCTGCTCCGTACGGATCAGTCCTTCCCGGATCTGAACCCGCAGCTCCTCCTTCAGGTCCTGCGCCAGCCGGTGTGGGAATGTCCGGCATACCCACTTGTCCCGCGGTGCTCCCCGCATCTCGCCGACGACCTCCTCGGCGAAGTCCTCCCAGTCCAGGATGAAGTCATCCAGGTTGGAGGGGTTGCCATCGTAGTAGGGGATTTTTATTCCCCTGAGGTCGTCAATCCTGATGGCGTCTCCGACGTCTCCAGCCACCACTCCACCGAGACGGATACCACCTGTGGCCAGGGGGTGTGAGTACACTCCCCGTACATCCCTCTCCTCCATGGAGTGCGGTCCAGTTGGGCCTGAACCCATGGGGTTTGGACTGCAGGAAGGATTTGCTCCATCGGCTGTCCATATCCCCGTAGTGGAGTTCTTCGCCCACAGATTTCCGCCTGGGTGGCCTCGACCATGTCCGTCGGCGCTTCCCATGGTTCGCCCCTGCATGGTCTGGCTCTGGATCTCATCTTCCGCATAAACTACCATATTCGTCGTCATCGGTACATCCTGGGCGGCGTGGGACATCTGTACCGTCAGGCTCCTCGGGTCCGTGGTTACGTGCCCTTCCCGCATGGACCCAGCCGGTACCGTGTGTTCCCCGAGCATTGTGGATTCGCTGAACATGGGAAGAAACGGCAGCGCACCCGGGTCAACACGCGGAGGCGCGTAGGGTGCCTCTGCAGGGCCGCCCATGGGTTTATCCATGGCGCTCCTGAGGGTCTTAACCCGCTCCACCAGCTCTGCCGCGGCCGGCTTTGCCGGGAGCTCCGGACCCGAGGCGAGGGGCTGTAGCTCCTCTAGCCTTTTCAGGCGTCCCGACATGTCCTCCACCAGGTGGAGGAGGCTGTCCACCACTCGCTGCTGCTTCTCCAGGGCCAGCTCCAGATTCTCCCGGTACCGGTCCTGTTCCGCTCGCCGCCCCTCCATGTCTTTCTCCGCGGCCGACTGGTTGTCCAGGATCCCCGCGACGTCCTCCTCTAGACCGTCCTTGGCGTTGTCCAGGCGGTCAAGGCGATGCACGATGGCGTCCATCCCCATCTTCGGGTACTTGCCCATGAGGAAGGACACGTGCTCGCAGTGGCACGCAGCGTGCTTTCCGCCGGATTCAGCGCATCCCGCGGTTCCCGGCACCTCAGACTCATCGCCCATGGGCGTATCGCCTATGGCGTCCGTCTCTGCTCCCGTGTGCCGTGGCACAGGTGCCGTCCGGGCCCTGGCTCGTCTCTCCAAGCCCTCGACGTCGTGCTCCAGGCTGGGTTCTGGGGCCCTGTTCGCCCTTGTAGGCGGTCTGGCCGTCTCCTCCGACTCCGAAGGTGGCTCATAGGCTGTCCGATAGCCCTCGGAGTGCCCCCCGGATTCCCACAGCCTGACCAGGCTAGGGTCCGTATCCATAGCCCCGGCGTCACCTGCCGCGGGCTTGGGTGACCCGCGCTTCCGGTAGCGCCGGGCCCGTCCTCCACTGCTGCCTGAATGGCAGGCCTCATCAGAGTCCTCCGCGGCGGAGCGGAGGTTGCATGCCTTTCGGCAGCGACGCTCACACATGGAGACCAGGTCCTCCATGTCACGTCGTCCTCTTCCCGAATGTCGTACTTCTCTTCGGGCTTCAACTTCCGGAGTTCGCCATGCTCTTGAACGTCTCGGTTCTTCTATGGCTCCAATCTCCGGCGTGGTCTCCACCGAGTCCACAATACGCACCCGGGGCGTACTTAGGCAGGGCTCATAAGGGCCCAAGTCCCCGGGTCGGCGGTTGGTAGGGGCAGCAGGTAAACCTCTGCTACCATAAAGAAGGTCCCTACCAGAACCGGCCCCCGCTGTGCCCCTTCCGCCTGTTACCCCTGCTGATTTACTCCGGATCAGTGATTGCATTCCTCAAATTCCAAAGGGTCCAAAGTCCAAAAATATAGAAAATAAAATCCTCCTTCAACCCTGAAACAGCAACCAGATCCCACAAATACAGCAATAACCCAATTCACAATCCAAATCAGGCTGCGGGCTTCCGTTCAGCACACCGGTCGTCTCACCATGGCGGGCATGTACAAGAATTGCACCAAGGAAGAAAGCCCTGAAATAGGCATGTGAACACAAATAAAGCAAAGTTGGGGAAAGAGGTAAACATACACATTCACAGCCATAAACCCCTCATTCCCTGGACTCAAGACCTTCCCTAGACTCACCAACATATTGCCCTGAACCAGGTCAAATGAGATGGCTGAATGCCATGTGTCACAAGTCATTACATAAACCCCAAAAATGTGTTCACTCCCAAGCTTCTAAATCCTAGCCCAATGGGGGAGGTGGCGTGTCATGGCCTAGAGTGGCACTCAGGACCATGCCCTACCCTGGCATAACCTTGGTTGGACCTGGGGTGGAATGGGCTTGGAGAACTGCCCCATGAAGATGACCTCACAACATGGCAAAATCAGGCAAATCACACCATAATGCCCAAATTTCAATTATAAACTCAAAAATGCATACGGCAAATATTCAAATGCTCCATGCATGTGTCAAACCGGAAAGTAGTATACAAGGGTGATATAGACCAAAGATCCATGCCCAAGAATATCCCATCCTTGGCTCCAAAACCTCTCCGGTTATGTACATGGCATGCTTCACAAGTCAGCTCATGAGTTTGAGACCTAATTTTGTGAGGCCTCGTGTGCCAAGCCAAAGTGACCACGTGATTCGGCATATGGTGAGGTGCAACACCAAAGCATATGCCCACATATAAGCAACATACCATAGTTCACAGATCTCTAGGCACTTTACTGCTAGCCGACCAGTTGAGCACATAAAACACAAAAATGAGCAAAAATTGAGGTCAAAAACATGAAAATATGTCCAAATACAAAGTTGTCATGATAGTATATCTCTATGCTCACCCATGATATCCGCTTAAGGTTCAATACACAAATGATTGGAACCATTTACGAACAATTCCCCCACTTGGATCCCCAATCAGGCGCATGGAGATACCTTCGCCAGCCATATCTCCATGCCCCATGAAAATGGGAGTGCACTCATGGATCTCTTTGCCAAACATACCATGAGCAATACATATGCGGTAGACTTAGTCTAGCGCTTTGAATCCCACAATTGGGACATGGGCAAAGCCCTTGTCACGTATGGCTCCCCATCTCTTCGGCCACACGAAGATATATAACATGGGCGAGAGCATATCGAAGCACATACCATGCATATAACACATACCCTCAAAAGTGGCTCCCGACATGATATGCCATGTCCCTCCATTGGCATAACTTCACGTTAAAAATACGTAGGAACCCAAGGAAAGTTGCTATGCAACCCCAACACTCATGCGGTACACTCGAAAGTCGCAATAAAATATTCCGTTGCACGGTCCAAGAGTTATATATCACTTTATACCCTCTTGACCATTATCCCTTGCTATACCGGGCATGTGTACACACCAAAGGCGTTTGATGCTTTCTAAATTAAGTTGAGACTAAGGCGCTTGCAACCCAACATTCCTTATTCTCTTTCCTCACACTCGCGCGTAGATATGGTCCTTCAAAGTGGTCCGGCGATTCACTTTTGTTTCCCTTATATCTCCAAGTCAAATGGGTGGCAAGTATAAAGGAAACCTGATTCGGGCATAGGGAAAAGAGTATGACCACTCGAAGAAGACCAAATCAAGTGCGGCGATGTCGAAGTCGAAAATCGGATTTCGACATCGCGAAAAATTGAGATTAAAATTTCGAGTGCATATTTAGAAAATTGCGGAAGCAACGAACCCTTTACTGATGAAATCTGACCCTTCATCGGGGTTTCCGCCAAAATATCTGGAAATAACAGTTAACCAATCGGTTACCGCAAAATCGCGAGCCAACTGACAGTCGCCGATACATTGACCATCAGAACGAAAGGCTGAAAAATTACGGAAACATTATGATAATCAAACCCTGTTGATTCCTGATATTCCGATATATAAATCTCCGCTGGCGGCGCCTCGGTACTGAATATGGCCGCTCATAGCCGGAATGTCCAAACCTATCACACTATCACATCGGGTTAGGTCAGGTGGATGGGAGAGTATGATATCAGCCAATGGCGGCTTGCCGGCACATAGATACACACCCCAAGTGACCCCAAGATGGCCACGGGGGTCCGAACCGGCTTCAAAACGGTCCAAAAAAATTTCTTTTAGCGTCGCACATGGTCTAGGATCATTTTTGAGAAAACTCATCTTTTTGCCCCTACTGGACCCTGTTGCCCCATTGGAGCCCACCTATTTGGGCTTGAGCTTGCAGCTTGCCGCAGCCTAGTTGGCATAGGTATTGGGGTCTAGGCCTCCGTTTGGGCAATTCTGGAAGGTGGAAACCAGAAAAAGTGGGAGATTGCAGGTGGATTAGGTACCCTCGGAATCGCATTTAGAGCCATGTAGCCAGAGATATGGCCTATTCTTGGTTTGTGGCTGTCGGCATTTGGAGCTTCTGTGGGCCTTTTTGGGCCGTTTCAGGGACATATCATGGAGTTAGAGGGCTGTAAAGAGCTTGTTGACACCAGGAAGTCAAGCCGCACATGTAATGTACCCACGGTTTCCCTTCGCTTGGCCATTTTGAATGTGTTTCAGGGCTTTTTTGGCCCAAAAATGGCTGTTTTTGGCCCTAACTTGCAGTTTTCGAAACTCAGGTCCGCCAATTGCGAATCCTGTTCCGGGCTGCCACGGTTGAGTTTCTTGCTCAAGCTCTGCGTGATTGAACGTCACACCCATAGAGATCTTCCAACAAAATATCACCCGAAGGTGAAGCTCCACGGCGGAGTTATGCTTTTTCCCCATTTGGCGCGTGCTGCTTGCTGCTTGCTTGCTTGCTTGCTTGCTTGCTTGCTTGCTTGCTGCTAAACCTGGTAGGTCCATCCTAGACACTAAAAAGGGTTATAAAACCAAGACTGGATTCACCAGCTCGGTGACCTTAGCCCTAACCCTAACCCAAACCCCACCATAACCTAGAGGGGACACCTCCACGTTGATTGGAAGACTTGTATCTATGCGTAAGGTGAATAAAGCACTTTTGAAGAGACATGAAAACCTCAAAACACGAAGAATGCCCCGCCCCAATGAAAATAGGTGAAAAATGGTATGACAACCCTAACCCTAACCCTAACCCTAACCCTAACCCTAACACAAACCCTACCCTAACATGAAGGGGACACCTCCAAGTTGAATGGAAGACTTGTATCAATGCATAAGGTGCATAAGGCACTTATGAAGAGACATGAAAACCAACGAAACTTGCACCAATTGGAATAACCAAATGCGCTTTCATTCAACCACATCCAATGTTTTGGAGTTGAGTATGCAACAACGCGGAACGCTCCACCAAGCCATTCCAATGTTGCAGCTGCTGCGGAGAAAGTACCGCAAAGGTTGCATGTTGGGTATATTGTTGAATATCGGCATTCACTTGTTGTAATTCATACCGAAGACGTTGTGCCACAATGTCATTCACATTGGGCATTTGAGGCACTTGGCCAAAAGAGCTGAACCCAAACAGAGAAGGGGCCACATGTGGGGCCATTGGAGGAGGTCTGGCATAAGCAGGAGAAGCTGTAAAGGTGGGTGGAGGACCATGAACATTCATTGCTACACTTGTTATTGCTGGAAATGGTGGTGATTGGTTGCTTAATGCTGAAGAAGTAGAAGGTGAACAAGAAGCGGATGTTGTTGGCGGTGTTTGTAATGGGGTTGCCGTCTTGCCAGCTTGGGTCGCATCCTGTCTGTCCTCCACCGTATCGACTTGCTCATCATCTTTTCCAATAAGTGCAAAAAGTTGGGCGGTGGGCTTGAATTTCAGAAGTTGGTCCATGGTACTAGCATGAATGCCTTCTTCATTGGTCCGTTCCATCCATCGCGGGTGCATTACTTGGAAGACCTTCCCGCGTTTCCCAAAAGCATGGTAAAGTTCCGCCCAAAGTTCTCGTTCTTCATCCGTGAACTTTCTCGGTGTCAGCGTACCACCAGTGAGCGCAACAAATCCCGCTTGATTGTCCAAATGTGTTGATCGCTTGAGACCTTGCAGAGGCCGGGTGCGCTTCTGGGAGTGAACAGCATTAGGGCATCGTCGTAGACGATGTGCCATACTGGCAACGGCAATGGGCGACGCACTTCATGAGCTGGCAACGTCCACAGCCGGTGAGGCACTTCCCGAACTACCACCAACCGGTTTGGGAGAAGGAACACACACGACCTGATCACCAGATTGTGGGTCATCCTCCACTGAGATAACTTCTGGAATTGCATCCAACGGATTGGCATCAAGTAGCGGGTCAATATTCTCTATCAACTCTTCCACATCGTTTTCTGTTCCTTCATGTTCCTCAACATAAACATCGACATCTTCAATGGATTGGGCCCCTTGTGACCTTGAGTTCCTGCATGGTACCTTCTATGTCATCTTCTTCGTTCGTCAGGTCAACACCTTCATCGTTCTCCGCATTTTCCAATTGCAACTGAAATTCAATATGTTCAACAACCTCATTTGGAGCCACAGCCACGATGCCATTCTCATCCTTGTTGTCATTATTGCAGGCACAATGTTTCCAGCCTCCAAAATTGGGACATGCAGAGGGCGTTTGAAACCCAGCGGCGGCACCATGCTTGGGAGATGGACAAAGAAGGCCTTGACCAACATTCTCACCAATCTTTTATTTTCTGGCATGAAAATACAACGTGAAGAGCACATGTGCCACGGCAATTCCCTGTCTACCTCTCCATAGTGCTTTGCGCATCCAGGGGTGCAGTCCTTCGTTTGGTTGTGTTCCAGTCCCAAGGCAGTCTAAACAGCCCTTCACGATATGTCTCTTGGCAGCCGCAACAGCACGCTTCGCAAATAGGGCAATGACGCCTGTCTCCGCAAATACTTTCATCCAATTGTCCAAACAGTCCTTTAACTCATCACGTGTGGCTGGGCCCTGCAATATAGTTTGCAACTTCCCAATAGCTGACCAACCAAAGTGGTGCCTCTTGTTGACACTACGGGCCAGCCATTGGACAAAATGCAACGTGTCTTGATAAACTTTGCAATTGGGCCCAAATATGGATTGAATCCATGCACGATCTTTGCAGCAGTCGTCGGTGACAAATATTACGACTTCTCCCACTCTTTGCGCAAGTCTTTCAGATAAGGTGTTGCGGTTTCATGCTTTTTGTCACAACAAAGACACCAAGTCATAACTTGAGCCAACTCGTTGAGAGCAATGTAAAGGGCGGAATACTGCGGTCTACACTTCCAACGCTTGCCCGTCGCCGTACGAACGCGTTCCCAGTATGCCACGTTCACCACAACTTTGCAGGTGTGATCAACAGATAACCGGCAAGCTGGAAGGATGGCCATTTGACTGCAGTAGAAGCGCTCCACTTTCCAAAACCGTTCGAACATTGGTCGTCGTAGAGTGTCATCAGAGAGGACATGCCGCATACTCTTCATGATTCCCATTTCTTCCGTGAACCAAATTGAGCATGCTGCATTTGCCCGAAACCCTTTCTTGTACTCCTTGAACTGCATCTCGCATCGTGTGGCATCTTCGTCATACCGGCGCCCAAGTAGGAAGCAGAATTCTCGGAATCATTGCTCCAACAGAACCGCATCATGCAACCCGTTCATGACATCGAAACTTATCCCAAATTCGTCCAGGATGCGGTACGGAAAGTACGTAGCCGCGAGCTTGCTGAGTTTGCTTCGATGAGCCACACAAGTCTTTACTGCACATTGGTTGTTGGCGCAAACGCCGTTGAAGCTGAATAGCAAGTGAGCGGATTGGAGTCCATACAGGCGGAATGTACGGTGGTACCAGCTATCAATGTTGGTGTCCCTTTTCAGCTCATTGTTGCATTGCGTACACCAGCATGATGTTCCCATTTGGCCAATCGGGTCGAAGCACACAACAGATGAAAGACAGAAACTCTCCAAGTTGCGTCCCCATGTACGTGTCACCACAGGATAGGGATTATTCTTTCCAAATGTGCTACAAACACGGCGAAGAGCATCAAGACCACTTTGACTTATCTTGTACCCTTCCTTGGCTGCAGACTTACCCCCAACGGCCAATACTGGAAGTATACCATACGTTGCAAGTAATAAGATCTTGAGTATCATTTTGTCACTTAAGAAGACCATGTGCAGCAAACAAGTCAGTATTATTATTGTTATTATTATTATCAAGTTATTATTGGTTAAATGAAGGTTTAAATTTAATTGGGTTGTGTACAGTTAACTTAAATTATGTTATTACAAGTTACATGAAGTTTTACACTTAAATTTCAGCAAATAGCTACCAGCAAAGTCAACAGCTGGTTGACACTTTTGCTGTAGTTTTGCTGGTGGTTTTGAGCCTTGCGTGGGTTCGATTCCTTATTCGTTTCATCAGTGCTGGATCGCTCGCCAATCCCTGCGATCGCTGCGATCGGCGAGCAATGGCTGCCATCAGTGGAGCGATCGCTGCCATCAGTGGGGCGATCTGACAAATGTTCCCAGAGGGATTCGAACCTTAAGTTATAAAATCGCAGCGCCGAATGTGACGCACTTCAGCGCCGGCGCCTCATCGATTGTCCGGTCATCCCAAAAATTCCCCCAGCCAGCTGTTCCGCCAGGAGTCCCACCCAGCGCTTCATCGTCATTCACCCCCTCCAGGTGGAGGCCTTGCAGAACTGGCCTGCGCCCGCGCGTTGCCGCCTGTCGCCAATTCTCTGTCCCGCCGCCAATTTGTGTCACCAGGAATTTTTTCCTGGACAATTTGTGTCACCACAGTGACATATAATTTGGCCACCTCGTTCTGGTTGTATTGGGCCATGAGCGAGTACACATATGTGATGAAAGAGCGTTGTGTCAGTGCGTAAATTTTTATCTTTTTGGACTACTCATGAAGCGCTGCTCCCACACATTTGCGATAGTCAAGCAACTTCACCTTCTCATTCTTACCATGCAACAGTGCATGCTCACTGAGTACAAGTCTTCCAAATCCGACAAAGAACCCATCACAATCCTTGAACTGGGTGCCAAGCAGGTCGCAAACCTCCAGATAATAGCTTACACACTTGTAGGCGTGTTCGGATGAAATCGAGTATTCTTCGTCCGAATCCGTTTCAAACAACTCAGCCATGAACCGAATACCAGGATCTGCATTGCTAGCCTGTGCATCTTTGAGCTTCCTGATTGCCTGGATGAATGGCGACACGGGTGGCGCAACTGGCAGGCCAATCTTCCCCATCTGCCTTTGCCATGTTGCAATGTGGCTGTGAGCGGTGCAAGTGCAAGGATGCATCAAGGATGCATTCAACAATATTCACAATACGCCAAAATTCGGTGGCCCCATAGTATATTTAGTACCAAAAGCCGATTGTTGCATTTTGCAGCGAACAAAATGCAAAATGCAACGGCCCAGCTTTTGGTAGATAGAACAATTGTTGTCGGCAACAAGAGAGCTGACTCACTGCCGTCGTGTACTTCGTCCTTGCCTGCCTTCCGTTCTCTGTCTGGTGTTTGAGGACTCTCACTTACCCTATGGGCGCGTGCTGTGCCCTGACTCAAGGTATACTGCAAAGACTGTACTCCTGTTCCTTCTGGTGTGTAAAGCCCAATTGACAGGCCTATATCCTTGCCCGTTCAAAATGACCGGAGTTAGATGGACCCACTGAGGCTGTTTCTTTTTGAGAACATGCCTATTTGTATGAGCATTCAGTTATTAAGCTGAACTCTGGTAGTGAATTTCCTACTTTAAACCAGATCCAGATCCAGGTCCCAGAATGTACAGCATGATGCTGCTAATCCAAGATTGTCCTGCATGAACAGTGAAGATGAACAGTAAATCAGAAGAATGATTGAAGATGATGGTGACAGGCAGATTCGCAGAGGTCTAATTGTTCATAATCAGATCATGATGCAGAAATGACATGATGGGTCATGATAGGGCACATGAATGGCTCCATGATGGCCAGTCCTACTGAGTGGGCAGTTCAAGAGATAAAGGTCAGAACTGAACTTTGGTGATAGTAAAAGGCCCAGAAACCACAGAAACATATCTTTTTCATGTATTTTATGCTCTAAAGACGTGTGCATATTTTTTGGTTTTTGTGTAGCCTTTTATGCCATGGACCTACAATCAGTGGTGGACTTTCATCGGCAAGTTTGATCCTGAATTTTTGCTTTGTGCTAGGGTGTAAGGCAGAAATCTTTCTGGTAGCAGAGGCCGGAGTTGTAGCAACTCCAGGAACCTGCCTGGCGGATTTTCGAAAATTGAAAAATCTGATATTTTCATCATCTCAATCATCATCACATTTCATCAACCCCACGCTAGCCCTCTAGTTCTACAACCCAGCTGTTTGACATGGCCCCACCCAAAAGTTCAAAGGCAAAAAGGCGAGAAGATAAAACACTCAGAACGGTACGTGTGCGTTCAGGGATAAGGTTAAAAGGGAGCGCCGAGCGAGAGAGAGTCAGGGCACTGAAGGCAAGGGATGTAAGGTTAAGAGAGTCAGAGAAGTCAAGAGTGAGAGAGTCGGAGAGGTCAACATCGCACGGCGCTAACACTCTAACAGAAGCAAAGCCTGTACCAACTCTCTCGCAATCTTCTGGGTGCGCGCACGAAGACACTCACGCGCATCGAGAGAGGGTAAGGCTCGCACCCCAAGCAGGTCCTGCGCGCCAGACAAGGCCTGCGCGCGCAACCAGGATACCATTCGAGACTGATCCTGCACGCGAAGCAAGACCTATGCGTGAAGCAATGCACGTGCCAGAGACTGGTTATGCGAACGAGGAGTGGACCACACGCACATGCGAGGCTGGTCCTTCGCGCGCAAGTGGACAAACACGTGAAGTTGATGCGGAGCTCGAATGGTTAGAAGATCTTGCAGAACACCTGAAAACAATGGGCAAAGACAAAGTGTTGAGGGACCTGTTGGCGCGCGACGACAAGAAAGAGAGCGACGAGTTGCACGATCTACATGAGTACGAACTACCACCTCGCGCCACTGGGTAAGAGCATGACCCTACGCTACACGTCCTCTTACACAAGATGGAAACACTGACACTGGAACTGAATCAGATGAAGGAAGGCAGCAAGTTGACAGACCTGGACACCACCATCACAGGCCTGTGGTACCTAGGTGACAAGCGCTGGCCCTTTGTTCCACGACAAACCTATGGCAAGTCGACGCCCTTGTTCAAGAAGTCAGTACCAATCAAGACGCTACACGAAGCACACCTACATGGCCTTCGAATTCTTGTGTGCTTGGTGGTGCCAACGGAGCTCAAAACTGAAGACTCTGAAGAAGAGGCAGAGCGAAGGGGAGAAAGGATAGGTGTCGCCACAGCGAAGATCGAAACACCACTGCCTGTGTTCACTGGAAGGAACATTGTCTTCTGGGCAAAGGACTTCGTGTATTTCTGAGACTCACAGGTCAAACCAAAGCGTCAGACATGATCAAAGCCAACCTCGTGGTGACTGGGTGCAAAACAGACTGGTTGCGCGAACTCCTAGAAGACCTGTTGTCCGAATCTAACACCTTCGTGGAGTTTCTTTCTAAGATTGAGGAGACCTTCCCTGTGTTCGAGACTGATATGCACATTCGCCAACAACTCTTAGATCTCTCCAAGTTTAAGGAGTTCCCCAAGCTGGACGAGATCAATCAGATGGAGGCAAGAGTCAGAAAGCTGGTTTCGGGGCTTACGTGTAGTTACTCTGAGTACGACAAACTGATTTTGTTGCGCAGCAAGATCCCAGCGAAGACATGGTCAGAGTGCAAAGACACGCCAGCGCGCAAGGCCCTTACCCACAGCTACTCCGATCTACTAAGACTGCTTAAAGCCCTGTCTATGGAGCGAGAGTCTGATCAAGCCGCCGACCGCCACGCGCACCTCAACTACGCGCAGTACAACGCTGAGGCCGAACTGTTTACTGGCGAAGGCAAAGGAGAAGGCAAAGGCGGTGGCAAAGGAAAAGGAAAAGGTCGTGGGCGAGGCGGCGGCAAAGGCAAAGGTGGAAGAGGCTGGCAATGGACGCAAGAACATCCTCCACCTGCTTTCAAGCTTACCATCTACTGCGAATACTGTGGAAAAAGGAACCACGCAGCGTCGAACTGTTGGAAGAGGCAAAAGGATGACAAGAAACAACAAGAAGACTGGAATGCACAACAGCAAGCACCACAGCAAGGTCAACCTGTTAACCCCAAGCCGGCCGCGCAGCCATTTCGGAAGCCTGCGCCAAAGCCTGCACCTTCACCGAAGCCAGCACCGAATCCCGCTCCTGTGGCAGCACCTGAAGAGGAAGGAAGCAACAAAAAGAAGAGGAAGCTGTTGTCCATGGAGAAGTACTTTCTCAAGCAATGCGAGAAGCACGGGATTCCACTCAAGACCCTTCAGGCCGCACAGAAGTAGAGGGGTGGGACCTCGGGAAAGAGGCTCTACGCGTGCCTGGTCTCAATGGGGGAGCAAAAGTATCATGGGTTACTCGACACGGGCGCCAGTAACAGCTTAGTGGCAGGGAGACTGGTGGAGCAAGGCCAGACGCAATTGGGTGAAATTTTCGGAGTCAAGGTTGGCAACGGAGCTGTACAGCTGACAAGTGGGGAGACAGAAGGACCTGTTCACGTGGGAGAAAAGGACATCCCTCTCTCGTTCGCCACCTTCGACACCGACGCGTTTGACGTGATCCTGGGAAACGACTTCTTTGAAGCCAACCCGCACATCAAGTACCTCTCCCTGCAAGCGCCCCACCATTTACTGGTTCAGAGACATGGGCAACTCGTGGAAGTCCCACTGAACGAGGACACCACCCCAAAACCCTCCGTGCAGGTCATCCAAGGTCTGTCGCTCAATTTTGGCGCAGACATGAAGCTGGAAGCTATGGTGGCCCTCCACACGCAGCTCGCTCGTACTGAGAACTACAAGCTTTCGACGGAGATGAAGAGACAAGGGTTTGCGGACTTATCTTTGGAAGGAGATCCGACAGGTTCAGACTTCATTGGACTGTTCGCTTCGAAGCAGAACGCGGACTCAAAATTTTACTGCAACCGCCAGGACAACTCCGCCTTTTGGTACCATTGGGGGTGGCTACAAAGGTGGAAGCAGTTGTACGCAAATCCAAGGTTCTCCCAACTCTTAAGAGTTCTGGTCAAGGTGGCGATCGACCGAGCGCCGTTAGTTTTAGTAATACCGGAAGGGAAGAAATGGGAAAGTAAAGGAGCGAAGTGGAAAGAACTCCTGGAAAGACTGACTATCTCGAAGATCATCCTACCCAACCTGCCGATGTACAGCCAAGATGGGAGTGAAGAAATTTTACCGAAACCTTCCTGGCGGACATGTCTCTATCTACTGGACGGGGATACCAAACCCGTACCGATGGAGGAACTCGACCGGGAGGAGGTACAGTGGGTCACAAGGCAGAACTGGGGTCGGGGGAAAGCAAAGATGCTCTCCAAATTCCCTGATCACCCTGAGGTCAAATGGGAGGAACGAGAACTTGTCGTCAACGCTCCGACGCTGGACGTGGAAACTGATAGCGAAGGAGAAGAGGAGACCTGTGCAGCAAACACAGGAAACAACACCAGGAATCGAAATGTGTCGAGGATCCCGATTCACAACTCCGAAGGGTACGAATCAGTGAAATGGGACGATTTGGTGGATGCACTACTACTCGAAACTGAACCTGACATACCTCCGCCACGAGGACAACTCAATGACCAAGCCAAGTGCTTACTCGCCTTTGCGTGCATGGTGACCGACAAGACGAGACACTCCGGGAAGAAGGGTCCTCAGTGGGCGAAGCCCAGCAAGGACAGTTGGCCCATCAGGGAGCACGAGAACGAGGATATCAAACAACTTCTCTTTCATCGTGTAGAACACCTACAAGAAAATCAGAAGAGAGAGCAATGGCGAGAAAAGCAACTGAAGCTTAAGATGAAATGGGGTACGAGTGTCTATAAACCTGAAAACGACGACGATCCATCAGCCTGCACCTGCGAGTATCAAGGACCGTGGGAGATGTCCCACGTGTGTCACTGCCACCAAGCGAGTACTCTAACTCTGCGAGAAGTGCGTGAACTACTGCAGAAATACGGCGATCGGAGCGCGAAAGAACATACTCACTGCTGCGACGAGTGTCACGGAAGTCTCGACCTCTGTCAATTTCCCCAAGTGGATCCTGACGAGATCAAAGAAGTACTTACACTCAAGCAGGAGTTTGGGCAAAGCAATCTGGCGGCTTCTGAGGATTTTCAGAACAAGATCCAAGAACATGATCCCCGAGTCGCTGAAGTCCTCGCAAGGTACAAAGAAGCCTGCGGACCGCTACCACCTCCCGGGTCAAGCAAGAAACTGGTCAGAATGGACTTAGAGTTGAAGCCCGAGTACCAGGACCAGCGGATTACTTCAAGAGGTTACCCCTGCTCTAAGGAGGACCAGGACGAGATCATGAGGCAAGTCCTGGAGCTGGTGGAAGCGGGGATGTGCGAAGCCTACAAGGACACGGAAATCCCTGAGCACTGCTCGCCGTGTTTCTTGGTGGCCAAACCTGGATTGACAGCGAAAAGGCTAGTCGTCGACTATCGCAAGCTGAACAAAATGATCAAACTGCACACCGGCAGTCTCCCTGTGAGGGAAAACACCATCGAAAATGCCGCGTCGTGCAAGTTCAAGTCCAAAATGGACAAAAGATCAGGGTTTTGGCAAGTCGACTTGACGGAGCGTGCCAGGGAGTTGATGGCGTTTCGGACACCAAACGGAAGGGTGTTCCGATGGCTGGTCATGCCCTTTGGTATCGCCAACGCCCCCGCGCTGTTCCAGGAGGTGATGAACCAGGTGCTCACCATCTTCAAGCAGCGACCCGTAGTCCAGGCGTTGCTCGAACGAGGAGCGGTTGCCGAAGCTCACATCGACGACGTGCTGCTAGGCAGGAACTCGATCGAGGACCACCTGCTGTTGCTGTCGGAGTTTTTCGACGTGTGTGTGGAGCAAAATCTCCATATCAAACTGGAGAAATGCGAATTCCTCAAAACTGAGCTGGAGTACCTTGGATTCCAAGTGGGAGACGGTCACTGGGGACCGTCTGAGGACAAACTGAAGCCACTCATGGATTTTACGATCGATGGAGTCAAGGGGAAAGCCGAAGGAGTCAAGAAGATAAGGCAATTTATAGGAGGTTGCAACTTCTACAGGCGCCACGTGAGGAATTTCACTGAGTCCTCGGCTATACGGACTGACCTCATCAAAGACAACACCCCATGGAAATGGACAGACGAGGAGAAAAACAAGTTGGAGGAACTGAAGGAGAAAATCTGCAAAGCAATACCTTTGGGAGTGCCGCGACCAAAAGGAGAGATTGTCTTCGTCTCGGACGGTTCGAACTTTGGCGGAGGCGGTACTGTCTTTCAATGGCAAGAGCTCGGACCTGAACAGTGTCACGAAATCGATGAAAGCCTCAGAACACAAGGAGTGAACCGAGACGGCAATCTGAAGCATTCGTACAACGAAAACAAATGAAGACTTCTTCCACTTGGACATTCGAATTGAAAGTGGAATGCAGCGCGCTAAAGAAGGTCCCTACCAGGACCGGCCCCCGCTGTGCCCCTTCCGCCTGTCACCCCTGCTGACTTGCTCCGGATCAACGATTGCATTTCTCAAAATCCTCAAAATCCAAGGTCCAAATCCAAAAATATAGAAAATGTAATCCTCCTTCAACCCTGAACACCAACCAGATCCCACAAGTATAGCAATAACCCAATTCACAATCCAAATCAGGCTGCGGGCTTTCGTTCAGCACACCGGTATTCCCACGGTGGCGGGCATGTACAAGAATTGCACCAAGGAAGAAAGCCCTGAAATTGGCATATGAACACAGATAAAGCAAAGTTGGGGAAAGAGGTAAACATACACATTCACAGCCATAAACCCCTCATTCCCTGGACTCCAGACCTTCCCTTGACTCACCAACATATTGCCCTGAACCAGGTCAAATGAGATGGCTGAATGCCATGTGTCACAAGTCACTACACAAACCCCAAAAATGTGTTCACTCTCAAGCCTCTAAATCCTAGCCCAAAAGGGGAGGTGGCGTGTCATGGCCTAGAGTGGCACTCCGGACCATGCCCTACCCTGACATAACCTTGGTTGGACTTGGAGTCGAATGGGCTTAGAGAAATGACCTATGAGTTCGAACTCATAACATGTCAAAAAACTGCCAATTCACACCATATTGGCCATATATCAAATATATGCTCAAAATTGAAGTTACTACTTATCCGAAGGCTCAAAGCATGCATGGAATCGAAGTCTAGTATTCATGGAGGATATAGACCAAAGGTCAATGCCCATGTACATCCCCACTTTACCTTCGAACCCCCTTCGGATATGGGCGCCACGCACTGCCCAAGTCAGCCCATGATCTTGAGACCAATTCTTGAAATCCTTTGTGCGCCAAGCCAAATGGAGTATACGATCCGGCATATGGTGGTGTTCAACTCCAAAGCATATGCCAACATATGAACAACATACCATGGTTCGACTCTCCATAGGCTTCTTGCTGTTAGCTGACCAGATGAGTACACAAAACGCAAAAATGAGCAAAAATTGAGGTCAAAAGCATGAAAATATGACCAAATACAAAGTTGTCATGATAGTATATCTCTATGCTCACCCATGATATCCACTCATGGTTCAATACACAAATGATTGGAACCATTTGCGAACAATTCCCCCACTTGGATCCCCAATTGGGCGCATGGAGATACCTTCGCCACTCATATCTACATGCCCCATGAAAATGGGAGTGCACCCATGGATCTCTTTGCCTAACATACCATGAGCAATACATATGCGGTAGACTTGGTCTAGCGCTTTGAATTCCACGATTGAGACATGGGCAAAGCCCTTGTCACGTATGGCTCCCCATCTCTTCGGCCACACGAAGATATATAACATGGGCGTGAGCATATCAAACATATACCATGCATACAACACATACCCTCAAAATATGGCTCCCACCATGATATGCCACGTCCCTCCATTGACATAACTTCACGTTAAAAATACGTAGGAACCCAAGGAAAGTTGCTATGCAACCCCAACACTCATGCGGTACACTCGAAAGACACAATAAAATGTTCGGTTGCACGGTCCAAGAGTTATATATCACTTTATACCCTCTTGACCATTATCCCTTGCTCTATCCGGCATGTGTACACACCAAAGGCGTTTGATGCTTCCTAAATTAAGTTGAGACCAAGGCAGTTCCAACCCAACCTTCCTTATTCTCTTTCCTCACACTCGCTCGTAGATATGGCTCTTCAAAGTGGTCCCACGATTCGCTTTTGTTTCCCTTATATCTCCAAGTCAAATGGGTGGCAAGTATAAGGGAAATCTGATTCGGGCATAGGGAAAAGAGTACGACCACTCGAAGAAGTCCAAATCAAGTGCGGCGATGTCGAAGTCGAAAATCCGATTTCGACATCGCGAAAAAATTTTATTAAAATTTCGAGTGCTTATTTAGAGAATTGCGGATGCAACGAACCCTTTGCTGATGAAATCTGACCCTTCAACGGAATATCCGCCAAAATATCTGGAAATAACAGTTAACCAATCGGTTGACGCAAAATCGCGAGCCAACTGACAGTCGCCGATACATTGACTATCAGAACGAAAGGCTGAAAAATTACGGAAACATTATGATAATAAAACCCTGTTGATTCCTGATACTCTGATATATAAGTCTCCGCTGGCGGCGCCTCGGTTCTGAATATGGCCGCTCATAGCCGGAATGGCCAAACCTATCACACTATCACATCGGGTTAGCTCAGGTGGGAGGGAGAGTATGATATCAGCCAATGGCGGCTTGCCGGCACATAGATACACACCCCAAGTGACCTCAAGATGGCCACGGGGGTCCGAACCGGCTTCACCCCCCTTCTCAGAGCGTTGTATCCGCTCGGAAACAAATGAAGAGAGGACGGGAGGACCCCAATGGGCTCCAACCCCCCCCTCCATGTCCGGAGGACACATGGAGGCCCCACACACGTCGTAGGCGTCCCCCATGCCCCAAGGGAGGGGTGAGGACACTGATACTCAGCGCCCTACGCCATATCCGGTCTCCTCTTGATCTACAACATGGACCAAGGGGATCAAAGATAGAAAAACGTCGTCAGTCGACCTAAATAAGTATACCACAATGAAATATATATGTGGAGATCGAGTGAAGGGGGTATATGGCCAATCAAGGCCGAAAAATCCCCGGATGAACGCCCTCACTTGTCTCCCCATTCACAGAAACAGACAAAATGCCAAGGGGGGATCCATTACGGTGCTACAGCAGCAACCAAATGGACCAAAACGTCCTTGACATCCAAAGAAATACCCTTTTTCTTTAGGTAGTCCATCCAGACCGTGGTATACCTCGGCACAAAACTACTCGGAGGCTCCCACGAGTCCCTGGATGCGGCGAATCCCTTCCAACGGACTTTGTAAAGCCTCCCCCCAGGCGTCCCCGGTTCCGGCTTGTCCGCCAGGATCTTCTCCGCGGTGAAATCGTCGTCCTCACCCTCATCGTCCGAGTCCACATCGCCGGCCGTGAACTCGAAGGTGACGGGACGTCCGCTGGGGTCTGGTGCTCGGGGACGAAGCTGGGTGTGGTCGCGGTCCAGGATCTTGTTATCCCCCACACGAACCGCATACACATCCTGCCCGACCTTCCGCACGATTACCCCCGGCACATACCAAGATGCCTGCCGATGCCTGGACAGGAGATCCTTCTGGTGCCGCTCCACCCACACGGTGTCTTGGAGAGCATACTTCTGGACTTTTCCCTGCTTGAAGTACTTGGCCCTCTTGTCATGCTCGTCCTGTAGTGCCTTGCACACCTTGGCCGCCGTGTCGTCCGCCTCAGCCATTATGGCATTCGCATCCCGGGCCACTTTGCCATGGTTCATCCACGGGAGAGTGCGTGACACTCGATCCCGCAGGAACAGGATACGATGGGGCGACAGTCCTGTGGGTCCCGGAAGGTCGTGATACGCTTGGAGCACTCTCCACAGCGAGTTATACCAGTTCCGGCCCGGTTCGTCAATGTGCAGCTGGCGGAACTTCTCGAACATCTGCCGCCCGGCCACTTCAGCACGGCCATTCGAGCGGCTGTGGTAAGCCACGGTCTTGGCGTGCCGAATCCCCATGTGCTTACACATCGTCTTGAACCACGTCCCCACAAACTGACTGCCCCGATCGCTGCAGATGACAGCTGGGACATCAAAGATCGTCAGCCAATGCTTGATCATGGCATTAGCGACGGTCTTGGCCTGCAGCCCCACTCCATGCTTGTCCTTCTTGTCCTTCTTCTTGGACTTCTTGCCCGGGACCGCCACGATATACCCACTGTGCCTATCCACCGCCAGGATGACACAGTTGTAGGTCTCCCCTTCCACGGTGACCTCAGGCATGGCGAATACATCCATGGCCACGGACCGCATAGGGGCCTCCGGTATAGCCATGTACACCGGGTTGCCCGCTGTGGAGTGGTTGGGGCTCTTCGTGGCCCGACACACGGCACAGTCGCTGCAGTACCTATCCAGGATGGCGTAGTACCCCGGAGGGAACTTGAAACGCCACTCCAGGTCCTGCTGCATCTTGTCTCGGCCAGGGTGCATGAGCTGGGCGTTGTGCCAATGGTCAATGAGCTCCTCCACTCGGTTCTCGGGCACCAGCAGCTTGTCCTTGAGGAACAACTTGTTCCCATCCTCGGTCAAGCCCTCGTGCCAGTCGTCGTCCGACGGGGCGCTCACGGCATTCCAGTACTTGCTCCAGTGCTCGGATGCCGCGTAGTCATCCGACCAGTCCTCTGTGAGCGCCGACCTGACTAGCTCTACAGGGGCCACCATCCATTGCTCGAGCGTTTCCTCTCGAATAGCTTGGACGCGGGCACCCCGGAACTTGGCCAGGTCCGTACGGTTTGCCATCACCACAAAACACTTGACCCCCTCTTGCTCCATGACCTTCTCCATCTCGATGATGCGCTTGGCCTCCTCGGTCTCCCCGGCGTCGCCATGGCTGGATATGTCCATCCACGCCTTGCCCGCGGGGTAGGCCCATCGACTGAGGCAATCTGCCACGGTGTTGTCCTTCCCCGGGACGTATACGACGCTGAGGTCGAACTTGGCGAATGTCTCGTGCCATCGGGCCCTCCTTGCCGCTGGTCCTGAGGGGGTGTCGACGTGCTCCTTGTGCCAGCTCTGCAAGGACTGATGGTCCGTACAAACCACCACCGGTTGCAATCCGATGTCGCCAGACCACTTCCTGAGCGCACAAACAATGGCGTACGTCTCCTTCTCCCTCGCGGTCCAGGTGCGGCGTTGGCCCTCGGCCAGGATCCGGCTCCAGAACGCCACGGGAACATGGGTCCCGTCGTCCCGGACTTGCTCGAGGACTGCCCCCACGGGGAAGTCCGAAGCGTCTGTCCGTAGCACGAATCCCTTGTCCGGGTCCACCAGGAACAGCCCCAACTGCCCCAGGAGTCGCTCCTTCAGGCTGTTGAACGCATCTTCCGCCTCAGGGGTCCAGGCAAGCTTCTTCTTGCTCCCCTTCCGGCCATCAAACTTCCCCACCTGCAGCATCTTGTGCAGCGGCCCCGAGAGTTCTGCATACATCCGGACGTAGCCCGAATAGTAATTGCAGAACCCCATGAAGGACCGGAGTTCGCTGATGGTCTGGGGCTTCTCCCAGTGGTGCAGGGACGCCAGCTTCCCAGGCATGGGACGGCGTTGCCCGTGACCAACCACGTGACCCGCGAACTCCACTTCCTTCACGAAGAGTGAGGCTTTGGTGGGCTTGCACACCATGTTGTGCTTGTCCAACTCACTGAGCACTCGGCGCAGATCCTTCTCATGCGCGTCGATGAGCTCGTCCTCAGTCATGTTCTCCGTGCCGGACCCGATGATGATATCATCCACGAAGGGATCGGCACAGTCCCGGACAGGACCGAGTAGGTCCTCCATCATGCGCTGGAAAGCGGCGTTGCCATTCTTGGCACCCATAGGCACCACTTTCCACTGCATGGGCCCCAGCGGCGTCGACATCGCTGTGCAGGGCCTGGAGTCCGGGTGCAGCGGCATCTGGTGATAACCGTGTTTCAGGTCCAACACCGTGAAGATCCGCTTTTTCTGCTGTTTTTGGAGGATGGAGTCGATCAGGGGAAGCGAGTACGAGTCGTGCTCGGTCTGCTCGTTCAAACCTCTGTAATCAACCACCAACCTCCACTCGCCCTTCTCCTTCTTGGGCACGATGAAGGCTGGGCTGGCCCACTCACTGTCGGAGGGTTCGATCCATCCCCGCTCAATGAACTCGGCCAACAGCTTCTTCATGGCCTCGGCCCGATCGCCCTGAAGTTGGTACTCCCGATGATGATAGATCTTCGGGTTCGGCTTCAGCTTGATCTTCGCTGTACCAAACCTCCCGCGATCTGGAGGGTTCTTGTTGGCAACGCCACTGATTAGCCGCGGATAGGCCTTGATCAGCCTCTCCTTCAGCTCGGCGACCTTCGGGTTCTCCTGGGCCTCTTCAGCCGCTTGCTTCGGTATCGATACAACCGACCGCACTGCGGTATAGGCCTCTTCTGGGTCCGAGTCCGACTTCTCCTCGTCCGATATGCCGTCTTCCTCGTCATGGGTCTCGACTCCCACCGATAATCTTCGAAAATTTGCGGCCTCGGGCTGGTGCTCGTCGCTACCGGTTCCCACTCTTGGAAAACCCCACGTTGGTGGGTCCGACCCAACCGGACCATCGTATTGGTCCGCGATGTGATCCATGACCCTCGCCACGAACTCATCCTTCTCGTACTTGCCGGTGACCAACATCTTGTCATCCCACCAATGCGGAGATGTGACCATGGCCCGCCTCTTCTTGGCTGCCACACGGTCGTGCATCCCCATTCGCATGTAGTTGACGACGTCGTCGATCTCGGCGTGGGACAGGACGTCAATGCCATCAATTGGCTGATCCGTCCCCTCCTTGGGCTCAAACATGACCTTCATGGGCACCGCCTCCACCGTACGGATGAATGCTTCATCACCCGTGGGCTGGGCTTGCGCCCCATCCACCAGGAAAGCCTTGGTACCCCACGCTTGACCCGGGGAGGGCATTGATACGCCCTTGGCGTCGATGAACAACTTCTCCTCTGGCCCGAATGACATCTCGTTGAGGGTGATGGAGTCCAGCGTCGACTTGAGACCTTCCAGCGGACATGGGCTGGATCCTATGCCGGTTATGACCAGGATTCCCTTCGCCCTATCCGCGATGATCTTCTCCACCGTACGTCTGGTATTGTCCAGGGAGCCATGCCAATACATGGGTCCCCACTCCTTCAAACCCCAATGCCTGTGCCAGGCTGAGTCTCCTCGATGCCAATGCCTCCTACACTTCCGCAGAAGTGGGGCCTCCCGGGAAGCGAAGACGTCCGTCTCGGGCACTTCAGCTCCCAGCGTCTGAATCATCCTGGCGTACACCTGCGGCGCCATTCCATACTCCGTGAGCTGAACTCCACAGTCTCCTCTGGATTTGGCACCCACAGCTTGCACCGCTCGGACGATCCGATCCTCTTCCTCAGCATTCCATTGGGATGACCCGCAGGCATAATCCGTGGACAGCCATGTGAGGCATTCATCGTCCTCCCGGACCAGCGTTGCGCGGTGGGGAAGGGCTCCAATGGCGTTGGCCACCATGAAGTCGTACCCCATGATCATATCCCAATCAGTAATGTCGGCCACGTAGAAGTTCCCGGATAGAGTGCTTCTCTTCGCCTGATCAGGGCGGTTCAAGCGCTCATGCTCCCAGAATTCCATACTGATAGTGGCCTTATGGGTGCCACCACCCATAATCTCTCCGTTGGCGACCTTCAGGCGGACCGGTCTCCGGCTGGGCTGCAGGAATTCCTCCTTGAACAACCCTCTCCGGACCAGGCTCACCTGGGTTCCCGTATCCACCAACACATCCACCACCTTCTCCTCTCGTCCGCACCGTACTCGCACTTTCAAGTGCAACTGCCGCTCGTCGCCATGAGGTGTATGGACGACTCTCACGGCATGCAACTCTAGCACGTCCGGGTGCATCAGGACTTCAAGGGTATGGTCACGGATGGTGTAGATCTTGGGTTGGTCTTGCCCGTCCACGGGGCTCTCCGTGGTCGCTCCTTCCTTCTTGCCATGTCCCGTACCCACATGTACTTCCCTAGGCAGGGCGCTCCAGGGGTTGGGAGTGGCGAAACTCAGTGGTTTTGGCTCTTCCGGAGCCTTCTTCGGCACCCGATGTGCCTTCGCCTTCTCTGGGATTCCACTGGTTTCCGGAGGAGAGACCTCCGAGGTCCCACTCCCGTGGGGGCTCCTCTAGACTTGACTTCCCGCAGCCCCATCCGGCTGCGATCCGCCAGGACTTTGTCCACCACGCTGCTGGGCCTTGAGTTCCTCCAACGTCCTCAACATGTCCTCAGCAACTTCCTCGATCGACCTTACTCGTCGGTCTTGGCCAGGTCCACCACCATAGCCTCTTCCTCCGCCCTTTCCTTGACCTTTGCCTTGGCCTTTTCCCCCGTCCCCGCCCTTCGCCTTCCAATCGGAAATCCGCTGCTCCTTGGGCTTCTTCTCGGGGTGGGCTGCGAAGTAGGCCTTCTTGTCCGCCTCATACACCCTGCACTGACGGTGGTCGTGTGCATGGTTGTTTCCCTTGCCATAACAGACCCAGCACCCGTCGTGCTGAGACCTGTACTCTCGGAACGAGAGCGGTGGGTTCCCGATCCTCCTTGGCTCTTTGCCCTTCTTGGGTCCCACCTGGCTCCATCTGGACCGATCCTGCCCATGGTTCCTCACGTTGTGCGCCACAAACGCGAAGAAATGGGCCTCCTCGTGATCCTCCCGGGACCCAGTCCAGTGGTCTTGGCCACTTCCACTTCCATCCTCCGCAGAGTTGGCCGTGTCCTCCTGGATCTCCCGATGATGGCGGTCTTCTCGGTGGCCTCGTTGTCCATGACCATGTCGATCCTGCACGTGGGCCTCGTTCTTCGCATTGAGCTTCAACTCCACCGTGATGTACTTCACGATCTCGTCAAGGCTCATGCGGGCGAAGATGACTTGCATCCTCAGCGGCTCCCCGCGCCTCCACTCCACGTTGTTGAGGCGCAGCAACCTTTGCCCCATGGAGTCCCCGAATACCTCCACGTACACGGCGTTCTTCAGGCCCAACATCCGGTTGGGTTCGCCCAGGTTCCTCCTGAAGAACTCCATTATACCCGCATGGGTATCCTCCGCCGCCATAATCCTCACCGCCACCCGCTTCTTGGCCCTCTTCTTCTCCTCGTCCTCCACTCTCCTCTTCCAGTTGCTGGGGAGGACGTCCTTCAGCAAGTGGCGGATCTCACTGGCCTCGTTCCAGTCTTCCACCAACTTGAGGCATCTGCGGTACTTCCGCAGATACCGGTTCCACTCCCGGACCCGCAACTCACCGCGGTCCAGCGGCAGTGGAATGGACCACAGGTCCTCCAGCTTCTGGTTCGGAGCGTCCACCCGCTCCTCATCCTCCAGCCACTGGAGGCAGGCCTGCTCCGTGCGGATCAATCCTTCCCGGATCTGATCCCGCAGCTCCTCCTTGAGGTCCTGCGCCAGCCGGTGTGGGAATGTCCGGCATACCCACTTATCCCGCGGCGCTCCCCGCATCTCGCCGACGACCTCCTCGGCGAAGTCCTCCCAGTCCAGGATGAAGTCATCCAGGTTGGACGGGTTCCCGTCGTAATAGGGGATTTTGATTCCCCTGAGGTCGTCAATCCTGATGGTGTCTCCGACGTCTCCAGCCACCACTCCACCGAGACGGATACCACCTGTGGCCGGGGGGTGTGAGTACACTCCCCGTACATCCCTCTCCTCCATGGAGTGCAGTCCAGTTGGGCCTGAACCCATGGGGTTTGGAATGCGGGAAGGATTTGCCCCATCGGCCGTCCATATCCCCGTATTGGGATCCTTCGCCCACAGGTTTCCGCTTGGATGGCCTCGACCATGTTCGTCGGCGCTTCCCATTGTTCGCCCCTGCATGGTCTGGTTCTGGATCTCGATCTTCTCTTCCGCATAGACTGCCATATTCGTCGTGAGCGGTACATCCTGGGCGGCATGGGACATCTGTACCGTCAGGCTCCTCGGGTCCGTGGTCACGTGCCCTTCCCGCATGGACCCAGCCGGTGCCGTGTGTTCCCCGAGCATTGTGGATTCGCTGAACAGGGGAACATACGGCAGCGCACCCGGGTCAACACGCGGAGGCGCGTATGGTGCCTCTGCAGGGCCGCCCATGGGTTTCTCCATGGCGCTCCTGAGGGTCTTAACCCGCTCCACCAGCTCTACCGCGGCCGGCTTTGCCGGGAGCTCCGGACCCGAGGCGAGGGGCTGTCGCTCCTCTAGCCTTCTCAGGCGTCCCGACATGTCCTCCACTAAGTGGAGGAGGCTGTCCACCACTTGCCCCTGCTTCTGCAGGGCCAGCTCCAGATTCTCCCGGTACCGGGCCTGATCCGCTCGCAGCTCCTCCATGTCGTTCTCCGCGGCCGACTGATCGTCCAGGATCCCCGCGACGTCCTCCTCTAGACCGTCCTTGGCGTTGTCCAGGCGGTCAAGGTGACGCACGATGGCGTCCATCCCCATCTTCGGGTACTTGCCCATGAGGAAGGACACGTGCTCACAGTGGCACGCAGCGTGCTTTCCGCCGGATTCAGCGCATCCCGCGGTTCCCGGCACCTCAGACTCATCGCCCATGGGTGTGTCGCCTATGGCGTCCGTCTCGGGTCCCGTGTGCCGGGGCACAGGTGCCGTCCGGGCCCTGGCTCGCCTCTCCAAGTCCTCGGCGTCGTGCTGCAGGGCGGGCTCGGGGGCCGTATGCGCCCTGGCGATCGGCGCGGACATCTCCGGCTCTGAAGGTGGCTCGTAGGCTGTCCGATAGCCCTCGGAGTGCCCTTCGGATTCCCACAGCCTGACCGGGCTGGGGTCCGTGTCCATAGCCCCGGCGTCCCTTGCCGCGGACTTGGGTGACCCGCGCTTCCGGTAGCGCCGGGCCCGTCCTCCACTGCTGCCTGAGTGGCAAGCCTCATCAGAGTCCTCCGCGGCGGAGCGGAGGTTGCATGCCTTTCGGCAGCGACGCTCACACATGGAGACCAGGTCCTCCATGTCACGTCCTCCTCTTCCCGAGTGTCGTTCTTCTCTTCGGGCTTCAACTTCCGGAGTTCGCCATGCTCTTGAACGTCTCGGTCCTTCTATGGCTCTAATCTCCGGCGTGGTCTCCACCGAGTCCACAATACGCACCCGGGGCGTACTTGGGCAGGGCTCATAAGGGCCCAAGTCCCCCGGTCGGCGGTTGGTAGGGGCAGCAGGTAAGCCTCTGCTACCATAAAGAAGGTCCCTACCAGGACCGGCCCCCGCTGTGCCCCTTCCGCCTGTCACCCCTGCTGACTTGCTCCGGATCAACGATTGCATTTCTCAAAATCCTCAAAATCCAAGGTCCAAATCCAAAAATATAGAAAATGTAATCCTCCTTCAACCCTGAACAGCAACCAGATCCCACAAGTATAGCAATAACCCAATTCACAATCCAAATCAGGCTGCGGGCTTTCGTTCAGCACACCGGTATTCCCACGGTGGCGGGCATGTACAAGAATTGCACCAAGGAAGAAAGCCCTGAAATTGGCATATGAACACAAATAAAGCAAAGTTGGGGAAAGAGGTAAACATACACATTCACAGCCATAAACCCCTCATTCCCTGGACTCAAGACCTTCCCTTGACTCACCAACATATTGCCCTGAACCAGGTCAAATGAGATGGCTGAATGCCATGTGTCACAAGTCACTACACAAACCCCAAAAATGTGTTCACTCCCAAGCATCTAAATCCTAGCCCAAAAGGGGAGGTGGCGTGTCATGGCCTAGAGTGGCACTCAGGACCATGCCCTACCCTGACATAACCTAGGTTGGACTTGGAGTTGAATGGGCTTAGAGAAATGATCTATGAGATTGAACTCATAACATGTCAAAAAACTGCCAATTCACACCATATTGGCCATATATCAAATATATGCTCAAAATTGAAGTTACTACTTATCCGAAGGCTCAAAGCATGCATGGAATCGAAGTCTAGTATTCATGGAGGAGATAGACCAAAGATCAATGCCCATGTACATCCCACTTTACCTTCGAAACCCCTTCAGATATGGGCGCCACGCACTGCCCAAGTCAGCCCATGATCTTGAGACCAATTCTTGAAATCCTTCGTGCGCCAAGCCAAATGGAGTATACGATCCGGCATATGGTGGTGTTCATCTCCAAAGCATATGCCAACATATGAACAAGATACCATGGTTCGACTCTTCATAGGCTCCTTGCTGTTAGCTGACCAGATGAGTACACAAAACGCAAAAATGAGCAAAAATTGAGGTCAAAAGCATGAAAATATGACCAAATACAAAGTTGTCATGATAGTATATCTCTATGCTCACCCATGATATCCACTCATGGTTCAATACACAAATGATTGGAACCATTTGCGAACAATTCCCCCACTTGGATCCCCAATTGGGCGCATGGAGATACCTTCGCCACTCATATCTACATGCCCCATGAAAATGGGAGTGCACCCATGGATCTCTTTGTTAAACATACCATGAGCAATACATATGCGGTAGACTTGGTCTAGCGCTTTGAATTCCACAATTGGGACATGGGCAAACCCCTTGTCACGTATGGCTCCCCATCTCTTCGGCCACACGAAGATATATAACATGGGCGTGAGCATATCAAACATATACCATGCATACAACACATACCCTCAAAATATGGCTCCCACCATGATATGCCACGTCCCTCCATTGACATAACTTCACGTTAAAAATACGTAGGAACCCAAGGAAAGTTGCTATGCAACCCCAACACTCATGCGGTACACTCGAAAGTCACAATAAAATGTTCGGTTGCACGGTCCAAGAGTTATATATCACTTTATACCCTCTTGACCATTATCCCTTGCTGTATCGGGCATGTGTACACACCAAAGGCGTTTGATGCTTCCTAAATTAAGTTGAGACCAAGGCAGTTCCAACCCAACCTTCCTTATTCTCTTTCCTCACACTCGCTCGTACATATGGCTCTTCAAAGTGGTCCCACGATTCGCTTTTGTTTCCCTTATATCTCCAAGTCAAATGGGTGGCAAGTATAAGGGAAACCTGATTCGGGCATAGGGAAAAGAGTACGACCACTCGAAGAAGTCCAAATCAAGTGCGGCGATGTCGAAGTCGAAAATCCGATTTCGACATGGCGAAAATTCTGATTAAAATTTCGAGTGCTTATTTAGAGAATTGCGGATGCAACGAACCCTTTGCTGATGAAATCTGACCCTTCAACGGAATATCCGCCAAAATATCTGGAAATAACAGTTAACCAATCGGTTAACGCAAAATCGCGAGCCAACTGACAGTCGCCGATACATTGACTATCAGAACGAAAGGCTGAAAAATTACGGAAACATTATGATAATAAAACCCTGTTGATTCCTGATACTCTGATATATAAATCTCCGCTGGCGGCGCCTCGGTACTGAATATGGCCGCTCATAGCCGGAATGGCCAAACCTATCACACTATCACATCGGGTTAGCTCAGGTGGACGGGAGAGTATGATATCAGCCAATGGCGGCTTGCCGGCACATAGATACACACCCCAAGTGACCCCAAGATGGCCACGGGGGTCCGAACCGGCTTCAGCGCTCCAAGTACCACACGTACAAGCACGAACTGTTGGGAGGAGTACCGGTCCTCGCCAGTCAACAGAGGATTATTGGTAACAACCCACTCACTTGGCTCTGTGATCAGGATTCGGTCAAGTACTTTATGGACTCACCGCCTCCCGAACAAAAGAGACTACGGCGATGGTGGGTATTCCTATCTCAACTACGACTAGCCGTTCACCACATCCAAGGACTCAAAAACGAGCTAAGCGATTACCTGAGCCGGAACTCGTTCCACGAACGCCTGGGGCAATCTTCCGAATAAATGGCAAAGGACGCGTTCGCCAAGATGGATGTGCAGCTCGACCTGTTCATGAACACCGCGCAACCGCAGAACAAGTGGGGAAAGGAGGAACTGTTGAAGGATTACGCTGCGATTATGAAGCAACTGCAACCAGGGCAGGTCAAGCTGATTGCCGGCGAACAGTGGACAATGACTAAAGATGCGCTGTACAAGGAAGATCGAGTCTGTGTACCTGAATCCCATCTCGAGGAAACACTTGGATGGAGCCACACAGTCGACGGTCATCTTGCAGTGCAGAGGTCCTTATGGTTTTTCGACCGCCACTTTCACTGCAACAAGAATGAGTCAGAGAAGAAGAGACTTATGACCGAAGTGACGAAAGACTGCCACTGCATCTTGGGGAAACCCAACAGTCAAGTCGATCGCGGAGAAATGGGAAACCTGCCAATACCTCATATGGTGAACTCTGTCGTGTACCTCGACTTCATGCACCTGCCCCACTATGCCGGGCACAACTTTGCGTTGATGGTCACGTTCGGGCTCCCCAGATTCGCGAGGGCCTTCCCTATGAACAAGAAGGCGGATAGCGAAACCGTGCTGAAGACTTTGTTTGAAGAATGGGTACAAGTCTATGGTTTACCGAAGGTCATCCACTCTGATCAGGATGTGCGCTTAACAGCAGCAGGCAACTGGTACAGGGGAGTACTGGAGACTCTTGGTTGCGAGATACAATTCGGTACGACCTATCTACGCACCAAGAACGCACTCTGCGTGAGGCCAATCCGCTCCTTCAAAACAGTGATGCGGATCCTCATGGCGCAGGAGAAGTGGAGGAACTGGTTGAGAGTCCTACCGTACGCAATATACCTGATGAACAACCAGGTGTCCACGCGTACTGGTTTCTCACCGCACGAGCTCTTCTTCGGTCGACCTGGTTTCCACATGGAGTTCCCGACGCCGCACGACGCGAATCCCAAGGTGAAAGAGTGGATGGAGAAGCAAGCGACGTTGGCAACCAAGGCCAAAGAACTGCTTCACAGGATCAGAGAACGTGAGAACACACGCAGCAACCGTGGGCGCATACCCGTCGAATACCAAATCGGAGACATGGTACTCGTGCACCACAGGAGGTTACCGCGCTGGAAAAAGAACGATCTAGACCTACCCTACTATGGTCCTTTTATGGTCACGGATGCGGGTCCTAGTTCGGTTAAACTACGCGCAAGCCCGAGGTTTGGGGAGAGATGGAAGTCGGCTTCCCTTTCCTCAGGAGTTACACCCTGATGGACGAGTACGACGTGGATTTGGAGGGTTTCGACGACGAAGTGGCGGCTGAGGAGGATGAGCTCAACGACGATCAGGATGAGGACATGACGTCGGAGCTCGGCAGCGCGGAGGACTCTGAAGGAGAAGGACAGCTGCCGGATATGGACGCGAAGGAGATGAAGGCAAGGGGTTTTTACAAGGTGGAAGCTATTCTGCGTTCGAAGTACAGGCATGGCTGGAGATTCTTGGTCAAGTGGGAGGGTTACTCTATGGCAGAGGCAACGTGGGAACCCTACACGGCGTTTATTTTGGACCAAGGAAATGTGAGTTCGGTATTTCGGGACTACTGCCACGCCAACGAATTGCAAAAAGTGCTCAAACTAGCGGAGACCAAGAGTAAGAAGGAGCACTAAAAGCACAACAAGTAAGAACCTGAAGACTCTTCTCCCAAGTCAGCCGACTCCACGTCCACGTCCACGAGCACGTCCACGGACACGGTATCGGAGCATTCCTCACCTGCTTGCAGCGGCTGATCCGGCTGCGTCTGCGGCTGCTGATCCGGCTGCGCCTGTGGCTGTTGATCCGACTCCAACATCAGCCCTGGGTCCACCGCTCCCGGCAGCCAACGATGCTCACTCAGGTGGGCGCTGTCCAGCTGAGCATCTGCCCAGTACAGCCGAAGCCCACCACAGTTGGGCATGACTGCCCAACGTCTGACGGGCTCCAGCTGGCGCCCAGGCCCGAAGAGGGCATGGACGGGCAGGTGGGAGCGGGGGAAGGGGATGCGGGTGTTGGTGAGGGGAGGAGGGATGCAGGGAGGCGGAGTGCCGGAGAAGGAGAGCGGAGAGTTGTAGATCGACTCAAGAGTAGATGCAGGAGATGGAGATGCGAGAGATGCACCGGAAGTAGAAGAAGAAGAAGAAGGAGGAGGTGACATCCGTGGTGGCGCCAGAGCCGCGGGGAGCGGCACTTTTGCCAACTCAGGCGGCGGTGGTACTGCCGGGGGTGCCGGTGCTGGTAGTGGCAGCATCACGTGCAAGAAGGGCACGGGCTGGGACAAAGACTGTCCATTGGGGGCAACGTGTGCAGGGGGAAGTATGGGCTGGAGTTTGGCTGGTTTTGGTAGGGGCTTGGGCAGGGGCTTGGGCAGAGGCTTGGGCAGAGGCTTGGGCACGCCTTTACCGGTCGACTTTCTACGGTCCATGACTTCCTTGTAAAATAAGCTGTAAAACCATACAAGACATGGCACTACTGTCAGCAGTAGGGTATCGTTTAAGGTGCCGGAACAGGAGTTTGAGTCGCTCTAACCAACTGTCGCGCACGAACTCAAGGACCCAAACCAACAGAAAGGCCAGAAGAAAGAGAGAGAGCAAGACAAAGAAGAGGGGAAGAGAAGAGTGTGAGAGACCTGGGGGGAGGATAAACGACAAAAGTTTTTATGAAACCCACGCTGAAAACAGCGAACTCCGCCAGCGAGGTTCTGGGTAGCTAGGGCGCCAGGTCACTGTAACCAGGGGTGGACGCCTACGCACCCAGGTACTAAGGGAACGGTGAACGCCGAGTGGGAATGGTGTACAGTGACATCCTTTACTCCTTGTGACATCTTTTTCACCTTGTGCGAATCAATTGTTTCATTCCTTTCTCACCAATGAACGAATCAGCACGCGCACGCTGGCCTCCCTGAGCAGTACAACGGCCACCCCGGCAGTGCGGTGACTACACCCTGCCAAGTGGATTGAAGGACGCTCGCAGGATGACAGCGATTTTGTTAAACAAGCACGTAAACCACGACGCGATCTGTGCGATGCTAACGAAGGTCCACCACAGCAACTTGCCCGTACCAGTACCTTTACTACGGAAGTGACGGAGCACAAGGAAGAGACGGATGAGTACCAAGTACCTCTACTACAGGTACCTGCAGACTGAGTACAAGAAGATCCCTACCAGGACCGGCCCCTGCTGTGCCCCTTCCGCCTGTTACCCCTGCTGACTTGCTCCTGATCAACGATTGCATTTATCAAAATCCAGGGTTCCAAATCCAAAAAAATAGAAAATACTATCCTCCTTCAACCCTGAACAGCAACCAGATCCCACAAATACAGCAATAACCCAATCCACACTGCGGGCTTCCGTTCAGCACACCGGTCGTCTCACGGTGGCGGGCATGTACAAGAATTGCACCAAGGAAGAAAGCCCTGAAAGTGGCATATGAACACATATCAAGCAAAGTTGGGGAAAGAGGTAAACGTACACACTCACAGCCATAAACCCCTCATTCCCTGGACTCAAGACCTTCCCTTGACTCACCAACATATTGCCCTGAACCAGGTCAAATGAGATGGCTGAATGCCATGTGTCAAAAGTCTCTACGTAAACCCCAAAAATGTGTTCACTCCCAAGCCTCTAAATCCTAGCCCAACGGGGGAGGTGGCGTGTCATGGCCTAGAGTGGCACTCAGGACCATGCCCTACCCTGACATAACCTTGGTTGGACTTGGAGTCGGATGGGCTTGGAGATATGCCCCATGAAGATGACCTCACAACATGGCAAAATCAGGCAAATCACACCATAATGCCCAAAATTCAATTATATACTCAAAAATGCATACGGCAAATATTCAAATGCTCCATGCATGTGTCAAATCGGAAGGTAGTATACAAGGGTGATATAGACCAAAGATCCATGCCCAAGAATATTCCATCATTGGCTCCGAAACTCCTCCGCTTATGTACATGACATGCTTCACAAGTCAGCTCATGAGTTTGAGACCTAATTTTGTGAGGCCTCGTGTGCCAAGCCAAAGTGACCATGTGATCCGGCATATGGTGAGGTACAACACCGAAGCATATGTCAACATATAAGCAACATACCATAGTTCACGAATCTCTAGGCACTTTACTGTTAGCCGACCAGTTGAGCACATAAAACACAAAAATGAGCATAAAATGAGGTCAAAAACATGCAAATAATGCCAAATTCAAGATAATTACAATAGTATATAACTTCGCTCACCCACGGTGTCACCCTATGACTCAAAACAGAATTGCTTGGGACCATTTGCAAACAATTCCCCCACTTGGATCCCCATATGGACGCATGAGGTCACCTTCGAACCTCCTCCCAACACGCACCATGAAAATGGGAAAATTGATATTGGTGCTTGTGGGTCGCTCCATAAGCCCTCCCACATGCAGTATATGAGCGGTAGACTTAGCCTAGCGCAATGGAGTTCACCATTGGGACATGGGCGAAGCCCTTGCCACGTATGACTCCATATATCTTCCTACAAACGGAGATATATAACATGGGCGTGAGCATATCGAAGCACATACCATGCATATAACACATACCCTCAAAAGTGGCTCCCACCATGATATGCCATGACCCTCCATGGACATAACTTCACGTTAAAAATACGTAAGAACCCAAAGAAAATTTGCTATGCAACCCCAAAACTCATGCGGTACACATGAAAGTCGCATTAAAATATTCGGTTGCACGGTCCAAGAGTTATATATCACTTTCTACCGTCTTGACCATTATCCCTTGCTATACCGGGCATGTGTACACACCAAAGGCGTTTGATGCTTCCTAAATTAAGTTGAGACCAATGCGGTTCCAACCCAATTCTCGAAATTGAGACTACTCGCGGTGAGCCGGAGATATGACCTTTCAGAGTGGCCTCACGAATCAACTTTGTTTCGACTATATCTCTAAGCAAAATGAAGGGCATAACAAAAGGAAGGTTGATTCGTGATCGGGGAGAATTGTCGAACCACTCGAGATTCGTCATATCGAGTGCGGCGATGTCGAAGTCGAAAATCCGATTCTGAAAGTCTGAAAAAATCGGATTGATTTTGCGAGTGTATAATATGAAAATTGCGGAAGCAACGAACCCTTTACTGATGAAATCTGTCCCTTCATCGGGGTTTCCGCCAAAATATCTGTAAATAACAGTTAACCAATCGATTACCGCAAAATCGCGAGCCAACTGACAGTCGCCGATACATTGACCATCAGAACGGAAGGCTGTAAAATTACAGAAACATTATGATAAAAAAACTCCGTTGATTCCTGATATTCTGATATATAAATCTCAGCTGGCGGCGCCTCGGTACTGAATATGGCCGCTCATAGCCGGAATGGCCAAACCTATCACATCAGGTTAGGTCAGGTGGATGGGAGAGTATGATATCAGCCAATGGCGGCTTGCCGGCACATAGATACACACCCCAAGTGACCCCAAGATGGCCACGGGGGTCCGAACCGGCTTCACCCCCCTTCTCAGAGCGTTGTTACCGCTCGGAAGTCATTGAAGAGAGGACGGGAGGACCCCAATGGGCTCCAACTCCCCCCCCCCATGTCCCAAGGACACATGGAGGCCCCACACACGTTGTAGACGTCCCCCACGCCCCAAGGGAGGGGTGAGGACACTGATAATCGGTGCCCTACGCCATATCCGGTCTCCTCTTGATCTACAACATGGACCAAGGGCATCGAAGATAGAGAAACGTCGTCGGTCGACCTAAATAAGTATACCACAATGAAATATATATGTGGAAATCGAGTGAAGGGGGTAGATGGCCAATCAAGGCCCAAAAGTCCCCGGATGAACGCCCTCACCCGTCTCCCAAGCACAGAAACAAACAAAAATGCCAAGGGGGATCCATTACGGTGCTACAGCAGCAACCAAATGGACCAACACGTCCTTGACATCCAAAGAAATATTCTTTTTCTTCAGATAGTCCATCCAGACCGTGGTATACCTCGGCACGAAACTGCTCGGAGGCTCCCACGAGTCCCTGGATGCGGCGAATTCCTTCCAACAGACTTTATAAAGCCTCCCCCCAGGCGTCCCCGGGTCCGGCTTGTCCGCCAGGATCTTCTCAGCGGTGAAGTCGTCGTCCTCACCCTCGTCGTCGGAGTCCACATCGCCGGCCGTGAACTCGAAGGTGACGGGACGTCCGCTGGGGTCTGGTGCTCGGGGACGAAGCTGGGTATGGTCGCGGTCCAGAATCTTGTTATCCCCCACAAGAACCGCATACACATCCTGCCCGACCTTCCGCACGATTACCCCCGGCACATACCAAGATGCCTGGCGATGCCTGGACAGGACATCCTTGTGGTGCCGCTCCACCCACACGGTGTCTTGGAGAGCATACTTTTGGACCTTTCCCTGCTTGAAGTACTTGGCCCTCTTGTCATGCTCGTCCTGAAGTGCCTTGCACACCTTGGCCGCCGTGTCGTCCGCCTCAGCCATCATAGCGTGCGCATCCCGGGCCACTTTGCCATGGTTCAACCACGGGAGAGTGCGTGACACTCGATCCCGTAGGAACAGGATACGATAGGGCGACAGTCCAGTGGGTCCCGAAAGGTCGTGATATGCTTGGAGTAGTCTCCACAGCGAATTATACCAATTCCGGCCCGGTTCGTCGATGTGCAGCTGGCGGAACTTCTCGAACATCTGCCGCCCGGCCACCTCAGCTCGGCCATTCGACCAGCTGTGGTACGCCACGGTCTTGGCGTGCCGAATACCCATGTGCTTGCACGTCGTCTTGAACCACGTCCCCACAAACTGACTGCCCCGATCGCTGCAGATGACAGCTGGGACATCAAAAATCGTCAGCCATTTCCTGATCATGGCATTAGCAACGGTCTTGGCCTGCAGCCCCACTCCATGCTTGTCCTTCTTGTCCTTCTTCTTGGACTTCTTGCCAAGGACCGCCACGATATACCCACTGTGCCTATCCACCGCCAGGATGACACAGTCGTAGGTCTCTCCTTCCACGGTGTAAAGAAGGTCCCTACCAGGACCGGCCCCCGCTGTGCCCCTTCCGCCAGTAACCCCTGCTGACTTGCTCCTGATCAACGATTGCATTTATCAAAATTCAAGGTTCCAAATCCAAAAATATAGAAAATGTAATCCTCCTTCAACCCTGAATGGCAACCAGATCCCACAAGTATAGCAATAACCCAATTCACAATCCAAATGAGGCTGCGGGCTTTCGTTCAGCACACCGGTATTCCCACGGTGGCGGGCATGTACAAGAATTGCACCAAGGAAGAAAGCCCTGAAATTGGCATATGAACACAAATAAAGCAAAGTTGGGGAAAGATGGAAACTTACACAATCACAGCCGTAGACCCCTCATTCCCTGGACTCAAGACCTTCCCTTGACTCACCAACATGATGCCCTGAACCCAGTCCAATAAGATGGTTAAATGCCATATATCAAAAGTCACTACATAAACCCCAAAAATGTGTTCACTCCCAAGCCTCTAAATCCTGGCCCAATAGGGAAGGTGGCGTGTCATGGCCTAGAGTGGCACTCAGGACCATGCCCTACCCTGACATAACCTTGGTTGGACTTGGAGTCGAATGGGCTTAGAGAAATGACCTATGAGTTTGAACTCATAACATGCCAAAAAACTGCCAATTCACACCATATTGGCCATATATCACGTATATGCTCAAAATTGAAGTTACTACTTATCCGAAGGCTCCAAGCATGCATGGAATCGAAGTCTACTATTCATGGAGGATAGAGACCAAAGGCCAATGCCCACGTACATCCCCATTTTACCCTCGAAACCCTTTCGGATATGGGCGCCACGCACTGCCCAAGTCAGCCCATGATCTTGAGACCAATTCTTGAAATCCTTCGTGCGCCAAGCCAAATGGAGTACACGATCCGGCATATGGTGGTGTTCAACTCCAAAGCATATGCCAACATTTGAACAACATACCATGGTTCGACTCTCCATAGGCTTCTTGCTGTTAGCTGATCAGGTGAGTACACAAAATGCAAAAATGAGCAAAAATTAAGGTCGAAAACATGAAAATATGACCAAATACAAAGTTGTCATGATAGTATATCTCTATGCTCACCCATGATATCCGCTCATGATTCAATACACAAATGATTGGAACCATTTGCGAACAATTCCCCCACTTGGATCCCCAATTGGGCGCATGGAGATACCTTCGCCACTAATATCTACATGCCCCATGAAAATGGGAGTGCACCCATGGATCTCTTTGCCTAACATACCATGAGCAATACATATGCGGTAGACTTAGTCTAGCGCTTTGAATTCCACAATTGGGACATGGGCAAAGCCCTTGTCACGTATGGCTCCCCATCTCTTCGGCCACACGAAGATATATAACATGGGCGTGAGCATATCAAACATATACCATGCATACAACACATACCCTCAAAATATGGCTCCCACCATGATATGCCATGTCCCTCCATTGACATAACTTCACGTCAAAAATACGTAGGAACCCAAGGAAAGTTGCTATGCAACCCCAACACTCATGCGTTACACTCGAAAGTCACAATAAAATGTTCGGTTGCACGGTCCAAGAGTTATATATCACTTTATACCCTCTTGACCATTATCCCTTGCTATATCGGGCATGTGTACACACCAAGGGCGTTTGATGCTTCCTAAATTAAGTTGAGACCAAGGCGTTTGCAACCCAACCTTCCTTATTCTCTTTCCTCACACTCGCGCGTAGATATGGTCCTTCAATATGGTCCCACGATTCAATTTTGTTTCCCTTATATCTCCAAGTCAAATGGGTGACAAGTATAAGGGAAACCTGATTCGGGCATAGGGAAAGGAGTATGACCAATCGAAGAAGTCCAAATCAAGTGCGGCGATGTCGAAGTCGAAAATCCGATTTCGACATCGCGAAAAATTCTGATTAAAATTTCGAGTGCTTATTTAGAGAATTGCGGAAGCAACGAACCCTTTGCTGATGAGATCTGACCCTTCAACGGAATATCCGTCAAAATATCTGGAAATAACAGTTAACCAATCGGTTACCGCAAAATCGCGAGCCAACTGACAGTCGCCGATACATTGACCATCGGAACGAAAGGCTGAAAAATTACGGAAACATTATGATAATAAAACCCTGTTGATTCCTGATATTCCGATATATAAATCTCCGCTGGCGGTGCCTCGGTTCTGAATATGGCCGCTCATAGCCGGAATGGCCAAACCTATCACACTATCACATCGGGTTAGATCAGGTGGATGGAAGAGTATGATATCAGCCAATGGCGGCTTGCCGGCACATAGATACACACCCCAAGTGACCCCAAGATGGCCACGGGGGTCCGAACCGGCTTCAGGTGACCTCAGGCATGGCGAATACATCCATGGCCACGGACCGCATAGGGGCCTCTGGTATAGCCGTATACACGGGGTTGCCCGCTGTGGAGTGGTTGGGGCTCTTCGTGGCCCGACACACGGCGCAGTCGCTGCAGTACTTGTCCAGGATGGCGTAGTACCCCGGAGGGAACTTGAAGCGCCACTCCAGGTCCTGCTGCATCTTGTCTCGGCCAGGGTGCATGAGCTGGGCGTTGTGCCAATGGTCAATGAGCTCCTCCACCCGGTTCTCGGGCACCAGCAGCTTGTCCTTGAGGAACAACTTGTCTCCATCCTCGGTCAAGCCTTCAGGCCACTCGTCGTCCGACGGGGCGCTCACGGCATTCCACTACTTGCTCCAGTGCTCGGATGCCGCGTAGTCATCCGACTAGTCCTCTGTGAGCACCGACCTGACTAGCTCTACAGGGGCCACCATCCATTGCTCGAGGGTTTCCTCTCGAATAGCTTGGACGTGGGCACCCCGGAACTTAGCCAGGTCCGTACGGTTTGCCATCACCACAAAGCACTTGACCCCCTCTTGCTCCATGGCCTTCTCCATCTCGATGATGCGCTTGGCCTCCTCGGTTTCCTCGGCGTCCCCATGGCTGGATATGTCCATCCAAGCCTTGCCCGCGGGGTAGGCCCATCGACTGAGGCAATCTGCCACAGTGTTGTCCTTCCCCGGGACGTATACGACGCTGAGGTCGAACTTGGCGAACGTCTCATGCCATCTGGCCCTCCTTGCCGCCGGTCCCGAGGGGGTGTCGACGTGCTCCTTGTGCCAGCTCTGCAAGGACTGATGGTCCGTGCAAACCACCACCGGTTGCAATCCGATGTGGCCAGACCACTTCCTGAGCGCACATACAATGGCGTACGTCTCCTTCTCCCTCGCGGTCCACGTGCGGCGTTGGCCCTCGGCCAGGATCCGACTCCAAAACGCCACGGGTACGTGTGACCCGTCGTCACGGATCTGCTCGAGGACTGCCCCTACAGCATAGTCCGAGGCGTCCGTCCGTAGCACGAATCCCTTGTCCGGGTCCACCAAGAATAGTCCCAGCTGCCCCAGGAGTCGCTCCTTCAGGCGGCTGAACGCATCTTCGGGATCAGGGGTCCAGGCAAGCTTCTTCTTGCTCCCCTTCCGGCCATCGAACTTGCCCACTTGCAGCATCTTGTGCAGCGGCCCCGACAGTTCTGCATACATTCGACATAGCCCGAATAGTAGTTGCAGAACCCCATGAAGGATCGGAGTTCGCTGATGGTCTGGGGCTTTTCCCAGTGGTGCAGGGACGCCAGCTTCCCAGGCATGGGACGGCGTTGCCCATCACAAACCACGTCACCCGCGAAGTCCACTTCCTTCACATAGAGTGAGGCTTTGGTGGGCTTGCACACCATGTTGTGCTTGTTCAACTCACTGAGCACTCGGCGCAGATCCTTCTCATGCACGTCGATGAGCTCGTGCTCAGTCATGTTTTTCGTGCCGGACCCGATGATGATGTCATCCACGAAGGGATCGGCACAGTCCCGGAAAGGACCGAGCAGGTCCTCCACCATGCGCTGGAAACCGGCGTTGCCATTCTTGGCGCCCATAGGCACCACTTTCCACTGCATGGGCCCCAGCGGCGTCGACATCGCTGTGCAGGGCCTGGAGTCCGGGTGTAGCGGCATCTGGTGATAACCGTGTTTCAGGTCCAACACCGTGAAGATCCGCTTTTTCTGTTGTTTTTGGAGGATGGAGTCGATCAGGGGAAGCGAGTACGAGTCGTGCTCGATTTGCTCGTTCAAACCCCTGTAATCCACCACCAACCTCCACTCGCCCTTCTCCTTCTTGGGCACGATAAAGGCTGGGTTGGCCCACTCACTGTCGGAGGGTTCGATCCATCCTCGCTCAATGAACTCGGCCAACAACTTCTTCATGGCCTCGGCCCGATCGCCCTGAAGTTGGTACTCCCGATGACGATAGATCTTGGGGTTCGGCTTCAGCTTGATCCTCGCTGTGCCAAACCTCCCACGATCTGGAGGGTTCTTGTTAGCGACGCCACTGATTAGCCGCGGATAGGCATTGATCAGCCTCTCCTTCAGCTCGGCGACCTTCGGGTTCTCCTGGGCCTCTTCAGCCGCTTGCTTCGGTATCGATACAACCGACCGCACTGCGGTGTAGGCCTCTTCCGGGTCCGAGTCCGACTTCTCCTCGTCCGATATGCCGTCTTCATCGTCGTGGGGCATGCTTCCCACCGATAATCTTCGAAAATTTCCGACGTCGGGCTGGTTCTTGTCGCTATCGGCACCCATTCTTGGAAAATCCCATGTCGGTGGGTCTGACCCAACCGGACCATCGTATTGGTCCGCGATGTGATCCATGACCCTCGCCACGAACTCATCCTTCTCGTACTTGTCGGTGACCAACATCTTGTCATCCCACCAATGCGGAGATGGGACCATGGCCCGCCTCTTCTTGGCTGCCACACGGTCGTGCATCCCGATCCGCATGTAGTTGACGACGTTGTCGATCTCAGCGTGGAACAGGACGTCAATGCCATCAATTGGCTGATCCGTCCCCTCCTTGGGCTCAAACATGACCTTCATGGGCACCGCCTCCACCCTACGGATGAATGCTTCATCACCCGTGGGCTGGGCTTGCGCCCCATCCACCAGGAAAGCCTTGGTACCCCACGCTTGACCCGGGGAGGGCATTGATACGCCCTTGGCGTCGACGAACAACCCCTCCTCTGGCCCGAATGACATCTCGTTCAGGGTGATGGAGTCCAGCGTCGACTTGAGACCCTCCAGCGGACAAGGGGTGGATCCTATGCCGGTTATGACCAGGATCCCCTTCGCCCTATCCGCGACGATCTTCTCCACCGTACGTCTGGTATTGTCCAGGGAGCCATGCCAATACATGGGTCCCCACTCCTTCAAACCCCAATGCCTATGCCAGGCTGAGTCTCCTCGATGCCAATGCCTCCTACACTTCCGCAAAAGTGGGGCATCCCGGGAAGCGAAGACGTCCGTCTCGGGCGCTTCGGCTCCCAGCGTCTGGATCATCCTGGCGTACACCTGTGGCGCCATTCGATATTCCGTGAGCTGAACTCCGCGGACTCCTCTGGACTTGGCCCCCACAGCTTGCACCGCTGGGACGATCCGGTCCTCTTCCTCAGCATTCCATTCGGATGATCCGCATGCATAGTCCGTGGACAGCCATGTGAGGCATTCATCATCCTCCCGGACCAGCGTTGCACCATGGGGAAGGGCTCCAATGGCATTTGCCACCATGAAGTCATACCCCATGATCATATCCCAATCTGTAATGTTGGCCACATAGAAGTTCCCGGATAGAGTGCTTCTCTTCGCCAGATCAGGGCGGTTCAAGTGCTCATGTTCCCAGAATTCCGTACTGATAGTGGCCTCATGGGTGCCACCACTCATAATCTCTCCGTTGGCGACCTTCAGGCGTACCGGTCTACGGCTGGGCTGCAGGGATTCCTCCTTGAACAACCCTCTCCGGACCAGGCTCACCTGGGCATCCGTATCCACCAAAACATCCACCACCAACTCCTCTTGTCCGCACCGTACACGCACCTTCAAGTGCAACTGCCGCTCGTCGCCATGCGGTGAATGGACGACTCTCACGGCATGCAACTCTAGCACGTCCGGGTGCATCAGGACTTCGAAGGTATGATCACGGATGGTGTAGATCTTGGGTTGGTCTTGCCCGTCCACGGGGCTCTCCGTGGTCGCTCCTTCCTTCTTGCCACGTCCCTTACCCACATAAACTTCCCTTGGCAGGGCGCTCCAGGGGTTGGGAGCGGCGAAACTCAGTGGTTTTGGCTCTTCTGGAGCCTTCTTCGGCACCCGATGTGCCTTCGCTTTCTCTCGGATTCGGCTGATTTTCGGAGGAGAGACCTCCGAGGTCCCACTCCCGTGGGGGCTCCTCTAGACTTGACTTCCCGCAGAACCTTCCGGCTGCGATTCGCCAGGACTTTGTCCACCACGTTGCTGGGCTTTGAGTTCCTCCAATGTCCTCAACATGTCCTCAGCAACTTCCTCGATCGACCTCACTCGTCGGTCTTGGCCAGATCAACCACCATAGCCTCTTCCTCCGCCTTTGCCTTGGCCTTTGCCTTGGCCTTTTACCCCGTCTCCGCCCTTCACCTTCCAATCGAAATCCGCTGCTCCTTGGGCTTCTTCTCGGGGTGGGCGGCGAAGTAGGCCTTCTTGTCCGCCTCATACACCTTGCACTGACGGTGGTCGTGTGCATGGTTGTTTCCCTTGCCATAACAGACCCAGCACCCGTCGTGCTGAGACCTGTACTCCCGGAACGAGAGTGGTGGGTTCCCGATCCTCCTTGGCTCATTGCCCTTCTTGGGTCCCACCCGGCTCCATCTGGACCGATCCTGCTCATAGTCCCTCACGTTGTGCGCCACAAACGCGAAGAAATGGGCCCCCTCGTGATCCTCCCGGGACCAGGTCCAGTGGTCTTGGCCACTTCCACTACCATTCTCTGCGGAGTTGGCCGTGTCCTCCTGGATCTCTCAATGATGGCGGTCTTCTCGGTGGCCTCGTTGTCCATGACCATGTCGATCCTGCACGTGGGCCTCGTTCCTCGCATTGAGCTTCAACTCCACCGCGATGTACTTCACGATCTTGTCCAGGCTCATGCGGGCGAAGATGACCTGCATCCTCAGCGGCTCCCCGCGCCTCCACTCCACGTTGTTGAGGCGCAGCAACCTTTGCCCCATGGACACTCAAAATACCTCCACGTACACGGCGTTCTTCAGTCCCAACATCCGGTTGGGCTCGCCGGGGTTTCTCCTGAAGAACTCCATGATACCCGCATGGGTATCCTCCGCCGCCATGATCCTCACCGCCACGCGCTTCTTCGCTCTCTTCCTTTCCTCGTCCTCCACTCTCCTCTTCCAGTGGCCGGAGAGGACGTCCTTCAGCAAGTGGCGGATCTCCCTGGACTCGTTCCAGTCCTCCACCAGCTTGAGGCTCCGTCGGTACTTCCGCAGGTACCGGTTCCACTCCCGGACCCGCAACTCACCGCGGTCCAGCTGCAGCGGGATGGACCACAAGTCCTCCAGCTTCTGGTTCGGAGCGTCCACCCGCTCCTCATCCTCCAACCACTGGAGGCAGGCCTGCTCCGTACGGATCAGTCCTTCCCGGATCTGATCCCGCAGCTCCTCCTTCAGGTCCTGCGCCAGCCGGTGTGGGAATGTCCGGCATACCCACTTGTCCCGCGGCGCTCCCCGCATCTCACCGACGACCTCCTCGGCAAAGTCCTCCCAATCCAGGATAAAGTCATCCAGGTTGGAGGGGTTGCCATCGTAGGAGGGGATTTTGATTCCCTTGAGGTCGTCAATCCTGATGGCGTCTCCGACATCCCGAGCCACCACTCCACCGAGACGGATACCACCTGTGGCCAGGGGGTGTGAGTACACTCCCCGTACATCACTCTCCTCCATGGAGTGCGGTTCAGTTGGGCCTGAACCCATGGAGTTTGGAATGCGGGAAGGACTTGCTCCATCGGCTGTCCATATCCCCGTAGTGGAGTCCTTCGCCCACAGATTTCCGCCTGGGTGGCCTCGACCATGACCCTCAGCGCTTCCCATGGTTCGCCCCTGCATGGTCTGGCTCTGGATCTCCTCTTCCGCATAAACTGCATGGGTATTCGTAGTTGGCGGTAGATCCTGGGCGGCGTGGGACATCTGTACCGTCAGGCTCCTCGGGTCCGTGGTTACGTGCCCTTCCCGCATGGACCCAGCCGGTGCCGTGTGTTCCCCGAGCATTGTGGATTCGCTGAACATGGGAACAAACGGCAGCGCACCCGGGTCAACACGCGGAGGCGCGTAGGGTGCCTCTGCAGGGCCACCCATGGGTTTATCCATGGCGCTCCTGAGGTTCTTAACCCGCTCCACCAGCTCGGCCACGGCCGGCTGGGCCGGGAGCTCCGGACCCGAGGCGAGGGGTTGTAACTCCTCTAGCCTTCTCAGGCGTCCTGACATGTCCTCCACCAGGTTGAGGAGGCTGTCCACCACTCGCTGCTGCTTCTGCAGGGCCAGCTCCAGATTCTCCCGGTACTGGGCCTGTTCCGCTCGCAGCTCCGACATGTCTCTCTCCGCAGCCGACTGGTCATCCAGAATCCCGGCGACGTCCTCCTCTAAGCCGTCCTTCGCGTTGTCCAGGCTGTCGAGGCGATGCACGATGGCGTCCATCCCCATCTTTGGGTACTTGCCCATGAGGAAGGACACGTGCTCGCAGTGGCACTCAGCGTGCTTTCCACCTGATCCAGCGCATCCCGCGGTTCCCGGCGCCTCAGACTCATCGCCCATGGGCGTATCGCCTATGGTGTCCATCTCTGGTCCCGTGTGCCGGGGCACAGGTGCCGTCCTCGCCCTGGCTGGCCTCTCCAAGCCCTCGGCGTCGTGCTTCAGGGCGGACTCGGGGGCCGTATGCGCCCTGGCGGTCGGCGCGGACATCTCCTCCGACTCCGAGGGGAGACAAATCCGATAGCCATCGGAGTGCCCCTCGGATTCCCACAGCCTGACCGGGCTGGGGTCCGTATCCATAGCCCCGGCGTCACCTGCCGCGGGCTTGGGCGACCCGCGCTTCCGGTAGCGCCGGGCCCGTCCTCCACTGCTGCCTGAATGGCAGGCCTCCTCAGAGTCCTCCGCAGCGGAGCGGAGGTTGCATGCCTTTCGGCAGCGACGCTCGCACATGGAGACCAGGTCCTCCATGTCAAGTCCTCCTCTTCCGGAACGTCGTACTTCTCTTCGGGCTTCCACTTCCGGCGTGGTCTCCAACGAGTCCACATTACGCACCCGGGGCGTACTTGGCCAGGGCTCATAGGGGCCCTAGTCCCCGGGTCGGCGGTAGGTAGGGGCAGCAGGTAAGCCTCTGCTACCATAAAGAAGGTCCCTACCAAAGCCGGCCCCTGCTGTGCCCCTTCCGCCTGTTACCCCTGCTGACTTGCTCCTGATCAACGATTGCATTTATCAAAATCCAGGGTTCCAAATCCAAAAATATAGAAAATACTATCCTCCTTCAACCCTGAACAGCAACCAGATCCCACAAATACAGCAATAACCCAATCCACACTGCGGGCTTCCGTTCAGCACACCGGTCGTCTCACGGTGGCGGGCATGTACAAGAATTGCACCAAGGAAGAAAGCCCTGAAATTGGCATATGAACACATATCAAGCAAAGTTGGGGAAAGAGGTAAACGTACACATTCACAGCCATAAACCCCTCATTCCCTGGACTCAAGACCTTCCCTTGACTCACCAACATATTGCCCTGAACCAGGTCAATTGAGATGGCTGAATGCCATGTGTCAAAAGTCTCTACGTAAACCCCAAAAATGTGTTCACTCCCAAGCCTCTAAATCCTAGCCCAACAGGGGAGGTGGCGTGTCATGGCCTAGAGTGGCACTCAGGACCATGCCCTACCCTGACATAACCTTGGTTGGACTTGGAGTCGAATGGGCTTAGAGATATGCCCCATGAAGATGACCTCACAACATGGCAAAATCAGGCAAATCACACCATAATGCCCAAAAATCAATTATATACTAAAAAATGCATACGGCAAATATTCAAATGCTCAATGCATGTGTCAAATCGGAAAGTAGTATACAAGGGTGATATAGACCAAAGGTCCATGCCCAAGAATATCCCATCATTGGCTCCGAAACTCCTCCGCTTATGTACATGACATGCTTCACAAGTCAGCTCATGAGTTTGAAACCTAATTTTGTGAGGCCTCGTGTGCCAAGCCAAAGTGACCATGTGATCCGGCATATGATGAGGTACAACACCGAAGCATATGCCAACATATAAGCAACATACCATAGTTCACGGATCTCTAGGCACTTTACTGTTACCATAAAGAAGGTCCCTACCAGGCTCGGCCCCTGCTGTGCCCCTTCCGCCTGTTACCCCTGCTGACTTGCTCCTGATCAACGATTGCATTGCTCAAAATCCTGGGTCCCAAATCCAAACATGTAGAAAATAAAATCCTCCTTCAACCCTGAACAGCAACCAGATCCCACAAATACAGCAATAGCCCAATCCACAATCCAATCCACACTGCGGGCTTCCGTTCAGCACACCGGTCATCTCACGGTGGCGGGCATGTACAAGAATTGCACCAAAGAGGAAAGCCCTGAAATTGGCATATGAACACAAATAAAGCAAAGTTGGGGAAGAGGTAGACATACACATTCACAGCCATAAACCCCTCATTCCCTGGACTCAAGACCTTCCCTTGACTCACCAACATATTGCCCTGAACCAGGTCAAATGAGATGGCTGAATGCCATGTGTCACAAGTCACTACACAAACCCAGAAAATGTGTTCACTCCCAAGCTTCTAAATCCTAGCCCAATGGGGGAGGTGGCGTGTCATGGCCTAGAGTGGCACTCAGGACCATGCCGTACCCTGACATAATCTTGGTTAGACTTGGAGTCGAATGGGCTTGGAGAACTGCCCCATGAAGATGACCTCACAACATGGCAAAATCAGGCAAATCACACCATTATGCCCAAAAGTCAATTATATACTCAAAAATGCATACGGCAAATATCCAAATGCTCCATGCATGTGTCAAACCGGAAAGTAGTATACAAGGGTGATATAGACCACAGGTCCATGCCCAAGAAGATTCCATCATTGCCTCCGAAACCCCTCCGGTTATGTACATGACATGCTTCACAAGTCAACTCATGAATTTGAGACCTAATTTTGTGAGGCCTCGTGTGCCAAGCCAAAGTGACCACGTGATCCGGCATATGGTGAGGTGCAACACCGAAGCATATGCCAACATATAAGCAACATACCATAGTTCACAGATCTCTAGGAACTTTACTGTTAGCCGACCAGTTGAGCACATAAAACACAAAAATGAGCTTAAAACGAGGTCAAAAACATGAAAATATGTCCCAATTCAAAGTTATCATGATAGTATATCTCTATGCTCACCCATGATATCCGCGCATGGTTCAATATACAAATGATTGGAACCATTTGCGAACAATTCCCCCACTTGGATCCCCAATCGAGCGCATGGAGATTTCTTCGCCACTCATATCTACATGCCCCATGAAAATGGGAGTGCACTCATGGATCTCTTTGCCAAACATACCATGAGCAATACATACGCGGTAGACTTAGTCTAGCGCTTTGAATCCCACAATTGGGACATGGGCAAAGCCCTTGTCACGTGTGGTTCCCCATCTCTTCGGCCACACGAAGATATATAACATGGGCGTGAGCATATCAAGACATAAACCATGCATATAACACATACCCTCAAAAGTGGCCCCCACCATGATATGCCATGCCCCTCCATGGACATAACTTCACGTTAAAAATACGTAGGAACCCAACGAAAGTTGCTATGCAACCCCAACACTCATGCGGTACACTCGAAAGTCACAATAAAATGTTCGGTTGCACGGTCCAAGAGTTATATATCACTTTCTACCCTCTTGACCCTTATCCCTTGCTATACCGGGCATGTGTACACACCAAAGGCGTTTGATGCTTCCTAAAGTAAGTTGAGACCAAGGCGGTTCCAACCCAATTCTCGAAATTGTTATACCTCGCCGTGAACCGGAGATATGACCTTTCAAAGTGGTCTCACGAATCACTTTTGTTTCCACTATATCTCTAAGACAAATGAAGGGCATAACAAATGGAAGGCTGATTCGTGATCGGGGAAAAATGTCGGACCACTCGAGATTCGTCATATCAAGTGCGGCGATGTCGAAGTCGAAAATCCGATTCTGAAAGTCTGAAAAAATCGGATTAATTTTGCGAGTGTATAATATGAAAATTGCGGAAGCAACGAACCCTTTACTGATGAAATCTGACCCTTCATCGGGGTTTCCGCCAAAATATCTGTAAATAACAGTTAACCATTCGGTTACCGCAAAATCGCGAGCCAACTGACAGTCGCCGATACATTGACCATCAGAACAGAAGGCTGAAAAATTACGGAAACATTATGATAAAAAAACCCTGTTGATTCCTGATATTCCGATATATAAATCTCCGCTGGCGGCGCCTCGGTACTGAATATGGCCGCTCATGGCCGGAATGGCCAAACCTATCACACTATCACATCGGGTTAGGTCAGGTGGATGGGAGAGTATGATATCAGCCAATGGCGGCTTGCCGGCACATAGATACACACCCCAAGTGACCCCAAAATGGCCACGGGGGTCCGAACCGGCTTCACCCCCCTTCTCAGAGCGTTGTTACCGCTCGGAAGTCATTGAAGAGAGGACGGGAGGACCCCAATGGGCTCCAACCCCCCCCCCATGTCCCAAGGACACATGGAGGCCCCACACACGTCGTAGGCGTCCCCCACGCCCCAAGGGAGGGGTGAGGACACTGATAATCGGTGCCCTACGCCATATCCGGTCTCCTCTTGATCTACAACATGGACCAAGGGGATCAAAGATAGAAAAACGTCGTCGGTCGACCTAAATAAGTATACCACAATGAAATATATATGTGGAAATCGAGTGAAGGGGGTAGATGGCCAATCAAGGGCGAAAGGTCCCCGGATGAACGCCCTCACCCGTCTCCCCAAGCACAGAAACAAACAAAAATGCCAAGGGGGATCCATTACGGTGCTACTGCAGCCACCAAATGGACCAACACGTCCTTGACATCCAAAGAAATGTTCTTCTTCTTCAGATAGTCCATCCAGACCGTGGTGTACCTCGGCACGAAACTGCTCGGAGGCTCCCACGAATCCCTGGATGCGGCGAATCCCTTCCAACAGACTTTATAAAGTCTACCTCCAGGCGTCCCCGGGTCCGGCTTATCCGCCAGGATCTTCTCAGCGGTGAAGTCGTCGTCCTCACCCTCGTCGTCCGAGTCCACATCGCGGGCCGTGAACTCGAAGGTGACGGGACGTCCGCTGGGGTCTGGTGCTCGGGGACGAAGCTGGGTATGGTCGCGGTCCAGGATCTTGTTATTCCCCACACGAACCGCATACACATCCTGCCCGACCTTCCGCAGGATTACCCCCGGCACATACCAAGATGCCTGCCGATGCCTGGACAGGACATCCTTGTGGTGCCGCTCCACCCACACGGTGTCTTGGAGAGCATACTTCTGGACCTTTCCCTGCTTGAAGTACTTGGCCCTCTTGTCATGCTCGTCCTGAAGTGTCTTGCACACCTTGGCCGCCGTGTCGTCCGCCTCAGCCATCATAGCGTTCGCATCCCGGCCACTTTGCCATGGTTCAACCACGGGAGAGTGCGTGACACTCGATCCCGTAGGAACAGGATACGATGGGGCGACAGTCCAGTGGGTCCCGGAAGGTCATGGTACGCTTGGAGCACTCTCCACAGCGAATTGTACCAGTTCCGGCCCGGTTCGTCGATGTGCAGCTGGCGGAACTTCTCGAACATCTGCCGCCCGGCAACCTCAGCCCGGCCATTCGACCGGCTGGCGTACGCCACGGTCTTGGCATGTCGAATCGCTGCAGATGACAGCTGGGACATCGAAAATCGTCAGCCAATGCCTGATCATGGCATTAGCGACGGTCTTGGCCTGCAGCCCCACTCCATGCTTGTCCTTCTTGTCCTTCTTCTTGGACTCCTTGCCAGGGACCGCCACGATATACCCACTGTGCCTATCCATCACCAGGATGACACAGTCGTAGGTCTCTCCTTCCGCGGTGACCTCAGGCATGGCGAATACATCCATGGCCACGGACCGCATAGGGGCCTCCGGTATAGCCGTATACACGGGGTTGCCCGCTGTTGAGTGGTTGGGGCTCTTCGTGGCCCGACACACGGCACAGTCGCTGCAGTACCTATCCAGGATGGCGTAGTACCCCGGATGGGAACTTGAAGCGCCACTCCAGGTCCTGCTGCATCTTGTCTCGGCCAGGGTGCATGAGCTGGGCGTTGTGCCAATGGTCAATGAGCTCCTCCACTCGGTTCTCGGGCACCAGCAGCTTGTCCTTGAGGAACAACTTGTTCCCATCCTCGGTCAAGCCCTCGGGCCATTCGTCGTCCGACGGAGCGCTCACGGCATTCCAGTACTTGCTCCAGTGCTCGGATGCCGCGTAGTCATCCGACCAGTCCTCTGTGAGCACCGACCTGACTAGCTCTACAGGGGCCACCATCCACTGCTCGAGGGTTTCCTCTCGAATAGCTTGGACTCGGGCGCCCAGGAACTTGGCCAGGTCCGTACGGTTTCCCATCACCACAAATCACTTGACCCCCTCTTGCTCCATGGCCTTCTCCATCTCGATGATGCGCTTGGCCTCCCCGGTCTCCTCGGCGTCTCCATGGCTGGATATGTCCATCCAAGCCTTGCCCGCGGGGTAGGCCCATCGACTGAGGCAATCTGCCACAGTGTTGTCCTTCCCCGGGACGTATACGACGCTGAGGTCGAACTTGGCGAACGTCTCATGCCATCGGGCCCTCCTTGCTGCCGGTCATGAGGGGGTGTCGACGTGCTCCTTGTGCCAGCTCTGCAAGGAATGATGGTCCGTGCAAACCATCACCGGTTGCAATCCGATGTGGCCAGACCACTTCCTGAGCGCACAAAGGATGGCGTACGTCTCCTTCTCCCTCACGGTCCAGGTGCGGCGTTGGCCCTCGGCCAGGATCCAACTCCAAAGCGCCACGGGTACATGTGACCCGTCGTCCCGGATCTGCTCGAGGACTGCCCATACAGCATAGTCTGAGGCGTCCGTCCGTAGCACGAATCCCTTGTCCGGGTCCACCAAGAATAATCCCAGCTGCCCCAGGAGTCGCTCCTTCAGGCGGCTGAACGCATCTTCGGCCTCAGGGGTCCAGGCAAGCTTCTTCTTGCTCCCCTTTTGGCCATCGAACTTCCCCACCTGCAGCATCTTGTGCAGCGGCCCCGAGAGTTCTGCATACATCCGGACATAGCCCGAATAGTAGTTGCAGAACCCCATGAAGGATCGGAGTTCGCTGATGGTCTGGGGCTTTTCCCAGTGGTGCAGGGACGCCAGCTTCCCAGGCATGGGACGGCGTTGCCCGTGACCAACCACGTGACCTGCGAACTCCACTTCCTTCACGAAGAGTGAGGCTTTGGTGGGCTTGCACACCATGTTGTGCTTGTCCAGCTCACTGAGCACTCGGCGCAGATCCTTCTCCTGCGCATCGATGAGCTCGTCCTCAGTCATGTTATCCGTGCCGGACCCGATGATGATGTCATCCACGAAGGGATCGGCACAGTCCCGGTCTGGACCGAGTAGGTCCTCCATCATGCGCTGGAAAGCGGCGTTGCCATTCTTGGCGCCCATAGGCACCACTTTCCACTGCATGGGCCCCAGCGGCGTCGACATCGCTGTGCAGGGCCTGGAGTCCGGGTGTAGCGGCATCTGGTGATAACCGTGTTTCAGGTCCAACACCGTGAGGATCCGCTTTTTCTGTTGTTTTTGGAGGATGGAGTCGATCAGGGGAAGCGAGTACGAGTCGTGCTCGGTTTGCTCGTTCAAACCCCTGTAATCCACCACCAACCTCCACTCGCCCTTCTCCTTCTTGGGCACGATAAAGGCTGGGCTGGCCCACTCACTGTCGGAGGGTTCGATCCATCCCCGCTCAATGAACTCGGCCAACAGCTTCTTCATGGCCTCGGCCCGATCACCCTGAAGTTGGTACTCCCGATGACGATAGATCTTGGGGTTCGGCTTCAGCTTGATCTTCGCTGTGCCAAACCTCCCACGATCTGGAGGGTTCTTGTTGGCGACGCCACTGAATAGCCGCGGATAGGCATTGATCAGCCTCTCCTTCAGCTCGGCGACCTTAGGGTTCTCCTGGGCCTCTTCAGCCGCTTGCTTCGGTATCGATACAACGGACCGCACCGCGGTATAGGCCTCTTCAGGGTCCGAATCCGACTTCTCCTCATCCGATATGCCGTCTTCATCGTCGTGGGGTGCACTTCCCACCGATAATCTTCGAAAATTTGCGGCGTCAGGCTGGTTCTTGTCGCTATCGGCACCCATTCTTGGAAAATCCCATGTCGGCGGGTCCGACCCAACCGGACCATCGTATTGGTCCGCGATGTGATCCATGACCCTCGCCACGAACTCATCCTTCTCGTACTTGTCGGTGACCAACATCTTGTCATCCCACCAACGCGGAGATGTGACCATGGCCCGCCTCTACTTGGCTGCCACAGGGTCGTGCATCCCCATCCGCATGTAGTGAACGACGTCGTCGATCTCAGAGTGGGACAGGATGTCAATGCCATCAACTGGCTGATCCGTCCCCTCCTTGGGCTCGAACATGACCTTCATGGGCAACGCCTCCACCCTACGGATGAATGCTTCATCACCCGTGGGCTGGGCTTGCGCCCCATCCACCAGGAAAGCCTTGGTACCCCACGCTTGACCCGGGGAGGGCATTGAAACACCCTTGGTGTCGATGAACAACTCCTCCTCTGGCCCGAATGACATCTCGTTCAGGGTGATGGAGTCCAGCGTCGACTTGAGACCCTCCAGCGGACAGGGGGTGGATCCTATGCCGGTTATGACCAGGATCCCCTTCGCCCTATCCGCGACGATCTTCTCCACCGTACGTCTGGTGTTGTCCACGGAGCCATGCCAATACATGGGCCCCCACTCCTTCAAACCCCAATGCCTGTGCCAGGCTGAGTCTCCTCGATGCCAATGCCTCCTACACTTCCGCAAAAGTGGGGCATCCCGGGAAGCGAAGACGTCCGTCTCGGGCGCTTCGGCTCCCAGCGTCTGAATCATCCTGGCATACACCTGCGGCGCCATTCCATACTCCGTGAGCCGGACTCCACGGTCTCCTCTGGACTTGGCACCCACAGCTTGCACCGCTTGGACGATCCGATCCTCTTCCTCAGCATTCCATTGGGATGATCCGCATGCATAGTCCGTGGACAGCCATGTGAGGCATTCATCATCCTCCCGGACCAGCGTTGCACGATGGGGAAGGGCTCCAATGGCATTTGCCACCATGAAGTCATACCCCATGATCATATCCCAATCTGTAATGTCGGCCACATATAAGTTCCCGGATAGAGTGCTTCTCTTCGCCAGATCAGGGCGGTTCAAGCGCTCATGTTCCCAGAATTCCATACTGATAGTGGCCTCATGGGTGCCCCCACCCATGATCTCTCCGTTGGCGACCTTCAGGCGGACCGGTCTTCGGCTGGGCTGCAGGAGTTCCTCCTTGAACAACCCTCTCCGGACCAGGCTCACCTGGGCACCCGTATCCACCAACACATCCACCACCTTCTCCTCTCGTCCGCACCGTACTCGCACTTTCAAGTGCAACTGCCGCTCGTGGCCATGAGGTGTATGGACGACTCTCACGGCATGCAACTCTAGCACGTCCGGGTGCATCAGGACTTCAAGGGTATGGTCACGGATGGTGTAGATCTTGGGTTGGTCCTGCCCGTCCACGGGGCTCTCCGTGGTCGCTCCTTCCTTCTTGCCATGTCCCGTACCCACATGTACTTCCCTTGGCAGGGCGCTCCAGGGGTTGGGAGTGGCGAAGCTCAGTGGTTTTGGCTCTTCCGGAGCCTTCTTCGGCACCCGATGTGCCTCTGATTCCTCAGGGATTCCACTGATTTTCGGAGGAGAGACCTCCGAGGTCCCACTCCCGTGGGGGCTCCTCTAGACTTGACTTCCCGCAGCCCCTTCCGGCTGCGATCCGCCAGGACTTTGTCCACCACGTTGCTGGGCTTTGAGTTCCTCCAACGTCCTCAACATGTCCTCAGCAACCTCCTCGATCGACCTCACTCGTCGGTCTTGGCCAGGTCCACCACCATAGCCTCTTCCTCCGCCTTTCCCTTGGCCTTCGCCTTGGCCTTTTACCCCGTCTCCGCCCTTCACCTTCCAATCGGAAATCCGCTGCTCCTTGGGCTTCTTCTCGGGGTGGGCGGCGAAGTAGGCCTTCTTGTCCGCCTCATACACCTTGCACCGACCGTGGTCGTGTGCATGGTTGTGTCCCTTGCCATAACAGACCCAGCACCCGTCGTGCTGAGACCTGTACTCTCGGAACGAGAGCGGTGGGTTCCCGATCCTCCTTGGCGCGTTGCCCTTCTTGGGTCCCACCCGGCTCCATCTGGACCGATCCTGCCCATGGTCCCTCACGTTGTGCGCCACAAACGCGAAGAAATGGGCCTCCTCGTGATCCTCCCGGGACCAGTGGTCTTGGCCACTTCCACTACCATCCTCCGCGGAGTTGGCCGTGTCCTCCTGGATCTCCCGATGATGGCGGTCTTCTCCGTGGCCTCGTTGTCCATGACCATGTCGATCCTGCACGTGGGCCTCGTTCTTCGCATTCAGCTTCAACTCCACCGTGATGTACTTCACGATCTCGTCCAGGCTCATGCGGGCGAAGATGACCTGCATCCTCAGCGGCTCCCCGCGCCTCCACTCCACGTTGTTGAGGCGCAGCAACCTTTGCCCCATGGAGTCTCCAAATACCTCCACGTACACGGCGTTCTTCAGTCCCAACATCCGGTTGGGCTCGGGGTTTCTCCTGAAGAACTCCATGACACCCGCATGGGTATCCTCCGCCGCCATGATCCTCACCGCCACCCGCTTCTTGGCTCGCTTCTTCTCCTCGTCCTCCACTCTCCTCTTCCAGTTGCCGGGGAGGACGTCCTTCAGCAGGTGGCGGATCTCGCTGGCCTCATTCGAGTCCTCCACCAGCTTGAGGCACCGTCGGTACTTCCGCAGGTACCGGTTCCACTCCCGGACCCGCAACTCACCGCGGTCCAGCGGCAGCGGGATGGACCACAGGTCCTCCAGCTTTTGGTTCAGAGCGTCCACCCGCTCCTCATCCTCCAACCACTGGAGGCAGGCCTGCTCCGTACGGATCAGTCCTTCCCGGATCTGATCTCGCAGCTCCTCCTTCAGGTCCTGCGCCAGCCGGTGTGGGAATGTCCGGCATACCCAATTGTCCCGCGGCGCTCCCCGCATCTCGCCGACGACCTCCTCGGCGAAGTCCTCCCAATCCAGGATGAAGTCATCCAGGTTCGAGGGGTTGCCGTCGTAGTAGGGGATTTTGATTCCCCTGAGGTCGTCAATCCTGATGGCGTCTCCGACGTCCCGAGCCACCACTCCACCGAGACGGATACCACCTGTGGCCGGGGGGTGTGAGTACACTCCCCGTACATCCCTCTCCTCCATGGAGTGCGGTCCATTTGGGCCTAAACCCATGGGGTTTGGAATGCGGCCCTACGTGCTCATTTGGATCAGGTACTTCACACAGTGGTTTTACCCGGTTTAACCCGGTTGAACTCGAAAGGGGCGCGGTTGAACCGCTGAACCGCGGTTGAACCGCGGTTGAACCACCGCCAGCGCTGGCGGTGGCGGCTGCGCCAGCGGCGCGCGCGTTCCTGAACAAAATATTTGCATAACCGCCTGAAACTGACGCGTGACAAAGCTTTTTTAAAAAAAATTAAAAAATGTCCCACGACTGGCTGCAAGTGGTGAACGACCACTACAGCGGGTGGGGGGACCAACAGCTGGTGGACGACTTGTTCACCTTTTTTTGCACAAACGGCACGACAAAACGCCTATGGAAACAACTTGCTGACCGAATTGGTAACACACAGAGGGCTTCCAAACAGACAAAAAGGGCTACAAAAAAAGCTTTCACAGGATCCGACGCTGTGCGCCTCATTTTGGACCTTGGGATGCCGAAGCGAAGGTATGTGGCATAATGCACACATGCCTACAAGTGGTTCAACGGGGTTCAACGGTGCGGTTGAACCCTTATCACAAATGAACAATTGTGATTGTGCTTCATGACAACGTTTGCACGGCAAAATAATCGCTTAATGTTGCCCAAAGCATGAACGTATGAGTTGCAACGTGTTGCCCGCGTCACAAATGTGAATACTTTGTGGTTTGTACCATTGGACGCTTTTTGGTGCCATGACGGCAACCCATTCAACCGCCGGTTCAACCGCGCACTTTATCCCAATTTCTCGTTTCAACCGTCCCTAGGTACAAGAAGCTTATTTCGTGGGCCGATGCCAAAGAGAAGAAAACCCGTGCAAGCACCGTCCCATGGACACATTGCTTTCCGTCGTATGCAACGATGGATAAAGCTTGGTCCACGTTAAGTAAGAGACAAGTACTAAAAACGACCATAAAGGATGGAAGAGTTGGGGTTCGTTGGGATGTGGATGATTGGATACAATATATAGGTGATCCAAGGGATGTGCTAGAAGAAATGCACTTCCAAAGATTTAGGGATGATCACCCCTATGTACTTGTAGTGCGTGGTGATGGGTTTCCATGTGGAGCAAGGTCATGGTGCCAAATTGCATGTGGTTTTGCAAACCACATGCAAAAAGCACGAACTTTGCTCTACAATTGGACCCTTGACCTTGCTCTCGTAAGTGAGCATGAAACGGATCTTGTGCGTGTCCTCTTTGGAGAGACACTAAAAAAAATACAACAAATTATTGACCGTGGCTACATGTGGCTCCGAGGGTTTTGGGTGCGAACGGTTGTCATTATTGGAGGCCATAGCCCTTGGCTTCGTCATATACTTGGTCTATCAACATTTTATGAAATTGGTTCAATTTATTCTTTTGCGACATGGTCTAGGGAGAAAGAAAGATGGGTAGGGTGTGAATGGCGACGAAGTACAAGACTTGAAGCTAAATTCCTAAAGTATAGGAAACAAGGAGTTAGTTGTGTTGGTGCAAAAGGGTGCATCGAAAGTCCAATATTGAAAGTGGATGACCGTATAGGGTGTGTCATCATGTGTGTTCTTCATCTTGTGATACGATGTGGTGAATACTTAACAACGTTTGTGCGCACACGAGCCACAATGTTGACGGTACAACAACGATCCAAGGTTCAAAGCCTCCTAAAGGACGCTAAGACCAATGTTTCTTTGAAAGGCCGGTCCTTCCCCGATGGGGAAGAGACATGGCACTTGTTTGCCAATTGGTTGCCCATTGCAAAGAGTTTGCGTCTAACACCACATGTCACCACTACCGTTGAGGACATGGGGAGATTGCTAACCGCTATCTATCGGTGGACATATGATCCATTCGTCCAAGGGTGTGCACAAATTGCAAAGAGGTTTCAAAACACTATATGTCCCCATAAACGATCCCCCTACTTGCTTTGGCTCCGCAACGAGGGGGCCATCGTATTGGGTAATTTGCAACCTTGGGGGAGGGCCATGTTTTGTGGCGACATTGTTGAGTCGCTTAACTATGTTTTTAAAGACAACTTTCTAACCACAAGTTCCCGGGGTGGTGGTCGTAAGGCTACCAAGGAGGAAAAGGATGAGGCAATGCTCCGCCATGCGCACGAGCGCACCTTCCTCTACAAGGAGATGCCTCGATGGGACGGGCGGCGGCGACGGGAAGATGAGCACGTAGTGCACGCTCAATTGGAAGTTGGCAACTAGGAGGTGTGTGTGTGGTTCAACCGTGGTTCAGGAGGTTCATCCGCGCGGTTGAACCGGCTTCCCCACGGTTTCACCCCTGCTTCTCTCAGGTGCCTTTGCACCATGGACCCCGAGTCTTTGGGGAAGGCCTTGCAGGACTGCCTGCGGGCACTGGGTACGGGCCAAGGCGCCGATCCCCCTGCCGCGCCAGCGCCACAAGCAGCGGCAGCGCCTCCAGCCCCCCACCTGGCCGACAAGTTCCCGCTGAAGGAAGAAGTGGTGGTCCACAACACCTGCAACCCAGACACAACCCTGGCGCCCGAGACGCCTGAGTGGCCGTGGCTGGCTGACGTGACGCCGAAGTACGTGTTCCGCCGTGCCATGACGCTGTGGATGAAGAAGCACCGCCAAGAAGACAAGGATGGGGTACAGTCGTACCCCTGGGAGACGAAGTGCCTGAGCGCCGGGGAGTTTTCGGAGTGGAAGGTCTGCTGTTGTCTTGTTGTTTGCTAGTTGATTGTGCTGGTGTTTTTCGGTCTTTTGGTAGATGTTTTGATATGGCGCATGCTTCGTTTCGTTGCTGTGTGTTTTCCGTTTATGAATGTTCTGATGTGCGTTTTTCTGATTGTAGGTGCTCCGTGTGGGTCTGTCGAGCGACCCCCAGGGCCACATGTCCCTGGACGAACCAGGGCTGGATGCCCTGTTCAGGATATGGGCCACCGCGGGGTGCGGTGTAGCCAGGAGCGCGACCTGGTTTGGCGCGGACTCCGTGGGCCGCGGCGGTGGTCACAGCGCAGGACACGGTCCGCGCTTCTTCTTCAAGGCCCCGGTGGAGTTGCCACCAGGCTGGTTCGACGAATCGGAGGTCCAGCGGTACACGGCGACTCCGAGCAGCATGCTGGCTATGGGCGCCACCATCTCAGGTGGGGGAAAGCACAAGAAGGCCAAGGCAAGCGCCGTGACGGCAGCAGCGGCGCCACCGGCAATGGGACCATCGCCATTCGTGCAGCCAAGTGTGGTTCAAGCGATCCAAGGGGTGCAACAGGTGTGCAGTAGTTCAACCGTCGTTTCAGCGGGGTTCAACCGTGCGGCTGAACCGCCTTCACCGTCTTCAACCGTGCACTTTTGAGCGTCACCTTCCTACACACTGAATCGCGTTCCCCCACTTCTGCGGTTCACCGGCCTCCTTGCTTTCTCTGCAGTTGACCGCCAGTGATGTGCCTGAGCACATGTTCATGGTGGATCGGCGTGGCCCTGGCATTGTCGTCCGCGGGCGATGGCCACCCATGCCCATCGTGGAGTGGTGGGACGTGTGGTATCGGCAGATCCCTGGCGCCGCTCAAGTGGTCGACCGCATGAGTCGTGGCGTGCAGCGGGGCTTGCGGGAATTGGGCAATGCCGGGCAAGGCAGTCCTGCGCCAGAACGGCAGAGGTCAACGCCTCTGGAGTCCAGTCCAGCCGTCACCACCGCGCCCCAACCAAGTCCTGTGGGAGAGAGCTTTGAGGAGTTCTACAAGAGTGTGTGGGACCGCCCACTTGGAGCAGGTGCAGCATCCGAGAGCAGTGGAAAGGCCCCCAAGCCTCCACATCTTCCAGCACCACCGCCACCCGAAGAGACGAGCACCCCTGGCAGCAAAGTGGTTCCGAAGTCCCTGTTTCAGTCCGCCCGGAAGGAGCTCCGGAAGGAGAAGCGGACAAGTGCAAAGGCTGAAGCACCGCCCGAGAAGGCCCAAGTCTCTGGCGACAAGAAGCCGAAAAAGAAAGCCAAAACTGGCAGCGGTGCTTCCTCGAAAAAGCGGAAAATCGCCCCGGACAGCAGTGAGACGGACGAGTCAGACCCCCTTTTTGAAGAGCACGAATGGGTCCCAGCCGCAAAGCATATCCCAAAGAAGAAGAAGAAGAAGGTAGTTCCGGCCCCCAGTTCCGACAGTGACTCCGGCAAGCTCCCCAGCGACACGGCGCAGGATGTAAAGGCCCTGGCAACAGAGTTGGCTGCGGGATCGAAGGATGGCGACGAGGAGAAAGCGATCAGGGCAGAATCGGCGCATGCGTCAGCTCTGGAGGTGTGCGCGGTTGAACCGGTGAAGTGTAGTTCAACCGCACGCTTGAACCGCCTGAACCACGGTTTCACTATTTTTTCCTTTTTGCAGAGCCTGGATCAAGCCCAACAACGACGACTGGCGGTTGAGGACACGCGCAAACAGCTGCGACAGCGGTTCGGATGGGCGGCCAACACGCCGATTCGATGGGTCATTGTGGACGGTCCTGATGGCGAGCCACGTCTGGCCGTGGGTACCCCGGGGAAAGCCACGAAGGGGACCCCCCGGCCCAAAAAGGGGGAAGAATTGGTCTTCCTTCCCCCACAGTGGGAGGAGGAGGGCGATGCAGCTGGGACAACGTGGCCAGTTTTTGCAGTCAAGGACAGCACAAGCTTCAGTAACCCCCAAGCTGCCGAGGAGGCGTTGAAAGAGCGCCGCGCCCAGAAACAGGAAGCGATCGATGAGGAGGGCAAGAAGACAATGGAGGACTCCCCCTCGTACAGTCCACTCGAGGAGAAGGAGGTCACTCCCGCGCCGGAAGCTGAAGCGGAAAAGGACAGTGACAATGGGGTTCCTGTGCCGACGCCGCCCGTGATTCCAGAGCCAAAGGACACTGAGAAGCACATTCCTGTGCCTAGTCCGCCGGAGGTGCCAGAGCCAAAGGAGAGTGAAGAACAGGTGGTCAAAGAGGAAAAGGTGGAGTCTGCTGGTCCAGGGGTGCAGGAGCACCAGCACAGTGGGGAGGACTCGCCTGCAGCCCCGGTTGGGCAAGAGGAGATTGAGGAGGTTGGTGAAGCGCCGAAGGACGAGGAAACGCCTGCATGTAAGCAGGAAGATAACGAAGAGGCAGCCCGAGAGGTTGGTGCACCAGTGCCTCACGTGAAGGAAGAGCCACTCCCAAACGACTGACTTTTTACGTGCCTCCAGGGAATGAGGGGGTGGCAGTGGCGGGAAGGACATGGAGCACGGTACCGTAGGCAGTTGTGGGGGGCCGTAATGGTGCAGGGGCATCACCGTGTGCAAGTTGCAGTGCAAACGAGGAGAGATCCCGAACTGGTCCGGCGCGTGAACGCACACATCCGAAGTGTACTCCCCCAACTAACCTACACTGCGCTCGCAGTGGTCCATGGGGTGGGCGATCATCCCATGCTTGTACATACGCATCCAAAGGATGACAGTCCCCTTACGGGGGAAATAGCCCTGGGTGATTTTGTGGGGGAGGAACTGTTTACCAGTGCCCTACTTTGTGCAAATGGGCCTTCTCGTCCTGCATGGATACGTTGGGGGCGTGATTTATTATGGGGACACATTGTGGATCCTCGATATGGGGTCATGTTTAACGCTCTTAGGCCCCACGTGCCTCTGGCGTGGTCTGGACAGCGCATTGTGCTCGTACCGTACACAGGCATTGCATGGGGACGTCTGCCTGTGGCGATGCAGAACGAACTGGTCACGTTTGGCTTCCCAAGGTGAAGATGTGTTTTTTGTGTAGCGCTTCGTGCAACAGCGGTGGACCCGGTGAAGCCGGTGCAACCGCGCGCCTGTCCAGCGGTTGAACCACCTCGAAAGCCGGTTACATTTTAGTGCAATCTATGAGGAAACAAGCTTCTGACAATCAAGTGTAGGCTTGCATGTAATTGTTGTTCACTAAAAAGGGTCCAAAGTCCTAAGGGGAATCCAAACAAGGCGCAGGGGTGTATGTCACCACGCCTAACGAAAAGTTGATGGTGAAGCCGTGCGGTTTCACCAATACAGCCGCCGCCACTGGCACCTACAACACAACCGCCGTGAAATATGATCCAAGAGAAATATGTCTCCAGTGTTTTGCAGCAATGAGGTAAGAAGGTTTTCAAAAACAGTCTTTTTAGGGGGTGTGGCATCTCTTGCAGGGCTGAAAAATAGCGGTTTTCAGGTTGCTACTTAGCAATTTGTTGCTGTACCTCGATAGGGGTTCAACCGTGGGGAAGCCGTAATGAAAGTGCGCGGTTGAACTCGGTTGAACCACGGTTTCACTTGGGTAATTCAAGGGTACCTGATCCAAATGAGCACGTAGGGGGGAAGGACTTGCTCCGTCGGCCGTCCATATCCCCGTATTGGGGGCCTTCGCCCACAGGTTTCCACCTGGATGACCTCGACCATGTCCGTCGGCGCTTCCCATGGTTCACCCCTGCATGGTCTGGCTCTGGATCTCCTCTTCCGCATAAACGGCATGGGCAGTCGTAGTGATCGGTAGATCCTGGGCGGCATGGGACATCTGTACCGTCAGGCTCCTCGGGTCCGTGGCTACATGCCCTTCCCGCATGGACCCAGCCGGTCCCGTGTGTTCCCCGAGCTTGGACTGTCTCAGTAGGTGGAATTCGTCGCGCGCGCTGGGGCCCTGTCCCAGAACGAAATAAAAAGACGAGTAAAACACGACGAAAAATTTTTCTGAATAGCTGAAAATAAAGCTAATTAGCATAAAAAACGCTTAGGCCAAAAAGCGCGCTGCGAAACGCGTAAAAACGCGACAAAAAATTTTTCGACGTGAAATAGGTGAATAGTTAACGCCGTAAGCACCGTAACGCTCGTGGGACCCCAACGCCGTCCTTGCCGTCGTCTAACTCGCTATAGGCGCAAAGAAAAACGCGTCGCGAGCAGCGCGTAAAACTCGAAAGTTTTTCATAACTCGCCACGACCCCTCACGTCGCACCCTGCCGCCTTTTTCTTCTTATTCTTCATGCACCTCCCTCTCCACCCTCGTGCCCATCACTCCCCTTGCCCTGCAGCTCAGGCGGCGGCCCTGGGGGAACGCGGTAAACCCTTTGCAATGGACACCAACACGCTCCACGACGCCACGCACAAAAACGAGGCCGAGAACATCAAGAACGACGGGTAACACGTAAGGCATAGCAGCGAACATGGTCTTGCTGCACGCGAGTGTGTTGGGTCGTGTATAATTTTATTTTATTTTCAAAAGAAAAAAAAAAAAAAAAAGAGTTTTCAAAGGCACGGAAAAACGGCAGGGGTTTTTAGCAAAAGAAAAGAGGACAAAACAAACACCAGCAGCGCAGACAACCGCACAGCACAGCCAACCAGCACAGCACCGCAGGACAGCACGGCACCGCAGGACACGGCACAGAGCGCAGGACACCACAGGACAACGCACAGCACAGCAAGACACCACGACACACCAGAGCAGCACCACCACACCGCAGAACGCCCAGGGAGACACCACAACGCACAGGGACACGCCACAGCACGAGGCACCAACAACAGCGCAGACGACACAGGCGCCGCACGACAGGCCGCAGGAGGGCAAAGCAAACACAAACAGCACCGCAAAACGACAGCAGAGCACGACAGCAAAGCACCACACGACAGCACAGCGCCACAGCACACGACACAGGGAAGCAGGGCACCACAGCCAGCACAACAAGGCACCGCAGCGCACAGAGCGGAGAAGACAGGGAACGCACAGCGCGAGGAAAAGAGCACCACAGCACGCAGACACCACCACCGGGCCAAAAACAGCACAGCCCACCAACAGCACAACACAGCACAGCACGACGGCCCACAGGAGGGCAAAGCAAGCCCCAACAGCACCGCAACACGACAGCAGAGCACAACAGCACAGCACCACGCGACAGCACAGCACCACAGAACACGACACAGGAAAGCAGGGCACCACGGCAAACCACACCAACCACAGGGAAGCAGACCACGCGGCCAGACAGGGACAGCACCGCACCACGGCACACCACAGGAAACAGTACAACACACAGGAGCGCACCACAGCACCAAGCGCCAGCAGCAGCACGCACCACACGAACAGCACAACACCGGGCGACACAACGCGCAGCAACGCGGCGCAGCACCGCACCGGGGGATGCACAGCACAACACGGCACACAGCACCGAGCGGCAGGAACAAAAACCGCGGGACACAAAGGGGGGGGGGGGGGCAGCCACCACGCGGGAGCAGCCAACAGCCAGGGGGAAAGCACGAAAGAGGGACAAGCGCACGGAGAGCCAAGAAGCGGAAGGCCAACAAAACAAACAACGCAAGCGCCGAGGCCCAGGGCACCCGGGGCCGGAAACCAGAGAAAGCCGGAGACAACGGGGGCGCACGGAGGAAGAAGAAAAAAAAAAAAAAAAAAAACACCAAGGCCACAAGCAGGAGCGACAAAAACCCGAGACACAAAGGGGGGGGGGGCGGGGGAGCAACCACCAAAGAGCAGCCAACGGCCAAGCGGAGGACACAATAGAGGCGCCAGCCAAGCAGCGGGAGGCCGAGAAAAACAACCAACGAGGAACGGCAACAGCAGCGAAAGAGAGAGGGGCAACCCCAGCCCGGAGGGGGCCAAGCAAAGCAGAAAGACAAAGCGGCCAAAGGAAAAGGTGAGGCGCACCAGAACGCGTCCGGGAGGCCGGCCCGCCCGACCCGGCCAAGAAGAGCAAGCACACGCAAACACGCACGGGACCCGGGCGTGGCGTCCTCCGACCCGCAAGGGGAGGTGTCGGCGTCCACACGAAACAGCCCCGCTGCACCGGCCGAGTCCCCCGTCGAAAGACGGACGGTACGGGAAACCGGAAGCGTCAGTGACCGGGTCCACACACGCCAACCACCGCAGCGCACGCAGCCCAAGACCGACGCCGGAGGGACCCGCCAGGGACAACCCCATCGCGGGGCCCCGAACGGGTACGACGCGGAGCGAGCCCAGTGCCCCTGCCTCGGCGGGGGCCAGCGGCAGGCACAATGAGCCCGGTTCTCGGCCGGCCTCCGCGTGCCCCGCGCAGCCGCCCAGTAAAGCCGGGGGCGCAAGCTCCCGGGGTGGGGAAAGGCACCACGGCGTCGGGAAAGCCGACCGGAGCACCGAGAGCGACCGAACCGGACGAGGCGCGGCGCACCACGCGGGGCCACGAGGCACGCCAGAGAGGCACGCCGCCGGCCACAACCAAGGCACACGGACAGGTGCCAAGCAGCGACGGCCGCCGGGTGCCACAAACCCGGAGAGCGCGCACAACACGCAACGAACCACGGCACACGAACAGGTGCCAGGCAACAGCCAACCCACACACCACAAACCCCAGCCAACGAGGAACGGCAACAGCAGCGAAAGAGAGAGGGGCAACCCCAGCCCGGAGGGGGCCAAGCAAAGCAGAAAGACAAAGCGGCCAAAGGAAAAGGTGAGGCGCACCAGAACGCGCCCGGGAGGCCGGCCCGTCCGACCCGGCCAAGCAAAGCACGCACACCACCGCCGCCAGCGGACCCCAGCCAGGAGTGGCGGGGACCGCCCACCACCAGCGGCAGCGAAACCCAGCCAGGAGTGGCGGGGAGTAGCACACAGGAACCTCCGCCAGGAGTGGCGAGGGACCCCAACAACACACCACACACCACACACCACCGCCGCCAACGGACCCCAGCCAGGAGTGGCGGGGACCGCCCACCACCACCGGCAGCGAAACCCAGCCAGGAGTGGCGGGGAGTAGCACACAGGGACCTCCGCCAGGAGTGGCGAGGGACCAACCACACCACACACGAGCCACAACCCCACCAACACACCACCGCCACACACCACACACCGACGCCGCAAGCGGACCCCAGCCAGGAGTGGCGGGAACCGCCCACCACCAGCGGCAGCGAAACCCAGCCAGGCGTGGCGGGGAGTAGCACACAGGAACCTCCGCCAGGAGTGGCGAGGGACCAACCACACCACACACCAGCCGCAACCCCACCAACACACCACCGCCACACACCACACACCACACACCACCGCCGCAGGCGGACCCCAGCCAGGAGTGGGGGGACCGCCCACCACCACCGGCAGCGAAACCCAGCCAGGAGTGGCGGGGAGTAGCACACAGGAACCTCCGCCAGGAGTGGCGAGGGACCAACCACACCACACACCAGCCACAACCCCACCAACACACCACCGCCACACACCAGACACCACACACCACACACCACCGCCGCAAGCGGACCCCAGCCAGGAGTGGCGGGGACCGCCCACCACCACCGGCAGCGAAACCCAGCCAGGAGTGGCGGGGAGTAGCACACAGGAACCTCCGCCAGGAGTGGCGAGGGACCAACCACACCACACACCAGCCACAACCCCACCAACACACCACACACCACACACCACACACCACACACCACACACCACCGCCGCAAGCGGACCCCAGCCAGGAGTGGCGGGGACCGCCCACCACCAGCGGAAGCGAAACCCAGCCAGGAGTGGCGGGGAGTAGCACACAGGAACCTCCGCCAGGAGTGGCGAAGGACCAACCACACCACACACCAGCCACAACCCCACCAACACACCACCGCCACACACCACACACCACCGCCGCCGGCAGACCCCAGCCAGGAGTGGCGGGGACCGCCCACCACCACCGGCAGCGAAACCCAGCCAGGAGTGGCGAGGGACCAACCACACCACACACCAGCCACAGAGCAAACGCCAGCCGAGGGAAGGCAGAGGGAGGAACAGCTAGGTAGCCCCCCCCCCCCCCCCAAAAGAAAAAAAAAAAAAAAAAAAAGCGGGGGGGGTGTGGGGCGCGCGAAAACACGCCACAGCCACCAAACCGCCCGCCAACAACAAAGAAGGGGGCCAAACCCCCCACCCAGAGGGCACCGAAGACAGGACCCCCAAACAGGCACAGGGGGACCACCCAGCCAAAACCGGCAACACCAAGCCAAAAACAGCGGCCAACCGGAAAAAGGGGCACAGAAACAAGCAGAAAAAAAAAAAAAAAAAAAAGCCAGCAGCCCAGCCCGAAAGAAAGGAGACGGGGGAAGAGACCACAAGGCCCGGGACAGGGACACCAAGAAACCGGAAAAAAAAAAAAAAAAAAAAAAGCGCAAAAAACACAACCCGACAACCCAGCCAAGAAGGGCGGGGCACAGCCGAGACCCGGGCCCAGCACGCACGCCCACACCGCACACCGGAACCAGAAAAGGCGGGGGGCAAGGGAAAAGCGCACGAAACCACACAGGTCCCGAAAGCAGGCCGACACCAAAGCCCAACCACGAACACCACAAACAGCCGGCACAAGAGGGACAACACCAAAAACGGAGCCCAAACACACCCACCCAAGACCCCAGCCAAAACGGGCAGGGGTAAACAAAACCCACGACCAACCGCAACCCGGACCCAACCACAAACGCAAGCCAACAGTAGGAAACCCAGTGCCCACAGCCCGGGCACTGAGGCAGCCCGTGCCATGCAGGTGACCCGGCCAAACGAGATCCGGAGCCCGGGGGTAAGGCTGCATCCTAAGGCCTGCGCTGCTTTGGGACTCGAGGCGGAGCGTGCGACACCCAAGCGCCTCGGAACCCTAGTACCAAGAACGTGCATGCATGCCTTGGGAACGGGATACGCCAGGAAGTCCGGTGAACCCCTAGGGTTCCGCCCAAAGGAGGGGACGTGCGCAAGCACGGGGGCACACCCTCCCGGCGAGACAAGAACGTCACGCTGGCGGCGATCAGCCCTCCCGGTGTAGCCCGGGGCCGCTTTGTTGGGGGCCAACAGTCAGGTCTAGCGGGATGTAAGCCGCCTCCCCTCTTCACGCGCGGAGCCTCTTCCTGTTCGTCACAGGGGCGACGCCAGGCGGAACCATGGGGCGCCTCTCCACGACCGAGTGCACCTACCTACCTACCTCCCCCAACTAACCTACACTGCGCTCGCAGTAGTCCATGGGGTGGGCGATCATCCCATGCTTGTACATACGCATCCAAAGGATGACAGTCCCCTTACGGGGGAAATAGCCCTGGGTTTTTTAGTGGGGGAGGAACTGTTTACCAGTGCCCTACTTTGTGCAAATGGGCCTTCTCGTCCTGCATGGATACGTTGGGGGCGTGATTTATTATGGGGACACATTGTGGATCCTCGATATGGGGTCATGTTTAACGCTCTTAGGCCCCACGTGCCTCTGGCGTGGTCTGGACAGCGCATTGTGCTCGTACCGTACACAGGCATTGCATGGGGACGTCTGCCTGTGGCGATGCAGAACGAACTGGTCACGTTTGGCTTCCCAAGGTGAAGATGTGTTTTTTGTGTAGCGCTTCGTGCAACAGCGGTGGACCCGGTGAAGCCGGTGCAACCGCGCGCCTGTCCAGCGGTTGAACCACCTCGAAAGCCGGTTACATTTTAGTGCAATCTATGAGGAAACAAGCTTCTGACAATCAAGTGTAGGCTTGCATGTAATTGTTGTTCACTAAAAAGGGTCCAAAGTCCTAAGGGGAATCCAAACAAGGCGCAGGGGTGTATGTCACCACGCCTAACGAAAAGTTGATGGTGAAGCCGTGCGGTTTCACCAATACAGCCGCCGCCACTGGCACCTACAACACAACCGCCGTGAAATATGATCCAAGAGAAATATGTCTCCAGTGTTTTGCAGCAATGAGGTAAGAAGGTTTTCAAAAACAGTCTTTTTAGGGGGTGTGGCATCTCTTGCAGGGCTGAAAAATAGCGGTTTTCAGGTTGCTACTTAGCAATTTGTTGCTGTACCTCGATAGGGGTTCAACCGTGGGGAAGCCGTAATGAAAGTGCGCGGTTGAACTCGGTTGAACCACGGTTTCACTTGGGTAATTCAAGGGTACCTGATCCAAATGAGCACGTAGGGGGGAAGGACTTGCTCCGTCGGCCGTCCATATCCCCGTATTGGGGGCCTTCGCCCACAGGTTTCCACCTGGATGACCTCGACCATGTCCGTCGGCGCTTCCCATGGTTCACCCCTGCATGGTCTGGCTCTGGATCTCCTCTTCCGCATAAACGGCATGGGCAGTCGTAGTGATCGGTAGATCCTGGGCGGCATGGGACATCTGTACCGTCAGGCTCCTCGGGTCCGTGGCTACATGCCCTTCCCGCATGGACCCAGCCGGTCCCGTGTGTTCCCCGAGCATTGTCGATTCGCTGAACATGGGAACAAACGGCAGCGCACCCGGGTCAACACGCGGAGGCGCGTAGGGTGCCTCTGCAGGGCCGCCCATGGGTTTATCCATGGCGCTCCGGAGGGTCTTAACCCGCTCCACCAGCTCTGCTGCTGCCGGCTTTGCCGGGAGCTCCGGACCCGAGGCGAGGGGCTGTAGCTCCTCTAGCCTTTTCAGGCGTCCCGACATGTCCTCCACCAGGTGGAGGAGGCTGTCCGCCACTCGCTGCTGCTTCTCCAGGGCCAGCTCCAGATTCTCCCGGTACCGGTCCCGTTCCGCTCGCAGCTCCTCCATGTCTTTCTCCGCGGCCGACTGGTTGTCCAGGATCCCGGCGATGTCCTCCTCTAGGCCGTCCTTCGCATTGTCCAGGCTGTCGAGGCGGTGAACGATGGCGTCCATCCCCATCTTTGGGTACTTGCCCATGAGGAAGGACACGTGCTCGCAGTGGCACTCAGCTTGCTTTCCACCTGATCCGGCGCATCCCGCGGTTCCTGGCGCCTCGGACTCATCGCCCATGGGCGTATCGCCCACGGCGTCCATCTCTGGTCCCGTGTGCCGGGGCACAGGTGCCGTCCTGGCCCTGGCTGGCCTCTCCAAGCCCTCGGCGTCGTGCTTCAGGGCGGGCTCGGGGGCCGTATGCGCCCTGGCGGTCGGCACGGACATCTCCTCCGACTCCGAGGGGAAGCAGGTCCGATAGCCATCGGAGTGCCCCTCGGATTCCCACAGCCTGACCGGGCTGGGGTCCGTATCCATAGCCCCGGCGTCCCTTGCCGTGGACTTGGGTGACCCGCGCTTCCGGTAGCGCCAGGCCCGTCCTCCACTGCTGCCTGAATGGCAGGCCTCCTCAGAGTCCTCCGCGGCGGAGCGAAGGTTGCATGCCTTTCGGCAGCGACGCTCACACATGGAGACCAGATCCTCCATGTCAAGTCCTCCTCTTCCCGAACGTCGTACTTCTCTTCGGGCTTCAACTTCCGCCGTGGTCTCCACCGAGTCCACAATACGCACCCAGGGCGTACTTGGGCAGGGCTCATAGGGGCCCAAGTCCCCGGGTCGGCGGTAGGTAGGGGCAGCAGGTACGCCTCTGCTACCATAAAGAAGGTCCCTACCAGGACCGGCCCCTGCTGTGCCCCTTCCGCCTGTAACCCCTGCTGATTTGCTCCTGATCAACGATTGCATTGCTCAAAATCCAGGGTCCCAAATTCAAAAATATAGAAAAAAAAATCCTCCTTCAACCCTGAACAGCAACCAGATCCCACAAATACAGCAATAGCCCAATCCACAATCCAATCCACACTGCGGGCTTCCGTTCAGCACACCGGTCGTCCCACGGTGGCGGGCATGTACAAGAATTGCACCAAAGAGGAAAGCCCTGAAATTGGCATATGAACACAAATAAAGCAAAGTTGAGGAAAGAGGTAAACATACACATTCACAGCCATAAACCCCTCATTCCCTGGACTCAAGACCTTCCCTTGACTCACCAACATATTGCCCTGAACCAGGTCCAATGAGATGGATGAATGCCATGTGTCACAAGTCACTACACAAACCCCAAAAATGTGTTCACTCCCAAGCTTCTAAATCCTAGCCCAATAGGGGAGGTGGCGTGTCATGGCCTAGAGTGGCACTCAGGACCATGCCCTACCTTGACATATTCTTGGTTGGACTTGGAGTCGAATGGGCTTGGAGAACTGCCCCATGAAGATGACCTCACAACATGGCAAAATCAGGCAAATCACACCATTATGCCCAAAAGTCAATTATATACTCAAAAGTGCATACGGCAAATATCCAAATGCTCCATGCATGTGTCGAACCGGAAAGTAATATACAAGGGTGATATAGACCAAAGGTCCATGCCCAAGAATATCCGATCATTGCCTCCAAAACCCCTCCGGTTATGTACATGACATGCTTCACAAGTCAACTCATGAATTTGAGACCTAATTTTGTGAGGCCTCGTGTGCCAAGCCAAAATGACCACGTGATCCGGCATATGGTGAGGTGCAACACCGAAGCATATGCCAACATATAAGCAACATACCATGGTTCACGGATCTCTAGACACTTTACTGTTAGCCGACCAGTTGAGCACGTAAAACACAAAAATGAGCTTAAAATGAGGTCAAAAACATGAAAATATGTCCAAATACAAAGTTGTCATGATAGTATGCCTCCATGCTCACCCATGATATCCGCGCATGGTTCAATATACAAATGATTGGAACCATTTGCGAACAATTCCCCCACTTGGATCCCCAATCGAGCGCATGGAGATACCTTCGCCACTCATATCTACATGCCCCATGAAAATGGGAGTGCACTCATGGATCTCTTTGCCAAACATACCATGAGCAATACATACGCGGTAGACTTAGTCTAGCGCTTTGAATCCCACAATTGGGACATGGGCAAAGCCCTTGTCACGTGTGGTTCCCCATCTCTTCGGCCACACGAGGATATATAACATGGGCGTGAGCATATCAAGACATAAACCATGCATATAACACATACCCTCAAAAGTGGCTCCCACCATGATATGCCATGCCCCTCCATGGACATAACTTCACGTTGAAAATACGTAGGAACCCAAGGAAAGTTGCTATGCAACCCCAACACTCATGCGGTACAGTCGAAAGTTGCAATAAAATATTCGGTTGCACGGTCCAAGAGTTATATATCACTTTCTACCCTCTTGACCCTTATCCCTTGGTATACCGGGCATGTGTACACACCAAAGGCGTTTGATGCTTCCTAAATTAAGTTGAGACCAAGGCGGTTCCAACCCAATTCTCGAAATTGTTATACCTCGCCGTGAGCCGGATATATGACCTTTCAAAGTGGTCTCACGAATCACTTTTGTTTCGACTATATCTCCAAGACAAATGAAGGGCATAACAAAAGGAAGGCTGATTCGTGATCGGGGAAAAATGTCGGACCACTCGAGATTCGTCATATCAAGTGCGGCGATGTCGAAGTCGAAAATCCGATTCTGAAAGTCTGAAAAAATCGGATTAATTTTGCGAGTGTATAATATGAAAATTGCGGAAGCAACGAACCCTTTACTGATGAAATCTGACCCTTCATCGGGGTTTCCGCCAAAATATCTGGAAATAACAGTTAACCATTCGGTTACCGCAAAATCGCGAGCCAACTGACAGTCGCCGATACATTGACCATCAGAACAGAAGGCTGAAAAATTACGGAAACATTATGATAAAAAAACCCTGTTGATTCCTGATATTCCGATATATAAATCTCCGCTGGCGGTGCCTCGGTACTGAATATGGCCGCTCATAGCCGGAATGGCCAAACCTATCACACTATCACATCGGGTTAGGTCAGGTGGATGGGAGAGTATGATATCAGCCAATGGCGGCTTGCCGGCACATAGATACACACCCCAAGTGACCCCAAAATGGCCACGGGGGTCCGAACCGGATTCACCAGTTGAGCACATAAAACACAAAAATGAGCATAAAATGAGGTCAAAAACATGCAAATAATGCCAAATTCAAGATAATTACAATAGTATATAACTTCGCTCACCCATGTTGTCAACCTATGACTCAAAACACAATTGCTTGAGACCATTTGCAAACAATCCCCCCACTTGGATCCCCATATGGACGCATGGGGACACCTTCGAACCTCCTCCCAACACGCACCATGAAAATGGGAAAATTGATATTGGCGCTTGTGGGTCGCTCTGTAAGCCCTCCCACATGCACTATATGAGCGGTAGACTTAGCCTAGCGCTATGGAGTTCACCATTGGGACATGGGCGAAGCCCTTGCCACGTATGACTCCATATATCTTCCTACAAACGGAGATATATAACATGGGCGTGGGCATATCGAAGCACATACCATGCATATAACACATACCCTCAAAAGTGGCTCCCACCATGATATGCCATGACCCTCCATGGACATAACTTCACGTTAAAAATACGTAAGAACCCAAGGAAAGTTGCTATGCAACCCCAACACTCATGCGGTAAACTCGAAAGTCGCAATAAAATATTCCGTTGCACGGTCCAAGAGGTATATATCACTTTCTACCCTCTTGACCATTATCCCTTGCTATACCGGGCATGTGTACACACCAAAGGCGTTTGATGCTTCCTAAATTAAGTTGAGACCAATGCGGTTCCAACCCAATTCTCGAAATTGAGACTACTCGCGGTGAGCCGGAGATATGACCTTTCAAAGTGGTTCACGAATCAACTTTGTTTCGCCTCTATCTCTAAGCAAAACGAAGGGCATAACAAAAGGAAGGTTGATTCCTGATCGGGGAAAAATGTCGGACCACTCGAGATTCGTCATATCGAGTGCGGCGATGTCGAAGTCGAAAATCCGATTCTGAAAGTCTGAAAAAATCGGATTAATTTTGCGACTGCATAATATGAAAATTGCGGAAGCAACGAACCCTTTACTGATGAAATCTGACCCTTCATCGGGGTTTCCGCCAAAATATCTGGAAATAACAGTTAACCATTCGGTTACCGCAAAATCGCGAGCCAACTGACAGTCGCCGATACATTGACCATCAGAACAGAAGGCTGAAAAATTACGGAAACATTATGATAAAAAAACCCTGTTGATTCCTGATATTCTGATATATAAATCTCCGCTGGCGGCGCCTCGGTACTGAATATGGCCGCTCATAGCCGGAATGGCCAAACCTATCACATCACGTTAGGTTAGGTCGATGGGAGAGTATGATATCAGCCAATGGCGGCTTGCCGGCACATAGATACACACCCCAAGTGACCCTAAGATGGCCACGGGGGTCCGAACCGGCTTCACAACCTGACTGCCTACAGCGAAAAGAACATTGGGATCAACGCGTGGAATTCAAGGTACGCGCTACGCAAAGCTGCTGAAGGATGTGTCAGACGCCTCCACGCCAACGCAACGAACAGATCATGGCGATGAAGGACGGCGCGCGCAAGCAGCTTGAATGAGCACGACCCCAAACCACACGCGCAACTCACATGCGCTATTCCAGAGCACCTAAGGTCTGACCACAAGCAGGAAATGGGTGTAAGGATATTGCGCATGCATGTGGTGAGCCCATCTAAGGGTTATATTTTTGCGACACACGCAAAGGATGTGCAGCGCTGCAGGGGGGGGGTTAGATGGACCCACTAAGGCTGTTTCTTTTTGAGAACATGCCTATTTATATGAGCATTCAGTTATTAAGCTGAACTCTGGTAGTGAATTTCCTACTTTAAACCAGATCCAGATCCAGATTCCACAATGTACAGCATGATGCTGCTAATCCAAGATTGCCCTACATGAACAGTAAAAATGAACAGTAAATCAGAAGAATGATTGAAGATGATGGTGACAGGCAGATGCGCAGAGGTCTAATTGTTCATAATCAGATCATGATGCAGAAATGACATGATGGGTCATGATGGGGCACATGAATGGCTCCATGATGGCCAGTCCTACTCAGTGGGCAGTTCAAGAGATAAAGGTCAGAACTGAACTTTGGTGATAGTAAAAGGCCCAGAAACCACAGAAACATATCTTTTTCATGTATTTTATGCTCTAAAGACGTGTGCATATTTTTGGGTCTTTGTGTAGCCTTTTATGCCATGGACCTACAATCAGTGGTGGACTTTCATGAGCAAGTTTGATCCTGAATTTTTGCTTTGTGCTAGGGTGTAAGGCAGAAATCTTTCTACCGGCGCCGCCAAAACGTGCGGCAGACAAGGGGAGGGGGGGGTGGGGGTCATGGGGTGAGTGATCCGGATCATTTTCGATCCAAACACTAGGCAGTGGAGAGGGGGGGGGGGGGTTCAAGGGTGCTGATCCGTGGATCACTTTGGGATGATTCTTGGACCATTTTGGAACATTTTGCTGATTGCACTTTCAACTCTGTGCCAACGGTCTTGTGGGCTTGTGGATCATTTTTTGGAAGTTAAATTGTTGGAACAAGTGAATTTCCGTTTTCGAATGTTTGTGTTTTTAGACACATTGTGGGTCCAATATCTTGCTGTGTGATACTTCACTTGGAAGTTACATTTTTGGATCACTTATAACACACATTGTTGGTTCAATATGTTGCTTTGTATTTGCACTATGTCAGCCTTCCTTGGAAGTTACGTTTTTGGATCAGTTTTGTGAACATGAATCGGTGGATCATTTCTTTTTTGGAACTTACATTTTTGGATCACATTTTTTCCACACAAATTGGTGGATCATTTCTTTTTTTGAACTTAGCGAAACAAAAATTCTCCAAAAATGCAAGTCCCAAAAAAGAAATGATCCACCAATTTGTGTGGAAAAAATATGATCCAAAAATGGATTGAATTTGGAACTTACATTTTTGGGTTATTTTTTTACACCAATTGGTGTATCAATATGGATCATTTTGCTAGGCATGGGGGGGGGGGGTTTATGGGGTAGGTGATCCGTGATCCGCGGATCATTTTGGGGGGGGGGCGGGGGGTTTGGACCCTTGCGGATCAGTGATCCGCGGACTACCTACTGCACAACGTCTAGAAAACACCTTTTGTGCATCACTGGTGGTGCAATTTCCTTGATTTAAAGTCGCTTTGAGCTTTTTTCCATCTGCCGACCACAAGCAACTGAGAATCGAGTGCATTCCTAAATAAGGTCAAATTGAAGTCCTGGCTCTCTTCAATCAAAAAACAGAGACCGCTTGGCACGCTTCGAGGGGGGGGTGCCCTGCATCCAAACGCGCCAAGCGGCTTCACAAGTGTCCTTTTTCTTTTTTGGTGCCCTTTTGAGTGTGTTTCGTCACAAATTGTCTATTACAAAACTGTATCTACATGCCTATAGCATACGCCCTACGTGCTATACCTACCCCTACGTCTAGTGCAACTTCACCCTTGCTCGTTTTGCGGTTGGAGTTGCACATTGGTGCTTGGCTATTGCTGTGCAGCGCCTTGTAGGTTTCTATCCGGTCATATTAACGATGAATGATCACCCAATCCTTTCCCATGGCCTCCCAAGGGCCGGTAGGTCACCCTAGAATCACAGTTTTCGATCTTCTGATGCCGGCTACCCATTTCAAGCATGCGGATGGGAAATGCATTACTTCTCATTGCCCTTCCCCTCACATTTGGAAGAATGGCCTCTCAGTGTACTTTGATTGTGTTGTGTTGTGGGTCCACGTTGACGCAACACACAACACAAACACACGGCACATTATTAAAAGTGTTAACTAGGGGCAAGATTTCAGGACGATAATCGTTAACTCCGTCTTCCGGGGGAGTTAACGATTATCGTCCCGAAATCTGGAGGGACCGAGCCAGAGTTAACGATTATCGTCCTGAAATCTAGGCCAACCGCTAATTTACCCGGGGTTGTGACCGATCAATAAAACCGGCTTTTTAAGCCGGTTCCAATGAGCCTATTGGGAAGAAGTTTGATTTTTTTAACCAAAAAAACCGTTGTCTCTGAGGACATTCTGCCTGAGGCACAGGACTCCCCAAGTAAGGGTAGTAATGTTTCCGAAGACATTCTGGCTGAGGGGTGGTGTTGCTCCCGAGGCTTTGTCTATGGCTGAGTCTGTGGATGTCCTTGCTAACGACCCTATGGTTGTTTTCTTGGACTCGGAGTCCCTTGAGGAGCCTAGGGAAAGCTATTGTGCAGCCACTTGGATAGCTCCCGCAGCACAAGCAGATTCCCCTGTGAATCAAGACTTGTCCAATACTACTCAGCCGTTTAAAAAAATGCGGCGACCGCGCTTTCCTCCTTGGAACGTTCCTCGCGAGAATATCTGCTACAAGTGTTCTAGGGAGATTTTTGTTTTGCGCCCATTGCGTGGTGGTAACCGGATTTCTTGCAATGCTTGCAATACCCCTTTTCATGAGAAATGCTTCTACAGCTCCGTTGTGAGGCCAGAGGATGGGGTGGGCCCTGATTGTCTCGAGGCACAGTACTATGCCCATCAATCTATCTATATATCTATTTCTTAAAAATTGACATGTGTATTGTTGCATGTTGTTGTATAGTGGGACTTTTATTTCCCACACGGGTTTTTTTTCATGCCCAATGTGGTTTTCAAGCGTTCACTCACTTTGCTTTGCCTTGCACGTGCTTGAGGAGGGATGGGGCATGTGGCGCTTATATGGAGTTAACGATTATCGTCCTGAAATCTCGCCCCTTAAGTTAACACTTTTAGGTAATCGTTGGTTTGCCTCGTGCTTTGCATTTGGCACATGCGAGTCACTCACTCACGCATTGCCTCGCTCTTTTGCTCTTTTGCTCGCTAGCATCGCTCGTTTGCATTTTCAACTCTCTCCCTCTCTCTCTCTCTCTCTTAGCATGATGAGGCGACGTGAAACTGTGGCCCTACTTCCTCCTCATGATGCCTTCGTGCAACATCGTTGCTCTTCAACATGGCTGGGTATGTGAAGCACAACCCGTGAACACGAGGCATGACATGATGGCTTTGCAAAGAATCACTGTTGTTGTATTTTGGCTGACGACATTTAACCGATTGGGAAAATCTAGGAACCATGCGTTTGGACGCTAGAGGCACCACACGACGTAAGCGTGTGATCTGTGTTTCATTCCAGGTTTTGCGACAATATTTTCAATGATGTTGGCTTGCTTCTTGGTGCAATACGTCGCGATTTGTTCAGTGAGCAACCACCTTGTAGCACATTTTGTGAAATGGGATGCAGGTATGACGAGTGTGCTGCCAACTTCTCCACCGAGGAACTAGTGTGACCCGCCCTTTAGTGTTTGGCAGGCTCTTGGAATTTCGAAGGAGTTGCGGCATAGCCTTAGGAAAACAACTCCTCAATCATTTATTTGGTGGGAGAATTTGGCAGGCGTCATTTTGCGACTCTGAATCGTTAGTACACGGACTCGTCGACCCAACAAATGCCAAGGAGCTTGCAAAAGTAATGTGCCAAGTTATCCATCGTGCGTTGACCCCCCTGTATGTTGTTAACCACTCACATCTCCCCATCAGCCCGAATTTTGTTTGTCGCGGGTTCCGAGTTTGGCCTCAATCAAGCACACTTGCACCGCTTCCGTACAAACCCCGCCATGCAACCTTCAATGCCCCAGCAGGTGTGTCGCATTCTGCATTTGCATTGCTTGGAGGCCCTCAAGTGTCTTGATCCTTTGTGGCTTAGCGCATTTGGGTGTTGCTTGGCGTGGGATGGGACAAATGGGCTTTTTTCCTCTCAACACTTGAAAAAAGTGTCATTGATTGCCAAATTTCTTTGGAATTTGGTCCCCAATTCTAGAATGTTGGCTCCACAGCTCAAACCTTGCTTTACGCCCTGCTGAATCAATGCGGATTCACAAATTAGCAATTCCATGTTGTGATCGAGGAGAGTACTGATTTTTTTTTTAGTCCACCAACCATTTTCAACGTTTTTTTGATTCCCCCAAACCATTTTCAACGTCGACATTAAGATTGGCAATAATTTGAGCTTCAACAATTTTCTTAGCAAGTTCGAATAGTGCGCTAAGTTGTCTTGCCCATTTGTGTGGTTTTGTGAATCCATCAATTGAAGGGCCTAAGGCCACCTTTTTACGCGCATGTTAAATGGCGCCAACAACAACAAAAACAACAACAAGCAACCAGCAACAAGCATCCATCAATTGAAGGGCCCAAGGCCACCTTTTTACGCGCATGTTAAATGGCGCCAACAACAACAAAAACATAACAAGCAACCAGCAACTATACAAAAATCGTGCTAATGCCACGGATATCTGCGGATATCCCGGGTCAATGCCACGGATATCGACCGGAGGGAGATATCCGTGGCATTGACCCGGGATATCAGCAGATATCCGTGGCAGTTGGCACGATTCTTATATCCGTGGCATAGGGGCCCGAGGATATCGGCAGATATCCGTGGCATTGACCCAGGATCCTTGCGCGCAACCCTTCCCTGCCCCTGATGCCTCACCAATTGGAGTAGAACAAATCCGAAACGTGTTTCCTCTCACTGGTCCGAGGTGTGATTTGTCTCACGGAGCTTCAAGTAAGCTCTCTACAAACATGGAACATATAGCCACATATAGATGGTCTATTGGGAGCCAATCATGTCGGCGACACAAGATTCAAAGGCCCAAGAATCAAACTTCGGAGGAAACCTAAGCTTGGCACAAGACATATGGTACACAGCATGGCAAATGTCACACGTGACCGGTCTTTGGGTGCCAATTGCATTCTTCTTAATTGCTTCGTCACAATGGTAGCATTGGATTTCCTTTTTCACCTGGACTTCCTTTTTCACCTTTTTTTTTGGGTTTCTCTTCAAATGCAGCCCGAGCAAAAGGAGATGGAATGCCCAACAAATCCTTATTGGGGCCTTGGCAGGTGTTGCTGGGGCGGCCCATGCATGAGAACGGTACATCTCACGTACATATACAATGCTCTCCTTCTCATTGAGCTCACGTACAGGCTCTTTCTCACTCAATTGTGTCAACGGGAAGGTTTCATACTCCTCTTCCGCAGTTAGATCAATGATCATCTTTGCAGAGGATGGAGAAGGTGTCCGGTCTTTCCGTTTCTTCTCTACTTTAACTGGACTGAGGCTAACACATACAATGTCATGCTTTGGTGACAAAGTGTCACTATTAGAGGCCTTCTCTTCCTTAGGAGAAGCAAGCATAGCAATAGCAGCATTAGGAGGTTCCGCTTTTACCTCACCTTCCTCCGGTTTTATTGATTGGTCACAACCCCAGGTGATTGGATTGTTGGCGGCGATTAATTTACTTTTTTCATGACTTTTCATTGCTGCTTGCGACGGGATATTCGCAAATATCCGTGGCATTGACCCGGGATATCACCGCTGCTGTATCCCGGGTCAATGCCACGGATATCTGCCGATATCCTCGGGCCCATGCCACGGATATAAGCATGTCTCCTTTCCATGTTGGCCATCTCTGTTCCAATGCTTCCAACTCCACTCTACTCTACTCTAGCCATCCTAGAGCCTAGGTGGTGGCATTCCCTAATCCATAGTTTGACCCCCCAAATCACCGGTGGCGGCCAAGGCACAACCGCCAAGCCCCCATCCCCCCAAATGTGCGCAAATATGGGCCAAAAATGACCGGTTTTTGCCCATAAGAACCCCAAACCCCGGTCAAATTGGCGCAACCACAGAATGGATGCATTTGCTGCGACTAGCTTGCTTTCATCGCGTCAAAGAGCCCCTTGACGGCATCTAACTCCACAATATGGCTGAGAAACACCCAAATAAGGGCTCAAAAGGGTTGACGAAAACAAAAGGAAATAGTTTGAGCAAAGTGTATTAGCCGGCGTAAGCAAGCGGAACTCACCTCTTGACGGGTTCCCCTTGGTTTCCCATGGGGTCTAGGTTGTCGTACCCTTGGTTTCCCATGGGGTCTAGGTTGTCATACCCTTGGTAGAATTTCCCATTCACACGTGTTGCTAGCAGCCTGCCGAAGCCAAGTGGGCATTAGTACGGGGGTCTAGGTGTCCGTTTCGGCGATTTGGGGTGTTGCGGCTGGATGAGGTGCCCTCAAAATTGGATTTTGAGCCACCCAGCTCGAAATACAGCATGTTCTTGGTTTTGGCGCTATGGAACCGGTACTTACACATCCCATTGAGGGGCCTAGAAGTGTCACTGTTCCCCACGTGGCACTGGAACACAAAACAATTGCCCTTGGGCAGCCTGGGTATAGGGTGGACAGGATTGGAATGAGGGACAACCGGTGACAATGATAGCTACAATGGCATAGGCATTCACTTTTGGAGCTGGGCCTCTAGGCAATTTACCACTTTTGCAATTTGTTTACATGTATCTCCATCCTAATCAAACTCCGAGTGTAATGGGCCCGAGTTTGCTATGAGCGGTGCACTACAAAGGGAGCCAAAGGTGTCAATAAAACAATTTGTTGAAGGAACATCTTAGACGCAGAGGTGGGTCCTGGGTTCCCTCATAGGCAGTTTTTTTGAGGTTGCAACCCATACTTTGATTTCTCGACTTGTCAATTTCATCAACCACAAGTATCTTTTGCCACATGTGCTACAGGGGCAAGGTCCTATTTGGACCGCAACTAGTTCGATCAATACGGAAAGTCAAGGTATGCACACCTCTCTATGCTTAGGTTATGAGGCCTCAAACCCGTCCGGGAATGAGCTTTGGAAGGATTGTGCTTCAAGCCGGTGATGAAACATGATGCCATGATTTGTTCTTGAACTCCACAACCCAACGAATTGTCCATGAAGTCCTCCGCCGTAGTGTTTCACAATATTCCACCACAGGGCGTGTTCCGGTCAGTGGGGGGGGAGGGGGTGGGGGGGGGGGGGGGGGGGCTCTAGCCGCCCAGCCACCCAGCCACCCAACCACCAAGCCACCCAGCCAGCCACCTTGTCACCCAGCCTCCCAACCGTGTAGCCACCATATTGTGTTGGGCCTTGCATTTTTGCATTTTGCCTCTTTGCCTTTGCTCTCAAGATTACATGATGATGATGTGTCTGTGCTACGGGTTTTGGTATAATTTCCTCACCATGCACCTACGTTTGTCACGTTTTTGTAATTAGGTAATTAGGTAATGAGCATGGGAGGGAGCGCACTTCAAAAGAGGCCACACAACCTAGTTGCCCCAAATGCAGTAGCATACGCAGCCGCAAGTCAAAAGGGGATGGCTTGCACCCCTAGGGACCCCAAGTGTGGCCGTTTTTTCTTCATTTTTCCTTGATTTTGGCCAAATTTCCCCCGCAGCCATTTTTGGCCAGCCGTGGCCAGCCAAGGGGGGGGGGGTTCAACCCACCCAGCCGCCGCAAGCCGTGGCTAGGAACATCCCCACAGCTCTCCAGGGTGGCGAAGGACGGTGTCGTTCTACGGCACACAACAAAAGCAAAGTTGTGGAGGGTTGGAGGTCTACGTAGTGTTTGGCCTTTTTTTTGGGGGGGGGGGGGGTGAGGGCAAACAAAAGTTTGTGTCTGAGGGCAAACAAAAGTTTGTGTACCTAAAATGGGGCTGTCATTTTTCGTTCTCTATTTAAATTTTCATTTTTTTCCGAGGAGAAAAAGAATTTTTCCAGGATGGGTGGATGGTTTGGCCTACCAGACCCTACCATGTTCAATTGATTTTTTGGCTGAGGAGTTGGTGCCTGTTGTGCTTTGCTGAAGTAGTTGTCTAGATGGGTGATTCCGCTAGATCACCCCAGCCCCCATATAAGCACTTCCCTGGTTGGAGGGTTTTGGCAGGTTTGAAAGGTTTGGCCCTCCACAACCCTCCATGACCCATGTTTTAACACCGCTTTTGCAGAGCCCAAATTGCGAGGGCAGCGGATGGTTGTTGAACATGGAGAGCATTCCACGGATTCCACTTTGCAGAGCTTCAAGGTTTCAACGAGTCTATGGTTTTTCTGTGGTCCCAAAAGAAAATATGCAAGAAAAAATGTGCCCACTCATATTCCAAACCCGTCGGATCTCCGTTTTACAAGTGACTGTCGGATCTCCGTTTTATAAGTGATATGGCAGATATTCCTTTGGCTACTAGCACAGCGGTCTTGTCCGGTCTGGATTTTTGTGCAAATTGTGACTTTTGTGTGAAAAGTTGGGTCAGGGGTATTTGCATGTGGCGGATCTTGTGGTTTTGGTGTTTTTTGATGATTCAACGAAGGATTAGAGTTTTGCATGTAGACCAGTTTGGCAGATCACAAGACCGGTCTAGACCGGTCTTTGTACCAACTCAAACGAACTCAAACGAAAAAGGGATACAAGGATTACAAGGTTTTTACTTCTTCTGCGCCAACTGCATAAAACGAGACGAACTGATCGAACCGACCGGACCGAACCGTTCATTTCACTTCGTGTAAAGACCAGACCGGACCGGTCCGGACCGGTCTTTGAACAAACTGCATAAAACGCGCTAAACTGGGCGGTCCGACCGGTTCGACCTGTTTATACCTGTTTTTGATGTGAACTGTATAAACTGCATAAACTGCTTGAAATGATCGGACCGGCCTGTTTAGATCGTTTTACGCGGTTTGTTCAAGGACCGGTCTGGACCGGTCTGGACCGGTCTTCTGGTAAACTAAAACGAACCGCATAAACTGCATAAACTGTTCGGTTTGCATAAACTGCATAAACTGCGTAAACCGGCGTAAAGTAGAAGTTTTGCTAGAATAAACTGCGCGAAACGGGAAGACCGGACTTTATGAAATGCGTACCTGTAGCCAAAGGAATATGGTTAATTTTCAAGGAAGACAGGTGATACAAACTGCGCTTTTAAGCGCCTCCAAAGTTGGGCACTGCCAGAGCATGTTTTGCAAGAAGAAAGCACAGAGTGAAGAGGAATGTCACTGGCCCGGTGTCTCCTAGGCAACGTACCCCCTGTCGTTGGCCTCGTCGAGGCGGTGGGACAGCACATGGGGCCCTTGCCGGTAATGCGGCTCCGTGTCCTTTGGATGAATGGCGGTGTTCATCCAGCTGTTGAGCCTAGCAGCATGCTTCCCGGATAGCAAATCCAGGCACGGCACACAAGGGCCGTAGCGGCCCGCTGTGTCGTTCCAACGACCATCCGTACGCCAATCGAGGGCAAATAGCCCTCCGCGGTCGCCGAACTCCCGCGGCAGCTTCTCATAGTTGCCCCGCATGACAGGGTACATCCGCCGCAGCTGCTGCAACGTGGGGGCCTGCCTAGGAAGCACCCCAGGACACTGGCGCTCGCGAAGGGGAATCGGAGCGTCAAGGTCCATCTCCGATGCAGCATCTATGGAGCCCTCATGCAGGTCTAGCAACGGGAGAGTGGGCACGAGCTCCGCTACAACAGATGTGCCAGCTGCAGCCAATGTAGATGCGAGCCCGACACCCCCAAGGAGCTTTGGATGCTTGTCTACGCGGATGAGCATGTTCAGTAGGGAAGTATCTGAGCCGACACTACCCTGAAAGAACTCCGGCACGACTTTGATGTACCGCACCCAATCCGTATGCTGGGCACCCGAGCAGTGGTTGCCAAACGCCTTGCTCTCTGGTGCCTGCACTGTGGGCGGGACCTTGCCACAGGGGCACTGCCACTTCTTCGTTGGGATGTGGCGGTTGCGCTACGCTGCGGCAACGCTAATGGGAGGCAAGCAGGGGGGGGGGGGTGCGCGCATGTTAGCCATTTGTGAGGAAGTGGAAGATTTGTAGTATTTGCAACGAAAACGGGGAGGAGGGGGTTTAACAGCAATGCTCGCATTGTCCAAGATCGAGCTCCCACGGGCCATGTGTGTGACCACATAGCCCGGTCAAACTCCGGAAAAGAACGAACACTTAGCACGACAAAGCAACATTCCAACAACTATTTTTGAGATGTGCAACCAAAATGAGTCCCGGACGTCCCCATTGACCACGTGCCTAACCACACAGCCCAGACCCACACCCGACTACAACCGGTATTCGGAACGAACAAACAACGTATGAGCAAGACGCACAAGTGTGGACGGTGCCCCCGGAGGGCCCTACTGGGGCAGCATGCCCTGAAAAAAAAGAGCGTACTGCCCAAAGAGGGGGACCTCTGCATTGCGGCATAGCTGCAGTGGCAACTCTAAGCTTCCAAGCCCAAGGAGAGTTACCCTGTTAAATGAACCGTTCACCAGGACCTCCAATGCCGCAATCACTCGGGGGCGATTAACTGTGCGCCACTAACATGCATTTTTTCAACCCCAACAATGGTCCCGGACATACCCCCGAAATTGGGCATTTTTTCAATTTTGGGTGTTGTTTTTTTTTCAACCGCGACACTTGTCCCCCCCCTACTGGGTTGAAATTTCGCCGGCCGGGGTGAATTTTTTCTGCCCCCCCCCCCCCCCCCCCCGCCCCTTGTTCGTGCCGCACGTTGACCATCATGGCCACTTCTTAGACCGGGGTCTTGTCCGCATCAGAGGCCGGGCCTGCTGGCACCGGCAAGACGATGGCCCACTCCGCACGTCCCCATACCACCGCACATGCCCTGTCGAACGCTGGCACCCCGTGTACCCCCCCCCCCAGGGGCGGGGGATCAATGCCACCCCCCGCATGCGGGGTAAGAAGGGCGATTGACGACGGGTCCTTGTTGCCGATGTCCGTCAAAGACATCCCCCAGCAAGAACATCAAGGAGGCCAGGGGAGTGAACGGCATGGACATCCCTGGGCATTCTAGATTCCCGTCTTCGTCCCTGTACATATGCGTCACTAGTGGCGGACTTCCTCGTACACTTGGTGGCCTTCTTGTGCCGCACTGGGTGGAGGAGTCGATGGGTCGGCGGATTGGGCAGCTGGTGCTGACACACTGCCTTGAGGCCTGTCAACCATATGTGGCCCAGCATAGTAGGACCGACTCTCGTAACTGGGAGATGCAGATGGTCTTCGTGACAGTCTCGAAGCTGCGTGGCCCAGGCCCTAGCATATGGCGCGGAAGACCCACATGCACGAGGTCGTTCGCCGGGTGCGTCAGGGATTCTCACCGCCTTCCCAGTGCGCGGCCAGGCAGCACACAGATGTTCCGACCCTTGAAGGTGTAGGACCGGGTCACCCACCGCCGTCCAGCCCAGTGCACTTGTGGCAAGTGAGCATGTGTGCACGACTACACCGAGGACGGCATGAGAAGACCGACCCCCAATGTACCCATTGCCCTGAGCACACGGTCAATCCACGTGTCTCCCGCGTGCGACGCGAATGCCGCCGACGAAACCATAAACTGTCCGCACACCCCATACTGCGCATGCAGGTCGCCCAGGTGGGCCCGCAGTTCACCCTTGACCACAACCGAGCGATGAACCGTGAGCTGGGCCAGTGTCGCCACCACGGAGTCACAGCAAAGGCCCAGGCATCTACCAACCTGAGTCCTTTGCTAGACCAGACCACCACGTGGGACAGGTCCTTGGGCCGGCTTTCAAACTGCAGGGCCGAAGCCTTGATGGCAGTATTCAACCGCACAACTTTTGCGGCAGCGTGCGACAGGTACGGCGCCGTGTGCCACCAACGACCGCCGCCATCACCTCGTGGGGCACAGACGCCGGCCCTGTGCATGTGCTTCTCCTTCATGGAAGCCAATCCCTTAGGATCAAACTTGAGGCCCAGGTACCTCACCCTTGGTCACCAGACAGACCCATGGGGCAACCGCATAGTCCGGGTCTAGGCGCACCATGATCGAGGAGATGCGCGCTGTGGTGGTGTACGCACACTTGCCAACATTGAGGGACATGCCCATGTCCGCCAAGTACCGCGCATTCACCTCAGCGTACTCCAAAAACTGCGACAGCAGGTGTGCTATCAGCACGAGGTTGTCGCAGTACGCTTGGACCAAGGGCGGCACGGCGTGGCCGGCGACTGCTACTTCAAGCATGTTCTGCACGCTCTCTACAACTGCAAATCAAACACATGGGCTCCACTTGACTTACGAACCCCCAAAGTTTGTCTAGCGTTGGCCACAAATGATTTTTAGCCTCATTTTGATACATTTTGAGTGTTCAACAGTGGAAGACTTAGCCCTCAATTGCATTTTCGCAAGTTTTTAGCCATTAGGGGCCTCTCGGTTGTTGTGGGCTCTCTACAACTGCAAATGAGATCCACGGGCTTCACTTTGACTTACAAACTCCCAAAACGTGCTTAGTGTTGGCCCCAAAGAACTTTTTGGCTCCTTGTGATACATTTTGAGTGTTCAATGTTGGAAGGCTCGGCGCTCAAACTCATTTTTGCAAGTTTTAATCCAATTCGGGGCCCCTCAGCTGCTGCATGCTCTCGACAATTGCAAATGAGATCCATAGGCTTCTCGGTGACTTGCAAACCCCCAAGACTTACGGGAGGCCCCAACCGGATAGCTAGGAGCCACAGAGCAAAAAAAAAACCCCAAGACTTGCCTAGGGTTGGCCCCAAAACTCCTTGGGATACATTTTGAATGTTCAACATTGGAAGGCTCGGCGCTCAAACACATTTTCGCAAGTTTTTAGCCATTTGGGAGCCCCTTGGTTGCTACATGCTCTCTATAGCTGCAAATGGATCCATGGGCTTCACATTGGGTAAGAAATCCCCAAATTTTGCCTAGGGTTGCCCCCAAATAATTTTTAGGCTCCTTGTGATACATTTCGAGCGTTCCACATTGGAAGGCTCAGCCCTCAAACACATTTTAGCAAGTTTTTAGGCATTTGGAGGCCCCTCAGCTGCTACGTGCTCTCTACTGCTGCAAATGAGATCCATGGGCTTCACGGTGACCTACAGACCTCCAAAGCCTGCCTAGAGTTGGCCCCAAATAATTTTTAGGCTGCTTGTGATACATTTTGAGTGTTCAACATTGGAAGGCTCAACCCTCAAACACATGTTCGCAAGTATTTCGAAGGACAGCCATGTCCTCAGTTTTGGCATTCCATGTGTCAAGCAGCCACATCAATTACCAATGTAACTAGTATTGGCGCGCTGGATTGCAGGCTAGTGTGAGCCAAGGTGATGACGACCAGGAGCAAGCAGCACAAGCAAGCCACGCAGCCCAAGCAGCCGAGGCAACAGATCCAACCGCGCCTGCGCCTGGGGATGTAAGTTCTGAGGAGGAAGTGGAGGATGTCAAGGTTAGAGTTAACGTTGATGAGGAGTGTGACTTGATTTCAGAAAAATTCTGGCCAAACCCAGAGGGCTGATTTCTTTGTAAGGTGAAATTTACCATCCTTACAAAGCTTATAGGGGGTGTTTGAGTCGAAGAGTTTTTTGACGGATCATGTTTTTTTTGGTGGTCTCAGGCTGGGTGTGCACATTTACTTGCTAGGTGTGCACATTTCCTTTTTGTCAGAATTCCCAGCCTGAGGCCGAGGGGCGGGGCAAGCACTAATGAGACGCCCCAAAGCAAGCGCCAAAATACCAACGCTCCACAAACCCTGTGCACCCACAATACCAACCTTGCCTCCTGTTGATTTGTTCCGAGTCTCATCTGTTACTCTTCCAGTTACTCTTCCAGTTCCGGAGCCCAGTACCCCTGCTGCTGCCTTGGACCCACTCCCCAGGAGCGCCTTCCTCCCGGAGACTGTGAAGGCCACAGAGGGCTTGACACATACAGCGTTAACCCAGCCCTTTGTAGTGTGCCTCACAGCGTTTCTGATGCAGTACGATGCTGATTGGGGCCAATGGTGGCGGGGCCAGAAGGCAAAAGTGCCTCGTGAGCTGGTGCCTGCCTACCGATTCAACCTCGAAGCAAGACATGCTTTCGTCAGGTACCCTGCCTCTGAGGGCCAATGGTCTGACGCTGGGACTGAAACTGGCTGCAGCTTGGGCTGACGCTCTGCTTGGGAGATTGGGGTGTTGGGACGAGCACAGCATGGAACATGAGATTTGAATGTGGATGGAGTTGTGCCAGATCTCAGGTGCGGCAGCCCTATGTGCCATGTGACAGGTTCTTTGGCCACCGCTTTGTATGCAATGATTCTTGCTGCTGTTGCTTTAGGACACAGTACATCAAAGCAATTGACTTAGTGCAAGATCTCACCAGCGGATTGTCACTCATGGAGCTTTGCGCTGCCCTGTACAGAGGGGCGAAGGGCATTGCAGAGGCCAACCAACACCTTACTGTGTTACTTGCCCTGTTACCAAAGGTGTGCTGACATGCCATAGCAAGGTGCAGTGCTAAAGGGATGGGCCAGACAGGTACAGGGCTGGAACATGGTATGCTGGTTGATGGAGCGTTATGCGGTGATCTGCATGAGTGTGGTGAGATTTTCAGGATGGTGGACGATCGCTGGAAATGTGAAGCTTGCAGCAGGTTGTGCTGTTGGCACTGTCTCTAAGAGAGTAGGCTGGGATGTCGTGCTCTGTGGAAGGTGTCCGTGTTTTGACCCCTAAGCGAATCCTGAGTCAAGCCATTGGCCCTTATGTTTGTTCATTGTCCTGCCCCACTGCACCCAAAATGCTGAGCCCACATTTTGCTTCACATACCTGGGGTAAAGGTGCTGAGGGATGCTCATGAGCCCCCCCAGCATGCAAGTGTACCCCCTGGGTACCCCCCCCCCCCAATTAAACCCCTGGGGTTTTTGCAGTCCAAAATTCATAGGGAGGGGCTTAATATTGTTGTTGGGGGGAGTAGGGTTGGGTTGCTAACCCCCCCCCCCCATTATTATCACGCACCGAAATAATATCAAGCACGCATGATAATATTTTGGACTGCTGAAATAATATCACTTATGCATGTTGTCCATCTGAGGGTCCCACAAATAACAAGGCAAAACACTATGGGAAATCATGGATGCGCTTGACATGCAGTAATTTTCGTGCCAGAAATGCATTCATGGACAGCTGCCATGCCACAGGCTTTGGTTTGGGCTTAGGCTTTGCAGCTGCAACAGCTTGTGGTTGAATATTTGGGGGAAGAAACTGATAGGGGATGCAAAGCTGTGTCTTCTTGGGATCAATATACCCCAGTTCCTGGAATATTTTGGGCACATCGAGGCGGGCAGTTGCAGACTCAAGGCCACTGTAGCACAACTCCACAAACAGATTCCGCTGTTGTGCAGCAGTTAGCTTGCCCTTGTGCTCCATGTGACGTACATACAGGCGGTGGTGTGCTGTACGATACAAGGCGGCCAATGCCATGTCAATGGATTGAATAGACATCGTTAGGCCACGTGGTATCACCGCATACCTGATACCGCACTGCTTGAGGGTTTGAAACACAGGCTGAAAAATAGGGGGGGGTGAGAAATGTGTGCAGATGCGGAATCAAGAATAACAATGCACTCACCACGCACAGTCTGCAGCAGTCTGCAGCTGAGCTTGCAGCCGGGGGATGAAGCAAGAAAGGGAATGTCAGCGGAATCAGTCATCACAAGAAAAAAGACCTGCAATAGGGGTGCAGGGGGGGGGGGCTCAAAATGATATCACGCGCGACATAATATCACGCACCGAAATAATGTCACGCGCGTGATATTGATAGGGGGGGGGGGGGTTTAGGATACAACACGTTCTGTTGTCTGCATCAATTAGCAGATATTGTGTTGGAAATTCCAAATCAACCCCCGTGCCTTCAAACTGAACATATCTTATGGATGCCACTCAACAAATCTTCAGCCTCTTCCTCAACAGCACACAGATCTACAGCCTCTCCATCTGAGATGCTTTCACCATTTGACATGTTGGGGATATCACATTGTATGCTCACCGCCCTGAGGTGGGCGGCCGTCAAGGGGGCAGTTTTAACGTGGGGAGTGGGGTAGTTTAGTTGGGGTCATTAAAGATCATCTGTTCTTGGATGGTACGGCATTTTGAACACTGTTGACGGATATGGAGGGTTTTTGACTTTTAGCCCCTCCCCAGCAATCAAATACATCCACTGGTGAGGCTGTAGGGGTTGTTGCTGTTGGTGCCACATGCAGAATGTAAGCCCCACTCCTGCAGGTAAAGACCCCTACTCGGAGGGGGGGGGGGGGGAGGAGCTGCTGGCGATCGGCGCAGGTGCCGTGCCAGCCGTTAGCCGGGTAAGGGTAAGGGTACCCACTCCCCGTGTCTCCACCGCACGGATAGGGATGCAGTTGCCAGGTTGGCAGTTCCACGCATGCCCCGGGCGTAGGGCTAGCGCTGCCACTGCCTCCCTCAAAACCTACGCCCCTGGTAAACCGGGATACCTCGGCGACAGACCCAACCCAGGGCTGGATCCCAAGCCAAGCGGACGCATAGAGGCCCCTGCCCACCACAGCGCTTCCCGGCCGACCAGCGCCACTAGGCACCCACAGACCGCCGCGCGCTCAGTTGACATTGTGTGTTGACTCGGAATGGTAACACAGAAAGCAAGACGAGCAGACATGGCACAGAAAAGGGGGGATCGTAAATCTCACGTTGACGTGTGCCACAGTCTTATCCAGAGGTCCATGTATTTGGATAGGGGCAGATACCCCACAAGACGCAAAGCCTGGTAGAAAAGTTCCCGGAGGTGGGCGTAGACCGCCCTAGGGGCCCGGGCATGTGGGGCATAGAGGGCAATGGCACGTTCAGTGTGGCCATAGCCTAAAACCCTTGTTTGTGCTCAAACAATTGTTTGCCTTTTCACTTTCAGGCGATTTTCTGTCCATTTAGGTTTTTGTGGTGTGTGTACTGTGTGTGACCACCAATCAAGATGGGGGATGTGGACAAGGGGGCATCAACGGATGTACAGAGCATGGCGGATGCCATGAGAGCCCAGGCGCAGGAAATTGAGAGGCTGCGCATGGAACTGCAGCGTACCAGTATCAAGCAAAGGGAGAGCATCCCGGAGCTGACGCCGGGAACATTGGAAGAGTTTGTCCAGGAGGACAGAGTGGCCCAATGGATGCGTCTCTGTGTCGGAGCCCTTAAAGAATTTCTGGACCACACAGGAAGGCCAATGCAGCGTCCGCTGGATCATGAACGGGCCAATGACCAGCCCCCCCCCCCCCGTGATCATGCTCTGGTGTACCGAATCTGGGAAGTGCTTTGTAAATCGCACACGGCGTACATGACGCCGTATACTGCCAGGTCTGGCCAAGAGCCTAAAGGGCGTTCCCCGTATGGATCGCTAGAGGAGGCCAGGGGTGCCCCGATGACTGATTTTCACTGGAAGAATGTGAGATCCATGGAAGTGGGAGGCATTCTCAGCTGGCAAACACGTGCCGGAGAATGGATACCAGACGAACTCAGGGCCCTCGGCAAATTGCAGACGCTGCATGCAGAAAGGAGCGGCGATGCCAGCGAAACACTGGCATTTCCAGTTTCCCCGTTGGAGTTGAACACCGCACGTGGGGGGCTGGTTCCCCGGTGCCCCGCCCTAAGCAACCACGAGAGCCGGTGATGGAGGCCAAATCGACTCTGCGGTGGGGCGTGACTGCTCCTTTCGCTGGATGCAGTCGCGCTAGTGCATGCTGGGGACCGAGGACAAGCCCGGCGGTCCTGATGCTTGGGCCGCCCATCGTGGAGGGCTGGGACCCGCGGAGCGTATGCGCAGAATTTGGCCAAGATCGCGGAATTCCAGGAGGCCTCTAGAGGCGTCGATGGCTCAAGTACTGGCAGAGTTCCCGGCTACCAGAGCGGAGGCGGGAGAGAGACAGTCCACGTTGCGTGGGTGTAATGCGGCAGTGCGGGCCGCTGAGGATCTCGGCTGGATCGGCCCGACCGTCCAGCATTTGCACAAGCGCATTGCCTAGGCTGCATCTAAGGTGGGCTTACAGCCCTACTTGCCCCCTGAAGGTTTGTGCATCCTCGTGGAGAGAGCGGAACTCCAGCCTGGTGCGCTGCCTATGGCTTGCGTGGCGATTCTTTGTTGGGTCCTTTGGCTTCGGGTTGGCGAGGTGTCTGGCCTGGGTATGGGGGATGCATCATTGCCTCTATGGCTCCGATTCTGGAATTCCAAAATTGGTGAGGAGGGTCGGCAGTCGCGGCCCATCTCGCCCTGGGCGGCCGTGCTTAGATGGGCCGAAGCCAAGGGCTTGCGTGCGAGCGGCCATCTATTCCCTGGAGGCAGTGCTTGGCTGGAGCACAAGTTCCTGGAGGTCTTGGGTTCAACGCTTTGGAGGCACTGCCGGTGGCATTCTCTGCGCAGGGGTGGCAGCACTGCGTGTTACGCTTGCCACCCTCAGATGCAGTTTTTCCTCTGGTGGAGGCGGTGGCGCACTGTCGGCACCGCCCTGCGGTATGCGCCAGCGTTTCAAGACGCTGCGGTCGTGGGGCCTCTTTGGTTGCCTATGGAGGCCGGGGCTGGAGGGGCAACTAGGGTACTTACTCACTTGGTGGTTTGGGCTCCCAATATTCCTTTGTCTACGGAGACATCATTTGTGACGAGAGACACATGAAATGTTCCAGGCGTTCTGGACGAAATTAAAAAAAGGTTCTACGACGCGGACAACGTCCGGAACGCGCAGAACGAATTGATGTGGCTCCGAAGACACATGGAGAGCCATGCGTGGAATACGCGCGCAACGCATACGACGCGCACGACGTGTTGTGGAACAGAGTACCACTGTTGGGGGGGGGGGGGGGCGCGTCCTCACAGTTGGGTATCCAGCCTACGCGGTTGTTCCACCAGGGTTCGCACTGGTCCCATGGGTAGGGAATGCAGAGGCTCCGCCTCCATGACCGTCTCGTTCCGCCCCACCACGCCCATGACAGACTACACGTCGTGGGCGTCCCCGAAGCACTTGATGTGCATGTGCTTCCCGCACGCTCCACACGCCCAACGCGTACTCCCTTTGCGGCAATGCGTGCACAAGAGGCGGCTCGCAAAGCGCTTCGGTGCATGCACCGTAGGGACCGCAGCGGTTGGCGTTGTGTTGTTGAACTCCGCGCCGCTAAAGTACCGCTGCTTGAGGATGTCCCATTGGAAATCCCACATGGTGGTCTTGTCGTCCACCAATCCCAATGCCTTGGCGGTGGCAAAGGCATTGCCGGCCGCGTACCGCACCATGAACGCACGCACAGCGTGGCTCCAGGTCATTTGCCTCCCCAGTTGGCGCATTTGCAGCGCCATTTGGTTGGCCCCATCTACGGCACGGGAGAACTCCCGGTAGCACGCTACGACCGGAGGGAGAGGGTTCCCTCTCCGGTCTTTGGGCACCTCCTCCCCATACCAACAATTGGTAAGGAAGGGGACCAAGCGTGGGGGTTTGTGCCCCACCTTCGGGTTCTTGTACACGGCAAGTTCATAGTTCTTGTCGGCCACAATTGCCCGTGCCATGTCGCCCTCCTGGGTAAGGGCGGCTGCCCTTGTAAGGCCGGCATCTCGCTTATCACGCTTTGAAAGCATGAGAAACGGCCGACGTTGGGCCGCGAATTCCTCAGCAAGCCCATGACTTCCGAAGAAGCTGTCCGCACAAAGGACGGTGGACTGCGGGATCATCCTCGCCCATAGACACATGATACCCTTAGCGTCGTACTTGCCGCCACATGACCCAAAGCGGCGGACCTTGCCGCGACGCCCCGTGTAGAGGTAGACGTCGAAGACGTAACCCCCCCCATTGTCCGCGATGTCAGCGTGGATTGCCAGTCCCTAACTACAACTCCATGGGCCACGTAATAAAGCAATGATTACGAGTCCCTAACCCCAACTCAAGGGGCCACACAACAAAGCGTGGCTTGCGAGCCCCTAACCACAGCTCAGGGGGCCATGCCACAAAGCGTGGATTGTGAACAACAACTCCAGGGGCCTCACAACAAAGCGTGGATTGCGAGTCCCGACCCACAACTCAATGGGCCACGCAACAAAGCGTGGCTTGCGAGTCCCTAACCCCAACTCAAGGGGCCATGCAACAAACCTTGGATTGCGGGTCCCTAATCCCAACTCAAGGGGCCACATAACAAAGCGTGGATAGCCAGTCCCTACACCCAACTCAAGTGGCCATGCAACAAAGCAATGATTACGAGTCCCTACCCCAAACTCAAGTCGCCACATAACAATGCGTGGATAGCCAATCCCTAACCCGAACTCAAGGGGCCACACAACAAAGCGTGGATTGTGAGTCCCTAACCACAACTCAAGGGGCCACGCAACAAAGCAGGGATTGCGGGTCCCTAATCCCAACTCAATGGGCCACAGAACAAAGCGTCGATAGCCAGTCCCTAACCCCAACTCAAGGGGCCACATAATGAAGCGTGGATCGCCAGTCCCCAACCCCAACTCAAAGGGCCATGCAACCAAGCGTGGATTGCGAGTCCCCAACCCCAACTCAAGGGGCGTGGGTAGCCGGTCCCTAACCCCAACTCAAAGGGCCATGCAACAAAGCAATGATTGCGAGTTCCTATATATATATATATGATAAAAAAATTTGATTGAAGAGTTGGATACGAAGACCACGGACGTGCTTCGCAACATGTGCAACCACAATCCTCCCTCAACACAACCCACCTACAAAGATAAGAAGGCGGACCTCATCTACAAGCGCGTGTTTTGCGACTTCATATAAAGCACACATGTGTGCACCTCATATACATGTATATATATATTTATGATATAAAAGCTCCTTCTTTTCTTGAGCCTCATTTTGTTTTTGTTGACCTTGCAATACACGGTTTGGCCCGGGTGGAGCTCCACTTACACAAGTGGCTTGGAATCAACTAGGGGGCACCATGCCCTTAAACACAAATACCACCTGCCGTTGACCCCCCCCCCCTCCATAAACTTTCTGTTTTTTGTTCAAATTCAAGTCCAAATTTGTGACTACCGAATAACCTAGTAAGGAAAAATTTTTGAATTTTTTGCTTTTTTTACCTAGTAAATTTTTTTTTCAAAAAATCTTAAAATTTTTTTTCACTAGGTTGACTACATTTTACAAGGTTTTACTACATTTTACTAGGTTTTACACGGCGCATACTAGGTTTTACCAAATGCCCATACCTTGACCTAGCAGCAAGGTCAAAAACCGCCAGGATGCTAACCGTGTGTGGTGCACAAGGAGAGGGGAAGTCGGGGACAGCGTGCAAATAATGTTGTGGCTCTACACCCAGGCCACATAGAGTAAGAGATTTGGATCCGATGAATGCCTTGAAAGATGGCTAGCTGCGCAGGTGTACACCCCATGTCAGGTGGTTATGTATGATTATTGCTTGTATACATCCAAAAGAGGGTTCGCTACCACCGATGTGGCACAAGGTAGTCATGAGATCACATCCTTGTGCTTTATGTGCTCATGTACTGTGCTGAACCAAAACTGAGAACAACCCTCAACACCCCTACAACACTCAACAATCCTTCACAATCCCTCAATTTTCAAAACCGTCAACTCCAACAATGACTCAACTCTAATAACTCTCCCTCCAGCAAACAGCGACCACCAGCACTCTCACTGACTCTCAGTGATCGTCAACAAGCTTGACAATTGTGGACCCTCCTCACAACCTCCCAACGCCATCACTAATCTTCTACAGCTCTCAACAATTTTCACCAACCATCCAAAACATTCTAGAAAGCTCTCAAAGCCCTACGAACTTTGTCTGGTACCTCTCCAACACTTCAGGACCCCCCAAATCTGGCAATTGCCTAATTTCTATAACCCACACCAGCCAGGTTGTTTGATATTATATGGCCGTATGCTGATGTGATTTTGTGGATGCTGTTTGTCATCTGGGCTCATTCTGCTGTGTTGCAGGCACAGCAACTGGAGTGTCGCAGTGCATGGGGATTTACGCCAACGGGTGTTATGAGCCGTGGAGGACCAGCTGTTCATGCAGATGATGTTGCCGTTGTTCTCGGAGATGGGTTTCACGTTCCACGGTATATTCTGGGCTTGGGAATAGGAAATGGGAATGGTTTGCTGTCACCAGCCACTCTAGATGGATGGATGGAGCACAGGAATTGTTATTGCTCACCAGTTGCTGAAGAGTTGCATCCTGATTTCCTTGTCGTATCCAATGCCTACAATTTGCACGGAACACAGAACACAAGTCTAAACAGGGCCGAAGCCATGCAGAAAACAACCTGTCTGGGCCTGTTTGCACCGTGATGGGCAAAATTTGGCTGGCCTACAGCAACCACTGTGCATAGACCCAGACCCAGGTAGAAAATTATTCTACATTGACTCCTTTAACCAATGATGGGGATCCCAGTTCTATCTCTTTCAAGATTGGCCCCTCTATGGGGTCCCACCGGTGAGGACTGATTTTCAGGCCCCACGCCAAGTCCAACAACCCTTTGGACCCTTGAGGCATTGTTGGGTGATCATTTGGTGACAATGGGAGTATCTCTAACCCCATGGGGAGCCACGTAGCACCAACAAGGGGTGCGTCAATCCAGACCCAAGCTGTACAGCATTTTTTCCTTCTACACCAGCCCCCTGGAACCAATGACAGGAGTCCCAGGTTCTATCTCCAGGTTTCCAAGATCAGCCCCCATATGGGGCCCCACGGGTGAGGGCAGCCGTCTTCAGGCCGGCATGGGTTGGGTGAAAAATCACTATTTCCGGGTGATTGCCAACAACACCCGGAGACCCTTGACCCGTTGTTGGGTGATCACAGGTGACAATGGGTGTGTGTATAAGCCCCTGCATGGGGAGCCATGTAGCACCAATTAGGGGCCCTCTTAGTGGTGCTCATTGGACCCAGAAGCGCCGTTTTGCCTATGTACTGTGGCGTGCAAAACTTGCATGGCCTATAGCCGTCACTATACGTTCATCCAGGCCCCGGTTGTATAGAATTTTTTCCTTCTTTATTGACCACCTAACCAATGATGGGGCTCCTGAGTACTATCTTCATGCTTTCAAAACACGGCCCCCTGTTGGCCCCCCACCGGTGAGCATTTTCCAAGCCGGGTGCTGAGAAAGCGCGATTTCCGCGTGAATTCCGACAACCTCCGGGACCCTTCAGCCATTTTTGGCGGATTCTTTGTGACAATGGCAGCACGTATAAACCCATGGTGACCCATGCAGCACCAACTAGGGATGCTCCTAGTGGTGATTATTGCCCCTAGTAGCACCGTTTTGGGCTGGCTTGCACCGTGGTGGGCTAAACTTGGTTGGCTTATAGCCGCTCCTCTGCAGTTCGTTGTCTCTCTTTGAGATGCCTTGCCAAATTTGGTTGACCTGCAGCCACCAATGCGCATCCATCCAAACCCATTTCCCGAGTATTTTTTTCTTTTGTATGTACTCACTAACCATTGACGGGGCTGCTAGGCTCTTTCTCCAAGTTTCGAAGATGGCCCCATATACGCTCCCGTAAGCCCCACTTTGGGCCTATTTGCATGGAGGGGAAAGCTTAGTTGGCCACGAGCCGTCGCTGTGCATCGATCTAGTCGAAGAGTTTCTTTTTCCTTCTCTCCGAACACCCCAAACAATGGCTGCCTCCCAGGTTCTATCTCCAAGTTTCTAAGGCCAATCTTTCTATGGGGCCCCAACAGTGAGGACAGTGGTTTTGAGGTTGGCACGGGTTCGCTGACAAATTGGCTTTGCTGGGTGCCCTCCGACAAACCCCGGGGACCCTTGAGCCTCCGTTGGGTGATCATTTGGTGACAACAATAGTGCGTATAAACCCATAGGGAGCCATGTAGCACCAACAATGGGCCCTCGTTTGACCCTTGGAAGCGCCTTTTGGCCATAGTGCGTATAAACCCATAGGGAGCCATATAGCACCAACAATGGGCCCTCGTTTGGCCCTTGGAAGCCCGTTTTGGCCATAGCAGAGCCGAGCATGGAAGATTGGAGATAGAACGCGCGACTAGTGTCGTGGCTTAGGGGATCTATATAGAAGAAAAGAATTCTTTGTGCCCTTGCTTTTGATTAATGCACAATGGTAGCCACAAGCCACCCTGAATTTGCCTACCATGGTGCAAACAGGCCAAAAACAGCGCTTCTAGAGGCCAAGAAGCACCACTAGGAGGGTTCCTAATTGCTGCTACATGGCTCCCGATGGATTTGTGTGATCATCAATTGTCACCAAATCGGCAAATTATCAGCTAGCACGGCTCAAGGGTCCCCGAGATCGTCGGATGTCACCTACAAATTGTGGATTTTGAGCCAACATAGGCCAGCCTCAACCCGTCGGTCCTCAACGATGGGGCCGCATACGGGGCAGCTCATCTTGGAAACTTGGAGATAGAGCGTGGGACCCCCATTATTAGTTGGGGGGTGGATGTAGAAAAAGCAAGTCCCCTGCGATTTTCTTCTACATCGATGCACAATTCCGCTTGTAGGCCAACCAAATTTTGCCCACGATGGTGCAAATAGCCCCAAGCCAGCATTTTCATAGGCCAATGCACTACTCGGAGGGTCCCTAGTTGGTGCTACATGGCTCTTGATGGGTTGATAAATGCCCCCATTTCATGAAATAGTCGCCCAACAACGGCTCAATGGTCAACAAAAACCGTCGGAGGCCAGCCGAAAATCACGATTTTCGGCTTCTCCATGCCCCTCGAAAACATTTGTCCTCACCATGGCACTTTATGGGGGGAGGGTCTTGAAAACATGGCCCTATCACTGGTGAGTTGTCCATGTGCAAAAAAAAAGATCTCATGGACCTAGGTTTAGATTGGTGCACGCAGGCGGCTGTAGGCCAAACAAGTTTTCCTCACCAAGGTGCAAACATGATGTACCCCCCATCATGGTAGCTGCCCTGAGGCTACCACGTGTTGGCCGAAAATTTGCGATGCAAACTCCTACAACACCATTCTTTCATCCAGCTGTTCTTCGGTGACCTTTTGGTGACTACGGCAGTCCGTAGAAACCCACATTGAGCCATGAAGCAACAAATTGAGGCCCTGCTAGTGGTGCTCATTGCCCCATGGAAGCGCCTTTTGCCCTTAGGGGCGGCTAATCGTGGAAACATCGAGATGGAATACCGGACCACCGTCAATGGTTAGGTAGCAATTTTGAGGTTGGCATAGGTTGGCTAAACAATCACAATGTTTGGCTCAACTCCATAATTTCCAAAGTGTTTGAGTTATCGATGGGTGATCGTTGGGTGATACATATGATTCCATGGAAACCAAAAGTTTTCCATAAAAAGTGAGTGTTTTTTTTGTGGGGGGGGGGGGCAGGACTATGGCAATGGTAGAGGGTGACCTGACACCCCCCCCCTTTCCCCGCTTCCCATGGGCTACATTGAATATAGCTAATGTTAATGTGCCGAGGTACTCTACCGGCGACCTCGGATGTCAAGTGGGCAATCCAATGCCGTGCAAGAAGAGAGGCCCGTAGCCAAGCGGGCCAGGTATGCCTTCAACCGTGCAGAGACCTCATTTCCACGTCCATCTTCGAAAGATCCTCGAACATGTGCGTTGATGTGGAGGCACTAGCTTGGAGGCCGGTTCGGCAGCTGAAACCCCCATAGCACAAGCTATAACCGCAGCCGCAGCCAAAATCGCAAACGGGGCTGCAGGGGCATGGGCTGCCAGAGCTGTTTATCAAGCAGTTGCACCTACCCAAGCTCCCCATGCTATCTTAGGGTGACCTCAGTCAAATAGCTCGCGGCCACTACCACTGGTTGTGGCAGCAAAAAGTTATCCAGGGCCTCAACATCGGGCTGTAGGAGAAGGATTGATGGCTCGGGGCAGCAAGGTAGCAGAGTGTATTTGGAAGCCGGCACACGGTTGCCTCATTAGCATAATCACGGGCCCTATCCTTGTGCATCTGGCACCATAACTAAGCGCCCGGTGGGCCGAGGGTACGGCTATGCAGAGTGGCTTGAGTGAGGGGGCGGGTGTTTAGGCCTAGGCAACCACGCTTGCATCGTTGACTTCGGTGCACCCGCTGCAGGGTGCGTGGGTGCCGGCTAGCAGTCCCGGATCACGGCGTTGGTTGCTAGGTATGTCCCTAAATCATACCAAGGCGGTTTTAGTGTTGATGGACGCCCAACCCTGTACACAGCCCATATCACAAGCTGCGCATACGACACGACTCAACTACTTTGTATCCGTGTGTCCGTTGCGGGTAGAACCACTTGGCGGTGGGCAACCCTTGCCCGGCTCAAGATGCACGCCCCTCCCCCCCTTGCCGCTTGCCCTTTTGGGCGCCATCGGCTCTAGCGCAAGCCTGTTGATGCTACGGCCATGGATGCAGATGGCGTAGGCGTTACCGGTCACAGTGGCACGGTCGATGACAACACCGATGACACCCTGGCGGATAAGCCATGGTTGGGCAACTATCTGCACGAGCCCTTGGCCTTGGTGGTCCGGCGGTGGTCCCATGGGATAGTGGCCGGGTGGACCGCCATTGTCGGGGTGTTGGGTGGTTGCCATCGCATTGGGGAGAGCAGCACGCTACGGTTGTCCCAGCACGCTACCTTGCAAACCCGCTCTGGTGCCGCTTATGGCGGCCCAGTTCGACCTCCAAGCCACAATCTATCGCATGCTGGATGCCATGTGGTAGGACTCCATGGGTTGGCACACATATAGGCGGGGCGGAGCAACCACTATGCTTTGGGAGCCACCATCTTCAGCATCGCAGCTAGTAGGCGGAGGGACGACAAGGCGAAGTTCAACATGTGCATCTCTCTCTTGTTACACGCTAGAAAGGCCACGATTCTATGCTAGGCTAGATGCTAGAACCCCTTCAACGGCTAGAACCAAAAAGAGGACGAATCCCTTGACCCTTGAGGGTGGGGGGTGAGGTGTACCATCCCTAGAGACCCACTTTGAAGCAAACATATTTAAAACTTGGCCGATAATGAATTGATCAAACAAAAGTTTCCATTTTGTGCGGTGGTTTTAGGGTGGTGGCTCGGGAAAATTTCCACCCCAATGAGGTCCCTTGTGTGTTTAGCTGCCATTTTACCCTGCGGGTTGCGGGGGTTGGGGGGGCCCTACCGATGTAGATGTGTAAAAATATTAAAATGGCTCTCAACTTTAATATTTGAGATTAACTTTTGCTTCAAAATTTGCGGGTTTGAAATATTAAGGAGGTGCGGGCGTTAATATTGCAACAAGAAAATTTAAATCCATTTTCCAGAAATTAAACGTCCCCACACAAGAACAAAAACACATAGCACATACTCATTAGCCTTCACGGCTCATGTCCAAAGTTCCCACTGTTGGGACCACCACCCACGTCCCCTACTCAGGGGGAGTGGACGTGGGCAGTGTCACCGGTGCCCATACCCGAAAGAGCGGGGTTGTGTGGGTGCAATAGCCCAAGAACCCCAAGCTCTATGAGGTGCAACACCACCTCCTCTTCGCCACGGCCGATGCCGCGAAGGCACACCTCCAAGACGTGCACAAGAGCAACAGCAAAACCACCAACGCCCTTCAACGAAGCCCGCTAACTCCGGGAATAACCCCCAAGAAGACAGCAAACCCAACCAAACCACCCTAACCCACCCACCCCAACCCAAGGGACCCCAACACTATGGGACCCAAAAAGGGGTGCCAAGAGGTGTAAAACCCAAAAAGCGACCCGAATGGCGGGAACCCCCCTTCCTCCTTCTTCGTATTCGCCCCCCCCCCCCTTTTCTCTCCCCACTCCTCTTTGGGGCGGCGGCGGCCTTGGTCTTCAAGGGGGTTGTTTTTCTTCTTTGGGGGGGGGGGCGGAATTTCTTCTTGGCAAGTGGAGGACAAGGAGGGGCAGTGGTTGGAGTCGTTGTCCGAACTTGACTCGAACCTCTTCCTCTTTGAAACCCCCTGGAACTTTTTTGGGTTGGGGCTTCCGTTTGAGGGGGGAGCCAAAACTCATGATGATACACCATTCATTCCAGATTGATTGCAATGTGTCTTTATGGTGCATTGGACCTCCTAGGCCCATGAATGGGCCATTTGTGTAATGGCTTCATTCTTATGAATGTGCATGTTTGCATGACAGCACTCTGTGGGCCAGCTTCTCCATGGGGAACATGAATTTAGGCATCTTTTCACGGAGCGCCTTATGACCAAACTCCATAACACCCTCCAATTCCAGTATTACTTGGATACGTTGTTCTTTGATCTTTTTTTGACTTTTGTGCTTGCCACAGAGATTTGAAAAGTAGTATCACCATTGGTGACGACACAAAAAGGTTTTTATACGCTTTCGGGGTTAAACACAAGACCCTCATTTTCGGTTTTTCGAGGATCTGTTTTTTAGCTTCTCTCCATGTGCTTAACTTGCCGCCTAGATGTAAAGCTAGTGGCTCGTAGGGGGCAGCGCACAACGGGAGACCTTGTACGCGGCCTCCCAAGCAATGAATTTTCACAATGAGTTGCGGCAGCCCGCCAGCGCAAGATTTAAGGGCACGGGGGGGAATGATAGGAAGCCGCTATTGTGCTTGTGTGCAGACTGTAAAGCACAATTGCCGATGGCGGCTGCCGAAATTAGAAGGCCATGTGCTCTGTTGCATGCCCGTTGCCATGTTGTGTTTGGTACCGCAAGTGCAGTAGATGGTACGTGCCTGCAAAACACGAATGTGGAATGGTTCAAGGTTTTCCCATTTGTTGCATGTGTTTCACCTCTTGCCGCAATTTGTGGTCGATGTACCCGATGATGTTGGCGACTTTGGTGTGCACTCCATACTCGTTACAACATTGGAGAAGAATACCCCCCTGATGTTTGTTGGCAAGCAGAAGCCCTTTAAGTTTCCTTAGACACATTTCAGGGACCTTGAGGCCACTGTTGGGTGGCAATTTTCACAATGCATTTATATGATTTCGATGAGACACACCCGATTCATTGCTTTACCGAGCACGCATGTGTGTTTCCTGTACTTGACTGTTTCTCGGAAAAGGTCCCCAATTATTTGTCTATTTGCAAAAGTCACTAAAATGCAACATGCCCATGTCTCTGGTTGGCTGGGTCATATGGAGCTGAAAATGGAACATGGTGATGATTACCATGGGTTTGGCTGCCCCATGTTAGTGGGCCGGCACACCCACATGCACTACTTGCAACCTTGCCTAGGGTGTGAGGTGAATTTGGCTGTGGTGTGAACTGGTAGGTGTGGGCTGTTCCATGACCACTGTCTATCAGTTAGCAAAAGCCTCCAGCACTTCGATGCAATGTACGTGGTTGAATGGGATGGTGCATACAAAGGTTTGTTGTGTGGATAAGTATAGATGTTTGAGACGTTTTTAGTTGGCATTGATGCCCAAGACCATGCTAAACACGATCGAGAGTGTGCTGAGGAACTGGACGACTGCGACGCTCCAAAGACACCCACACCCAAAAAAGCTCGGAAGCTAGGCGCGAAAAGCTGCGGGGAAGCCTGTCAAAGATACGCCTCCCTAGTCTGATGCAACGGGTAGGGGGACGTTTTGCGTGCTTTGCATACCATGCTGCAATTTAGAGCGCCCAAGATGTGTACCACAGGTTTCCCCACCACGATAGACACAATGGATAGTTGCAACTTTTCACCCTCACCCAAAGTACCTGTTCTTTCTTTGTCCTGAGCAGAACCGATCCACTTAGTATATTCGGGCCGGCGACATGCTTTGCCAATCCAAAAGGATTCTCATTTGTCACCCCAACCAAATTAGATCTTTGTTTATTTCATCCCAGCTGGAGCATTGATTGTGTTTTAACCAAACACACTTCCCCGAATTCACTTCGTTGGCGGGGATTATGCGCCCTCTTGGAAAAATTATAGAGTCATGCAGTTCTTTTGCCGATTGCTATGTTGGCTGTTGTCCCTTAGGGTGGACGGGATTATTGGTCTGCGCTTGGTGGATGTAACAATTTTTGTGTGGATGCAAGTTTGGAACTCTAAGACAGGGGAAGAGGGCTGGTAGTGAAGACCCCTCACCCCTTGGGCTGATGGGTTCCAGAAAGCCCTCTTCCCCGAACCTTAGAGCCGGGGCATGCGGGCTACAGACCTCCGCCTGCTCAGAGGGAGCCCGGAGCTAAAGCTGAGATTTGTGGACGTTTTGGCCCGGACACCTTGGAGGAAGTGGTGCCGAAATGCATTGCAAAGGGGTGGCGACGCTGCGTATTGCGCTCGCCACCCCTAGATGCAAGTCTTTTTCTGGTGGGGCCAACGGAGGATCGTGCGTACGGCCCTCTAGTATGCCAACGCCTTCAGCGCCGTGGTAATTGATGGGCCTTTGCGCATGCCTGAAGGGGCCAACGTGGGGGTGTGGGTCCGGGTGGTTTCCCACTTCGAAAATTGGGCACCCAATATGTTCCCCACAGAGGTGACGCCCCTACCCCCGGCATCTTTCAGCCCCCGGCCCAACCCCCAATTGGCCCGTCTTCCTACTGCACGCCATTCCATGAGCGAGGCACGTGGGGGAAGGGAGGGGATCGGGTAGAGCGGGCACCTCTCGGCCAGCCCGTGCCGTCCCCAGATTACCCCTCCCCCCCCGGGCCCTGCAGGAATGGAGTTATGGACGTCAGCTGCAATCATTGGTCCGGATGGGACGAGAATGGCGGGCGGGGTGGGGGGCGGGTCAAGCTTTGGACCGCGTTCCTGGGGAAACCGCCTTCACCTTGTGTTCCAGCGTTGCCCCCCACCCCCCCCTGCCTCGCCACGTTCCCAATTCTAGGACCGGGGGCGGGAGGGGTGGATATTTGGTTGTCGACCCTTTAAGCGTCCTGTCCACAGTGTGTGGTCGGGGGAAAGTGCATGGGAGTAGTGGGTAGTGCCGTGCTCATAAAGTCGCGCAAGGTGGGCCATGCCTGCTGCAGCCGAGAGGCAGCGGCTTTATGCAGCGGGGGCCGTTCGCTAGGTCTGTTGGAGTGGCCCACCCCAGCAGCGGCGATGGTCCAACTAAGCACCGGAGATGGCTTGGTTTGGAGGGTGTATCGCGCTGGCACGTTGCCCTCCACCGTGGCTCACCTTGCAAGGATGGTGGCCAAAATCTGAAGACTGAGGACATCATCTAGTACGTGGTGCTGGTTTTGGGCAACGCTTTTGACCCACTACCAGAATCAGCGGAAGGCAAAGTCCGCCTGCAGTGTGTGTGCAGTGTACACGGAAGACAGCCAATGCGATGCTCAAGGGGGTGACCATCCTAGGAGACGAGATCAAGGCGCACACGAAGAAGAAGCGAGCTGCCTAACGCAGCGACGAAGGAGAGCCCGGCGACGACGACGGGGGCGTGTACCAGAGATGTGGAGCAGGAAAGAGTGCAGACAAGGACGGCAAGAGCGGCAAGGCGAAGAGGTGGTTTGTAGGCTGCTACGGATCTGGAGGCGACCAAAGGTGTACAGCTTGCCACCCGGTGGGCCCCATCAGCCACAAAGAGTGGTGTACCCGCCGTTGCAAGAAGGGACATGTCGCGAAAGTTTGCACGGAGGTGGTTGGCGGCGCGGTCACCCTTCCTCTGGAACTACGGCAAACCGCGGGATTTCGAGCAGAAGCTGCCGGAAGACAACGAATGGCAGCGGGACCCAGACCCCGGCCTTGAGAAGCAAGGAGCGGTTGTCCGCGACCGCGACCGTGACCGCGACCACACACACAGAGAACGCGGCAGGGAGAACACATACTCCGCACGCAAGCAATCACCGGGCCGCGCCACAATTGGGAGCTGAGACCGAAGCAGAGACCAGAGCCGCCGCAAGACCACGGACAGGCGCAGGGACCCAAGTAGAGACCACCGCAAGAAACGCACCAGAGCCGCACCGCCAAAAGCCCCGCGACCCCAAGACGTCCAGGAGACGAGACACAAGGCGCAGCCGAAGCTGGAGCGATAGGCGAGACCGGCGGTCCGCGACAGGGGATAGCGAAGCTTGGAGGGGGTACGAGCCCCGGAGGATCCCCCCCGCACATGCCTAGCAATGGCAATGGCTTCCGCTACCGCCGCAAGACTGGCAGCGGCTGACCGCAGGGGAGGCATGGAGGCTCAACCGCAAAAGATGCATCCAGGAGGCCCGCCGCCTACGTGGAGCCCGATGCAGCAGGGGCGCAAGTCGCAGCCGCCGGGGCTGCCTTAGCGGCCCACTCCGACCTCGTGGAGCCCGTCGAGGAGGGTACCGCCGCGGTCTGAAGACGTGGTATGACAACATCCCCGAGCGCACCTAAGGAGCACGGGGTTGAGCGTGATGAGGAGGGAAGCAGGGGGTTTGCACTGTGGCGACCCCCAGAGCTGACCAAGCATGGCAGCACCCCTAAGGGTACAGCCACAGTGGACTTAGCATGCTCTCAGTTAGGAATCAGACCCATGAGGCCCAAAGGGCCCGCCAGGTGGTGCGATGAGTGGCCAAGATCCGAGGGGGCCGGTGGCCCCCACAAGGGCGAGCTCAGGTCGGTAATATATTGCGCAGCGCCGTGCGTTTTGCCGTGAGTAGGTACGCCTAGAGTAGCTACATGGTGACGGGCCAACGGAGCTCGGCCACGGCCCCAATTAGCGGTGTGTCTCGCCATTGGCAGGGGCTGAGTAACTCGGGCAGCGAACGCACGGAGCCAGCCGCTGCTGAAGTTGATGGAGTATTTTGTGCCTGGGAAGTGCAGAAGCCAAAGGTAGGGCCCAACCACGAGCAAGGGCAATGGGAAAGACGGCGGAGCGCGGCCCGCAAGCGACGGACAATCGGGAACCCACAAGACACCCGGAAGCAAGGGTCGCCTCCCTAGGAAAGACCCCGCGGGTTCCACCACAGCGTGCGCGAGAGGCGGCCGGGGCGCCCGCGGAGGGCTCGAGCAGCGCGGACTAGGGAGCACGCGCCGAGGCGCGCTGTTGGGGACGAGCCGCACAGAGGCACCGAAAAAGGCTGTCGCACAAAGGAAGCTACGGAGGCGAAGTGCCGCGGGAGTAGACAAATGCAAAGAAGCATCCGCGTCAATGTAGTGACCAAGGCGACAGGGTGGGGAGCGCGACCCGAGAGCAACGGAGTAAGCCCCCCGCCTACAGGACAACGGAAGCAAGAGGCGTAGCGGGAGGCACGGCCGGGGACCATGGTGGAGAGGCGGAGAGTGTTGAGAAAAGGACATGATGCAGCGGGGGGAAACGGGGCAGGACACGAGGGATAGTGACGGTGGCGGGAAAAGGGGTCCTCGACTGTGCGGGTGCCAGATGCGGGCTCGGAGCAACCCGCCAATAGCGCCTCGCCACAGGGGCCGGTGGCCCGTGGGGGCCACTATGAGGAAGGACAAAAATAGCGAGTGACCCGGCAGCGGCACTCAAACAGTGAGGGGCATAGGGCAGCTACGGAGGGCCTGAGGGTGGGTGAAAAGACCCACGATAGGGAATAAGACAAGAGACAAGCCAGACAGGGAGTGCCAACGGCTTGACGGTGGAGAAAGTGATGTCCCGGTAGAGTGAGGACCGGACATGGAGTGTAGAGAGGGCAGAGCGGAGCACGAGAGCCAGGCAACGGCCCAGTGGCGCAAGATTAGACCCACAAGCAAGGAGTGCCAAGGTAATAGAGTGACCCGAGTGTCGAGCAAGCAACGAGCGGCGTGCGGAGAGTTGTCCTGGTCCGTTCTGCAGGGCGGCGTAGAGCAAAGGCGGTAGAGCCACCAGGGCCCTTGTGGCTCGTGTAGCCGACAAAGACGGCGTTCCCTCGATCCGGCGATCAGTAGAACGGAGGCCAAGACCCTGGTGCTTGGGCACGTGACCAACACTGCGAAGCGAGGGTAGACTCCATGACTAGGGAGGCACGAACAAGGGGGGAGCCCCTTTCGAGACAGCCCAGCGGGGTATCCACCCTCCTGTCCCAGATACACATGGCACTGCGTTGGGGAGACGATGTGCCGGCACGGCTGGGCGACTTCTTGCTCAGATGGCACCCCGTGTGGACGCCAACGTCCGGGCAGATGGGGGGCCTCCCGACACGCGGCCTGACGACCACGCAGCGATGGGCCCGCAGATCCTGCAAGACGTCGAGCAGGCACTCGTGTACTCGATCAACTTGCAGCCCTAGGAGCTCCGACACTGCTCCAGGTGGCAAGTTGGGCTAGACGGAGTCTCACCGCCTTTGCGGTGCGCCCTAAAGAGAGTCATTGGTGGCCCAGCGGCGGCGCGGGTGGTGGTCCGTGAGCTATGTCATGCCAGAAGTGAACTATACGGCGATGACCTGGAGGGCCCGGTGAGCCTGCTCCCGCTGGGCGGGTCAGGAGTGCTTCATGGCGACACTTGTGAAGTGCGCCTCCTTAGAGCATCAACAATGACCTTCGCAAGCGACGTACCGACCGCAAGGCTGCCGGTGGCGATGGCAGTCAAGTGGAGAGGGCAGGTGGAGACACGGGTGAGAACCTTCTCGTCATGGCAGTAGGAGAACGGCGCACATGTGGAGACACACCCGAGTATGCCTAGGTGCCGGTCCCCGCGAATGGGGATTGCTCGGACGAGGGCCGCCGGCTGACGACCATTGCAAGTCGAATGGCAGCGCAGGTGATGCCTCCTCGGATGGAGGCTGGAGCAGTGACAATGACCAAGGGCGTGGAGCCACGGATGAGGACCCGACCACCTTGGCATTGCGCGTGGCGACATTGAACGTATGGGGCTGCCTGCGGAAGAAGAAGGAAGTACTAGCAACGGCCCTCACACACAAAGTCCATTTGCTGGCGCTCACAGAACCCCGATCTCGAACCCAGGGCACAGTGGAGGATGAAGACTACGACCTATGGGTGTCAGGGGCGAACAAAGCAGAGGGGAGCTTAGGAGCCCTTAATTGCCCGCCCTAGGGACCCTCCAGAAGTCGAATCTGTTACCCCGAACTGGGGTGTTTTTTTGGGGTATGAAATGCGTGGGGAAGCGAGTCTCTGTTTCAGACTGTGTTTTAAAACCCATTTTTTTTGAACCATACCAATGTTCCCATTCCGATGGTCAATTTCAACCCCCAAATCAGCCCAATTCCAAAAATGAAGCGAAATTTCGCTGCTCCTTTGAAATTGGCCGATATCATACCCTTTTTTCATGCATTTTTCTCCAAAGAGACGCGAATTTTTGTCGCACCTTCATTATTTGATGAATGATTGCCCTTATTGTGTGTTTGCATTTGTGTACGTTGATTTGATTTGATTTGTACCGAAATTGGTGCCTTTCATGAAATTTATGACCATTTTGACAATCTTGGTATGCGGTATGTTCCCTATTCTGAGGCAGTTATGTGAGTCTTTGCTGTGAGGGGATCACATGACATGGATCCGGCACTGCTAAGGGTGGTTGTGGCAAGTCGTGAGTTTTAAAACGTTGATGACCTCAGGATGGATATTGCCAATGGGGGCTTTGCAAGGTTATTGGTTGTCTTGGCCTTGGCAATGCGAACAAATCGACGCTCACGGAAGGATCTTACATGGTTGCTGTTTGCCTATGGAATACAGAAGAAGCCCCGTTGGTACAATGTTTTCTCAAATGAATTGATATGCTTGTGGCGACTTCTGAGAAAGATGGCAGCCCCTCTTGCACAGTCCCTGGATGTACCAATGCCTATATCATTGAGCCGGAGGACACACCAATTGTTGGCTCCCACAGGACTTGTGCATGCAGCTATGCCCTCACTTACTGCCAATGCATGGCAACAAGCAACTTGGCTTTGGAAAAGCATGCAGAATGACCAGATGGCGCTTTGGTACGACAACTTGGTGAAAAAGAATTATGGGGTGGACCCACTGCATCCTCGCCATTCCATAGATTGCACAGTTGCGGCCGTGTTGCATCTCCCAGCGCTACCACCATTTCCGCGTCATGTCTCACTAATTCATGCCGTCCAGACAATTGGGGCACGTGTTGATGCTTTGCAACTACGTCATGCGCATTTGTTTCGGCGCGTTTATGCTGTTCCTGACATGATTCAGCGTACCTTAGAGTTCCCTTGGACATTGTGCGGCAGAATGTGCTATCTCTCCGTTGGCAACCAATGATGTTATCTCAACCGTGGTGTGGAACCAAACTGGATCATCAGAAACGTCTAAATACGATTCGGCATGTGCAGCAGGCAACTCGGCATGATTTGCCTCTGTGTGTGGATATGCAGATTCACTGTGAGCTCTTGAAATACCTGTATGGGCAGAGTTACACTTCTTGGAACTTTCAGTTGCATCAGTCAGGCCTCCCCTTCATCTACGGGGCTTGGCACCATTACAAGCATATGATCACTATGCTTTACCGCAACTTTACGCCCATTTTCTGTCGGATCGCGAGAGTACACACCAATTTCAAGGAAGGGGACACAATACCAACAAAGGTGAAGCCCTCTCATATGGAGAGGACAATACTGGCGTTGTGTCTAAATGCTAGCACTTACCTACCAACATTTGAGGCAAAACTTGATTCATTTACTGTGGTGGCGCAAAATGGACCACTGACGAACATGCAGGCTAAAAGCAAGGAGCTACTTTTGGGGTTGAAGGTGTTGTTGAAGGCGTATTGCCCAGCTGCATTTAGGATTGGTGCCCTCATAAAATACTACAATTGGGCTGGTAGAGATCCCAGAAGTGGGAAGAATGCCTTGGCAGTGCTAGAGTCCTGTTTGTAGGTTATGTTTGCTTTGGTGGGGGAGCAGTGGGAGAATGTGGAGTACATCAAGACATTGGTGGCTGCTCTGGTGACGTTGCAGGGTTGCACTCTTGAACGCCCGGTTGCATCCAAAGTGAGTAATACAGGTAGGCAATGTTGAGTAGGTTGTGTTCACAGTGCCGGATTCGGACTACCATCACATCTCTCAGTGGCACCTGCAAAATTCTTGTAACGTTGAGTCAGACCCTGACAAGGAGGAAGAACCTGCAGTTCTCACTGACGGAGAAGTGTGTGATGCGGTGCCGGTCAAATCTCAGAAATTGTATTCTCAGTGTTTCTATTGCATACTTGCCCATTGTGCAATGGAAGCCCCCACCCCTTCGGGTTGTAGAAGCAGTCGTGTTGCGTAGTGTAGATGACCTTTGTTTTCCTGGAACATTTGCGGCAGTTGCACCACATAGCTTTGTTTTCACTTTCTTCCACAAATATATTAGGACCCTACTTCGTAAAAACCCCCCAAGCGATGAGCTTCTTATAGTTCTACAGCAAACGGTGCCTCCTTCAACGATCGCAGGGCAACGGAATGTGGATATCCAAACAATGATGCAAATCACCCGCCCGCCTAACGCCGAACCCAAACCAAAACCCAAACCAGGGAAACCAGTTGCAAAACCAGCTCCCCCCCCCCCAAGACAAGGTGCACCCATTGCCAAACCAGCCCCAAGGAATCCCAAACCGGCAGCTTAACCCGGCCCAGAGCAACCAGTAGCGCAGAATAAGGTTCAGCATCTAAATGGGGGGGGGGCAGGCAGTTGCGGACAATGCTAGCGATGACGAGGACGGTGGCCGTGAGGTGGCATTGTTTGCAGTCCACAATGACAGTGATGACAATAGTCTGTGTTGTGAAGACGACATAGTAGCAATTCTGGATGAAGGGGAGGTTTTGGGACAGGATACGTCAACATGGGACTGACATACGTGTTGTCTTTACAATGTGCCAAAAATTGTTCTTTGATTATGGTGTTTTTGCATTGAGTGGCGATATTTCGCCACATCTGGCATATTTGGTGTTTTCAACACCGGATTTCCCTTTTTTTGCATTGAGACGCCCAATTTCGCATGCTTCCGCATTTTGTATGGTTTGAACTTGTCCGGTAAAGGGTATTGTTACGCTGCAGCCAGTCCTACCAACAATTTGCTACTGATTTTTGTCTTTGATCCCGACTTTGTTGCTTTGATGCACCTTCTTTTGCCGACAATATCATGATGTGTGATTCAGAGTTCATTGTGCCGATTTCCTGGATTCCCCTTTGCACAGGCTATAAATTAGGAATAGTGGGTCCGAAAACAACGAATCAACGCCGTCTGTCACTTAGGTCCATGAGCAGAGCACCTTGATTTCCTCCGAGCCCCCGTTGTTATGTCATGTGTACCCGCAAAATCTAATACCAATGTGCCTGTGGGCCCACAGCCACCCTTTTTGTCACAACCCTCGCAGGGGTCCTCCGAGGGCCCCAGTCAACAGACGCTGCACCGCCGTGCAAACAAGAAGGGACCTTCAAAAGCAGTCACTCTAGCAGATGCGGTCCACAAGACAGTGGTGTTATCCTACAAGGTATCGCGGGTGGATGTGACCCGCCAGCATGGGCAAATGAGGAAGGTCAGCGAGACCACACTGAAGCTGCGGCTGGAGGATTTCGCAAGGGAACCTCCCGTGGGGATCATCAAAGGATCACTGGTCTCGCCTGACAATTGTAGTTTGCTACACATGCACCTACACATCTATCGTTTCTCTACTGTCCCCGGGGCCATTTTTTTCTCCTATTGCTGCAGTTGGCAGTTGTTGGATCATTCATTGTCAACAATTGTTTTGTGCGGCACAGAGACTAGCAAGTGAACGTGAGAAAAAGAGTTTGGTCCGTTTGAGATGGCAGATGGAGTTTGAGTGTATGGTTCTGAAGTGGGATACCCCGTTGCACCGCAGGAGACGCCTAGCCAGCCATTAGCAGACAGCACAACTGTCAGGCACAGGAGCATGCATGAGTAAAAGCGCCGTGCTGCTGAAGGAAAACTTGGAGCGCCGTGAAAATGCTGATATGAGTGTCACGGACCTGTGCCGCCAGATGTTGGAGGAGGCTGGACTAAGAGCCGACGAAGGAAGCCTGGTGTGTGAGTGTTGCTGTGATGCGCATTATTGTCCGGGGCCCTAAAAACTTTGGTCCCACACACTATAGGATTCGATGGCACGACGCTGGCTACCTTTGGCTAGAATGATTGAGGCAACTCGCTATACAGCAATTGATGGAATACGCAATTTCGAGAACAGGAGGATCCCCTCGGCACTTGGATCATTCAAACCGTTGCAGGGGCTCATTGGACCATATCTGGGACAGTGTGCGAGATACCTAGAGACTCCACCAGCTATTGTTGCGGGCATGGCTAAAGTGGCACGTGAATGCCAAAGGGAGATGCGATGGGGCTGGATTGTTATGCATCGTGATTGTCCAGAGGAGGTGGTTCACCCATTGCGAAGTATGTTGTGCAGGCTTCCTGAAATGCGCTATCAAATCATCGAATTCTGTTGCTAGTGGCGAAATTTCGCGCCTCCTTTGCCAATATGGTGTGAACACCCAGTTTTTCTTCCTGATAGGAAGCACCTCGGAGATTGCTATGTTACGGCGTCATATCAAGGAGATTGGTGCTTTAAAGTTCCGCCGTGGAGCCTGGGTGTATACCGATGACTTGCCTCTGCCCCCCTAGGACCTTGTGTGCAAGGCCGAATTCTAAACATCCTCAAAGTATGTAGACTTTAGGAGCTACCTCGCCAGACCTCGGAATTCCTTTGACATTGCTAGCTCTGACGGGAACGTGGTTCACTTGACGACAGTTTCTAGTACTGGTACAGATGCTACTGGTGGTGAGTCCCCCTTTCAACTTTGTCTTCTGAATCCTACTACCATTTTAAATGCCGCTGTCGTTGGGTTGCTGTTCATAGCGGCATTCGTTGAGGTTTCAAAAGGCTGGTCCATGGGTCTACCACCTCTTGCTGTGCGACATGTTTCAATGGGGAAACCATTGGTGGTTGCTGGTGAATTGGCTGACGTTCTCATCATCATCAGTCAGCTGCATACTGACCTGGGTGAGGAGGGAGTGAATCAAGTGAGTGACATGGTGTACAACACGGGCAGCCGCAGTCCAAATTTCAGTATGATGCAATCAGCGATGACGATTGTCATGTTGACCCCAATTCCAAGAAAGGTACATGGCACCTTGTGAATTATACCCCCAAAACACGGAAATCTCACGATCGAGCGAAATTTCGCTAGTCCCTTCACTTTGTCCAATTTGTAATCTCTGTTCAGCTGCCGATCTACGTCACGTTCAGTGAAGGCCCATTACCCAGTATGGTGCGTCCTGAGGCTATTCAATGGGTGCCCGAGGTTCTGAAAGTTCCTATGAATCTTACAAACTAGGTGCTGGTGGGGTCTCAATACCCAAATCAGGGTGTTCAGTTGCACATTCGTTTGAAGTCGGCAATTTCGATTGTATTTGGTTTCCACAAAGCTGCGGTTGATAAACTACCAAAGGAAACTATTCAGCTCACAACTGGTACTTTAAGAGAGGCTCACTCTTTGGCCCCAATCTACTGGGAATTTGTGTTGCCGTAGCTCGACAAGGGTGTGCCTGTTGACAGGACTGGAATGGCTTATGTAGTTGATGACGCTGATGAAAGGGATTGCATGGATAGTATGGCAGACGTGGATGCCAAGCCTAGGCAACCCCAAAGCCCAAGGCATCTAAGCCAAAACCCAAGAAGGGGGTGGCCAGCAATGCCCTTGGTGTCGAGGGCGGTGGCAATACCGAACCCCAAGCAACGCCTGCGAAAAGGGCTCGATCACCCTATGTTGAGGCTCTGGCAGCGCATGATGATGAGGAGCAGACACAATAGCAGAGGCAGCAGTTGGTCACCCCACACAAAGGAAATGCGCATCCACTATTTGAGTCGAAAGGGCAGTCACCGTCACTAGGGGGATTGGAGAACTTTGCGCATTCGCTGAGTGGTGGGAGCAGACCAATAGCGCAGCCACAACAGCAACCTCACACAAGAACGCGTTTGGGGAACAAACGACGACGGTGATTTGGTGATAACTGCTATGATGAGACAATGGCTACTGCATAACCACCATCCTCTAAGCAGTTGACTTGAATTTTAATTTGTGTCCCACTTTATTTGATTTGTTATTCAGACTCACCCTTTGTGGGTGATGGCGCATGGAATTGCCTTTTGTAGGTAACTTTGGGTACTTTCTGTTATGTATGTTTGTGTATTGATTGATTATAAAGAGTTCCTTATGGTTCGAATCGTATGTCCCTGATGTTATGTATCAATCTGATAATGTGGCAAGCAGCCCATGGACTGACACTATTTAATACCTCATTAACCTGCATCTTGCCAAATGTGGCAAATCTCGCGTCTCATTGGAATTCTTTGAAAAATCCGGTCGGTTTCACCATGCATCACTGTACAGTTTCACAGAGGTTCACCTGTGCACAACAGAAACCCTTCAGTGGAGAATGCAATTTGTCCTTCAATCTCATTTCTTCGAATTCACATACCCGTTTTGGCTGGTTTGCGATTGCGCTCAATTGCGGGCTAAAAGGGCAAAGTTGATAAAATGGGGCATGATTTCAGTCAAAGACCTCATCTGTTGTGCGCTATGTGCAATTGGGGGGTAGCAATTCGCCATTTTTTTTACCCCATAAATGGCATTCATTTCGCAGACCCCCCCCCACCCCCCGGGCAATTAAGGCCTCCTAAGGGGAAAGCCCTACTCGTCCACACGGGGAGCCAAATCTTGGCGGAGCCCGAGGCCGTGACGGGAGATGTGTTCGTCGTGACGTCGAGATATTGCGAGAAGGACCTAATCCGAGTCGGGGTGGTGTACACCACCCTGGACAGGCCAGAAAGAGAGGTCGTGAACGGGCTCCACGAAGTAGTCTAGGAGCACTCTGGACCCTTGGTGTTGCTCGGCGACTTCGACAAAGAAGCACTGCGGTGCCCGGCGTACCAGGACAGGCTGAGAACGTGGGAACACACGGCATACCCCACCGGGTGGACGTGGACGTGGAGGGGAGCAGGAGCGCATGCCCACGAGAGATCCATGATTGACTTCATTCTGACCCCGAGTGACATGCAGGTAGCCCAAGTGCACGTCCTCAGGTGCATCCAAGTGCGGACGGACCACCGCGGAAATGCAGATCAAAGGCACGTACCAAATGGCCCCGATGGGAGCCTAGCCGCTTCCAGCCCAAAGGCGACACTGGAATGTCACCGTAGAGCAATGGCAACAGTTCCGGGAAGAGCATGACCGGTGGGCACATCGGTACGAGCCGCACCCGGTGCTACTAGTCCAGCATGGTCCGAAGCGACCACGGAGATACTAGTGAGGGCGGTAGGACACCTAGCTTGCCGCACAGGGGCACGAGTAGAAGTGAAGGCTTGGGGTGTGCTGATGGCGCGCAAACGGAGATGGCAACACGTGTTCCTGGATGGGGCAAGAGGACCCTCCATCCGCCCGCGCGCTGGTTCGGCAATGTCTTCGCCCCCATCAAGACGGTGAACGACACGATAGGAGGCCCGCTGGCGGGGACGGCCTTGATGCAGGAATTCGCTCGACAGATGGAGAGGAAGCAAGGGCGACCAACAAGCCCATTCCCCGACCCGGGGGCAGGGCACACCGACGTGGACTTCCGATGGAAGCGTGGGTCAGGGCAGTCCAGTCGCGAGAGCCACAAGCCCCAGGCAAGTCAGGCATGCTGACAGCGGCACTTAAACACCTCACGGCGCTGTCCCAGTGGACCCTGAGAGAGGCACTGAGCCGGACAGGGGCTCTGGGGTATGTCCAGCCCGCACTCAGGTTTGTGCCGCATGTGCCCATCCACAAACACTCAGTGGTACGGAAGAAGAAAGACACGTGGCCCATAGGAATGGAGGAAGAAATAGCAAAGCATGTGGCGATCATGATCATAGCCCAGACGGAGCAGTACGTCAGCGACGGGCAGTAGGCGTACCAAGCAGGGAGGTCGGCGGGGGATGTGGCCCGCATGCTGACAATGCTGCTCAACCACACACGAGAGCAGGGTAGCATGATGCAGGGGGGGGGGGGCGTTTCTGCAGAGAAGTACAGCATGGGGGGTTTTACATAAACCCCCCCTTTTTTCGTTGGCCAAATTTTTAGGCAAAAGTAGGGTTTTCACATACACGAAACCCCCCCCCCTTTTTTCGGGGGAAGGGTTTGCTTAGCGCACCTCACACTACCACTATATAGCATTTTTGACCACTTGTGGGCCACTTTTGATTCTGCCCCCCGCTCTGAAGCGGTGGGGACCCCCCAGGCGGCAGGGGTTATGTCGCCACCTTGCCCTCTTGTGGGCCACTTCTGATTTTGCCCCCCGCTCTGAAGCGGTGGGGTCTCCCTAGGTGGCAGGGGTTATGTATCCACCTCGCCCACTTGTGGGCCACTTCTGATCCCCCCCCCCCTCGCTCTGAAGCGGTGGGGTCCCCCCAAGCGGCAGGGGTTATGTAGCCACCTCGCCCACTTGCTTAGGCGTCACAAGTTGCCCACCCTCTAGGACCCCGTATACGCGCGATTTGACAATATTCTACATTTCTACTTTGAGTATGTTATTTGACGTATGTGACCAAAGTTGTTGGCAGAGCTGTGTGACACCCGTTGAAATACGTGTTGATGTGTTAGCCTTGTGTATACCCGTCTTCTAGTGTGTTGTATTTGACGTTTTTCTGAAGCTGGCCGAAATTTCGGCCAGGTTTTGGGTAACATTGCAAACAACTATGTGTATATGCAGTTTTTGACCCTTCTGGCCGAAATTTCGGCCAGCTTTTTGGTTTCCTGGTGAATAGGCATGATTATTTTCATTTTTCTTAGGGCTGGCCGAAATTTCGGCCAACTTTTTGGTCTGTTCACTATTCAAGCACTTATATTCTGGTTTTTGGGTGGGCTAGCCGAAATTTCGGCCAGCTTTTCCTATTGTTGAACATTTAAGCAATTATTTCCCCTTTGAACACACCTGGCCGAAATTTCGGCCAGCTTGCAATTGTCATTGTTCATGAGTATTACACCATACACTCCTACATAAATGTTTTCTTGTCTCAGCATTAATGTCTTCTGCTATTACTGTCAATGTTGTACATGCTGCAGTTACTGGTGCTTTTGCTACTACAGCCAAAGGGCTGTTGCGAAATGCATTACGTGGTGGGACTCTGCAAAAGCTTTTGCAATTCTGCCTCTTCTTGCGGAAGAATCGCAGGAGCCGGCACTCCCTGACACAGTTGAAGGCCGCCGCCACTGAGAAGAAGCCCCCACGATGGTACTTGACATTTTTGTCACAGTTCCATGCCCTATACTGCTTGCTACGCCGTATGGCCCTCCCATACTCTAACTGTGGGTCTGGTTACAACTGGGGTATTATGTCTTGCCGCCAACGCCGTAAGGTAGGAGTCCTTGGTCAGTGTAACACTAAGCAGGAGTCCATTCACCATCGTGCTGGACTAGCAGCACACAACTTGTGGAACACCATGCAACGTAGGCAAGTTTGTATATGGTTTGATAACCTGAGGCGTTACAGGTCGGGAGCTGATCCCCATTCACCCGACTTAACTCTAAATTGTACAGCTGTTGCTGTTTTGCACACTACTGCCCTACCTGCATACCGGGGTCTGCCGGAGCTGGCTGAAATTGAGGCCAGGGTACCAAAGGTTGCTGATGACATCTTTCGCTCACATAGAGCATTGTTTGATCGTATTGATGTTGCCAACAAAGGTATTCAGAGAGTTTGGGTTCGTGCTCCTTTGGACATTGCTAGAAAAAATGTTCGTTCCCTCAACTGGAGACCCTTTTTCTTGTCTGAGCTCCGCTCCGGCACACACAAGGAGCTTTTGCAACTCGTGGTTGATTTGTCATGTGTGGAACACCGCACCAGACACTGTGTTCCGCTGCTTGTGGACATGAAAATACACTTTGCCCTACTTAAGCTGTGTTATGGTGCTGCTTATGTTCCCTGGAATGTACCACAATTACTGTTGGGTTTTCCTTTGGTGTACGGAGTATGGCATAGCTATAAGTATTGCGTTGAATTGATCTACAGGGCGTTCCTGCCGTTCATTAAGTTTTTGTAGCAGGGGAACAGCCTTCAGGTTGGGTCTATCCTCCCTCGCAAGGTCAAGGTCATCCATATGGAGAAGACGTTGCTTGGACTCATGCTAGCCACATCGTCCAATAGAGGCAGACTAGATGAGCGCGTCACTACCCTGCTCAATAGCCAGCGGGCTTTGACACCCATTCAGCGCAAGGGTTTGCGTATGTTATTAGCCCTTAAGGCTTTGCTGTACACATACTGTCCAACTGCTTTTAGCATTGGGACTTTGGTTCGTGAGTGCAACTAGGAGGGACGGGGGGCAGGTTCCGGTATTGTAGCTAAGCAGGCACTTGAGATGTCCCTACTGCTCATGCTGAACATCCCAAAGCCCGAGGAACAGCTAACCACGGAGTATGTGAAAACCACCGCTGTTGCTCTTTTGTTTTGGAGTCAGTGGCATTCCGCCTCCCTAGGGTGTATCCACTCTGAGGAGCTGGGTGAGGCACTTCTGAGTCGGTTATCAGCCCACTGTCGCCGCAACACTGCCTGTACTAGTGTCCAACAGTCGTCTGATTTATTTCTGACACTTCCCCCTGTCCAACCGGGAGAGAAAGTTTTGCGTGGTGTGCTGACTGAGAGATCCGTGGCAATGTTCTCTGCCAATCTTAAACAATTCATCTTGACAGCCCATACACAGAGCTTGCCCATTTGTGTTCCCGTTCCGGACTAGAAAGTTGAGGTGAGAAGACTGGATGCAGTTGAGGATTTGACGTTTCCCGGTACCATGTCTAGGACACGAATCACCACAGACCGTTTAAAAGTGGTTCTGTTGCATGCAATGCAAAATCTGGTTGCGCGTACTAGGGTTCCTGAGGGTGTTGAGGATTTTTTACAGACAAATGCACCTGCCCGCACTGCTGCCGAGCAAGGGGTGTTGCGTACTGCACATGCTTCTATTCGCGCTGCCAACCGTGCACCGCCTGCTGCTGCTGCTGCTGCTGCTCCTGGTGGAATTGCCTTGCCCCCAAAGCCAGCCCCGAAGCCCCGATCCAGAGGCCCCCCAGTACCCCCCCCGGCCCCCCCCGGCCCAGTACCCCCCCCCGCCCTTGATGATTCCATTGCTGTCGACTCTTGTGATAGTGACCAGGATATTGATTGTGATGCAGACAGCGTTGCCTCCTTTGAAGCCCTAGATGAGGCGGAACACATTGGTGTGGATACCCAGGATTGGGACTGATTTCTGTTTGCAGCTGTGTTTGTCACTGTGGTATGGGTTCTGCCACGCATTGCCAGTGATTTTGGTGTGTCTATTTGCTGTTTCATGCTTTTCTGGCCGAAATTTCGGCCAGACTTGTTGTTTTGTCATATGGCTACCCCCAGAACACGAATGACTTAAGGTTCTGGCCGAAATTTCGGCCAGCCTCTCAGAATCGTATTTGTACACAGTGGTTTGACATGCAGAGCAATGCTGGCCAAAATTTCGGCCAGGTTTTCCGAATTTCCTGTCATGCAGTCCGTTTTGGTCCTTTTTTGGTTGATCTGTGCTTGTTATTTGCTATCTGGGAACTCTCCCCTTCATGAAATGTTGCCCTGTAGCCCTTTATTTTATGACTGAGCCTGGAGGGGTATCGCAGGACATGGCTGTCTGCCAGATGGTGAGCCTGCAGCAGACAATGGGCAATCTCAAGTGCAATCCCAGTCTCAAGAGGACCAGGCGAGCACAGAGGGACTTCAAAAGAAGTCTAAGGCCGCACCAAAGAAAAATTCATCATCCTCCATCAAGTTATCCGACTGGGTTACGTCAATGACGAAAATAAAGGTTCGGTGGGATCAGATTATTATCGACCACGACCGAAAATTTGGGCAGGTCCGTAGGATTTCGGATGATCGCGTGCAACGCCGCTACAACGATCTAAAGGCAGCCCCGCCTGTGGATTACATCCAGGATCTGCTTTTTTATAAAGTCACTCGTATGTGTGTTGTGGTATTCTTCTCGATAGTACCGTTTTCGCGTCTGAACTTTCGACCCTGCTGTTACGAATATCCCTGTTGCACAGCCACTCGCTGGGTTCTGTTGGGGGGTCAGCATGTTAACACTGCTGCCCAAAAACACAAGACCGAATTTGAGATGAAAAATATGGAGACTCCGGATTGGACCCTGGTATTTGGTGGTTATGAAGTCAAACAGGACTGCCCCCTGCGGACTAGGCGCCGGCTTGCAGGCTTACATCAAATCCAGACCACTGCTGGCTCAGCATCCACCACATCGGAGCGAATGTCCCTACTCTTGGATAGGCTTGAGGATGAGGATGCCAATGAGTACACCCTGTACCATCACATTACTGTTACGCTTGAAGAGTGTGGTGTTACTGCCGAGGAAGGCACTGTGGTGTGTTTCATTTATTAATTCCGTTTTGTCGATCGACCTGGCCGAAATTTCGGCCAGCTTCTGTCTTCCACATGTTCTCCTGTGCAGAGTGCTGTTGCCAAACGGTGGGGTGGCGTTGGGCGTTTGGTGAAATTTGTGGGTCTTCCTTCAGTAGACGCCATGGCAGCCATGGAAAAGCGTGGACTACATCCCGCACTGGGTACGTTCACGGAAGTGGAAGGCATCACGCCTGACCGACTTCGCGAGATCGTAGGTTACATGGATGGGACAAAAAGTACCCTACCTGGTCTCAAAAAAATTATAAAAGATGTTAAAAAGGCCGAGATGTGGTCCTGGCACATTCTTCATCCCGAGGCGGCTACCAATGGGCTTGTGAACAACACCAGAGGTATGTTTTGGTCAAGCAGGGGTTTGTATTCGAATAAATCGACCGACCTGGCCGAAATTTCGGCCAGCTTGTGTGTCGTTCAATTAATGCACAATAGGGGCCCACCCTGTGCTACCACCTGTCTGCAGCTACACTTGTTACTATCGAGATGGCCAAAAGGCAGTGCGCTATTGCATCACACCTGAAGGTAGCCTATGGCAGTTGGACCTGGACTGAAGAAAACCCCTGGCCCCCGTGGTCAGCAGCAATTAAGGCCCCTCTTTGGAAGGAACCCAAATATGAGGGGTTGCGGGGATTGTTGCAGAAGCCTGTTGCTAAGCCTGTTTGTGAAAAATATGATACTGGTCTGGTCAGTATCCAGTGTGCTAGGGAGTCCCTCGTTGAGTCAAGCACAAGCAAACTCATTGCAGAGTCAGGCCGTGTGGAACTGATGGCAATGCGTTGTGGAGTCCCTGTTCCCAGTATCATTAGTTCACTGCCCTTTGCTGCTTGTATCATTGAGGTGCCCCGCCTCTATACAGCTGGTTTGCATAACCCGGTTGCGTAGCTGCTTTTGTCCGGTGTGCCTGTGTTCATTGCGGGTGAGTCTGCTGATGTGAAAGCCACTGTTGCTGCTTTGAAGGCCACTGTGGCTGAGGATACGTATCAGTGTGATGTTGCACTTTACAATTTGTCAAGCAAGACCCCGCTGTACACTTCTACGTCCCATCTGGTTTCCATTTGTTCTGCCACTGCCTTTGATAACAGGCTTCCCCGTTACGTGGCTTTTACTGAAGGACCCATGTCGTCTGTGATGCCTGTTGAAATATTCTCATTTCTTTTGAGCCTGGTTCCGGTCCCAGAACGGGCAGGCAACTGGTTTTTGCTGGGGACTCTGTCTGTGTATTTTGCAAGCATGATGTCTACCAGGTTTTCCAAGGACTGTAATGTTGTGTGTGCCCTTTTGGGTGAGGAGACTGTTGTGCCCGATGATTTTATTCAGCTCATCAGAGCAGGTATCACCAACGCCGACACGTGCCCCCCGAAGTCATGGGAGGATGTGTACCACGACTTGGGGGCAGGTTTTCCTGTGGATTGTTCTGGGGTTAGGTATGTAGATGAGGATCCTGAGGAGCAAGATGGGGAGGCAGAGTCGCAACCAGAGACACAGACTCCAAAGAAGAAACCCAAAACTGCCCCTGCCCCCTCACCCAGTGGCACGCAGTGCGCTCAGGCCACCCCAGCTTCCTCCTCAGGCACTGTTGCCCCTACTGGCAAAGGTATGAATACTTTTGTGAATCATTTTTCACCATCCCAGGGTGGAAACACACAGTCACAGAACTCTGCCACTGCCAAGTCTGGTGCTGCAACCCCTGCCAAGCCTCCTGCTAACACAGGTGCTAAGAAGCCCCGTGCATCTGGTCTGCGCAAGCGCTAATGCCAGTCCTGCTGCTTATATTGCCTGTCAGCATGAAGTCTGGCCGAAATTTCGGCCAGCATGCAGTCCTCAGCCTCTTCAGCCTTTTATTATTGTGTTTCCCCATAGGCACTGCAAAAGTATGCTTTGATTCGTCAGGTGGCAAGTATTTGCTTGTAATTGAGTATATTATGTTGCACACCCTGTTCAAATGTCACTGCTCCTGTGTTCCTTGCTCATGTCTACTGTCTTAGGTACCCATTTCAGTGATCAGATTCGGAGTTTCGATGGACCTGGCCGAAATTTCGGCCAGCTTAGGCCTGTCTGTCAAATAGGACCATGTGTTTGGACATTTTTCGAAGAGCTGGCCGAAATTTCGGCCAGGTTGGTTAAAATAGGAAGTACAAGTACATGCTTTGGGATAGTTTTTTGTGTGCTTTAATGAAAGGTATGTTTGGGGTTCCCACATCTGTGGTGTATAGGGGGGTTCTGTGATCAACCTGGAACAAAGGGGAGAGAAAAATAGGCAGCCCCCCCCCCCCCCACACTGGAATGCAGTGGTCTAAATGTAAAACAACACTATATTTTGGTGATTGAATGTCTTTATTTTGAAAATCTGTGTGTTTCCAGAAATGCAAATAATGGCATATATTTGAAATACACACCTTGCTTTTGCATGTTGCCACCAGGGGGGTTTGGGTACCCAAAAAATAACACCCCTTTTCACATACTTTCCCCCTCATTACAACATGGACTTCCGTGGGCCATAGCGCCAGGTGGGGGGTGGGCAACTTGTGACGCCTAAGACTTGTGGGCCACTTCTGATTTTTGCCCCCCGCTATGAAGCGGTGGGGTCCCCCTAGGCGGCAGGGGTTATGTAGCCACCCTGCCCACTTGTGGGCCACTTCTGATTTTGCACCCCCCCGCTCTAGAGCGGTGGGGTCCCCCTAGGCGGCAGGGGTTATGTTGCCACCTTGCCCACTTGTGGGCCACTTCTGATTTTGCCCAAGCGGTGGGGACCCCCTAGGCGGCAGGGGTTATGTTTCCCAGCCAAACGCGGAAGTGGCACTGCAATGGAGTGGCAGGTTGGGTCCAACCATTGACCTGGACGCAGCGAGCACCACGTTTGTGGACTTGGACATCACGGATGAGGGAAGATGGGAAGTAGACCCCAACATCTTGAATATGTTCATTGTTGCTGCGGCCCAAGACATCAAGTACTGCCCCGTGATCGTAGCAGAGCCATACGATGGAGTGAAGGCTTGCGACTTGCGGCTTGCAGATGATGTACAATGTTGCCTCTTTTGTGATGCAGTAGTGCCCTTGCGCATAAAGTTGGAACACGTGGCAGAGCACATTGCTAAAGTTGACGCCGTGGCAGATGCACGCCACCGTGGAAAAGCGGAGCCATATGGCTTTTGCAGTCGTTCCACCGGGACTTGCGAAACCTTGTTGAATGGGACAAAGGTGTCCACCAACTGCCCTTACCGGTATAGCTTCAAGTACAAGAAGCCATTGGAAAAGAAGCGCAATGTCCCAAGGAAGTGTCCGGTTCCGATGTGCACCGCATCCCCATTCACATTGTACATCAAGTACCACCTGCGGCTCATGCATCCCGGCTTGGACCCCGAGACAATTGAAGTAAGTGATAGGGTTGTGGAAAAGCAGAATGCCCGGCGTGCTCGGAAGACAAAGGCGGAGAAAGGAGAAAAGGTGCAGTGGATTACCATTCATGTGGACAAGGAAGCAAAGGAAGGCATGGGACAAGCCACAACCACGGGTGATGAAGGGGGGACAAACATGGCACACAACGACCTACAAGAGAGGCCGATGAAGATTGGCGTCCAGAGCGTCGCGCGTCCGATGAGTCAGACGGGTCCGACACGGATAGTTCGTCAACGACCAATTTCAGTAGTGGTGGGATGTCCTCTACATCGTCGGAGTCTAGTTCCGACAGCAGCAGTTCGGACAGCAATCCCAAAGTGGTCGTTGCGACAGGACACAAGAAATTGTACAAGAAGACCGCCAAGCAACCCCGCGGGCAAGGCAAACAAGTAAAAAGTGGGAAGGTACCCGTGGCAGCTTCGTTGGCACAGAAGTCACAAGCACGAGAACGGAAGTCGAGTAGCGACTCAAAAAGGCAGCGAAAGTAGAAGATTACGTGAGGTGCACAAGCAGGTGCATAAGACGTTACGGTATGGCGGGGGGCTTGGGAACAACGCAGTGCAAGCGGTGCCTTGAGGGAATAGAGATTGAAGTGCAAGTGGTAGATGGGTGTTCCCGCTAGAGAGTTTTTGTTTTTGGGGGGCTGTGAAGTGCATGCGGTTCCGCGCATTGCCGCGAGACACACAACAACACACAACCATAGCGTGTTAGATGATGTACTTGTTGTTGGCACAACCGAAGTTCTGGGATTGGGACACGAAACGACTCGAAAGGACCGCATTGTGGGATTGGGCACCCCATGAAGCACTGACGCGAAACGCGAAACGTGACAAAACGTACGTCTTGCAGGATTCGGCACCCTGTGAGGCACCCTCTTCGGTGTTGGGCCGCGCCGAAGAGAAATTGTCCATGGCCTCCCTCGGCAGGGGGTGTGGGCGGCTACAACCGCCATTGCATTGGTGAGGAGGTAGAGTGGAGGCCCCCGTTGTTGTATGCCAACCCCTTAGGTCACCGCGTCCTGCCACACCTGATATTTGAAAGAGCAGCATCAAGTAAGCATGCAAAGATCCGTCACTTTGAAAGCAAGACACCCCCAAATTTTCTTCTGTACGCCCAAAAAATGGGGAAATACGCACTTGTGCACATCCAAGGTAACCCCCCGCGGCGCGTTTTGGAAAATTTCAGTTTCGCGCAAAAGGGGTAAACCCCCCCCTTTTTTCAAAGTGGCCAATTTTAGGCAAAACGCCATGACTTCACATTTCGTAGAAACGCCCCCCCCCCCCCTGGCATCGTGGTTCTATACAAGCGAGACCGCGGCAATGGTATGACACAGTGGACTTGGCGGGAGTAGCGCACCTCCCGCAGGAGGCAGGGGTGGACCCGCCCAAAGGGCGCTGGTATCCGCGTCACGTCGAGCTGGGCCCACATAGTCTCAGTGACAGGAGAAGGCAGCACTAGAGCCTCGAGGTTTCGAGGGATGGTCTTCCAGGAGGTTCCCGTGGGGCTCAGGGTACCTGTACCAAGAAGTACAGTACATGGAGGCAGTGGGGCCGGAGCACACCGGCATCCCGAGTGTGTGGAACGACAGAGTGGAGCTAGGATTCGCCACAGAGTGGGACTGGGAGGACGCACTGGCGCCGGTGGCGACAGAAAAAGCGCTACTGGCGATGCTCGGCCAGCAAGACACAGTGGCACCGAAGTTCAAAGTACGGCATGTCCCGTCTAAGGAGGAGTACTTGTACATCACGTGGAGCAGCCAGGTAGGGGCCATGAAGGCCGTCGGACTCGCAGAATACGGCAAAGCCCAGAGGCGGGACAAACACGGCGGCACCTGTATGAAAAGTAGTGTTGTTCATAATTCATTTTTCATATATGAACGGTTCATATATGAAGCATGAATTATGAACAGCTTTTATGAACGCTTCTTTGTGCACAGAGTTTGTTATGTCTTACCCTCCCTCCGTCTTCACGGAGCGGAACATGATGCTTGTTCGGCCCAGTGGTACCACCAGTCTTCGGGACAGTAAGTGTTCCGACCTTTTGGCCCAATGGATGTCATCGCCCCCCCTCATCCGGGCCCGTTTTACAGAGGCAATGGACCACGTTCCGTTTCCGGCGGTCCACAAAACCAAGGTGCAGGCCATCCGTACGTATGCGGAGGCCCTCTTTCCCGCACCCTATCTGATAGGGCTCCTTTTGGAGTTGGGTGCAACCCGGTGCAGCTTCCGTGTGTTGTCTGAGTACATCGCCCGTCGGGGCGATGCCTACACCGCTCGCACCGGGCTGCCCTTCCCACGGCCAAACTCCACAAAGGACCAATTTGACGCAACGTGGAAGTCATTGACCGCTCCGCTTGCGTTGTCCCCCGCGGTGGAATGTGCCCACCCCCCGTTGTTGGGTCGCTGCTGGCCCCTGCGGTCGTGGGCACAACAGGGCCGTCCTTAAGGACCGAGGTTTTTTTTTTGTCAAGGACAGCCTTTAAGGACAGCTCCTAGAGGCCTTTTTGCCCTGGCCCAACGTGGGCCATGTCTACCCCCCCGGCCCTCTTTTGGGCACCACTTCCGATTTTGCCCCCCGCTCTGAAACGGTGGGGATCCCCGATACGGCAGGGGTGAGGTAGCCATTTCGCCCACTTGTGGGCCACTTCTGATTTTCCCCCCCGCTTTGAAGCGGTGGGGCTCCCCGATACGGCAGGGGTGAGGTAGCCAATTTGCCCACTTGTGGGCCACTTCTGATTTTGCCCCCCGCTCTGCATCGGTGGGGCTCCCCGATACGGCAGGGCCGAGGTAGCCATTTCGCCCACTTGTGGGCCACTTCTGATTTTGCCCCCCGCTTTGAAGCGGTGGGGATCCCCGATACGGCAAGGGTGAGGTAGCCAATTTGCCCACTTGTGGGCCACTTCTGATTTTGCTCCCCGCTCTGCAGCGGTGGGGCTCCCTGATACGGCAGTGGTGAGGTAGCCAATTTGCCCACTTGTGGGCCACCTCTGATTTTGCCCCCCGCTCTGCAGCGGTGGGGATCCCCGATACGGCAGGGGTGAGGTAGCCAATTTGCCCACTTGTGGGCCCCTCTTCAAGTTGACGGCAGCCTTTTTTTGCGATGTTTTTGCTGCGGTTTGTGCCACAAGCAAGAAAGTTCAAGCGACCAAGGGGGCACGGGTCGCCGCCGTCCAGGGTTTGATGAACGTGATGTGCACACAGCTCTTGCACACCATGCGTCATGTCATTCCAGGGGGGTGGGAGGAATCGTTGGGTGTTGACGTAGGGAGTAGCGTCATCAAGGGTAGCCAGATGAAGTTTCTTCGCAGTTTGATTGAGGACGTGCAGGCATGATTCAAGCGAGCTGAGTGGGATGGTAGTGCTAACCCGGAGGATTGGGTTGAGGCAAGCTCGTGTTCGTGTGAGAGAGTTTTTAGCTACGTGACGGCTACGGACTTAGGCCAAACCACGGAGCGCATGTGTGAGACGCTGTGGGTAAGGTGCAATGGGGAGGCACCAGAGGATTGGGGGCCCTTTGAGGTTTTTGAGGACCTTCGCAAGACCCCTTTCCGCCCGCGCAAACGGAAGCAAGGGCATGCGGTTGAGGTGGAAGATGGTGGTTTGCTTGGGTTTGCGGCTTTCAAGGATTTGGCAGTTTCTTTGGAAGAGGATGGTGAGGCAGAGGTTCCGTTGGACATTCGAGATTTGTGGGTTGTCCCCAAGAGGGCGACACGTGACGCCGACATTGGCGATGTGTATGGGGTTGAGTTGGAGGGTGAGGACGAAGACAGTGAGGAACTGGATATGGAGCAGGCAGGTGCAGTTGCCAGTAGCTCCTCTTCAGACCTTCGTAGCCCCTCAGCTGTCCCCTCCACCTCTTCTAACCCTGCCGCGCAGTTGGTGTTTCGGTATGATGTGGATGAGGCGGTGTTGAACGCAATGGAGAGGGGGAGGTTGCATGAGTGGACTAAGGTTGAGGTTAAGGCCATTTGTAGGAAGCATGGTTTGAGTGTGGGCGGGGGGAAGGGTGAGGTTATGGAGCGTGTCAGGGTGCACTTCCAGAGGTTGTACCAGCAGTAGGGAGTTTGTTTCCAGCTATGCCATCGGCGAAGGAACATTCGGGTGGTCGAACGCTACATGACTGCATTTGATCAGAAATAGTATTGCTCTTGTTCATGTTGAATTGTGCAGGGTGTGAAGTAGAGTCATGCAACACATGTGGGGCTAGGATCATATGGTTGTGTGCTGAGACCAATTTGGGGCTAGGGACTCATGGTTGAACAATTGGGAACACCGGGGTAAAGACATGTACTGTCCGCGGGCTCTTTTGAAGTTACCCCGTTCTGGACGGGATTTTTTTTTTGCGTTAAGGACAGCCCTGGGGCACAATACGTGCAATCCCGGCCAGCAATGTGCCACTTTATTGACTGGACCCGCCCTCTTCCTTTTGTGGTGCGGGGTGACGGGTATCCTTGCGCCGGTGGCAGTTGGTCGCCGCTATCGGTGGGGCTATTGAACCATGGGGTAAAGGCGCACACACCCGCCTTCCTATGGGTCATCGGCATGGCCGTCACGGGGGACAAGTATATGGTTGACCTGGGCCAAATTTGGGCTCAGGTGCTAGAGGTTTGTAGTCTGCATTTTCAAGTTCATAAGTTGTTCATAGTTCGTGCGTTCATAATTCGAAAACTGCTGTCGTGAAAGGCCGTGCCGCTGAGTTATGAATTATGAACGCGTTTTGTGAACACGAATTATGAACACCTTTTACGAACACAGGTCCTGCAATCCATTATTGACTACAAAAAGTTTTAATGCTGCGACAGCTAGGTGCCAGCAATGGTCCTCGTTGGTGGGGACTAGCCGTGGCTCCGGCGGCTGCCGGGCATCAGCGTGGCTCCCCAAGTGGGGGAAATTTTCAAGGAGGCCGTGCATGACAACACGGCCAAGCAGTGGAATGGCGTCGCTGCTCCGAGGACAACGCAGTCGGATGCGAACAATCATCGTCGCTATCTGGCGACCCGCAAAAGTTTGGATGCGGCAGGATGCACAGGTGCCGCTGCTAGTCATAGCCAAAAACTGGGTATTTTTGTGCATTTTGCATTGTTGCATGGCCTTCGGGAGGCTCTTCGTGGCCTTCCTGGTGGCCTAGGTGGGAAATCATCCCCCTGAGCTTGCAGGGGAGGTGCAGAAAATTTTGTACCGCAACCGGTGTGGCGTCCGTTAGGGGGCGCACAACGCACCAGACGGGGAGGAGGCCCGCAACCTGTTCTGGGACTGGGAGCAGATTGCGCTGCTTGCATACGTCGAGGAGGACCCCACGTGGCAAGCGGTTGTGGGGCTGCGAACATTGCTGCGCACTCTGTACTCGCCGATTCCGTTTGTGCCACGCCCTTCGTGCCGACCTGTTGCTGCTGCGTTTCGGGAACATTGCTGCGGGGAGTCGGGGTCGCACTTGTTGTTGTTGTTGTTGTTCCTCGAAGAGGACTGTGATGCCATGCTCGAGAGTGCGGATGCATGTGGGGTGGGATTGGCTGCTGCGTCAGGGGACATTGTGGAGAGCGTAAATTACATTTTGAAGCAGGCATGCAATGGGCATAGTGCTAGGGGTGGGGGTCCGGGGTAAGAGTGCAGTGGAACGGGAAGCAATGGTCGTCCAGCAGGTCTGAAATGGTGGTTTCTAACCTTTGACCTGCCGGTGTTGCACTACAACACCCCACACACCGCGGCGTGCACCGCCACTCCACTTCTAAGCACCACCCCCCAAGCACCCTCCACCCACGCGCCCTCTGCGACCCAGCTTTCTTACTCTTTGCCCATCCACGGACGCCGCCGAGCTGAGGAAGCTGCTGGAGGAGAGCGAGAAGGCGACACTGGCCCTGGTGGTATGCCATCTGTGTGCTGTTGTTCGCGTTCATATTGCGTCCAAAATTCGGCGTTCAAAAAACCAAAACTGCTGTGATAAATGAATTATGAACCGATTTATGAACTGATGAATCATGAACCGCTTTTATGAACGAATTATGAACAGTGTCCCCCATGTCCACAGGAGCAGCGACTGGCAGCCCATGCTCCAGCTCCTCCGCCTCCTCAAGCTCCACCTCCGCCTCCTCAAGCCCACCCCCAACCCCACGCCGCTCACCCCGCCTCCGCCTCCCGACCCGCCGCCGACTTCTCCAGTCACGAGTCAACAGACGCCTCGGAGTAGGAGAGGAAGAGGAGGAAGAAGGAGAAGAAGAAGGAGGAGAAGAAGAAGGAGGAGGCAGGGGGGGGAGGGGGGTGAAGGAGGAGGAGGCCGCGACCGACATCGAGGAGGTGAAGGCCGAGGTCGAGGAGATGGCATTGGAGGGGGAGGGGGCAGGGGGGGGGGCGAGGGGGTTTTGGTTGTGACCCCGTGGTTGAGGGGGGAGGCAGGCCATGCTTGGGGCCTCAGCTAGGCCCACCAGCGCAACGTGCTGACCCTCCCTTGGGCGCAAGGAGCGCTGGACAGTGGGTACTCCCCCAGTGCCCCCCTTTTTTCGAGCCCTGAGGTGACTTATGTCACCCTACGCTGGGCATTCCGGCGCTTGTTGCGGCACCGCATCCGCAACAAGGGGGAGGGGGGGGGGCCTGGCGGTACGCGGGGGGGGGGGGGGCATGGGCATCCAAGCCCCTGCCGGGAAAGCCCCTGTCCCCCATCCCCGAACCAATAGGGGATGGGGATTTGACGCCGTTCAAAGTTTTTTCGGGGCCGCGGGGGGCCTTGATGCGGGGCTCCCATTGGGAGCTGTTGTTCCTCCGCTGCGAGGAAAGGGGCTGGGTGAAGCTGCAGCGCTCCGGGCGCAAGTTCGAGTGCATGCCCCAGTGGGAATCCATTTTGGGGGGGGGTGTATCACCCGGTGAAGGAGGCCTCATACGAGGGGGCCGTGGAGGGCCTCACCATCACCCGCCCCGTCACGCCCCTTGGCCGGACAGCCCGGGCCACCACCAGCACCACGGGCCCCACCGGCGCCTTCCAAGGCGCCCCTCCCAGCGCAGCGGCGAACGTGCGAACAGCCCTGGGGGCCATGGGAACCATCGGACGAGAGCCGGATTTTGAGGTATGTGCGTTCATAATTCGTTCATAATTCGGCGTTCATAATTCAACGACCCTGCACTGCCCGTTTGTGAACCATGAACGCGATTTATGAACGCGTTTTATGAACGCGTTTATGAATGGCACTGTCACAGGTCGTGGATGTGGAAGTGAACTAGGCGGACGTCGCGGGGGTCCGCATCCGGTACAAGTTGGGTACCGCGGAGCTCAGCATCGCCCTGTCCGCCTTGTACCAACTGCTGCCGCTCAACCCCCAGCGGGGGTGCGCCATCCTGTCCCGGCTGCGGGAGTGGGAGCGCTCCCGCCGCCTAACGGACACGTGGGCGGCGAATACGCCGTGCTAGGCGAGCCTCGGGGAGTTGGGGTGGGAGGGGTGTGGTGACGAGGAGATCCTGCCGTCCAGTTGTGGGTTGAACCCCCCCACCCCGGGCAGCCCCCGCAGCGCCTCCTTAGCAAACCCCCCCCCCCCGCGGAGAAACCCAAACCCCCTGCCGTGCCCCCCCCAAAACCCACGCAACCCAAAAAGACCCCCCCACCGAAGCGCAAGATCTTCGAATCGGGCAGCAGCTCGTCATCGGACCAAGCACTCCCCCGTGGACATGGGAAGGGGAATGGGAAGCAGCCGCAGCAGCAAAAGCGGCGCAAAAGCGGCGCGAGGAGCCCCCCTCTTTGGAGGGGGATGAGTCACCCGACCCCCTGCTTGGTGAACACGTGTATGTGCCCTACACCGATGGTGTCTACCCGGGGGTTGTAACCTGGGTTGCGGCGGGGCAGGGGGGGAGACTATGGGTGGAACACCCAGGGGAAAAGGAGATGTTTCGGGTTGAGAGGCATCTGATGGATGCCTCTCATGCTGCACCATTGACCCATTGGGAGCAGCAGCAGGCTGCAGCAGCAGGTAAGAAGGCCGCCAAGAGCACCAAAAAGAACCCTAATCCCAAACCGGACGCTGACCTGCCGGCTGAGCCGGCGCCCAAGCCAGCCAAGCCTGAACTCAAGCCTGAGGCTAAGCAGGCCCCTCATCCCAAGCCCAAAGCTGCCCCTCAGGCCGCCCCCATGGAGGTGGATGCCCCAGCGCACTCCTCGGCCAAACCCACAGCCCAGCCACCTGCCCAAACCCATGCCGAGGCCCCGGATGGGGGCCAAACCCAGGCCACGGTCCCCCTTTGGGAGGACCCGACAGGCCCCAGCCCTGAGGCGGCATGAACAGGCAAGGACAAGCAAGGACAAGCAAGGATAAGCAAGTACAGGAAAGATTGAAGCGTGAGCGATTTTTGTGTGCCTGTGCATGTCTTCATAAACGCGTTCATAAAACGCGTTCATGAAACGCTCGGCGCATTCATAAAGCCAGAACTGAATTATGAACTGAATTATGAACCGAATTATTGACAGGGGAGGATGTTTTCATATTTTTCAAAAACTGGCAAAAATGGCAATTTTTCCGAAAACCCCCCGGCGAACAAAAAAAAACTCACCCCAAGGGTGTTGACCCAACCCCCCCCAAATTTCAACGAAAATGGCCCATGGGTACCCTAGCAAGAGCAAAATCCGTTCATATTTCATAAAACCATTTATGATGAACAAAGCTACCTTTCATGCAGGTACTGGGTGCCGGGCAGGCAGGTCCTCAGCGCGGCAGCCGGGATAGGGCTCAGACGCCGGGTCCGGGGAGCAGTGGTAGAGCTAGCAACAACGACCATCCACCTAGCGGCAGTCGAGGACGTTGCCAGGGTGTTCACAGAGCGGGTGCTGGCACAGCTAGTAGCCAAGACGCGGGGGGCACTGCCGTCAGGAAAGGACGTGTATTGACTAGCCGCGCCCATGGGGAGAGTTTGGAGGAGGAAGACCTAGGTGCATTTCAAGCCGGACTCCAGCACGCTCTGGCACATCCTGTGGGTCGCATTCCAAGTACGGCATCCACGGACGGCGATGTACAGGGCTGCGGTGCAGCAGCGGCTACGGGTCATGAACACGACGGGGCACGCACCGCGAACGTGGTCCACAGCTCGTTGGTACCAACGCGGAGCCGCAGCGACAGAAAGCGTGCTGCGGCGACCGCTTAGAGAGATCGGCTGGGAGATAGTAGACATGACAGTGGAGCTCCGCCAGCGAGAAGGCAGACCGACGCTACAGCTCCCGTGGGACACATGGGCCAGCACCGTCCCGGGGGCGGACGTGGCGGTGTACACCGACGCGGGTGCGCGCCAGGATTCTGACGAGGAGAGAGGGTGCGGCGTGGGTCTGGTGATCCGGGTCAGCGACAAGTGGTGCTGGGCAGCAGTACCCCTGGAGACATGGGTAGAGGACACCACGGCCGAGCTACTGGGTGTGGTGCTGTGGCTGTATGTGGTAGAGTGCCTCCGGGACCTAGGGGCGTGGGTGATAGAGCAAACGTACGACACACAAGCGGTAGCGGCGTTCGCAGAGAAGCCACCGGAGCAGCAGAAGCATCCCGTGCGGAGGGCACTGAAGTGGTCAGTCGGAGAGGCCGCGGCAGCGCACTGGGGGGTGAAATTCCACCAAGAGGTGTTGGCACTAACAAGCCACAACGACGTCCGGAAGATGGGCAACATCTTGGCGGACGCATAGGCCACGGAGGCCGTCAACAGGAGTGCCAAGGGACAGCGGCTGGCAGTGCCTATGCCAGAGAAGGGCAGTGCCTCTGCCATTGTCGGTGACGTACGGGGCACGTCCCACGGTGCAGGGCTCAGCGGACATGGAATGGCACATTCACGCACCGAGCAAACGGAGCCCGCGGTGGGCCCTCCATCCCCGAATGGAACAGCTACTCCGTGAGTTCCCAGAGACAGGCATAGTGCTCGTGCCACTACACCTGGGGATGTGGCACCCACGTCTAGAGGCATGCCCTCGTTGCGAAAGGCACGAAGAGGTAATGACGCGGTACCGATGCCCTTCCCACAGGGCCAAATGGAGAAGAGCGCTGCATGCGGTGAGTCCGCCATGGAGACTACATGGGGGGATGAACCTACGCATCATCAGCGGAGTCCCCCGGTCACACACGTGTATAGCCGGGGAAGGAGAGGGCACGCAGGACTTGGCAACAGTCCCAACAGACCATGTGCACGTGCCGGCGGCATTGCGGATGGTGGAGTTCCGCCGGTGGCCACCATAGTGCGGTTCTTCGCCCACAATATGTGAGCAGAACCATGACCAAGCGAGAACGCCAGACAGGCAATGCGGAGGACCAGTGGTCCATGTGCGCGGCACGCAGCATGGGCAGACACAAAGACGATGCGCGGGGACGAGCACGACAACTACCGGCGGTACGCTCCGCATTCCCATGCCTTAGGTTGGGCGTGCACAGACAAATTGGCGCCAGAGACCACGGGCCGGGTGCTAGCCAAAACCAAAACCAAGCCCCCACCCCACCCCACCCCTCCCCAAGACCTCAAAAAGTGGGTCTCAAGTGGGGGGGGGTGTATGGGGGGTCCGGACCAAAAGCTTATTGGGGGGACAAAGTGATGATTTTACAGGGGGTTAAACTAACCATTTAGCCCCTTGGGGTAGGGTATGCAAATAGGCCCAAAATGGGGGGGGGGGGATGTGGTGTTTTTCTCCGATAAACGCTTGGCTGGCTTTGATCTAACCACCTCTGTGAGGTGTTTCTATCACCTTCGGCAAGTCCGCCTCGTAGAGAGTCTACCCCAAGCAACACACATCCAAAATAGGGGGAAAACTACATAAATACGGGCTAAAACATGCTTTACATATCTTGGATGGTCATTTTAGGTGATCACAATATCAAAAAAATGGAAAAAATAAAGTTTCGGAAACTTCAATCTTTGAGCTGCCATTGTGACAATTGCATAAGCAGGTTGTGTACCAATCCTATTTGACCCCCCCCCCCCCCCGGCACCCACTACCCAAATAGGAAAAAAACACATAAATACAGCCAAAAACATGCTTTACATACCTTGCATGGTCATTTTAGGTGATCACCGTATCAAAAAAAAACATTCGCAAACTTCGATTTTTGAGCTATGTGGGGTGAAAAAGTGCATCAGTAGGATGTGTACCAATCTCCCGGAAACCCCCCGTACCTTGCACCCAATACCCAAATAACGTGAACAAAACGCAAAAACACGGCCTAAAACATGCTTTACATACCTTGGATGGTCATTTTAGGTGATCACCGTATCAAACAAATGAGTTTTGAAAACTTTGATTTTTGAGCTGCACAAGGCGAAAGCTGCTGAAGCAGGTGGTGTACCACTTCATTGGGTCAACCCCCCCCCCAACCAATACCCAAATAGGGTGAACAACACATAAATACGGCCCGAAGCATGCTTTACATACGTTGGATGGTCATTTTAGGTGATCACGGTATCAAAAAAATGAGTTTCAAAAACTTCGATTTTGAGTTGTCCAGGGTGAAAATGTGCATAAGCAGGTTGTGTCCCATTCTCGTTTGACCCCCCCCCCCCCCCCGCGCCCAATACCCAAATAAAGTAAAAACGGCTAAAACATGCTTTACATACCTTGGATGGTCATTTTTGGTGATCACGGTATCAAAAAAATGAGTTTCAAAAACTTGCATTTTTGAGTTGCCAAGGGTGAAAACTTGCATAAGCAGGTTGTGCAAGGCCCATTCACTCGTGTAACCCATTATTGGTGGAAACAATCATTTCGCGTCTTTGGCATGGGTTTTGACCAGCCTCAAACAGGGCTAAAGCCCGCCAAAAACCGTCCGTTTGTATCCTAGTAGGCATATACTGTCACGACATCCCCACTCACACCCCTCAAAGTGGGTAGCTCGGGGTCACCGGGGTCGCCGAAACCGCCAACATAGCAAAAACAGCTAAAAAAAGCGTAACCTGCAAAGGCGCTCGTCCCACTCCGCCCCATACAAACTTAATGGAGTCGGGACCTGGACACACTTTTTTGGCTCAAAATCGAAAAAACCAAAAGATTCATGATTTTCGACCCAAAAGAAGGGGGAGGGGTCATTTTTTGACCCCCCCCCCTCCTTCAATCTTTGAGCTGTGTAGGGTGAAAAGCTGCAATAGTAGGGCATTCGTCTTTTAGCGTCCGCTGGCCTATGTACAGAGGCAGAGGGGCAGGGAGGTGGGCCGAGTCGAGTTCAGGCGCCCGTGGCCTCCCCTACAAGCCCCCCGCCTGTGCCCGCACGGCGGCCAGGAGGGACGAGCCGGAGGGGACTAGGTCTATTCCATGCTGGCCCTGCTGTGCTGGGATGGGGGAGGCGCTGAGGGCGCGTCCGCCATTGGGTCAGAGGACCCCCCCCCCCCGGCGGCGTTGGCTGCTGCGTGTGGGGGGGGGGGGGCGTGGAGCATGTCCGCCACTGACCTGGTGGCCTTCGGCTAAGGCCGCCGCCGACCCCGGGGGGGGGATCGTCGCCGCGGCAACGCACGGCTACGCAGGGCCGCCGAAATGCGGCTGAAAACGTTAGGGAGCGACGCCGGTGGCTCTGCCGCCGGCGGTGGGGGGGGCCGCTCTGCTGGGGGGGTTGGTAGTTTGGGTCCCGCGGTGCGGGCAGTGCCCCCGTGGACCCGGTGGAGGCGGAGGCAGCCGCGGGGGCCGGCCCGGGGCTGGCGTCCCTCCCTGCAGGTGGGGGGGAGAAAGGATCAGCAGCCCCCCCGCCCGTTGGCAGTGGCTCCACACTTCCTGAGCCCTCCCGGTTAGCCAGGAGGAGGTTAGGCGCCTGGCGCTTTGTGGGTCTGTGGTCGTCGGGCCCCAATGTCGAGGAGGGGCGAGTACCCAGCGTCCTGGGTGGTGCCGTGCACCGGCGTGCCGCCAGGGGGCCTGAGCTCCGGAGGGCCCGGGAAGCCAGGCGGGCGCGCCCCAGCCAAGAGGACAACGCGGCCGCCCCTGCGCGCCCGTCCTTAGGGACGAGTACGTGGCGTCCCGGTGCGACCCTGGGCGGGACTCCCGGACAGCATGGGCCGGCTGAGGGGCCGGTGTGGCCGTGGCCTGCCCGGCAGCAGCGGCTGATGCTCCAGCCCAAGCTTCTGCACCTGGCGCAAGACGGCGCCCCATGCTCCAAGCAAAGCGCGCCCTGTGTGTCGCTGCCGGCCCCCGGCGGGCGGCTGCGCTGTGGAGCCGCGAGCAGTGCTTCGGGGCGGCGCCTGTGGGGGCCTCCGGGCATACAGGAGCAGAGGTGGCCCCCCCTCGAGGGGATGCGGGAAATTGTCCATTAAGAAGCGGTCGCCCAATGGTGGTCGCATGCAGACAGGCGCCCGGAAGCGCCGGACCCACGAGTCCCAGCAGTGCGTCGCCAGGCGCATGAGCTGCAGCATCACCTCGTGGCGTGCCGCGCAGAACGGGCGAGACGAAAGTTCCGCGCACACGCGGCCCCCCAGGGGGAGGAGCGAGCGGCAGCGCCCCAGCGGGGCCTCGCTCAGCAGCGTGCCCGCTGCTAGGTGGCGTTCCGCTAGGCCCACTACCCTGCGCAGAATTTGGGCCCGTTCCCCCAGCGGCAGGCGCGTACCCCGTAGCCAATGGTCCGGGGAGGCTGGGAGTGCCCGCCCCACAAACGCCTCATAATCCAGGGCCAGCTCAGCCCAGGAGACCTCCTCCGGCCCCGGCATCCAGGCTAGCGCCCGGGCCCACCGGACCAAGTTGTGGATGAAGTCCCGGGGCCACCGCCAGTCCGGCGGGGTCCCCGGCCGGAGCCGCGGTTGGTGGCGGACTGTGTCCCCCGGCAGGGGGCCGATGAAGTCGTCCCAGGGGTAGGGGTTGCGGGGCCGCAGACGCGGCTGGTCCGGGAAGAGGGAGTCCCCGTGGCCCGGCTGGCCTCCCTGGCTAGCTGCCATGCGGGCAGCGAGGACCGCCAGGTACATGCCGTAAAGGCGGTACAGGAACTCGTCGAGGAGTCCCCGGTCCGTCCCCTGCGCCAGTCGGAGGGGGAAGAGGCCTGCTTTCCGTAGGCAGGATGGCCATTGGTCCGGCGGTCCCAGGTTGGGGATTGCCCCCGCCGCGTCGCTAAGCCAGGGGCGCCACGTCTTGTGGGACTGCCCGGAGTGGGACGATGCCAAGGGGTGAAAAAATGCATTAGTAGGTTGTGTACCAATCCCTTGGGAGACCCCCCCCCCCCGCGCCCAATACCCAAATAAGGTGATAAACACGTAAAAACATGGCTCAAAACATGCTTTACATACCTTGGATGGTCATTTTAGGTGATCACGGTATCAAAACACTCAGTTTCAAAAACTTCGATTTTTCAATTGCCAAGGGTGAAAAACTGCATTAGCAAGTTGTGCAGGGCCCATTTACTAGGCCATTATTGGTGGAAACAGTCATTTCGCGTCTTTGGCACGGGTTTTGTCCGGCCCTCAGCAGGGCTAAAGACTGCAAAAAATGTCCTTTCGTATCGTAGTAGGCATTTATTGTCACAACATCCCCACTCACCCCCCTCAAAGTGGGTAGCTCGGGGTCACCGGGGTCGCCAAAACCGCCAACATAGCAAAAACAGCTAAAAAATGCATAAACTGCAAAGGCGCTCGTCCCACTCCGCCCCATACAAACCCCATGGAGTCGGGACCCGGACACACTTTTTTGGCTCAAAATCGAAAAAAAACCAAAAGATTCATGAATGTATGTACAATCCGCTCTTCCCTTTTTCAACCCTTGAGTACTCACCCGTTTTAACAATCGGAGAGTTTCTTTTGCACGTGATTTTCACTCATTGTGTGTTTGAAACCCCCGGACGTGGTGTATATGTTCAACTATCGGGGTGGGCGATGGGCACTAATGCCGCGCCCACATGGGCCAATTTGGTGCTTCGGTTTTATGAAAGCCGTGTCCCATCCCCAAGCTCCCATGTCATGACTCGTTTCATTGATGACGGTCTTGTCCTCCACCATCCTAATGTTACTCGCGAGCAATTGTTGCATGATATTCAAAGCCTTTACCCTCCACATTTGATGGTGGAGTTTGAAGCATTCAATCGCATGACTAACATCCCCTATATGGATTTGTTAATTGTCAAAGTGAAGCCACTTGAAACGAGTGTGTACTTTAAACCAACCCACACATGTTCTTATATTCCGTGGGGCTCAAACACACCACGGCATGTAAAATTGGGGTGGGTCACCGGGGAATGCATTCGTTTTTTGCGATTGTGTTCTCATGAACACTATTTCAATGCATGTTGGTCTAGACTACAAGGAGCTCTCATGCGTCTAGGTTATCCAAAACATGCATGGCGTAAGGCACCAAGACAATGGAGTGACAAGAGGAGGTATGTGCATGATCGTGGCAAAGTAAATGAGATTGTGCACGCTGTTTGAGTGCCATTTCATTCTTCTATGCCTATTCCATGGGCTGCAATGTTTTCCCGTATTCGTTATAAATTATTACGATCAATACCAAGTTTGCAAGTGCGAGTCACTTTGAAGTCATCGCCCAATTTACGCATTTTGTTCCACGCACGGCGAATGCGAGCATTAAAGGAGGAGCTTTGAGGAGCGTGCGGCGACGCAAAAATTCGTGTGTCACGGATCTGACTGTAGAATACTGCGTTCGATGCAGCTTTTCTTGTTCTGTTCATTCCTTTGCTCAGAATCTTGCGAGATGCTGATTTCTCTGTTCTGTTTTGCTCGCGCGCTGTTTAAACATCGTGCGCGCACGAAGCACAGGACGCGGCAGCACATCAGGAGCGATGTCTTCACGACTCTAGCCCAGCTATTGTTAAATGGCGTACCCACATGAAGTTTTGATGTTGGGGGGATCCATTTTAGGATTTCCCACCATGTGACTTAGTCAATTCCTAACCCTATACCCATAGGATTGGAATTTTTATTTTGTGTCCCATGTACATCTTTCTTCATGTTGTACACAGGCTGAGGAGGCCTCTTCTGGAGGCGAAACGCGTACTTTAAAACTTTGGAAGTGTTGGACTTTTGTTTTATATGCTTTTGCACCGTGTATTGAAAAGCTCGAGATTAACTTTGTGGATTTTGGTTTTCAACAACGAGGGTGAAAACATGCAAGGCGATTTTATTAACTACAAGTACAAACTTCATGGAGTCAGGACCCGGACACACTTTTTTGGCTCAAAATCCAAAAAAACCAAAAGATTCATGATTTTCGACCCAAAAGAAGGGGGGGGTCATTTTTTGACCCCCCCCCCTCCTTCAATCTTTGAGCTGTGTAGGGTGAAAAGCTGCAATAGTAGGGCATTCGTCTTTTAGCGTCCGCTGGCCTATGTACAGAGGCAGAGGGGCGGGGAGGTGGGCCGAGTCGAGTTCAGGCGCCCGTGGCCTCCCCTACAAGCCCCCCGCCTGTGCCCGCACGGCGGCCAGGAGGGACGAGCCGGAGGGGACTATGTCTATTCCATGCTGGCCCTGTTGTGCTGGGATGGGGGAGGCGCTGAGGGCGCGTCCGCCATTGGGTGAGAGGAGCCCCCCCCCGGCGGCGTTGGCTGCTGCGTGTGGGGGGGGGGGGGGGGCGTGCGTGGAGCATGTCCGCCACTGACCTGGTGGCCTTCGGCTAAGGCCGCCGCCGACCCCGCGGGGGGGATCGTCGCCGCGGCAACGCACGGCTACGCAGGGCCGCCGAAATGCGGCTGAAAACGTTAGGGAGCGACGCCGGTGGCTCTGCCGCCGGCGGTGGGGGGGGCCGCTCTGCTGGGGGGGTTGGTGGGGTTGGGTCCCGCGGTGCGGGCAGTGCCCCCGTGGACCCGGTGGAGGCGGAGGCAGCCGCGGGGGCCGGCCCGGGGCTGGCGTCCCTCCCTGCAGGTGGGGGGGAGAAAGGATCAGCAGCCCCCCCGCCCGTTGGCAGTGGCTCCACACTTCCTGAGCCCTCCCGGTTAGCCAGGAGGAGGTTAGGCGCCTGGCGCTTTGTGGGTCTGTGGTCGTCGGGCCCCAATGTCGAGGAGGGGCGAGTACCCAGCGTCCTGGGTGGTGCCGTGCACCGGCGTGCCGCCTGGGGGCCTGAGCTCCGGAGGGCCCGGGAAGCCAGGCGGGCGCGCCCCAGCCAAGAGGACAACGCGGCCGCCCCTGCGCGCCCGTCCTTAGGGACGAGTACGTGGCGTCCCGGTGCGACCCTGGGCGGGACTCCCGGACAGCATGGGCCGGCTGAGGGGCCGGTGTGGCCGTGGCCTGCCCGGCAGCAGCGGCTGATGCTCCAGCCCAAGCTTCTGCACCTGGCGCAAGACGGCGCCCCATGCTCCAAGCAAAGCGCGCCCTGTGTGTCGCTGCCGGCCCCCGGCGGGCGGCTGCGCTGTGGAGCCGCGAGCAGTGCTTCGGGGCGGCGCCTGTGGGGGCCTCCGGGCATACAGGAGCAGAGGTGGCCCCCCCTCGAGGGGATGCGGGAAATTGTCCATTAAGAAGCGGTCGCCCAGTGGTGGCCGCATGCAGACAGGCGCTCGGAAGCGCCGGACCCACGAGTCCCAGCAGTGCGTCGCCAGGCGCATGAGCTGCAGCATCACCTCGTGGCGTGCCGCGCAGAACGGGCGAGACGAAAGTTCCGCGCACACGCGGCCCCCCAGGGGGAGGAGCGAGCGGCAGCGCCCCAGCGGGGCCTCGCTCAGCAGCGTGCCCGCTGCTAGGTGGCGTTCCGCTAGGCCCACTACCCTGCGCAGAATTTGGGCCCGTTCCCCCAGCGGCAGGCGCGTACCCCGTAGCCAATGGTCCGGGGAGGCTGGGAGTGCCCGCCCCACAAACGCCTCATAATCCAGGGCCAGCTCAGCCCAGGAGACCTCCTCCGGCCCCGGCATCCAGGCTAGCGCCCGGGCCCACCGGACCAAGTTGTGGATGAAGTCCCGGGGCCACCGCCAGTCCGGCGGGGTCCCCGGCCGGAGCCGCGGTTGGTGGCGGACTGTGTCCCCCGGCAGGGGGCCGATGAAGTCGTCCCAGGGGTAGGGGTTGCGGGGCCGCAGACGCGGCTGGTCCGGGAAGAGGGAGTCCCCGTGGCCCGGCTGGCCTCCCTGGCTAGCTGCCATGCGGGCAGCGAGGACCGCCAGGTACATGCCGTAAAGGCGGTACAGGAACTCGTCGAGGAGTCCCCGGTCCGTCCCCTGCGCCAGTCGGAGGGGGAAGAGGCCTGCTTTCCGTAGGCAGGATGGCCATTGGTCCGGCGGTCCCAGGTTGGGGATTGCCCCCGCCGCGTCGCTAAGCCAGGGGCGCCACGTCTTGTGGGACTGCCCGGAGTGGGACGATGCCAGGGGGTGAAAAAATGCATTAGTAGGTTGTGTACCAATCCCTTGGGAGACCCCCCCCCCCTGCGCCCAATACCCAAATAAGGTGATAAACACGTAAAAACATGGCTCAAAACATGCTTTACATACCTTGGATGGTCATTTTAGGTGATCACGGTATCAAAACACTCAGTTTCAAAAACTTCGATTTTTCAATTGCCAAGGGTGAAAAACTGCATTAGCAAGTTGTGCAGGGCCCATTTACTAGGCCATTATTGGTGGAAACAGTCATTTCGCGTCTTTGGCACGGGTTTTGTCCGGCCCTCAGCAGGGCTAAAGACTGCAAAAAATGTCCTTTCGTATCGTAGTAGGCATTTATTGTCACAACATCCCCACTCACCCCCCTCAAAGTGGGTAGCTCGGGGTCACCGGGGTCGCCAAAACCGCCAACATAGCAAAAACAGCTGAAAAATGCATAAACTGCAAAAGCGCTTGTCCCACTCTGCCCCATACAAACCCCATGGAGTCGGGACCCGGACACACTTTTTTGGCTCAAAATCGAAAAAACCAAAGGATACAAGATTGTCAACCCAAAAAAAGGGGGGTCATTTTTTGACCCCCCCCCCACCTCCCTCAAAACCTCAAAAAAGTGGGTTTCAAGTCGGGGGGGGGTGTAGGGGGGTCCGGACCAAAAACTCATTGGGGGATGCGTTTATTGGACAAAATAATGATTTTACAAGGGGTTAAAGTAACCATTCAACCCCTTGGGCCAGCATCTCCGCATCTCCGCATCTCCGCATCTCCTTATCCTCCGCAGCGACAGCCATCCCGCAGAATTGCTCACGCCGGACCACCAACTGTGCCCGCAGGAGGGTCGTGCTGCGATGGGACGCGGGGCTGACAGCGGGGAGCCCCCGCTGGATCTCATGGACAAAGGGGTCAAGGGGGCATTCGTCGATGGAGTGGGGAAACGGCTGCTGGGGTCCATGGGTTCACCAGCGGCAGGGGCATTGGGTTCGGGGAAGTGTTGGGTGAATAGGGTGGTGCTGGTGAGGGGAAGGAAGATTGTGGCTGCGAAGTCACACACCCGTGGTCTCCTCCTCCTCCTCCTGGGCTGCCGCTGCTGGTCATGGTGCTGCAGCCTCTTCTTCGGACCTGGGGCTAAGGTCCACAACACCCGCCTAATCGCAAGCAGTGCACTGCATCCCCTTATGATGGTTGCACAGGGGGGCTCTGCTGCACCCAAAGCACACCTCGCCGCAGGGCGCACAGCAGCACCCAGCAATGGAGCTCCCAGGGGGTGCTGAGGCAACGTGCACCACTTTTCCAGGCTGGCAGAGGGTATTTCTGCTGCTTACGACCCACTGAACGAGCAGCACATCATTGAAAAACAGCCCGTGGAGCCTGCAGGGGACATTTGCCACCACTTTTCAGCCAGAGACATGACGCGGCCGCAGCCAACCATTCAGCCAGGTGCCTGCTGTCTTTGTTGCCCCCCGCGGGCTTTCTGCATGCGGTCTTGTGCTGCTGCTGCACTACGCCCTCCTCAATGTTGCCATTGGACGCTGCTGGAGCCCACACATGCTACTCTTGTTACTCTTGGTTGAATCCCACTGACTGCCATCTCAACATTGAAGGGGCGGCAATTTGTCGAGGTTTGGGAGACTGGCATGATTTTTCTTCTTGTTTCAGCCCCCGCCCAATTTCAACCATTTTTTCTTCCATAAGTCTGATATACCCAAAGCTGATGGCCTCCTGCCAGAGGGTTCGGGCGGGTGGTTGGTGTAAGATGGGACCTCACGCCTCCGAAGAATTTCATGCAGCACTGGAGCACCCCACGTCAAACAAAATATGGGTGCCACCACAGGACTCCGGGGGAGGGCCCAAGCCCAGGATAGCAGATAGGTCAACTGCTTGAGTCAACAGTGACTTTTGGCGTCAAAGATGCCAGAGTAAAATCACTTAGAAGAGCATTGTTCGATCAAGCTCAGGTGCGAGCGCCGTGCACGGGTGGATATAAGAGTGATGTAATTATTTTGGTGGGGCCAGCGGGGCGCTTCAGAGTGGGGTAAATGACAAAGTACGAATAACAAAAATTTCCATTTTCGCTGTAGCCTGGTTCGATTTCGATGTTGCATGTTCTGACTGCAGCCCCCCCTAGCAGAAAAATTCTACCTACAGCCCCGCCCCGCCCCCCTTTCAGGATAATCCCGCCTGAAGCCCCATGCTCTGAATTTCATGTGGGCTGAACAATTGCATTTTACCATGTTGTCAGAGCGGGACTCTGGTATTGAGCAGTTCGGAAAGTCAGTGCGCATTGACATGAATTTAATTTCAGCAGAAGAAGTTCTTTGCCCAGAGCAAGCCGTTTTGCAGTGCACTGGAGACCCTTCCCTAGGGGGGGCTGGAGGGGGTGCTTGCCTGCCTTTTTTAGGGGTGCCTTCGCAAGCCGGGGAATAATGGGTACGGTGCCGGGTGCCAAAGGCAATTTACGCTGTAAATTACGTAAATTTTTGTAAATTTCTCAAAAAGTGGCGTAAATTGGTGTAAATTTCTGTAAATTCGGTGTAAATTGAGGAACCCAAGTACTTTGCATGTTATTAGGTCGATTTTTAGATATTTAGGTGGTCCACAATTGTGAGTATTGAACATGAAAATTTGTAAATTATTCTTTGCTGTGTCAACTTTTTCAGGGATTTAGCTACCTTCATCAAACCGTCCATGCTTTGAGCGCCAGATTCCGCAAGACGAGGCGCTATACAAATGTCGTTTGTTGCGTGCTGGAGATCCCACTCTCGAGAGCTAGCCCGGCTCGAGTGTGGTGCGTGCAAGGGCGGACGCCGATGGTTACATAGTGCGTCTTACCCCCATTGAATTGCAGTACTTTGCATGTTGTAACATTTACATATTTAGCAATTGCCTTGGTCGCAGTGAAGGTTGTACATTGCTGTTTGTTTTGGTGCTCTTTGTCATGTGACGCGGGTGCGCAAGCAGTGGGGTCGCAAGAATTTCCATGTTAATGACCAAGTCCGAGTACGGTCTTCGGTGAGGGCCGGATTTGGCCTGTGCGATTGTCGGGGGGTGCAGTATTGTTATGATGATCAGGGTATCACCCGCCCCACGACAGCCTGAACCCCGACAGTGGTGTGTTTTCACGTGTATCTCCTCGCGCGGATCCTGTCCACCCCAACCCCTCCCACCCCGGGAGCATTTCTGCGTGAGGCAACGTGGTGCTGACGCTTTTACTGAAGAAAGATAAACCACGAGATGTTTGTCTGCCACATTTGCTTTTTGCTTCTTGCCTGTGGTAAACTCACGGTGCTTGTCACCGTTGGTTTACCTCCCCCTCTTCCCCTCTCAGGCAGTGTGTTTTTACTTTCTGCCCGCCCACCCACCCACTTGCGGTGGAGGGCGGGCCGGTCGTGTCCCAACCTGGGTGGTGCCCCTGTGCCAGTGTTGGAGGGTTGTCGCTCGGCAGCCGTGTGCCGAGATTATGAGTGACTATGGTAGCCGCTGGCCTGCCTTACTCGTGGCGGCGACCGTGCGCTACGCGGCCGTGTCCAGCATCGACAGGAGGGAAAGGTCCAAGCCTGACCGCGGGTTTGGTGGGTCGTGCTCCGGACACGGCGAGCGTTGTATGTCACATGAGTTACTGCCACGAGATGTCTGTCTGCCAGTTTTGCGTTTTGCTTCTTGCCTGTGGTAAACTTGTTTTAACTTGCCTCTAACCTCCTAACCTTTTGTCATGCTATGCCTGTAACTCTTGTTTGTAACCGGTGTATGTATCCACTCACCCTGCCACACACTGTAAACTAACAACATACAGCGAAACTAACGTATGTACCCCCAGCCCCGCCGCAACGACCCCCTTCCCCTGCTCAGAGTGCACCAAAATTTTTCCCCTTTGCTTTTGAATTTTTCACCATCTTTTTGCCCTTGTGGCAAGACAAAGTTTGGACCACAGCCTGGGTCCATGGCGCACTCCCCATCTCCCGTGACCCCCTCTACCCCCCGGCAGTGCTTAGGCAGACCCACCTAAAACAAACCCTGCCTACCGGTATACATAAGTATGTATACACACAATTTCTAATCCAAACACCAAACCAACCATGCAAACGGTGGGAAAACGCCACTTGGGGTCACAAGGCCCAAGCAACCAATGAAAAAACTCTACATTACTTTTTTCTGAGTTTTGCACATTGGTTGAGGTGTTGAGTGACACCGTCCTTTTCTTAAATTTGCACTTTTTGAAGGAAATTTACGCCACTTTTGGGAAAATTTACACCAATTTACACAAGGTGGGTGCCGGGTGCCAAAAGCACTGTAAACGCCCGTAAATCCCCGGCTTGTGCCTTCGCCAACCCCCCCCCCCCCAGGATATGGGGTAGGCCAACAGCAAGTGAGGTGCTTCTTTTCAACATCGAGTACAGGCCCTGAGTCACCTGTTGCGGTCATCATGTCATAGCAAGAGAAAATACAGAAAATTGAGGAAATGATGTTGCACAACCATTGTTGTGTCGTGTTCTATGCACAATCCAATTTTTTTGACTAGGCATAGGCACTCACGCAGTTCTACATCTTGCAATCACGTGCACACCAGCAAAAAAAATGGCCAAAACGAGCCGTGGCACATTGGCAAGGTAACGAAGTGCAAAGGAGAAAATGCAATAACGTGTGGAAATGATGTGGCACAACTATTGCTGCACTGTGCCTTCGTTGTTCTACCACCATTGCGCAGGCTATTGTTGTGGGTTGAACACTCGAGTATGAGGCAGTTTTTTACCACAACAACCTTCCAAATGTGATGCGTGCCAAGGGCACATGTTGACTTGCTATCAGAAACTCTTCCGAATGACTGTCCTCGTATGTCAAGAAAGTATAGCCTTGCACCTTGCACTTGTCACTAAAGACTTTTGGATTTCTTCCCTCATGGGGAGACGGCCCAAAGGGACCCTTGCTACTCATGCGGAAACTACAAAGGCAATAGGGTGGAGGGGGCATGAGAGGCATCCAAATGCTATCCCATGACATCATTGTACACAGTGCTAGCATCAACACTTGAAGGACAAGACAATACAATGACAACAGTGAACATGAGCAAGCACATAGGATGAGATATGGTTGCAACTACTGTGCTTCTCAACGACCAAGCACACGTGGCCGTATCATGGCTGGGGACTATATGCTGAATGTACCCCAAGACCCCAAGACCACTTCCGGACTGCGAAAAAAAGACCGGGCACTCGCAGAGCCAAGTGGCTGAGTCTCGGTTAGTGGACTGGTGTGTGTGAGTTCAAATGAATTTTGATCAGGGCCATGTGCGCCCTTGAGCCTGCTACACCACTTATAGTCCAACTTTTTGCGATATGGGGGGTGGGGCAGGCTAGTCTCAGAGTAGACGGGCACTTTTTGAGGGCAAGCACTGCTTGTGTTGTACCTCTACCCGTGGGAGGGGGGGTCAGCCGTAAAGCACGTACCCACCTTTGCATAGGATTGGTGGTCGAGTGGTTAATGCTATGGCCCTAAATGGCTAATATTGAGTGGTTGCAGGGTCAATTCTAGGTGCGCACACTTTATTGCACTGTCAGCGGTTGTGTTAACCTTTTTTGACCCGTGTTGTTTTATTTTTCCACACAGCTCACAATGAATGCGCAATTTGTTGCCTCGCCAATGTGCCATCACCTTGGTGGTACCATGCGTTGCTGGTTGTGCTGGCACTGGGAAGTAGTTGAATCACGTGAGTGCATGTTTGCACTTTGGAAAATTTGAGAGCACACTCTATGTAATCGATGTTTCCAATAACAAGTACCACAAACCTATTCCATAGCAGTTTGTATTCAAGATGTGCATATTGTGTGAAAAGTTGATATGTGTCGGTTTAGCAAAGTAAAAGCAAAATGCAACCCCCCATCCAACACCACCAAACCAACCCTTTATCACGCAAAAAATAGGCACATTGTTCAAGTTGTTACAGGGTCTTGGAGGGGGGGGGTGTTCTCGAAAATCCGATAGCGTGGGGGGTTTTGCAACCCCCCCCCTTTTTTGAAAATGGTCCATGGGGGTTTTTTAAGGGTGTTTTTTGACGCAAGCACCCTGCCTCTGCGAAAATTTTTTCGTGATATTCTTTTGCGCTGCACATCCAAAGTTTTGTCTTTGCCCCCAATGCAGCCACTTTTGATTTTGTGCCGTTTGCTGGGGACCCTCGAGAATGCAAGGGTGACGTAGCAATTCCGCCCACTTGCTGGCTCCCGAGAAGGTAGGGGTGAGGGAGCCACTTTTGATTTTCTCCCCTTTGTTGGGGACCCCCCGAGAATATAGGCTCAACGTTGGAATTGTGCCAATTTTTGGGCCCCTGAGAAGGCAGGGGTGAGGTAGCCACTTTTGATTTTGGCCCCTTTGCTAGGGACCCTCGAGAATGCAGGGGTCACGTAGCTATTCCGCCCTCCTTTGGGCCCCGGAGAAGGGAGGGGTGAGGTAGCTACTTCTGATTTTGTCCCCGCGCTTGGCGTTGGGGACCCTTGAGAATGCAAGGGTTACTACGTAGCGATTGCGCCCTCTTTTGGGCCCGAGAAGGTAGGGGTGAGGCAACTAATTCTGATTTTCTCCCCGCGCTTGGCGTTGGGGACCCCTTAGAATGCAAGGGTTACCTAGCAATTACGCCCTCTTTTGGGCCCCTGAGAAGGCAGGGGTGAGGCAGCCACTTCCGATTTTGTGGCCTTTGTTGGGGTGCCCCAAGAATGCAGGGGTGACATAGCAATTCCGCCCTCCTTTGGCCCCCAAGAAGGGAGGGCTGAGGTAGCCACTTCTGATTATCTCCCTGTGCTTGGCGTTGGGGACTCATGAGAATGCAGGGGTTACGTAGCAACTCGCCTCTTTTGTCCCGCGAGAAGGTAGGGGTGAGGCTATTAATTCTGATTTTCTCCCCGCGCTTGGCGTTGGGTACCCCCGAGAATGCACGGGTGACGTAGCAATTCCGCTGCCCTCTTTTGGGCCCCCGAGATTTTCAGGGGTGAGGCAACTAATTCTGATTTTCTCCCTGTGCTTGTTGCGCATCCTTGAGTATGCAGGGGTTATATAGCTATTCTGCCCCTTTTTGGGCCCCCGAGAAGGCAAGTGAGGTAGCCAATTCTGATTTTCTCCCCCCGCTTGGTGTTGGGGAATGCAGGGGTGACATAGCAATTCCGCCCTCTTTGGGTCCCCCGGGAAGGCAGGGGTCACCGGCACCAGCACCATCACCCGCACCTTGAACCCCCTGTTGTACTTGCCCAATTGTCATTGTTGAACACGGGATCACTTCTACTATTGTGCACGGATTTGTTGAAAATTTATTGTGTTGTTGTTGACATAGCATGCAAGTTTTTTAATCCCCCTTCAAAAGCTCATCATCTAAGGGCCCAAATCAGAGCCCCTTAGGCTCTGGGAGCGGCACAACAGTGCCCAACACCAGCCCCATTTTGTTGGATGAGGTGCGAGCTCTCCTGCAGTTTCGACAGGAAGCTATTGGACATCTGCATGCACACCTGGAGGGTTTGGCGAGTGTTGTGCCCAACGTTGTACCTAACCTGAACCCGGCGGCGGTGCAGTAGTTTTTGGGTGGTGACAGGGTGGCTAGTTGGATGCGGCAATGGGGCAAAGCCCTGCGTGATTGCCTGCCGTCATGGGACACCGCACCCATTCGGCTGTCGGACGTCATGGGCAACGCCATGGAATTTTCACGAGGAGACCGCGTGGCATACCGGCTATGGGGAATCATTGTGGACTCACGACACGCATACGCGGATACACTTAGCGTTATGTGTTTGATGACAGCAGCCGAACGGACCCAGCAAACCCGCTGGATGCGATGAGCTACTTGGAAGCCATCCACAGGGGCGGTCCGTCCTTCAAGTACAAGGGCATCGATTTCGCCATGCGACAAGCCATCCTTCCCTAGATGTCAAAGAAAGGGAGGTGGACACTGGAATCGAAGAAAGGGAGGTCGATCTTGGTATCATGCAGGCCATCGCGTGACTGTGAGCAATGCGCAAGAGAAAATGTCCCACAAGAGCAATTGAGGCATTGGCATTTCCAATGCCCCTATTCGCTTTGACGGGACTGCGGCCTCTGTGGCCAGACAAGGTGAGAGTGGCCCTGCTAGTGTGCGGATTCGAGATCGGTTGCTAGGAACCCCACACCATTGCCCTCCCATGCGCCAGGAGCGACCTTCCGGGCAGCGACGGCGTGCTGCGCCATGGTGATGGCAGCCGTCGGCTCGTATCGGGTGGCGACCGTGGGCGTGCGAGTGTGGGCGCCCAAACCCGGACGTGATACTCATCCACGTTCTCCACTTTGGCAGGCTTCGAGGGAGAAAGGGCACTACAGTCGTCGCTTACTCACACGCTGTCTGAGTTCATGGCTTGGCGGGTCAGTTTGGGGCAAGCAAAGTCAACCATCCGAGGATACGTCTCAGCCGTGTAGGCAGCTGAGGATGTCCGGCTGCTTCCCGGGTGTGTGCGAGCCATCCACTGGAGGCTTGCGAAGTTGGGTAAACCAACGTTCAGGCAACCGGGGCCACGAGGGCTTCGTCTTCTCTGGTCTAGGGCGTCATCGCCAAAAGAGCAAGCCGTGGCAGCCCTTCCTTGCCTCAGTTGGTTGCTTTTCCTTGGAATCTCTAAAGCGCTGTCCATCACTCCAGCAAGCCTGGCTAGCGATTCCGTGGTCTTGTTCGTCACCACCAAATTGGACGGTCGTACGGAAGTGCGGTGACCGCTTCATGGTGTGGGTGGTCTTAGGTCCTCCTCAAGGCCTATGCCCAGGCCTATTGCATCCCTGAAGGTAAGCCATTGGTTCGGGGAGGAGTTGAGGCAGTGGAGAAGACCTTTGCGCACCTCCTCCGCGACTCCCCGTATGGTGGTCATCGATGGCACAGCTTGTGGAGAGGGGGGCGCCGCCGCTGCCGTCCACCGCTCCGCCAAGTTCCCCTATTTCGTTTGGCGGAGGCGGTGGTGGCGTATGGCCACGGCTCTGGAGTACACTCTCGCGTACTTTGACCCCACGGTAGTTGGGGCACTGGGGTTGCTGTGGCGTTGGCTTCCAAGCCGCTAAAGGGGGTCTAGTTGTGCTCTTGGCGGACCTGTGGGGCGACAACATGTATGCCAAATCTGAGATGGCGTCCAAGAGTGTTGGGTCGGAGGTACCTACATGTCTCCAAAGGGCCTACTGTATCTCTTGCTTTTATGGACTTGGTGGAAGGTCAAAAGAAATTGGACGTCGCTGAGTGTGACTCGGTTTGTACGGCCCTTTCGTCCGCCTCGGCACAATTTGAAAAGTCACTGACATCTTCCACGGAGGAATCTGCCCCTCTGTGCCACAGCCGCAGCGCCGGAGACCGTCTCCGCGAACTTCACACCAAGATCCCAACCTCCGACCGGAGTACGGGGAAAGCGTGGGAGGCGTGCCCAGGCGTCCGGGCGCCGGGAGTCGGTACGAAAGGAGGCGCTGACCCCGGCGCGCCGAGAGTCAAGAGGAGGGTCGTTGGTGTGGGCCGTTCCTTACTTATTTCCGACGGCATCATGGGGCGGGCACGGCAATGGGCTTGGGTTCTGCGGGGGCCCGACGACCTGCCCCCAAGCGACAACATCCAGATGGGCTTTCAAGCGGGCCTGCCAGTAAAGCAGCTCTGCATTCCCCGAGTAAGCCTTAGGGCGAGGGCACGAAAGCCGGGTCCAGTGAGGGAGGTGGTGGGGTCTCTTGGAAATTCGCCCCCTGGGGTGTGATTCGCGAAATGCCATGTGCTTGTGACCCAGTGCCGAGGTCGGCGCGGGGGTCCTTGCGGGTGCTTGCCCTATGGGCTTAGAGTCCTTGGCCATTGCGTCGGTGCGATCCCTTGTATGTTAGATGCAAGGCAGTGCATCAGTTTGTTAGTTTTTTCCCCTCTGTTCTTTTGTTTCGTGCCCACGGGCGTTGCTTTGCAATTTCTTGTTGCTTATGCGGCACCTACATACGTTTGTCTTGCGGATGTTCGTCCTGTGTAAAAATTTTTGCGCAAGTATGCGCCGGATATCATTTTTGATGTCCTGAAGGATTTTATTTCAGAGCCTTGGGAAGCGTTGCTACACCTGTCCACATCTCTCGTGCCTTAGGTGGGTAAGGTGGATCCTTAGTTGTCTGGACAGGGGCTCGGAGCAGTGGGTAATTATGACATATGTGATGTGTTGTTGAATGAGCTTGCACATGTGGATTTTGACACCTTTTTTTCAAAGTTTTCTTTCCCTCGCGACGTTTACTCCTTGACTCGGGAGGACATGGTTTTACCCATGGTTCGTTGGCGCTTGCCTGGGGGGTGGTGAGCATTATGGATACGGGCTTCCCTTTGAGAGCAACATGTTGGCTGTCCATAATAGCCAAGACCACAGAAAAAGTGTCCTTCATTTTTAACTTGGTTGATTTCAATGAGGGTTTGCAAAAGCCGGTGCCCTTTTCTTTGGATGGGTGGGAGCAGAGTTCGCACAAGCTGGCGGATTGGCCAGCGGACAAACCGTTGTTCTGTATGCATGTCGATTTGAAAATCGCGTTCTGGAGTTTTACATTGCCGCGACGACATGTGAGGGTTTTTCAGTTCCGTTGGGGTGGGAGGGTGCGTACGGATGTTTTGTGTCTCGGATGCCATTTGGGTGGAAGCACTCCCCACTGTTTTGTCAGACAGCCCTCGGCCCTATTTTGTGGCCCCTCATACCGTACGGTTATCTGCTTTTTCACTACCTTGATGACTTCCTGATGGTGGGAACGGACCCGGTGCAATTGGCAGCCATCACGGCGCGTGTCGTGCGGGCCTTGGAGGAGGCGGGGTTCCTTGTATCAACCAAAAGCACTCTTGACCCCGTTACTAAGATTTTTTCTTTGGATAAATTTGTTAATTTGGGTGTGCACATGATTTTGTCCCACCCCCTTGCTTTCTTGCAAATGTTTAACAATCCATTGCGTCTAACCATCCGGTCCCGTCCTTCGTCTCGCTTGCTTTCTAAGGCCTTACGATTCAGCCACTAGCATTTCTGGCCGCGATTGGGAAGGGGCCCCCTTCTCGCTTGGAGCTACTGTTGTGACCGTTGGGGGAGGTTCTAGCGCTCCACACCTTGCAAAGTCCTCCATGGACTATACACGGCTATTATGCGGTGGATGGAACCTTGGAAGCCGCCCGCTTTGCCACATGTTGCGGTTTTTTGCCGTTCGTTGTCGGCTGTGAGTGATTTATGGGGAGTGCGCCATTGTTTGATGTTAGGTGATGCAGCGCTGGATGCTATCTAGAAACGCGGGGGGGGGGGGGGGCTTTATACCGAATCTCTCTAGTGTTCGTTCACAGATTGGTCCCCCGTGAATGCATGCGTAGCAAAGTGCGGAATTCTGGGTTTTGGTGTGGGTGGTACGGTTGGCCGTGCCACTGGGTTGGAGTCATGTCATTTTGGGGACAGATTCGCAGGTGGCGGCTTGCTAGTTTTTGTCACTCAGAGCCTCCACATGGTTGAAACGACAGCAGCGTCTTTTGCGTGCCCTAGTGTTCCACCTCTACAACATCCTTTGATTGTAGAAGTGTGTTTAGTGCTAGGGGTGTTGCAACGCGCTGATCCGCCCAGTAGATTGGACTCGAATCATCAGTCTAGCATGCAGCGTGCATGTAGCCAGGCTTGTCGTTTGTGGTGGGTGCCGCTTGCTCATGGCCATGAAGTGCAGCAGGTGGGTGGTTTGGTCCTGTAGTGCCTTTTTTTTGGGCGGCTTGTTTTTGTGCCATAGCGTTTGTAACTATGAAACGACGTGCCCGGAGGCGCGGGCATACCATGGGTTGCTGGCAACACCACTGTTCGGCGCAGGCCGTGGAGCGTAGGCGGGAGCGTGCGCGTCTACACATGTGTGCCGTGCGAGCCAGGGAGCTGGCGTGGAGACCTGTGCGCCGCATCGTTGGGGTCGCAAATGCATCTAGTGTTTGACCGGGCGTGCACGCCGCCCGAGGCACTCGAGCTGTTGGAGTTGGCAGCGAAAGACTTTGGGGTAGCGACTCCAGTCCCAAGCCGAGCAATAGCTCACGGATGCGGGGAGTCCGGATATTGAACACGCCACCAACAATCACTTTTGTAGGCATCCCTGGCGCGTGCGCGTCAACACTGGCGCCATCCTTTTATCGCTATTCTCCAACCATCGAATGGGGGGTGCTTAGTTGCCATACGTTTCGGTGCGGGCTACCTAGTTGCTCGTGCGCCGTTTGGCCGACATGTTTCATTCGATATGAATTTGTGTCACCGCTTGGCGTGTTGCTCAAGGGCGTGGGGGCTAGGTGTCGTGGCTCTTTGGCTCCTGAGCGACCTGCACCCATCTCCTCGACGGGCCCGGACCGTATTTATGGTGATGGTATTGCATCGTCCCGCTTTGTTACTGTGATCTGGCAATAGAGGATGAAGATTACTAGAGGTGCATTGTTGAACTGATTTGGTGCTTTGTCTTATCTGATCCCCCGTTTTACCTGCCCACTTGTCTTTATTGAACAAGGGATCACTCCGACTGTTGTGTACAGATTTGTTGAAACTTTTCTCTGTTCCCATCACCTGCGCCTACCCCCACCTTTTGTGCTGTGGCAATCATGCGTGTGTGGGGTCGCGATTGGCGCTCCGAATGGGCGAAGTTTTTATTTGACCGCGGCTCGGGGTATGGAGCGTATTGCATGTTGTGTCATATGTGTGTATGCCAGTGTAAGTGTGGGTTCGTGTGGTGTCCCGAAGGCGGGGTTGTTGGAGAGCTACCACTAAGTCTTGTGGCGCTTTTGGCATACTTTGTTACGTGATTGATACTATTGACAACGCTCAGGGCGCTACCAGCACTCTATATTGTTGATCAGCTAGAGGTGTATTGTTGAACTCATTTGGTGCTTTGTCTTGTGTGTTCACAACCGCAATTTTGATGTAACTCAGATGCGGGACCAATTGCAGGCTGCTTTGCACACCGAAGACTTTTTTTGGCATCTCCTGAATGGTGCAAGCGGCATGCGCGCTATGCCACAAATCGATTGACTCCACTTGAGTATCGTGGCGATTCTAGTGTGCAAAGTGTTGATCTCAAAAAGGTTTGGGAAAGGGGTACAGCACGTGCCAGTTCCATACCTGAGCAACACCCGCCGAATGGCTCATCTGTGCACAACGTCGTGGCATCTCTTTTCCAAAGTTGCGCAACCTTTTTGAAACCATGTGGTGCACCATTCGTGTTGGAGAAAGAAGATGACTTTCTGGGGGCAGCCCCGGAATGGAGGATGCCGATCCCACCCATGCTTGTTCCCTGGCATCCTGGCTGCGATGTCATGGTTCTAACCATCATCAAGCATATGTCGCATCTTGGGGATCCAAAGGGACCTCGGAAATGGTCGCTTACTCACGGTCCCAAAATGCAATGTTGGTGAAACAGTCTCTCAGGAGTGTGCAAAGAAAACCAATTTGAAAAATGTTTGAAACAAGCCATTGCATCGTATACATAGCAATTTAGTCTACTGCTGGCAGTAGAACACAGGCGGGTCAAGGCACTATGTCCAATTGTGTCGAAGCTGTGTTTCCGGGGGTGCTTCAAGGGGGTGGGGTTGGCGCAGGGTTATGTACATGCATGCACATTGGTTTACGTCATTCCGAATAGGGTTAGGCACGTGCCGTATGCCTATTACGGAAGGGAACATTACCCTCTAGGCGGGTGAGAAAGGCGGTATTGATTGGTACCGTTTGTTTCTTTCCATCAATACCGCTCGTACTATAGCGTACACACGGTTATGCATTGCCGGGGGCACATCACATGGCTGCCAATGTTGCAATTAATAGCCTAGCGTGCTTGTTCCCATTTTGGCTCTGTCCTCTTAGAGCCAGCAGTAGAACTGGTGCAGTGCAATACATGGTACCTAATATATGTTGTAGAACTGGTGCAGTGCAATACATGGTACCTAATATATGTTGTATGACCATAAAACTACGGGGCATGCCCCTAGTGTACCCCGTATTGCTCGGATATATGCCCCTTTAGTGGGGACCCATGTCGTGGTGCGATATGCACCTGGTGGCCATGTCACGACGGTAATGGGCATCGAACCTAAGCCCACAAATGACCATCGAGGATGCATACCGCTGCACTAGATGACCGGGTACCGGATTTCCGGTTTCCATTCCCCCCCCCAATTTTTCCACTCCAAAAACAACAATGTGTCTTGCCTCGTATATGTCAGGTACAAGACTTCCCGGGTCATAGGCCACTGTCTAATTGCTATAGAGCGCCCCTCACCCACATTTCTTTGCATTTCCCCCTGATGCCGGCATCCAAGAGAATTGCCACAATGATTCTACAAATGGCTGGAGAACAGATCACGGTGTCCACCAAGGTTCACAACGTGGTGCTGCGCTCTCATTCATATGTGTTCCAATATTTCCCAAATAGGATACTAATGCTGAGGATTGCGTACAAGTACCCGTGACATCATTCTTTGGTGTACAACGACAAGAACACAAGAGGACAAGTATGTGTACCATGCGACACGAAACATACATCGAAAAGACCTATGTTGTGAAGCGCACCAAGGTATTACATCAAACCTGTGCAATGCAAAATGCAGATAGGTGACACTCAAGTGATGACATGAATAAATAACGTTGGACAAAATAAGAATCCTAGTTGCTTACCGGGAGCCATTGCATGTCAATGGTCAAGAAAATGCAGTGCAACTCCCTTGCGCGAGTATGGGCGAGGGGGGTGCCGCACGAGCCCTTGAAGCCCCGGACCTCCCCGTAGACAGAGTATTTCAATTGTGAGATGGGGCATCCGTGGCGGGTGTAAGCACCCAAGCGCTTGGTAGACGAAACTTTGCCGTCGGTTGCTCCCATGTGGATCTTCAGACGTCGGTCAAGGCTTTGGAGAACGTGGGCGTTCGTGTTTGAGATACCTTTGGACACTAGGACCACGTCCTGTGTATCATTGCTCAAGGAGCCGTATGCGAGAAGGGTGTGGTGCGATAGGATCCACGCCCCGAGGTGCCTCCGCCAGCTCCCCCACCAGACGTCATGGACCTCACGGAGAACCCCTACCAAGCAGTTTTTGGGGTACAACCCGAACTAATGGGGCGGCAGACCGTTGCACCTAGTGAGGCGGTGATGGTAATGGTCCTTGAAGAGCACCGTTGTATATTCCATAGCCATTGGCAATGGTCCCATGGCGTGGTGTCGTCGGAAGGCTAGCGAACTTGACGGAATGAGTTTGGGGAACTGGGGCGCCGCTTAGCATGCCGTTGACCAGGCCGACGACGGTGGAGAGGTGCGCTCGGCCAGCTGGTTTTATACCTTCTAGTCCAGCATGTCACGGGAGGGGAGTGTGGCGGAGGCGTGCTGGCGGACCACCAGGACATCGGCGATGGTGGCAGACGGATGGGCCCCAATGGGGAGCATGTCCACCGTGTGATCAGCTGCACTTTGGCTGAGGTCAGGGATCTCACTGGCGCGAGGTGACGTTGATGGAATTGGTCTAGGGCGACTGCCGTGTGTTGGTGGGACTCCAACGCCCATCACGTGCACCAGGTGAGTGGGGTCCACATAGCGGTTTCCCCTGATGTGGCTATAGTCCACCTTTGTGGGTTGTCAAGGCGCATGGGGTTTCTGTGCCAATCCCACATCTTTCCCCGGCGTTGCCATGTCCCACGCTGCCCGGATTTGCTCCTTTAGGCAGGCAACCTCCGGTAGGTGCGGTGCGTGGATGGCCCAATGCGGGTATGCGGCCCCGTAGTTGTGTAGACCTAGGGTGTGGAAGCGAACGGCGGCTAGGTTAGGGCGAGTGGTTTGCGGACAGTATGTGGATGTCGTTGCTGCGGTGAGTGCCGTGGTAACGGCTAAGATTTGGGATGGCGTGTCTAGGGCATGGCGCACGGAGGCGTCCACCATCTCCCGGAACATGTCATTCAGGCCGTGGAGTTGGGACACAAGGCTCTTACTAGGAATGTTGAGTTTGCCACGCTTGGCGGCGCAGGGCGTCGTTGGGGTAGTATGTCATGTAGGAGGGTTACCACCGGAACATCGTTACAGGGGAAACGGGAAATGCGTGAGTTGCTTCGGGCGGTTTCCGTCCGTATTCAGGAAGACGTGATCAATGGCCCCGGTGAAAGCTTGTGGGGTTATCCACATTGGGACCCTACAAGAGTGTCCAGCCGACGTAGGTCAAGGCGGGCTAGGGTGGGTTGGATGAGGTAGCAAATGGGAGGCGGCAATGTTGGGTAATGCGCCGCTTAGTGGCAATCGGGGTTGAAGCCACCCCCAAGGAGGTATAACTGAGCGGATGTGAGGAGGGTGTTGGGGTGGACCCATTGCAAGACGCCATGTAGGACCTCCGGGTTGCCATCTGCCAGTAAGTAGACATTGACGTGGCACTCCGTCACGCCAACAAATGACAAATGGGCCAGAAGCACCCGCATCGATGGCAGAGTATGATGCGCTCCGACGACCATGTCTGCGGCGCGGGAGAGCATGGTGGCACAGCCCCGAGCAACTCGCATGCGCCCGTATGGTGTGGTACAGAGGGTGGACGATCTGAAGTATCCGAGGCCCGGACTTCTGCTGGTGTAGGGCCGTTGGGAACCGGTAGTCCCGTAGAAGGTCATCTAGGGCATAGAGTTTGGGTTGTATCCACATTTGCACATGGAAGGTGACCACGCCAAGAGGGTGTTGTATTTGTGTGGCAACTCCGCCTACAATACATTGGGTCTGGCAGTGCCCGCGCTAGTCCGCGGACCCATCTTCTAAGGTGTTGGGCGCCGTAAGTGGCCACCCCGACCACGAGGCTGGTGCGTGTGAGGCCTCAAGCGGTTATGGAAACACGGTTGTGTAGTGTTGTGTTGTGTAAGGATCCAAGGAGGATGACGTGGTGGTGTCCGGGGAGACACCGGGGGCATGCCTTTCTCAAAGAATTGTATCTGATGGGACTCTATGATTTGCATGCAATATGCCGTGCTGGTCGAGGAGAAGATGTTCAAGAACCACGTATCTGCACATGAAGGCACAACAATAGTCGTATCCCAAACGGGAGGTGCGGGCATGGCTGCCCATCGTATGGGGGCTCTACCAATTGCGACGTGTTCGGGGCAGGCATAGGGATGAGTCCTTGTTCTCATGGGGCTCCTCTGGGTGTGAACCGGCTATTGTGCAGCCTGGACACTTTGGGAACCCCATGTAGGGGCGAATGGCGAAGGCTAGCCTGAACCCGGAGAACAGGCACCAACGGTTGAAGCATGCTGCGGCATGCCACCTAATGCCGCAATTTGCCGCTGCATGTTGCACAATGTCGCTTCCTGCCGCAGCACCTAATTTTGGGGCCTGTTGGTGGGGGTTTTGAAGCATGCCACAGCGTGCCGCATCAGGCCGCCGCATGCCGCATCGCACTGAAAATTTGGCTTGGATCAAAATACTGATACTATCTTCCAACATTACAACAGTAGAGAAGGATGGTACTCTAGTGGATAGATGATGTGGCCGTGGTTTGTAGCTCCTTAAGTAGGAGTACCACAGACTATTTGCAATGGGCAATTGGAGAAGGCATTGGTCAATACCTATGTTGTACAGACACCAAAGGTGAAAGTCAAAGCGACCCTAAAACACATGCCTGCAAATCTGCATTGCAACCTGCATCTAGCCCCGAACCTGAACAAGGGCAACACCTCTTGCAACCTCCCACAATTATTGTCAACGTTCCACAACAACAGTTGACTCGGGCCTCGTCAAGTACGGTGCCATGTCGAGCGGTCCTTCAGTTTGTACGGACACATCCTAACACACGATCGTCTCAATATGAGTAATGAGACATTGCGCCATTTGGCAATCATGTATGTGAATAAAATCGACAAGAAGCGGAAATGTGACGAGGAGGAGTAGCAATATGACCACACATGAAAGGATTATGTCGCGTCCATCTTTGCGGGGTGTGAGGAGGTGCATTCTTTTGTGTTTGATGTAGCGGTCTGCCAATTTTGAACCTTTTTGGAATATTAGGTTACCCCCACCAACGCTTGGAAGCATGCCGCCGCATGTCGCAACACAGCAAATTTTTCTTGGGGACTGTTGGTGCCTGCCCCGGAAGATCGTCGTTGCGGTTGCGTCCACCTTCGGTGTTGGCGAAGAGGACGCGGGCAACCGTCACGCCTGACAAGGTGGATAGGACCGCGACCCATCCGCCCCCCCCCCCCCCCCCTGTAGCTGCATTGGTAACCAGGGGACGGCGGCAACCCTAGGGTCGTGGTGGCACATCACTCTTACAATCCACCGCCTTAAGCCTGCCCACCAACCCGCAGCAACATCAGCCGTACTTTGATCATTCCCGCCCAGGAACTGCCCGCCACAAGGTACACCTCGGACAAGGAAAGTGAGGAGGAAACTCTTGTCAACATTCCGGATCAACGCAAGCCGGCTGAACATTACCGCATCCAGGAGTCCATGGGGCCACACCACCGCTGTAGCGAGGGGATGGGTGGTGGATGTCGGCGGATTCAACCGCAAGGGGGTAAGCAGCTCCTTCCATTTTATGTCCAAGGCGTTGCAGGTACACAAGGGCCGAATGTCATAGTTCAGGTTCGGCCATGTAACCGTGGATCGATACCGGAGCTGCTGCAAGCTGATCAGCTCGGATGCCTGCGGAAAGGCATTCTTGGGGGACCGCATGTTGAGCACCCATTCAACCATGGCCTGGGGGGTGAGAAGGCACCAAGCATATTGTGCCACGGCGGCCTTACACGCCTCCTTGTTGACAAATGGACCAATGGCCTTTGCGGCCACCAAAAATTGGTGATGGGCCCACGGGGACAACGAGGCCTAGTGCCCCAACACCTCCCCAACGCGATCATCACGCAAACGAGTCCCGCCACTTTGCAACACGAGGTGGGTGGTTCGGTCATCAATGGGAGAAGGCATACAAAAACAACCTACGGTGAGTGGACATAAGGTGTTGCAAAGGTGTTGTAACGCATTAGAACAAGGAGATGGTCTAACCGAAAAGTGTTCCAATTGTTCTAATTAGAACGACGTTCTAATAGACCGCCATAGGGTTTCTAATAGGTACCTACACACCCATGGAATTATCCCGCTGAAGTTCCGAGTCTTGGCTTGGGCCGCTTCCGTTTGTCCCTCCGGGCAATTCACGGCGCCTCCGGTGGCATGATCCCCTCCGCTAACCAACGAGGGACTATGGTCCCCTAAGTAGCTCCGGGCAATGCTCGAGTGTGCCATCCTTCTGGTCCGCAATGTGGAACTGCTCCATCAAATCGAGCAAGCACGAGCACTCTTGGGCTACTAAGCGCACAATTGTTGTCTTGCAGGCAGAGGTACTAGACACTACAAGCTGGCATTCCCCCACACCCACCTAGCCATGCGCGCTTCCTCACTAAGAGCCTCTAGGCCCCCCGCCCGGTGAACACATTCTTCGCCACATCGTCCCTCACACATGTGTCAACGCTATACCGTGCACATGAGGCTGCACCCTCCCAAGCGAGCACCCCCTCATTTTCCTCCCTCTTGCCAAAGCCCCCCAGCCCCAATCCTAGGCAGCGCCACCGGCTAGAGCGCCACGGCCCCGAGACTAGCCAATCCCTATTGTCCACTTTGCTGGCTCAATCCCCCACATGTTGTCAACCGAGCCGTTTGTCCCGGACTTGGAGGTTTCCGCGTACACTAAAACTACATGAAGCTCCGAGACCTATAACGCGAACTCCGCACAGCCCATGGCGACCTAGGAGCATTGCAACGCAAATTCCACCTCATTTACGAGGAGCGCACAGGTGCGTGAGCAAAGCAGCAACGCATGGCGGTACCACAACGGCAAGCGGAAGCCACCAAGGTGGTCACCTTTGTCCGCTCCCTCGGGCACCGGCTGCCAATCTTCAGTTGTCTTCGAGGGGTGCAAGCTACCGCCGCCAAGGGGTTCAGCGCCATCCGCAATTTAGTGCCCGCTACGTTTGAGCTGCTAGCTGCTAGCTCGCCGTAGTTCTTGGTGCTGGCCTAGGTCATCCTAGCTGCGGCCGTTTTGATTTCCTCCATAGCACCGGACCTTGAAGCTCCAGCAATTCTGCTAAGGCAAGCCGTAGCTGATGGCGCTGGAACCCGTGCCACCGCAAAGATCTTCTTTGCAATCCCCGGCCCGGTGGCCCTTGGCCCATGCGTCGTTGCCCCCCAAAAGGCGCCTCGCGCGCCCAACGTACCCCAATCGGACACCACCTCTCCCGAGGACGCTGTGATGGCGGACTTGATGGGCGCAATCCCAACCATCCAATAGAGATGAGTGGACCCGTTGGCCCATGCCCTACATTGTAAGATGTTCAAGGAGAATTGCGCACGTCCTAACTCTTTTCCCCGGACGCCCATCCGCAACCGATGGGACTGGCTCAATACGTGTGTGTCCACCCTGCCACGTATCACACAGGTGCTGAAGGACTTCATATGTAACCTACCACAAATCGAACTGGTGACCGGGGAATGTGCAAGCAGCCCCATCAAGGCGTGTACCAGCAACCACGCGATAGGAGCTGTACAAAAAAGGTTGTACACCCCACAAGAGACACACCCGTGAGTGTATAAAAGGGTGTCCGGGTAAGGTAACAAGCGGTGGACAAGACCCCAAAAAGGCACGTGGATGCTGGGTTGTTGGGCGGTGTCCTGGAAGGAAAATTCACGGCGGGGCTCTCGTCCCTCTCTAACATCCAATTCAACCATACGCTAGGTTCACCATCGCGGGGGTCAAGCCCGCACACTATGACCGCGGGAGGAAGCTCATCCGCAGCAACAAAGCGCGGGGTTGGCAAATCTCACGGGTGGAGTCCAAGAAATAGCACTACCACAGAACATGCCGGCCGCAAGACGCATGGCGCTTTGGGTGGTCAACAGTGCCGTTGCAGGGCGTGGCGCACGGCGAAGCCCTCAGCGTAACGCGCGCTGTGGTGCCAAGATGGGGACCCCTCCACGTGGTGGCGAGGGTTGCGGCATCATGGTTGCTTGGCTTTCGGCTCCTCATCCGACTCGGAACTCCCGGTCAAGTTGATCGCGGCGTCAGTATCGGGTGACCCAGATCACCATCTCCTTGGCGAACATGGGTTGGTTGTGCCAGTCCCCTGACAGTGTTTGGGCACTGGGGCTGCCCAACCGCGATGACAAGTAGATGCCGACCTTAGGAATCCTTTGGAAACTCCTGTTTCAGGTACGTAACACTGCAACGCAATGGTGCAATTGTTGCTCTAATCGTGTTCAAACAGAAGCGTTCTAATCTTGTTCTAGCGCTTTTTGCCTCGTTTCGTTAGAACGTCATTAGAACGGTTCAGTTGGACCATGGTTAAAACAAGTTGCATCGTTTTCGTTGCAGGCCTTCCAAGGCCTCATTCACCTAGGCACAGTTCACTGCAGAGCGGAAAGTGATGTTGCGGCTACACTTCGGCTTGGTGGCAACATGCCCTTCAGCAGGCACGTGGTAGGGGTATCTCTAAACGCTCAGGTGGCCTCCCTCTTCAATGAGGGAGTTTGGCACAAGGACACCGGGACATGGAGTAGCTTGGAGGTGCGCTAGACCACGGAACGGCATCAAGCACACCACACATGCTTCTTGGCTTGGAGGCAAGTCATTGCAGTGTGCGGGTGCTAGTTTGACCCCGCTCCTTGTGATGCCCCGGCAGTGGGTGATCCCGTGCATTTTGCATTGCACCATAGCGATCGGTCGCCTGCAGCACAATTTCATTAGGAGGGAGTTGGAGGGGCTATCCACTACGGGCAAGATCCGACTAGAGGGTCACCTTGGGGACCATGAGACTCGGAGACCGGACAGGTAGCAGTCAACGGCTTTGTTGGATGCATTGCCCGTGCTGACGTACCGGCTCCACATCCCCACCAGAGCTTGCAAGTATGGGGCGCTCGTGTGCATGATGGTGCTTGCTGTTGTGGCATTTGTATAAGACCACTCAAGATGGCAACCTTGTGTGTCACGCCGTTGCCAAGGAGTACCGCCTTCAACGTTGCCCCGTAGCGTCAAACTACATGGTTTTTCTGGAGTGGCATTGTGCCTCGGTGTTGCACGGTATTCGTCCATGGGGGTTAGCGATGTTCTCAGGGGATGTGCAGGTAAAGCTTGACCGGTTCGAGAAGCAGGCACACAACGAGCATAGTGCGCGAGCTAGGGGGTCGTTTGCGGATGAGGGGCTCGCAGTGGGCAGCTTACGGCAGCAATGGGCGGTGCACAGGGAGAGTCCTTGGGGTGGGTCTTTGTGTATTTGGACATCCATGTCCTCGTCCATGGTTGTGTTCTGGCTTCGGATTGTCGCGCTCGTGACGCCTTGAAGATCAAGTTTGCACATCCGGCGCTCCACGGACCTCCTGTTTTGGTAACCGATGGCACAACCCCCATTGGGACTGAGCCAAGAAGCGTTGAAGGTCATCCTACAGGTTTGTTCTAATCGTGTTCCAATAAATTGTTCTTGTTACGTTCTAACAAATCCGAACCGTTAGAACACCGTTAGAATATTCCGTTAGAACACCGCTATAGCAGTCTCCATTTTGTATAGGCCTCCACGCAAGCAGCCGTAGCGGCTGTGAAGGCGCTGCACCAGGCGCCACCAAAGGACCAGCCATTGTAGCAGCTGCCCCCCTAGCCGTGCCTCAAGCTACTCCACCAGAAGGCCCTCACCCGCAAGTTCATCAACCGCCACCCCCCCTCCAAAGCGAAGAAACGGCGGAGGTTGTGCCCCAGCCCTCCCCCTCCAATGTGGCGGAGTTGCGCCGCCGGTTGGAGAAGGTGACCCGCTTGCGGAAATGGGTCAACGAGAATCCGTAGGACACGGAGGGCAAGAAGGAGTAGGCGAAGGCGGAGAAGAAGTGGGCAAAGGAGGTGGCGTGGGGCTTGGCGGAAGGGGTGCGGCCGGAGGAGATCCACGGTGTGAAGAAGGAAGGGGATATGAAGGCGGAGGAGCTGCAGGTGGAGGTAGATCCGGAGGACAAAGCGCAGGAGGAGGAGCCAAAGGGGTCAGCGGATGTGGTGTTGGTGGCGCAGGGGGTGCAGCTGTATCGGGCCAGTCAGTGGTTGGCGGGGGTGATGGGGGGGGTTGGGGGTAGCCAGAGGCCTGTGCGATTGGCCCTTCCACCAAGCCTCCGTGGACGGGCTGAAAACCCACGGGCTGGATGAGCCCCTGTTTTCTGCCCAGGAGAGCCCGGGGCACACACTCCGATGCTGGTGCCTCCATGATGCCCATTGGAGGTTGTCGAAAGAGGGTAGGTGGGCGTGGGAGGATGAGGAACGGGGGAGTTGAGGCAGGTTAGGGGGGGCGGGGTTGAGGCCAGGCAAATGGGTGTACACCTTGCGGGGCAAAAAAGCAGAGCCTCCAAAGGGTCCATCCATGATGTCACGCATGTCCTAGGTCGACCTTCAGGCATGCACGACGGTGGGGAGGGTGGGTGCGAGGAAATATTTATTTCTTGCCCATATGTGGGCATTTTTGGGGCTGCGGAGTATTATGATGGAAGCCAGGGGGGGGGGGGGGGCAAGGCATCATGGGAGCCCAACGGGGTTCAGATTTTTGGGTTTGTTCGGTATAACTCAGACACCGCCAGCAAGGGATGCTATGAGGGGAAAGTGACCGGGATGCCCTGAAAGGGGGCTGAAGGAATCAAGTGCGGGGCAAAGGGCACGGAGGATGGAAGGGGGCGACAAGGCTACACTAGCAGCGGAGACATCGCGCCAGCAAGATGAGACGCGGAGGAGGATGGGGGAACCAGAGGAGGAGTTGCGGACAACAGTGGGGGCCGTGGAGCTGCGGGCTAACCAGAGGACACGGTGTGGTCTCATCAAGTTCTAATGAATTGGTTCTAAGGACGTTCAAAAAAACCGAGCGACCGCCGACGCACTTTTCGTTAGAGCGCGACTAAAACTCTTTTATTAGAACGCGATTAGAATGTTTGCTGTTGTCACCGGTAGACGATGTGCAGTTGAATGTTGAGCATCCGGATGGGCTCCGGGTGCTCATTCGTCGACTTAGAGGATAAGTGACCACCGTGCCTCTGGGGTCGCTCCGCGGCATGCCCACGCGGCGTCCGCTTCAGGATGTGGAGAATTTGCATGGGGGCGTTGGGGAGACAGTTCCATGGCCGGAGCACGCTAATTGGGGGGGGGGGGGGCTGGGTGGGGTTGGATGAGTGGGACTGGGAACAGTAGGTAGCTGCAGAGCCCACGGCCGAGCAGGCCCCGCACCCCAAACCCAGGGCAGAACAGGCCCCCCCCCCAAGGCCAAACCCAAATGCGCGGCCTTGCCCTTCACCCCCCATGCGTGGGAGTCCGAGGACGAGTATACGACAAGAAGAAGAATACCCCCCCCATCCCAACCCCCCAACCTCAAACCTACCCGCTCCACCAATCCGGCTCCCGTTTCCCCAAGGGGCAAAGACCCCGATGGTGCCGTGCGGGGGGGGGGGGGGGGCGGATGAGGATTGGAGTGTGAGTGAGAGGGTGGTTGTGGAGACGTAGGATGCTAGCTTGGGTGAGAGGGATTGTTACGTGGAGGTGGAGGAGTGGGTGAAGAAGGGGAAGGGTAAGAAGAGCAAGAGCAAGGCCATGTATGCGGTTGCATCGGCCTCCCTCTTCAAGACCAAGGACAAGGCGGAGGCCTACCTCCGTTCGGCGGGGTTGGGGAATTGGGAGGACGGGGACAACGGGGATGACGGGGACGATGGGGACAACCGGGGTGAGGGTGGAGATGGGGATGGGGCGAAAGGTGGGGATGGGGCGAAAGGTGGGGATGGGGGACTGCCTGTCCCCAGCCCGCCGACGCGCGCCAGGGACAGGGTCCGGGTCCGGGGCAGGGTCAAGGGCAGGGGAAGGGTCAAGGGCAGGGGTAAGGGCAGGGGCAAGGGAGTGGGGGTAGCGTCGGGGCGCCCGTTGGGCCTCCGAGCACGCAATAATTTCTTTGAACAGGTGGCAGCACATGTGACTCCTTTTCAGTGAAAAAAAAGTACTCACTATTTTGTGCCGTGTGCCTTCGCCAAAAGTGTTCTAACAATGTTCTAATAAAACGATTCTAACGGCGTCCTAACGGCTATGCTGCAAAAAACGCTACAACACAAGTAGAAAAAAAAACCGTTAATCCCCCAAAAGTGGAAAAAATTGTTTTTTTTTCGGGAAAAAAATGTCCCACTGGACCTCGTAGCAACTATTTTTGGCCCTCAACCCCCCCCCAAAAAAAAACATAGGGGGAACCGCCCCATGGGTACACACACGAACAATCGGAGTGTTCTAACTGTTCTAATTGGAACATTAGAACAATACCCCCAGACCACCGTTGGGTTTCAAGCGGGTTCACAGGGTTTCGGCAACGGGCACCTGGGCCGCTTGCCGGGCGGCAGATACTTGGTTTGGTAGGCACAAGAACGCAATTACAAGCTCACGCACCCGGAGGCGGTCCCACGTGGGACGGAGTTGGGGCGGGGGGAGACAAATAATAGTTTCTAGTGTTTGCGGGTGACTTTCGGATTTTGCATCCAAGGGCCTGCTTCCGCATTAGGGGATGGGGATTTCTCCCGGGCAATATACATTGGTCTTAGTTTGGCTTGGCGGACCGAGAGTGGTGAGAATGGGACGTTGCTCGGACGGCATCGCGTGTTCAGTGACATCCTTGCGGTGCTTGGATCCTAGGAGATGTATTCCAAAAAGGAGGCCGCCCTATAGGGCGGTGCAAACGACGGCTAGGCTTGGAACCCCCCCAAAAAAATGAGGTGTTGCTACATGGCTAAACGAGGGGACCACAATAATCGGGCATGTTTATGGTGTCAAAACAAGTGTATAGAAGCGGTCACGAGCCCAGGGGGGCCCAAGGGGATCAATATTGTTTGGCCACGAACCCCGGAAGGAACCCCTTGGTGCACAGGAACCCCCCCCCCCTTTCTTGCCTAGGAACGCACCTTCCTATGACCCTTCATGTGCATGTAAGGCGTCCTTGGTTGCACCATTTCGGACCGTCTTTTCGCCACTAGTTGGGTCAAGGCTGCTGCGATCCCCGCGGACACACGTGGGTGCTCCTTTCCGGACGGGTAGGCCTTCTAGGACACCGTTGCCGTCACCACTACCGCCGTGACTGTGCCACACGCCACCACCTTTGGCAGGGTGCGGAGCACCAAGTCCGTGGTTAGCTATCCAAACCCTTGCGTGATGTGTGACCCCATCGCCGAGACGATGCACCGCAACCCCACCATCACTGCCTTCACCTGCGGCCCATCCTCGGGGACTATGGATCCGTTGTCGAATCCCTGGCCACGCACATGCCTAGCGAGCCCGCCCGCATCATAGCCACTACATGCTTGCCCACGTGTTGGAGGACGTATTGCAAATTTTGTGAATGGTGCGCGACATGAGCCACTCCACGCGTCATCTGCTGAATTTTGGAGCGACAATGTACGAGAAGGGAATTGCTGGCGGGGAGGGACACAACTTTACCATACTTTGCCACCACCTTGGAGGTGTCATCCAGGGTTTTCACGCGGCGATCCACTGCTTTATGTCGACTTGTTCAAGTAGTACAAAGCCAATTAACCTTGAACAGGGCATGTGGTGCATTCAGGGTAACACGACAAGAACAAGTGTTGATGATTAACTTTGCAGATGCAACGCCCCTACGGCAAAGCTAAGCCACGAAGTACGTCGTGCATGTAACCATATGGTCGGTGGGAGTAGCAGCCGCAGGCGACGTGCGCCGCTGTGCAATCTGGCCGGCTCTTGATGGTGCGGATGACACGCACTGTCTGCGGGCCATTGATACTAAGGGGGACCTTAATCAACATTTTTAGACGTACATGCCATTGCGGAGGTTTGGCACCCGCGCCATCGCATGCCTAGTGTGTGTGCGTTGACACGCAATGGCAAAGCCATGTTGTGCGCCAATTACCACAAGGGTAAGTGTTGGGTAAGTTGTGGTTCCATTGACTATTTAGAACTTGCTAGTTGTGAGCTGCCCCAATGCAGATGGGCGTCTTTTTTGCGAGCAATTGTGCCATGCAACAACGTAGGCGACATCGAGCATGGCTCGTGTCGCATGGCATGTTGTGAAGCGACTAAACGAAACAATAGAAAGTTTCGTTGAGTGGGCTGCATCCAACGTTGCGCGGGATGCACTGGAGGCAGGGAACACTCTAGTTTCATGAAGCTTCATGAAAATTTGGATCTGGCAAAAAACGTGCCGTTTGACGAGCCCTTGGCATCCCAGCCAACAAAGGCCGGAAATTTTGATATAACGGCTGTTTTTTGAGGATAGTGCATTACATGCTCGAGTTGTAGCCGCAGTGCGGGACAACTTGGCCAAGGTGGCCTTTGGTGAAGTGCAATTTTTTGTGTTGCTAACATATGTACTAATATCCATGCACCAACCGCATGCCCGATGGCGCAAGCAAGATTGCTTGACAGAAGTGGAACTCAAGGACATGGAGTATTGGTGTGAATGCTTAGGAGAAGCATGGGGTAAGTTGCAATGGAGTGCGACCCCATGGGTACATTGGGTTGTCGTGCACAGCGCCTATTTTGCGTGCTGGTTGGGCAGTTTGTATGTCTTCCGCAATATTCCTACGGAATGCAGGAACTGACCGCTCAAAAGGCATCTCAAAACTCGATGCGTTGTTGGTGCTTTCGGCAGCCACGCATCATGTGTCTGAGAATGAGACACGTGGTGCGCACCGAGACGTTGAATGTCGGTGTGGCATTGTATGAGGGGCGACTAGCCCGTGGTGAGGCCGTTGTGAAGTGGCGCAAGCGTGATGCATGCCATTAAGACCAAAAATAGGATAGGACAATACGATTGAATGTGCACAAGCCGGCGTTGTAGGCTTTGTATACGGACAGGAAGGGGGATAAGAAGGGTCTAGAAAGGGGGGTTCCAGATTAGGAAGGGTCAAAGGAAGGGTCTAGGAAGGGGTTCTAGGGGGGTTGTTGCCCAAAACGGCATTTCCAAAACCGCCACAAAATTGACGAACACCAACCGGGCGCCCAACATCCTCCAAAGTAGGCCCATTGAAGGTGCGATGTATGTGTTTCAAGTGCCTGGGTGCCAGCATAAGGTGTTGGAGTACAAAAACGCAAGAAGAGGGGGGGTTCCTGGACCATCTTTCTTTGGTAGCACCCCATAGGTGATCGCAAGGGGTACATGTGCCACGGTCCGCACCTTGGACACACCGATGCTTGCCGTGATTGCTGCCGTCAATAGTAGTCCTATGGGGGTCGAGGGGTGAGTGATCGCGCTGATGGCTTGTATTGTACCCTCCGCGGCTACCCACCGCAACACATCGCAGAGGTGAGACATCCTGTATATGCGGGCATGAGAAACCCTGGCTACAAGTCTGTGGGCTATTGCATGCGCGATACCGAGAGGGGGCTCAGGGTGCAAGTGGGCAGAGGGGATTATATGGCGGGGGATAGCGGGTAAGAGCACCAAGACTGGGTCTCACCTTGTTGCGCCGCATGCGTGCAGCTTTGTATCTTGGTTGCCGTTGTGCACCCATAGGAAGCGCCCTTGCTTGCTGCTTGCTACTATACTGCTCTGTTGCCATGCCTTGCCCCCTTACCCCCGGCGATACAACGGGCCGGCGCTCGTCGCCGTTGCTCATGCTAAAGCTGTGCAGTTGCCACTGCCCCCAAAGCCTGGTTGGCTAGTATCCCTGGTCCTCTGGGTCCTTCGTCATGTTGTGGGCCATCTCAAGCAGCCCTAGGACCCACAGGATCGAGGTAAGCAGGTAATGAAGGTGAGCACGGTTGAAAGAGTCACGATGCCCCTGCACACGGCATCATGTAGAGGTGACGAATGCGCTGAATGCAGGCCACACCGCGACCCTTCACGTGGAGGGTTGGGCCCTCACCATGGTGAGGTCGACGCGTTGCCGACGACAGAGATGCTGTGGTGCGCCCACTGTAGGCGGGGCTGGGGGTGGAAGCGGGGGCTGTGCAAGGGGGAGGGACGCACAAGAAGTGCGGCACTTAGCCCCTGGAGACATGGCTATGAGAGGGAGTGGAGTAGCAGGGAAGCACAATGAGGGTGTGATGGTGAGCACGAGGTGTGGCCACATTGGTCCTGGGGTGAGTCTCGTGGTAAAACGACTATCGAACGTATCACTGCGGGTTGTCACGGGGCTATGCTTGGCAGTGCGTGTGGGCAAACCGTCCCAGAGGTACCATCTTGAGGGCCCTTAGATTGGTGCCAAGCCCCAATGGGGGAGGGATAGGGGCGGAGATTTGCTAGGGGGCGGTTATGGGTGGGTGTTAGCGGGGGGTAGAGAGGGCAAGGGTGGCGGGGGGGCAAGGGGGGCGACTTAGAGCATACTATGGTGTTAGCCAAGGCCGCCAATGGTGAACAGAACAATCACACGATTGCAAAGCACTGTACATAGAGATGCTTCCCACGGGCGACGCCGGGTGTGGGTCCTTTACGCCGACCCCCCCCCCCCCCTCCCCCTACGGACACCCACGCAACTCACAAATTGGCACCAAAGTGCTGGACCATCGGTGCCAAAGGCGGCCAAAGCAAATTTTGCCTTATGTGGCCAAGGGTAAAAAAAAGTGTTTTCACGGTATGTGTTTCTTGCTGATGAGGCCCAGTATGTTGCACGGGACTGTACCTTGGCCACAATGGGTGTCAATGGAGGCTCGCCATCAAACTCTCCCTAGGTCGACCGGGTCCAGCTAGCGTTCGTTGATGCCTTGGGCCTTCACAAGTCGTCTATCACAGTTTGCCCCACAACTAGCCTCAAAATGGACCACTGCATGGCGAGGTGCCTCATTGAACACCTATTTGCAATCATGCAATGGCCCAATCATTGTGGAAGAAAAATCGCCCACATGGGGATGCCTGCATGAGCCATGAATAGGTAATCATCTTGAACATTATTAGGATGAGAAATCTGAAAATTGGCTCCAAAAACGGGGCATTTTTACATGGCACTAGGGTATGCACGTTGAAAGAGGGCAAGTGGGCTTTCCCTGGTTGCTGGACAAACAAGGTGAAGAACTTGGCAAGATGTGGAAATTAGCACTTGCGAGGATGAATGGACCTACAGTGGGGCATGCTCAAAATGGACGAGTGGGCTCTCACTCGCTAGTAGAAAAAAGATGTAAAGAATTTGGATATGGAGGTTGGCACTATGTTTGTTCAGCCATTGGTTGTCATTGTGTGAGATTCACATGTTGTCTATTGTGGCCCTTTCACGGGACACACTAGTGCAATTCTCAAGTGAGGCAACTCATCGTCTCACCACAACGGTGCTCACCGAAGATTCTTCCCACTTGGCAACAAAGCCTTGGGACTCCACATCCTTTTCCCCGTATGCACTTTGGAGGTTTTTGGGTAGGCAAATTGCGTATTCTTTTCAACTCACAAGGATTAACCAATGGAAGACAAGGCAACAAACATCTCACACAGCAGCAATTTTGGAGAAAAGCAGCAAACAATGCATGGACATTTAACCATAATCAAGACTCACGGCTAAGACTGCGCTACATCTTTATGGTTCTTCCTGGCCCGGCCAAGATATCCTGAATTTGATGATCATGTAGGCCGTCCACGGGAGTAATGTTTATGGATGATGCACAATGGTGAGCAAGACGGGGATTCCAGCATGTTTGGGATCTGTAGTTGGGAAAGGGCACAAATGCGGAAATCAACTTTTGTGGTGAGGGGCTGCTGCCTTATTTTTTCTAGGAGCCATCAATGTATTCAGCAATTGGGCCAATGTCTCAAGTAGCGTCACTTCAGGTCTCCATAGCTTCCAAGGAGATTTTTGTGAGGGCACAACAGGGGGGTAGTGCGTAGGACAGTACTGGAGGACAATTCTTTCACTACTTGTGCTCATGACTAGCACACACGCCATTGATTTTGGCGTGTCTTTTATTTTACCATCCTTTTGCAACTCCACCCAAATCCTCCTGAGGTCCTTCCGCCCAAAAGTCCGGGGCCTTGTTGTTGAGGATGATACAAAGGAGCTGCAATAGGGCATGTTCACGATGGGCACCGGTGAGCTTTCCGCTCTCCCTTTTGGCTCAACACAAGATGTGACGGAATGGCAAGGTACGGAAGTGGGCATCTCTGAGGACGAGTTAAAGGGGGCATGTTGAAAATGGGCAAGTGGGGGTTTCTTTGATGCTGAACCTACAAGGGGGCATGTTCCGAGTGGGCACGTGGGCTTTCCCTTGTTGCAAACAATCTGAGGAAGTGGGCAAGATGTGGAAGTTGGCATTATTGAGGACAGTTAGAAGGATTTAAAAAACGGCATGTTCAAAATGGGCAAGTGGGCGTTCCCGTGCTGCTGAACAAGGGATGTGAAGAAGTTGGCAAGCTGTGGAAGCTCACACCATTGAGGATGAATTGAAAGAAAGGGGCATGTTCGGAGTTGGCCAGTATGAGAGACGCTTCATTGAACACCCATTTGCAATCATTTGATGGTCCAAGAATACTCGGAAAAAAAATCTGAGACACTTGCTTGCCAAATCGGCAATGGACATGAACTTTCAAGACCATTGTCTCAAAAGTACGCTCCAAACGGCCATTTGCCGCAACTAAATCAACTAGGAGGTCGGCTAAATTGCGGACAAACACACCAAAATTCATTCGCCCGATGCACATTGGCTCTTCTGCGGTCAATTTGAGCTTTGAAGTTTGAGCCACGGTGTCCACACAAACAATTTTCGCCCATTTACTTCTTGCAGCTACTTGCTACTCTTGCTTGCTACAACTAAGATACAAGGCTGTAAGGTGTTTTTTCATTTTTCTCCCCATTGCTCCACAAGAGTCAACTATGCAAAGGCAGGCGATCTGCAGCCAATTCTGATTTTTTCCCCTTTGTTGGTGACCCTCGAAAACGCAGGGGTTATGCAGCATTTCCGCCCACACAGGCAGCCAATTCTGATTTTGTTCCCATTGCTGCCCCCTAGGGGGTCCAAGCCCCCCCCCCCCCCACCTGTAAGTGGCGCGGAAGCAGGAGGGAGTCGGCGTATGGCCCGTTGCTGTGACCCCCCCGTGATGCTTCCCAGAACGGGGTGCCACATGGTGGTCCAATTTGAGGTGCTGATGGGGCGTTTTTTGGCAAGTTTTTGGGAGCATGCTTCTAATCGTGCATTACTGTCTCAAAGCAATATAATTGCGCACGTGAATTCTGTATGCTTTGTGAGGACTCAACTGAATCCTAGTGGTATGTCTTGATTAGCAAGGTACATCTCCTAGTGGACCTTTTACAAGCCTTCTTAGCGTCCAATCTTAGCAATGAAAGTTAGCATGAGTATCACACAAGAAGCAGCATCAAGTGCATGAAAAATCTATCTTCACATTCCTTAGCTCAAAGGCGGCATCCAAGTCACCGAAGATGACCACAAAGCAAGTTCGCATCTCTTGGAACCATTTTGTTCTGTGTTTGAGCCGTCTACCCCGCTACATGGCCAATTTGTTGTCTAACGGTAGCCCAAGGGCGGGGACTGCTCCAACAACGCCGTCAACTCGGACGACGAGCCCTCCCCACACGCACAAGGATTGGACACGAGCAAGGTAGAACTCATGGACATAGAGTGACACGAGCCACAAATCAACACGGAATCTCTGGAGTGCAACACGATGGAGGAAGACAAAGAAAACATCACCGACATCCTCACCTAGGGAGGGAACGACCGCACGGACCGGCACCTCCCCATACCCATGCCCGGCGGACTAGCACTTCACCCAAGAGGCGAGATGGCGCCATAGCCCGCAGACCCGGACAACATACAAGGCGCCCTGCACGTAGCATACAACGAAGCAGACAAAAGACAAGGTCGCGACGATGGGTGGTTTATCAAGTAGGCGTCTCCATTGAGGCCGGTTCCTCTTCTACATCAATTGGGACCTGATTGCAAATGGGTGTTCAATGAGGCGTTCCTCAAGCCATGGTGCCGTGCCATCGTCCAATTTGACATGAAAATGAGCACACCTTGATCAAGTTTTCAAGATGATCCTCCCAAATATGTCGGGCAATGTCCAACATAGTACGCTCTTCTCCCACATCGATTTCATATGCAATGAGCAAGACGACGACCCATGTCGGTACTAGTCGCAAGTATTGATTACTAATCTATGTTTGCTAATGGTGGTTTGTACAAACTTTCTTCATGCCCAAGGTTAGCAATACATTGTAGCAACGGCGGCAAGAAGCATCATTATACGCAAGAAGCCCATTATATGGCCCATTTGGGGTCCAACATTGGCCGGTTTGAACCTATTTTCAAGTCGATGGTCCTCAAATTTCAGGACAATCGCCAATGTTTCAAGCAGGTCTCTCTGATGAGGGTCATTCTTCTTCCATAGCGTTCGGGCAGCCAAATGATTGTAAAGCATTGTGGATTAAGGCGTCTCCCACACCGTCTTGCCACACAGTGGTCCGATTCGTCGTGAAAATGGGCCCTCTTGCTGCTGTTTTTGTGGATGCTACACTCAAGGCGATCGTTGGTGCGTTATGCAGGTGTCTCTTATGCTACCCCTTCTTGCTCCATGGTGGTCGTTTTATCAAATGATAATCAAATCAAAGCGAATACATGTTCAATTGGGTGTCTCCGGTGCCGTCATCCCATGCCTTGGTCCATTAGCGGTAATTGCATTGGCAAATGGCAAAAATTCTCCCTATGGCATTGCCATACAGCAGTACAGAATGGTACGTATTCCTTGCGACATATTATCCAAGGGGGTAGGGGCTGTCAAGCAGGCAATTGCATACGTCTAGATTGGTGGACAATTGTATCTCCCGAATGTAGCTACATCATCTCCCACACATCATTGAGTACTTATGTTTCTCTTCAAGCAATGTTCTCAAAACGGAACACCAAATTGCAATTGATTGTGAGAGAAGCGCTCACTGAACATCCATTTGCAAATTGCGACGAAATTGGCTTGAGGGCCTGAAAATAGGCCAAAGGGCTCCAAAACACACGAAACTTGCGTGATGCGCATTTGCCATGCGGTCATTTTGACCTACCTAGATGCCGGGTTTGAGACAAAACCTCCGAAAAAAATAAACCATTTATTTGTTGGTTGTGGTTGTTGTTGCTTGTTGTTGCTACTGCTTGCGGCCGCTTGCTTGCTTCTGCTAAAATGTGTTGCTCGGCTAAGAACCCTAAGAACGGTTGCAAAACTCCTCCACTAGAAAACTCAACTCGGCAATAAAACATTACAAGTACGGCCAGGCCGTGTCCCAGTGTTGCCCAATTAAAAGGAAATCACCGTAGAAAAACAACGGCGCGCATTGAAACCGCATATTGATGGGTGATGGTCTGATTCCTCACGGCCATGGGTCATGTCGTTCACGACCATCGTGCTAAAAAAACGGCTAAGAAACGGCTCACTTTTGGTCCTTTGACAAACTGACAACATATATTAAGGGAATGGGTTGTTTTTATCTTGTGGATTGGGATGCTTGGATGCCTTGCATCCATGAGTGTTCCATGGTTTCAATCATGAGGCCTGCGGATAGTGAGGAGGATGAGGGTGAGGGTGAGGAGGCGGATGATGAGGAGGATGAAATTGAAGAGGTCATGTGGAGACAAAAAAGGAGCCACCCAAAGAAAAGTCGCCCAAACCCGGCTGGTGCTTCAGACTTAGATAGAGATGAGTGTAGTAGTAACCCCACCAAACAAACGAAGGATAATTTGTCCCATGGACATTTTTCAAGCAAAGGTGGCCCAAGCAAAGGAAGAAAGCCGGCACCTGAAAAGAAGTAAGTTCCAACAGAGTTTGTTTCTATATGTGACATCTATTTTCTCCTTTGCACTTGCGCCATCACAATGCTTTATTTCATTAGGCATGCAAGGGGCTAACAACGTTGTGGTAGAAGCACTTTCTCACAATCCGACAGGTGCGGTGCCAAACTCTGCAATTTTCTTGTTTTTTCAACGACATGAGTGTAGGAACTTATAGTCAGTTACCTTGCTCGCCTTAGTGTTTGTGCCTTTTAGGCAGTGCACTACTAGGGACTATACACATCTCATGCAGCACATTTGGTAGCCCATCAGTGTGCATCATGTGTGTATTACACCCCACAACGATGCGGTGTGAAGACAGAATTCGTTTGTGCAATTGGTTGTACCACTGTCCCTCAACTTCCTTTGGTCTAGTTTTCATTCCACGGTCGTGACACAACCACGTGGGGAATATGCAACACTGGAACAAAAAACAGCCAATTACTATTATGTGTTATCATTATTATGCCTCATGTGTTCCAACATCACGAAATTGAGCCATTTCGTTAATGCCTTGGAAGCAACACAATAGTCTCGATGCAAGCAATGCAAAGGGGAGGTCGAACTTTCACTTGGGGGGGAAGGGGTCAATGGATCCCCTTGGCTGGACCCTTGCCCCCCCCCCCCCCCCAAAGGGGATGAATTGATAGGAGCCCCCCAAAACCAACCCAACATCACGGGTTTCAATCGAGGGGGGAGGCAGGGGGAGGGTCAAAGGGTAGATCCCCCCCCTCCTCCGCCACGCCAATCTGGGGAGAGGGCCGCCCCACACTTGCACCTTCTAGCGCGTCGCGGGAGGGAGCCGCCCCACACCTGCACCTACCCCTCAGTCTAGGGAGGGGGCATGGGGGGGGGGGGGGCTCACCAGAGTGTTCGTGCCATCCACATTAGTTTCAAGGTTGGGGATCATTCTATTTTCCCTTTCCTCGAAAAAAGTGATCAATTGGTTTGGACAGTGATTCATAAACAAGATCAATACTTTTTTGTACCGTGTCCTGTAGGCGCTGAGGCTCATTTGCCTTTGACATTAAACTTGGCATCAAAACAGCACCAACAGGTTGAAAGGCAAGGGTGAAGACCAACTCAACTCTCAATATTGAAATACATATGGCTGAAATGACATGTACACCTTGCACATTTGCAAAAACTAGTGCCTTCGGCAAGGCACCTCCAAGAGGTTGGCGGGTCCCCCTACGCCTCTCAATCGCACTATACATCGGGTAGGCGGATGCCATGCTGCATGGGTGGAAGGTGTTGCATAAGAACTGCATCATCATGAAGCTCTTGAATCCTCAACATACCAACTAGTTACCAGAAACGAGAAGGTTTGGAACATCCGCGCGCAAGTATGCCGTTGCACGGCACACGAGAGGTCCGAGCGGTGTCCACAGCCAATAGCCCCACTTCGTTACTCACTTCACACACCGGCCACGAGCATGTATGCTTCCATGAATAGGCAATGCTATACCTGTGGCTGTGGCTATGGCTCGTGTAGATGCTATGACACATGTTGAGCACAATGGTGGATGGGTTCGTAAGGATGTGCTCCACACATTTAAAGACAATTGGCACGTTTGCCCTAAATTTATTAGGGACACAGAAAACAACCATCCTTTCCTCAAACACATATGTTAGATGGAATAAGCCCGACCATAAAGGTATAAGGGAATGTATTGCTAGCCCCCTCGTTCTTGATATCATCATAATTTTCACACCAATGGCGAGATCTGCAATGGCTACAGGCACCAGCCTGCTAGTGACCTTCAAAACCAGAGCGTTGATTGCCCTCAAATTGTGCCTTAACAGTCTTCATGAAAACCTATGGAAAACCCCATTTGATTAAAAAAAAAAAGCTTGCCGTTCCGCAATGACCCGAAAGGGCTCCACAGGGTGCACGTGCACATAGACAGTTGGGTTGGAGTTTGACCTAGTTGTACCCTTACCCTAAGCAAGTGCCCCCTCCCCTTCCAATACCCTCCCCCCGTCCTCACCGCTCTCCCTCCTTTGGGCTGGCAGTTGAGCCCCCCCCCCCCCCAAGACCTAACCCCCCCCCCCCCCTTGGAAAGCCTTCTGGCCCCACAACAGTGCAGAGCTGTCGGGTACAGACCTACTGAGCCTGGCGTCCCGTGGGGTGCCACTCAGGAGCCAGGTTGACCATTTTGATGGATCGAGGGCATTGTGGGGAGAAGGTGGGCAGTGGGCGGGTGGTGGGGGGCAATGGGTCACAAAGAACGAATTGAGCCATTTTCAGCCTCATGAGGTGTTGGTGTGCGAAAATCGACAATCCAACAGCAACCTTAATGCATGGTTTAGGCCCTGCTCGTGTGTGTTGTTCAATCAGCCATTTTTTCGGCGCTTGGAGGGTTCTTCCGGGCATTGCCAAAGTCAATCACACTTTGAGACAGTCTGAAGTGCTTGCATAATGGTCAGTTCTATGCTTCCCATCGACTTTTCTTTGGGCACATGATGCCACCATCTTGTTTGCTATGTGCTGCTGCCGTTCAGATTTCGCCAAGGACATGGTCATTTTGGGCATTGCTGGAGCCATCGCAGTTATGGTGACGAGCACCGCCCTCATGCCATTTGACTATGTGAAGGTCAAGCAACAGGTCATCTGTGACCACGATGGTGAAAGTCTGCGTAATTGTGTGTGCACAGTGCACAATCAACAGCCCCAAAGAGGAACGATCCATCCGCGAGTTTGCTTGAAGCTGCAGCAAACCTCCCTATCTTCCTAGTAAGCTGCACAACATGGATCATGCTGTCTTCCAAGGCTTCAAGGGGTGTATCAGTCATTGCTGCAGTAAAGACCATGCAGTTTCCCTCCAAGCTCCAATGTCCACTCTCTTAGTAGCCCACCCCTTCCCCAGTAAGTCTCTTTTCAAATGGAAGGAGTTGTACACACGTCCTCCACTTCTTCTGTTCCATCCATGGATCATTTCACAGAGGTTGTTGCAGGCCAGCATATTTGGGAAAAGTTTTTTCTGTGACCCATGTGACAGAAAAATTTGATGAAAATGATGCAATTCACTTAATTTGTGCACAGGTTACAGCCAAAAACACATATGTGTGTTATCCTTTTTTTTTTTTAACAAGGACCACACCAGAAAAAGGTACGTGGATTGCCAAGAAAAGTAGATGCACGTTACTTTTTTTTTTTCAGGAAGTAAATGCCAACAAAGAACCTCAATCATGATCTCGTCCTCCCTGCTTTGTGGACCCAGGATGGCACAGGTTATGTAGTTTTTTTGATTCTTGCATGCTCTAGGCACCCCAATACGGCAGGGGCTCAATCCCAGTGCACAGCCCAGGTCAAGTCTGACCTCATCCACAAATGTGCATTCTGCAACTACTTGTAGTATTCTCGGAATTTTTCCAACGCCACGTCATCTTCAAGCGACCAACTCTACTAGGGTGCAATATGGTGGACTCCAACACGTTGGTAGCACTAAGTTGTTTCAGCTGACCACCTCTTCCGGGGTGCCTACATGGTGGAGTGTCTAGCGCTAAAATCACCTTTCATGCTATGGCTCCCTTGCTTTCCCCATCCCATGGGTATCCAAAATGCCCAAGGCGTGGGCTGTTTGCTTCTCCTCCTCCGGTAGCGGCAACAATCGTGGTTGTTGGGTTTTTCTTGTTGTATGCCGTGCATGCAAGTTACCGCAGGCCAAAGAACAAGTGTGCACAGTTTACACAACAAAGAGCTTTTGTTTAGTCCCTTTTTCTTGTTCATGGGTTGCACCACAAAAGAAAACAATGTACGCTTGTTGCAACAAACAACAAGTGTGTGTGCGTGTGTGTGTATGTGTTACGTTTTTTTCTAGCCATGGGTTACAGTTTTTTTGTGGGGAACACCACATACTCCTCCCCCTTTTTAGGCCCGTTCACCTACCATCGCTCAAGAGCTTAAATTCAGTGGAGAACCCCTTTCAAAATTGTCATTTTCTCCAATAAATGTGTCCCCAACGAATTTTTCGTTGGCAGCCCCCCGAGGCCCGCCCAACCCCCCCCCCCCCCCCAACACACACACCAACACTTTCACAATGTCTATTTTTTTTTCGGTGTATTCTTAACCGCCTTGTGCAGCCCCTTGTGGGGTTTGTGGTGCGTGTTAACAAGCTCCGCCATCACGATCCGACGGGGAGGGAACTCTGGCCGAGTGAGTGCTGATCTTCACGCCCCCAGGAGGTGACCACAGGCATTCTAGGCATTCCTGTGGTGGTCGTGACATATCGCAAGCAACTGGTGTCCCTTGTTGGTGTGGATGAAGCCAAGTACTTTTTGCACAATGAGTTTGTGGTGAAGCCTTGGACTAGTATTGCGGATTCAGTGCCCTCTTTTTAGCCGTCCATTATTCAGAAACTTGAGACTGCCACTCTATCTAAGATATTTCATGGGAAGCCTTCATATTTGAGCTTCCGGCTGTTAATCGTGTAGCCTCCATAAGTACAAGTCTGGCGTGTGGTGGCAAGTCTTCCGTGGTGTTGTTGGAGGATGTTCTTGAGCAACCGGAGGGAAATATAAATCAAGCCTTGGTTACCGAGCCGGGTTTACCTTGTTTAGGTTTTACATCCCTACTTAGGGTCCGAGGGTGAGCAACACATTTTAGCAGCAGCAGCAAGCAAAAGTCTTTTTTGCCCAGTGTGTGGCCCAAAACCGCAACCCACGTGGCTCAAAAGGACCACAAAGCAAATGGGCATCACCACAGAGGAGTTTTGTGCTATTTCGAGCCGTCTAGTCAATCTATGGCCGATTTAGTGTCCAAAAATGGCCTTTTTTTTAAGCCTATTTCAGGCAATTTTGAGGACGATTGTCTTGAAAGTTCAGGACAATCACTAGTGTGCCCACCAAGTGTCTCAAATGCAGCAGGTCCTAGTATAAGTCTTGATAATGGTCCAAAATGTGCGGGTAAACCCATTGGTTACTGAGCTGCGTTTACCCTGTCGAGGTTTTACAACCTACTTAGGGTCTAGAGTGAGCAGCACATTTTAGCAGCAGCAGCAAGCAGCAAGGAGGCGCGTCAAAAGTCTTTTTTGCCCAGTCGGTGGTTCAAAACCGGGACCCGAGTAGCTGGAAACGACCGCACGGCAAATGCGCATAACCACAAAGAAGTTTTGTGCTATTTTGAGCCATCTAGCCAATCCATGGCCGATTCAATGTCCAAAAATGGCCTTTTTTCAGCATATTTTGAGGCAATTTTAAGACCATCGTCCCGAAAGTTCAAGACGATCACTAGTGTGCCAACCAAGTGTCCCAAATGTTGCAATGACGTTTGCCACCCTGCTTGGTCCGAGTACAAATCTGATTACTGAGCTGGGTTTACCATGTTGAGGTTTTACATCCCTTCTTAGGGTCAGGGTCATCAACACATTTCAGCAAGCAGCACACAGCTGCTGCAGCATAAACAAGAAAATTGTTTGTGCGAACACCGTGGCTCGAAACTCGCATCAAAATAACACAAAAGGACTGCAGAGACTTTTGTGCCATTTCGAGCTATCTAGTCCGTTTTGTGGCCGATCTAGTGACCAAAAAAGCCTGTTTTTGGGCGATCGTCCTGAAAGTCCAGGATGATCCCCGGTGTGTCTACTGGGGGTTCCAATGAGGCTTGTTTCTCTTCCAACGCAATTAGGCCGTCAGATGATTGCAAATGGGTGTTCAAGGAGGTTTCTCCCATGCCATGGTGTCATGCGGTGGTCAATTTTGAGGTGAAAACGACCTGCTTTGAAGTCGTGCTTCAAAATGAGGTGTTGGACCATCTCCAACAAGTGGTTTTTCTTCCATGCTGATTTCCCATGTGCCATGAGCCACACTAGGACCCGGCTTGTTCCTAGTCGTAAGTCTTGATAGTAATTTTCGTTGATCGGCTGCTAGAGTCGGGCACCTCAAAGCGACGGTACCAAATTTGTGTGGTTCATTGATGGTCGGCACCACGGGGGGGGGCGTCTCCTCAGTTCGGGTACGCGACCCCCCCCCCCCCCCGCTCCGTGCCCTCCGGGCCCACTTAGTCACCAAGGGTCAATGGCTACTGGCCATACATATGGTGGCACCGAAGGCGCCCGAAAATTTTGTCCCCTTTGCTGGGGACCCCTGAGAATGCAAGGGTTAGGTTGCATTTCCGCCCACTTGCGGCCCCCAGAAGGCAGGGGTGAGGTAGCCAATTTTGATTTTGAGGTAGCCACTTTTGATCAGAGCTTTTGAGCGCCAGATATCGCAAGACAAGGCGCTAGGGGGTGCACGGGGGGGTGTACGGGGGGGAGGTACGGGGGGGGGTTACGGGGGGAAGGGGTATGGGGGGGGTACGGGGGGGGGGGCGACTTCGTGCCGACCACGCGCAACCCCCCCCCCCCAGTAGAAGTGGGTAAATGTAAAGGTAAAGTGCTCGGGCGCTCTCCGAACTCCAGCGTATCTGTGATGCCTACCTGTCCCTCGCAGCATCCCTTCCGGCTGGCGGGGTCACAGACACCCTAGCACCTAGGACACCGCGTTCCGACCCCTCCGGGATTCGAACCGAGCACCTCTAGTTCAGGCGTCATTTGCATGACCGCTGAACTACGCGACCTTCTCTCCCAGTAGAAGTGGGCCGAAGGCCCCTTGGGGGGTGGGGGTTGTGCGCTCCACACGTGATGACGCCCCTGTGGAGGAGGAGGAGGAGGAGGAGGAGGAGGAGGAGGAGGAGGAGGAGGAGGAGGAGGAGGAGGGGGGGGGGGTAGACAAACAGGGGTTGGGAACATTGGCAGGGGGGGTCGCCGAAGAGGGCCCCATTGCCGCATCCACCTCCTCGTTGTGTTGCGCATTGTCTTCCGTTCTTTTCTTCTCACATCCATCATGCGCGGTCCTAGCAAAGACAACATCCCGCTCCGAGGGTGGGGCACAAAGGCTACTCGGGGGAGCGACATCGGTATGCTTTGCATCGAAGTGCATTTGCATGCCGTACAACCATACGGTGGACTGACGCAAGGTGCAATGCATTGGCTGGTTTGTGCACGGATTGCGTGCAGAAGCCTTGGCCATCGCCCCCCACCGAACGTTAGTGGGCTCCAAGGGACAATTTGTCGAGATGACGGAAACAAGCTTGCCCTGGCCATTGCGGAGCAATTCTGTGGTGCATTCCTTCGTTCCATAGAAGCCGCAGGCATCTGCAACACACTCGTCCCTCAAGATGTGCCTCCCCATATGAGTCTGCATGGTGTGTAAGGGGACAACATGGTTACACACCGCTCCGAATTGCTCCGAATGCAGGATCTTCAGCTAGCAACAAACGACATTTGTATAGCGGCCCGTCTTGCTCATCTCCGCTGAAAGCACCTCGCAACAAACCACATTTGCGTACCTCCACCTATCGGCCCAAATTTAAGCCACCACAAAGCGAGGGTGCAAGCCGTGGGCCGGACCCCCGTTGGGGAGCAGTAAATCAGGGGCGGGCCTTTTGCCGCCCCCCTCCGCCCCCCCCCCCCCTCGTTGCCAGGCCACCGAAAGCAGCCCCCCTCCCCCCATGCCCAGCCCGGCCCCCACCTCCCTCCCCCCACCACTGCCCTCTTGCCCTGCAGGCCTGAAAAGTTTGGACGGCCCACCTTTGGGGGCGGCTTTGTACAACCGAGGCCCACCCTGTCCCCCCCTCGCCCGTGTAGTACCTCCATACACTGACCGGTCTCAAGCAAGCGGCAGTCGAAGGAGGTAGCGCAAGGCGTGCATCCGAGGCGGCAACGGCGTTGCCGGCGCGCCTCCCAGCCAGCCCACCACCGCGCGGGCTGCCACTGCGTGGGGCGCCGCACAGAACAACAATTTGAGTGGCGGGTACGGTGGCCCGCCCCAAGAACGACCTGCCCCCCCCCCCCTTCCCCCCCCCGCCAGCGCCCCCAGGCAGCCGCAGCCGGGGAAAGGGCCAGAGCCCAGCGCTACGCTGCTACTGAGCCGAGGCAATGGCACCTACTCCGCGCTGCCCTGCAACCCCCCCCCCCCCCCAGCCTTCCCCCGCGCAGCCCCCCCGGATTGGGCCGCGTGGCCCCGGTGGTCAGCTGTTCGAGGCCAGGCCGCCCTAGCGCAGCCCGGGGTGCGGCCCATGGAGGTGTAATTGCAACCGTTGAGCGACCCACGGTTGGCATACAGGATAACCCCCCTGGAATGGGCGGTGTGGCCCCGCTAGTGAGCGGTTCGAGGCCACGCCGCCCTAGCGCAGCCCGGTCTCCGGCCCACAGAGGTGTGATTGCAACCGGGGTGTGACCCACGGTGGCCATACAAGAAAACCCCCCCGGATTGGGCGGGGTCCCGCTGGTCAGCGGTTGGAGGCATCACCGCCCTTGAGCACCAGGACACAGGCACCGGCGCGGAAAGTGTGGCGGTACGAGACCCGCCATGGATAGGAACTGTCAAAGATGGCTGCCCCGTTCCCCCCCCGTCCGGTAGGACACCCCCAAGGTCACGTAAATAGCATCCTTAGAGTATGGGTACGGTATAGGGCCCCCCAGCCACCACCCCGGCGCCCACAGCAGGGAGGGCGTCCGGGAGGGGTAACAACCCCCGCCCTTGGTACTTGTATGAAAAGTAGTATTGTTCATAATTCATACTTCATATATGAACGGTTCATATATGAAGGATGAATTATGAACAGCTTTTACGAACGCTTCTTTGTCCACAGATTTTGTTATGTCTTACCCTCCCTCCGTCTTCACGGACCTGAACATGATGCTTGTTCGGCTCAGTGGTGCGACCAGTCTTCGGGACAGCAAGTGTTCCGACCTGTTGGCCCAATGGATGTCATCGTCCCCCCTCATCCGGGCCGGTTCTACGGAGGCAATGGACCACGCTCCCCTCCCGGCGGTCCACAAAACCAAGGTGCAGGCCATCCGTACGTATGCGGAGGCCCTCTTTCCCGCACCCTATCTGATAGGGCTCCTTTTGGAGTTGGGTGCACCCCGCTCCGGCTTCCGGGTATTGTTTGAGTACGTCACCCGCCGGGGCGACGCCTACACCGCCCGCACGGCACTGCCCTTACCACGGCCCATCCCCACACGGGACCAATTTGACGCAACGTGGAAGTCATTGACCGCTCCGCTTGTGTTGTCCCCCCCGTTGGAATGTGCCGACACCCCCATCGTCGGGTCGCTGCTGGCCCCTGCAGTCGTGGGCACAATACGTGCAATCCCGGCCGGCACTGTGCCAGTCTATTGACTGGACCCGCCCCCTCACCTTTGTGGTGCGGGGTGACGGGTATCCTTGCGCGGGTGGCAGTTGGTCGCAGCTATCAGTGGGGCTATTGAACCATGGGCTAAAGGCGCGTACACCCGCCTTCCTATGGGTCATCGGCATGGCCGTCACGGGGGAGAAGGATATGGTTGCCCCTGGGCCAAATTTGGGCTCAGGTGCTAAAGGTTTTTAGTCTGCATTTTCGTGTTCATAAGTTGTTCATAACTCGCGCGTTCATAAATCGAGAACTGCCGTCATAAAACGCCGTGCTGCCGAGTTATGAATTATGAACGCGTTTTACGAACACGAAGTATGAACACCTTTTATGAACACAGGTCCTGCAATCCATCATTGATTGCGAAAATTTTTACTGGTGCGACAGATGGGTGCCGGCAAAGGTCCTCCTTAGTGGGGACCATCCGTGGCTCTGGCGGCTGCTGGGCATCAGCGCGGCTCCCCAAGTGGGGAGCATTTTCAACAAGGCCGTGCGTGACAACACGGCCAAGCAGTGGAAGGGCATCGCTGCTCGGAGGACAACGCGGTCAGATGCGAACAATCATCGTCGCTATCTGATGACCCCAAAAGTTTGGATGCGGCAGGATGCACCGGCGAGCCGCTGCTGGTCATAGCCAAAAACCGGGTATTTTTGTGCATTTTGCACTGTTGCATGGCCTTCGGGAGGCTCTTTGTGGCCTTCCTCGAGGCCCAGGTGGGAAATCATCCCCCTGAGGTTGCAGGGGAGGTGCAGAAAATTTTGTACCGCAACCGGTGTGGCGTGCGTTTGGGGGCGCACAACGCACCGGACGGGGAGGAGGCCCACAACCTTTTCTGGGCCTGGGAGCAGATTGGGCCGCTGCTTGCATACGTTGAGGAGGACCCCACGTGGCAAGCGGTTGTGGGGCTGCGAACATTGCTACGCACTTTGTACTCGCCGATTCCGGTTGTGGTGCGCCCTTCGTGCCGACCTGTTGCTGCTGCGTTTCCGGAACATTGCTGCGGGGAGTCGGGGTCGCACTATTTGTTGTTCCTCGAAGAGGACTGTGATGCCATGCTCGAGAGTGCGGATGCATGCGGGGTGGGATTGGCTGCTGTGTCCGGGGACGTTTTGGAGAGCGTAAATTACATTTTGAAGAAGGGATACAATGGGCATAGTGCTAGGGGTGGGGGTGCGGGTGAGAGTGCAGTGGAACGGGAAGCAATGGTAGTCCAGCAGGTTTGGGAATGGTGGTTTCTAACCTTTGACCTACCATTGCTGCACTACAACACCCCACACACCGCGGCGTGCACCGCCACTCCGCTTCTAAGCACTACCCCCCACGCACCCCCCTCCTACGCGCCCTCTGCGACCCAGCTCTCTTATTCTTCGCCAATCCATGGACGCCGCCGAGATGAGGAAGCTGCTGGAGGAGAGCCAGAGGGCGACGTTGGCCCTGGTGGTATGTTGTCTGCCGCATTCCGGCGCATGTTGCGGCACCGCATCCGCCACAAGGGGGAGGGGGGGGGCCGGCAGTACGGGGGGGGGGGGGGTGCGTGGGCGTGGAAGCCCCTGGCGGGAAAGCCCCTGTCCCCCGTCCCGGAACCAATTGGGGCGGGGGATTTGACGCAGGCCAAAGTTTTTTCGGCGCCGGGGGGGCGCTTGATGCGGAGCTCCCATTGGGAGCTGTTGTTCCTCCATTGGGAGGAACGGGGGTGGGTGAAGGTGCAGCGCACCGGGCGCAAGTTGGAGTGCATCCCCTAGTGGGAATCCATTTTGGGGGGGGTGTATGACCCGGGGCAAGAGGCCTCGTACGAGGGGGCCGTGGAGGGTCTCACCATCACCCGACCCGCCAAGCCCCTTGCCCGGGCAGCCCCGGCCACTAGCAGCACCACAGGCCCCACCGGCGCCGCCCCGGGCGCCCCTGCCAGTGCAGCGGCGAACGTGCGGACCGCCGTGGGCGCCATGGGGACCATCGGACCAGAGCCGGATTTCGAGGTATTTGCGTTCACAATTCGTTCATAATTCGTTCATAATTCGTTCATAATTCCGCGTTCATGATTCATAATTCCTGCACTGCCCGTTTATGAACCATGAACGCGATTTATGAACGCGTTTTATGAACGCATTTATGAATGGCACTGTCACAGGTCGTGGACGTGGAAGTGAACCCGGCGGACGTCGCGGGGGTCCGCATCTGGTACAAGTTGGGCACCACGGAGTTCATCATCGCCCTGTCCGCCCTGTACCAGCTGCTGCTGCTCAACCCCCAGCGGGGGTGTGCCATCCTGTCCGGGCTGCGGGAGTGGGAGCGCTCCCGCCGCCTGACGGACACGTGGGCGGCCTTGGGGGAGTTGGGCTGGGAGGGGTGTTCGGAGGAGGACATCCTGATGTCCAGTTGTGGGATGAACCCCCCCACCCCGGCCAGCCCCTGCAGCGCCTCCCCAGCAAAGCCCGCCCCCGCCGAGAAACCCAAACCCCCTGCCGCCCCCCCCCCCCCCAAACCCCCGCAAAGCAAGAAGCGCCCAGCGCCGCGCAAGTCCTTCGAATCGGGCAGCAGCTCGCCCCCGGACCAGGCACTTCACCATCCCCATGGGAAGGGGAAGGGGTAGCAGGCGCAGCAAAAGCGGCGCGAGGAGCCCCCCTCCTTGGAGGGGGATGAGTCACCTGACCCCCTGCTTGGTGAGCAGGTGTTTGTGCCCTACCGCGATGGTGTCTACCCGGGGGTTGTAACCTCGGTTGTGGCAGGGGGGGGGGGGGATAAGGTGTGGGTGGAGTACCCAGGGGAAAAGGAGATGTTTCGGGTTGAGAGGCATCTGTTGTATGCCTCTCATGCTGCGGCAGTGACCCATTGGGAGCAGCAGAAGGCTGACAGGGCCGCCAAGGCCAAGGCCAAGACCCAAAAGAAGTCTAACCCCAAACGGGACGCTGACCCGCCGGCCGAGCCGGCCCCCAAGCCAGCCAAACCTGAACCCAAGCCTGAGGCTAAGCGGGCCCCTCAGCCCGAGCCCAAAGCTGCCCCTCAGGCCGCCCCCATGGAGGTGGATGCCCCAGCGCACTCCTCAGCCAAGCCCGCAGCCAACCCACCAGCCCAAACCCATGCCCAGGCCCCGGATGGAGGTGAAACCCAGGCCACGGCCCCCCTTTGGGAGGACCCAACAGGCCCCAGCCCTGACGTGTAGGGCGGCATGAACCTGCAAGGACAAGCAAGCACAAGCAAGTACAAGAAAGATTGAAGCCTGAGCAATTTTTGTGTGCCTGTGCTGCTGTTCATAAATGCGTTCATTAAACGCGTTTATGAAACGCTCTGCGCGTTCATAAAATGAGAACTGAATTATGAACTGAATTATGAACCAAATTATGAACAGGGGAGGAGGTTTTCATAATTTTCAAAAACTGACAAAAATGGCAATATTTCCAAAAAACCCTCGGCAGACAAAAAAAAACTCACCCCAAGGGTGGTGACCCAACCCCCCCAATTTTGAACGAACATGGCCCATGGGTACCCTAGCAAAAGCAAAATCCGTTCATATTTCATAAAATGAATTATGATGAACAATACTACCTTTCATACAGGCCCCAAGGGCGATCCCCCAACGGCGGCCCCAAAATGGTGAGCGGACCACCGGAGGGGGCAAGTCTGGGGGTAACATTGTACATAGTTAATAACACAATAGATAGTGCTTACTGCCGTACTTAATGCTTAAAGGGTTAAGGGCCTCCCCCGGGTCCAGCTAAGTGCGCCCCCCAGAGCTGGACTCAACCGGCCGCTTCGAGGTGGGCCCGGAGTCTGGGTATGACAAGCCAGACGCAAGTGCCACATGTAGCACCGGTGTCTCACATGTCGCAAATCGCTTTGCTTCTGGCCCGAGCGACATGGAATGTTGCATTGGTGTGAATTTGCGATTGAAAGTACGGTTTTCTCTTCACCAGAAGGACTCAAATGCCATACTGGAATAGCCCGAGAGAGATGGAATTTTGCATTGGTGTGAATTTGCGATTGAAAGTACGGTTTTCTCGTGACCAGAAGCACTCAAATACCATACTGGAATGGCCCGAGAGACATGGAATGTTGTTTAGGTGTGAATTTGCGATTGAAAGTACGGTTTTCTCTTGACCAGAAGCACTCAAATACCATACTGGAATGGCCCGAGAGAGATGGGATGTTGCATTCGTGTGAATTTGCGATTGAAAGTACGGTTTTCTCTTGACCAAAAGCCCTCAAATACCAAACTAGAATGTCACGAGAGTCATGGAATGTTGCATAGGTGTGAATTTGCGATTGAAAGTACGGTTTTCTCTTGACCAGAAGCACTCAAATACCATGCTGGAATGGCCCGAGAGACATGGAATGTTGCATAGGTGTGAATTTGCGATTGAAAGTACCGTTTTCTCTTCACCAGAAGCACTCAAATACCATACTGGAATGGCCCGAGAAACATGGGATGTTGCATTGGTGTGAATTTGCGATTGAAAGTACGGTTTTCTCTTGACCAGAAGCACTCAAATACCATACTAGAATGGCCCGACAGACATGGAATGTTGCATAGGTGTGAATTTGCGATTGAAAGTGCGGTTTTCTCTTCACCAGAAGCACTCAAATACCATACTAGAACGGCCCGAGAGACATGGAATGTTGCATAGGTGTGAATTTGGGATTGAAAGTACGGTTTTCTCTTGACCAGAAGCACTCAAATACCATACTGGAATGGCCCCAGAGACATGGAATGTTGCATTGGTGTGAATTTGCGATTGAAAGTATGGTTTTCTCTTCACCAGAAGCACTCAAATACCATACTAGAACGGCCCGAGAGAGATGGGATTTTGCATTTGTGTGAATTTGCCCTTGAAAGTACGGTTTTCTCTTGACCAGAAGCACTCAAATACCATAGTGTAATGGCCCAAGAGACATGGAATGTTGCATAGGTGTGAATTTGGGATTGAAAGTACGGTTTTCTCTTGACCAAAAGCCCTCAAATACAATACTGGAATGGCCCGAGAGACATGGAACGTTGCATAGGTGTGAATTTGCGATTGAAAGTAAGGTTTTCTCTTCACCAGAAGCACTCAAATACCATACTAGAACGGCCCGAGAAACATGGGATGTTGCATTGGTGTGAATTTGCGATTGAAAGTACGGTTTTCTCTTCACCAGAAGCACTCAAATACCATACTGGAATGGCCCGAGAGACATGGAATGTTGCATTGGTGTGAATTTGCGATTGAAAGTACGGTTTTCTCTTGACCAGAAGCACTCAAATACCATACTGGAATGGCCCGAGAAACATGGGATGTTGCATTGGTGTGAATTCGTGATTGAAAGTACGGTTTTCTCTTGACCACAAGCACTCAAATACCATACTGGAATGGCCCGAGAGACATGGGATGTTGCATTTGTGTGAATTTGCGATTGAAAGTACGGTTTTCTCTTGACCAGAAGGACTCAAATACCATACTGGAATGGCCCGAAAGACATGGAATGTTGCATTGGTGTGAATTTGCGATTGAAAGTACGGTTTTCTCGTGACCATAAGCACTCAAATACCATACTGGAATGGCCCGAGAGACATGGAATGTTGCATTTGTTTGAATTTGCGATTGAAAGTACGGTTTTCTCTTGACCAGAAGCACTCAAATACCATACTGGAATGGCCCGAGAGACATGGGATGTTGCATTTGTGTGAATTTGCGATTGAAAGTACGGTTTTCTCTTGACCAGAAGCACTCAAATACCATACTGGAATGGCCCGAAAGACATGGGATGTTGCATTGGTGTGAATTTGCGATTGAAAGTACGGTTTTCTCTTGACCACAAGCACTCAAATACCATACTGGAATGGCCCGAGAGACATGGAATGTTGCATTGGTGTGAATTTGCGATTGAAAGTACGGTTTTCTCTTGACCAGAAGGACTCAAATACCATACTGGAATGGCCCGAAAGACATGGAATGTTGCATTGGTGTGAATTTGCGATTGAAAGTACGGTTTTCTCTTGACCAGAAGCACTCAAATACCATACTGGAATGGCCCGAGAGACATGGAATGTTGCATTTGTGTGAATTTGCGATTGAAAGTACGGTTTTCTCTTGACCAGAAGGACTCAAATACCATACTGGAATGGCCCGAAAGACATGGAATGTTGCATTGGTGTGAATTTGCGATTGAAAGTTGGCTTTCTCTTGACCAGAAGGACTCAAATACCATACTGGAATGGCCCGAAAGACATGGAATGTTGCATTGGTGTGAATTTGCGATTGAAAGTACGGTTTTCTCTTGACAATAAGCACTCAAATACCATACTGGAATGGCCCAAGAGAGATGGGATGTTGCATTCGTATGAATTTGCGATTGAAAGTACGGTTTTTTCTCGACCAGAAGCACTCAAATACCATACTGGAATGGCCCGAGAGACATGGAATTTTGCATTGGTGTGAATTTGCGATTGAAAGTTGGCTTTCTCTTGACCAGAAGGACTCAAATACCATACTGGAATGGCCCGAGAGACATGGAATGTTGCAGTGGTGTGAATTTGCGATTGAAAGTACGGTTTTCTCTTGACCAGAAGCACTCAAATACCATACTGGAATGGCCCGAGAGACATGGAATGTTGCATTGGTGTGAATTTGTGATTGAAAGTACGGTTTTCTCTTGACCAGAAGGACTCAAATACCATACTGGAATGGCCCGAAAGACATGGAATGTTGCATTGGTGTGAATTTGCGATTGAAAGTACGGTTTTCTCTTGACCAGAAGCACTCAAATACCATACTAGAATGGCCCGAGAGAGATGGAATGTTGCATTTGTGTGAATTTGCGATTGAAAGTACGGTTTTCTCTTGACCAAAAGCCCTCAAATACCATACTGGAATGGCCCGAAAGACATGGGATGTTGCATTGGTGTGAATTTGCGATTGAAAGTACGGTTTTCTCTTGACCAGAAGGACTCAAATACCATACTAGAATGGCCCGAAAGACATGGAATGTTGCATTGGTGTGAATTTGCGATTGAAAGTACGGTTTTCTCTTGACCATAAGCACTCAAATACCATACTGGAATGGCCCAAGAGAGATGGGATGTTGCATTCGTATGAATTTGCGATTGAAAGTACGGTTTTTTCTCGACCACAAGCACTCAAATACCATACTGGAATGGCCCGAGAGACATGGAATTTTGCATTGGTGTGAATTTGCGATTGAAAGTTGGCTTTCTCTTGACCAGAAGGACTCAAATACCATACTGGAATGGCCCGAGAGACATGGAATGTTGCAGTAGTGTGAATTTGCGATTGAAAGTACGGTTTTCTCTTGACCATAAGCACTCAAATACCATACTGAAATGGCCCGAGAGAGATGGAATGTTGCATTCGTGTGAATTTGCGATTGAAAGTACGGTTTTCTCTTGACCAGAAGCACTCAAATACCATACTGGAATGGCCCGAGAGAGATGGGATTTTGCATTTGTGTGAATTTGCGGTTGAAAGTACGGTTTTCTCTTGACCAGAAGCACTCAAATACCATACTGGAATGGCCCGAGAGACATGGGATGTTGCATTGGTGTGAATTTGCGATTGAAAGTACGGTTTTCTCTTGACCACAAGCACTCAAATACCATACTGGAATGGCCTGAGAGACATGGAATGTTGCATTGGTGTGAATTTGGGATTGAAAGTACGGTTTTCTCTTGACCAAAAGCCCTCAAATACCATACTGGAATGGCCCGAGAGACATGGAATGTTGCATTGGTGTGAATTTGCGATTGAAAGTACGGTTTTCTCTTGACCAAAAGCACTCAAATACCATACTGGAATGGCCCGAGAAACATGGGATGTTGCATTGGTGTGAATTTGCGATTGAAAGTACTGTTTTCTCTTGACCATAAGCACTCAAATACCATACTGGAATGGCCCGAGAGACATGGAATGTTGCATAGGTGTGAATTTGCGATTGAAAGTACGGTTTTCTCGTGACCATAAGCACTCAAATACCATACTGTAATGGCCCGAGAGACATGGAATGTTGCTTTGGTGTGAATTTGTGATTGAAAGTACCGTTTTCTCTTGACCAGAAGGACTCAAATACCATACTGAAATGGCCCGAGAGACATGGGATGTTGCATTGGTGTGAATTTGCGATTGAAAGTACGGTTTTCTCTTGACCAGAAGCACTCAAATACCATACTGGAATGGCCCGAGAGACATGGAATGTTGCATTGGTGTGAATTTGCGATTGAAAGTACGGTTTTCTCGTGACCATAAGCACTCAAATACCATACTAGAATGGCCCGAGAGAGATGGGATTTTGCATTTGTTTGAATTTGCGATCGAAAGTACGGTTTTCTCTTGACCAGAAGCACTCAAATACCATACTGGAATGGCCCGAGAGACATGGAATGCTGCAGTGGTGTGAATTTGCGATTGAAAGTACGGTTTTCTCTTGACCAGAAGCACTCAAATAGCATACTGGAATGGCCCGAGAGACATGGAATGTTGCATTGGTGTGAATTTGCGATTGAAAGTACGGTTTTCTCGTGACCATAAGCACTCAAATACCATACTAGAATGGCCCGAGAGTGATGGGATTTTCCATTTGTTTGAATTTGCGATTGAAAGGACGGTTTTCTCTTGACCAGAAGCACTCAAATACCATACTGGAATGGCCCGAGAGACATGGGATGTTGCATTTGTGTGAATTTGCGATTGAAAGTACGGTTTTCTCTTGACCAGAAGCACTCAAATACCATACTGGAATGGTCCGAAAGACATGGAATGTTGCATTGGTGTGAATTTGCGATTGAAAGTACGGTTTTCCCTTGACCAGAAGCACTCAAATACCATACTGGAATGGCCCGAGAGACATGGAATGTTGCATAGGTATGAATTTGTGATTGAAAGTACGGTTTTCTCTTGACCAGAAGGACTCAAATACCATACTGGAATGGCCCGAAAGACATGGAATGTTGCAGTGGTGTGAATTTGCGATTGAAAGTACGGTTTTCTCTTGACCAGAAGCACTCAAATACCATACTGGAATGGCCCGAGAGACATGGAATGTTGCATTTGTATGAATTTGCGATTGAAAGTACGGTTTTCTCTTGACCAGAAGCACTCAAATACCATACTGGAATGGCCCGAAAGACATGGAATGTTGCATTGGTGTGAATTTGCGATTGAAAGTACGGTTTTCTCTTGACCAGAAGCACTCAAATACCATACTGGAATGGCCCGAGAGACATGGAATGTTGCATTGGTGTGAATTTGTGATTGAAAGTACGGTTTTCTCTTGACCAGAAGGACTCAAATACCATACTGGAATGGCCCGAAAGACATGGAATGTTGCATTGGTGTGATTTTGCGATTGAAAGTACGGTTTTCTCTTGACCATAAGCACTCAAATACCATACTGGAATGGCCCGAGAGAGATGGGATGTTGCATTCGTATGAATTTGCGATTGAAAGTACAGTTTTTTCTCGACCAGAAGCACTCAAATACCATACTGGAATGGCCCGTGAGACATGGAATTTTGCATTGGTGTGAATTTGCGATGGAAAGTTGGTTTCTCTTGACCAGAAGGACTCAAATACCATACTGGAATGGCCCGAGAGAGATGGAATGTTGCAGTGGTGTGAATTTGCGATTGAAAGTACGGTTTTCTCTTGACCATAAGCACTCAAATACCATACTGGAATGGCCCGAGAGAGATGGGATGTTGCATTCGTATGAATTTGCGATTGAAAGTACAGTTTTTTCTCGACCAGAAGCACTCAAATACCATACTGGAATGGCCCGAGAGACATGGAATTTTGCATTGGTGTGAATTTGCGATGGAAAGTTGGCTTTCTCTTGACCAGAAGGACTCAAATACCATACTGGAATGGCCCGAGAGACATGGAATGTTGCAGTGGTGTGAATTTGTGATTGAAAGTACGGTTTTCTCTTGACCATAAGCACTCAAATACCATTTTGGAATGGCCCGAGAGAGATGGGATTTTGCATTTGTGTGAATTTGCGATTGAAAGTACGGTTTTCTCTTGACCAGAAGGACTCAAATACCAAACTGGAATGGCCCGAGAGACATGGGATGTTGCATTGGTGTGAATTTGCGATTGAAAGTACGGTTTTCTCTTGACCAGAAGCACTCAAATACCATACTGGAATGGCCCGAGAGACATGGAATGTTGCATTGGTGTGAATTAGGGATTGAAAGTACGGTTTTCCCTTGACCAGAAGCACTCAAATACCATACTGGAATGGCCCGAAAGACATGGAATGTTGCATTGGTGTGAATTTGCGATTGAAAGTACGGTTTTCTCTTGACCAGAAGCACTCAAATACCATACTGGAATGGCCCGAGAGACATGGAATGTTGCATTGGTATGAATTTGTGATTGAAAGTACGGTTTTCTCTTGACCAGAAGGACTCAAATACCATACTGGAATGGTCCGAAAGACATGGAATGTTGCAGTGGTGTGAATTTGCGATTGAAAGTACGGTTTTCTCTTGACCAGAAGCACTCAAATACCATACTGCAATGGCCCGAGAGACATGGGATGTTGCATTCGTATGAATTTGCGATTGAAAGTACGGTTTTCTCTTGACCAAAAGCACTCAAATACCATACTGGAATGGCCCGAAAGACATGGAATGTTGCATTGGTGTGAATTTGCGATTGAAAGTACGGTTTTCTCGTGACCATAAGCACTCAAATACCATACTGAAATGGCCCGAGAGACATGGGATGTTGCATTGGTGTGAATTTGCGATTGAAAGTACGGTTTTCTCTTGACCAGAAGCACTCAAATACCATACTGGAATGGCCCGAGAGACATGGAATGTTGCATTGGTGTGAATTTGCGATTGAAAGTACGGTTTTCTCGTGACCATAAGCACTCAAATACCATACTAGAATGGCCCGAGAGAGATGGGATTTTGCATTTGTTTGAATTTGCGATTGAAAGTACGGTTTTCTCTTGACCAGAAGCACTCAAATACCATACTGGAATGGCCCGAGAGACATGGAATGCTGCAGTGGTGTGAATTTGCGATTGAAAGTACGGTTTTCTCTTGACCAGAAGCACTCAAATAGCATACTGGAATGGCCCGAGAGACATGGAATGTTGCATTGGTGTGAATTTGCGATTGAAAGTACGGTTTTCTCGTGACCATAAGCACTCAAATACCATACTAGAATGGCCCGAGAGTGATGGGATTTTCCATTTGTTTGAATTTGCGATTGAAAGGACGGTTTTCTCTTGACCAGAAGCACTCAAATACCATACTGGAATGGCCCGAGAGACATGGGATGTTGCATTTGTGTGAATTTGCGATTGAAAGTACGGTTTTCTCTTGACCAGAAGCACTCAAATACCATACTGGAATGGTCCGAAAGACATGGAATGTTGCATTGGTGTGAATTTGCGATTGAAAGTACGGTTTTCCCTTGACCAGAAGCACTCAAATACCATACTGGAATGGCCCGAGAGACATGGAATGTTGCATAGGTATGAATTTGTGATTGAAAGTACGGTTTTCTCTTGACCAGAAGGACTCAAATACCATACTGGAATGGCCCGAAAGACATGGAATGTTGCAGTGGTGTGAATTTGCGATTGAAAGTACGGTTTTCTCTTGACCAGAAGCACTCAAATACCATACTGGAATGGCCCGAGAGACATGGAATGTTGCATTTGTATGAATTTGCGATTGAAAGTACGGTTTTCTCTTGACCAGAAGCACTCAAATACCATACTGGAATGGCCCGAAAGACATGGAATGTTGCATTGGTGTGAATTTGCGATTGAAAGTACGGTTTTCTCTTGACCAGAAGCACTCAAATACCATACTGGAATGGCCCGAGAGACATGGAATGTTGCATTGGTGTGAATTTGTGATTGAAAGTACGGTTTTCTCTTGACCAGAAGGACTCAAATACCATACTGGAATGGCCCGAAAGACATGGAATGTTGCATTGGTGTGATTTTGCGATTGAAAGTACGGTTTTCTCTTGACCATAAGCACTCAAATACCATACTGGAATGGCCCGAGAGAGATGGGATGTTGCATTCGTATGAATTTGCGATTGAAAGTACAGTTTTTTCTCGACCAGAAGCACTCAAATACCATACTGGAATGGCCCGTGAGACATGGAATTTTGCATTGGTGTGAATTTGCGATGGAAAGTTGGTTTCTCTTGACCAGAAGGACTCAAATACCATACTGGAATGGCCCGAGAGAGATGGAATGTTGCAGTGGTGTGAATTTGCGATTGAAAGTACGGTTTTCTCTTGACCATAAGCACTCAAATACCATACTGGAATGGCCCGAGAGAGATGGGATGTTGCATTCGTATGAATTTGCGATTGAAAGTACAGTTTTTTCTCGACCAGAAGCACTCAAATACCATACTGGAATGGCCCGAGAGACATGGAATTTTGCATTGGTGTGAATTTGCGATGGAAAGTTGGCTTTCTCTTGACCAGAAGGACTCAAATACCATACTGGAATGGCCCGAGAGACATGGAATGTTGCAGTGGTGTGAATTTGTGATTGAAAGTACGGTTTTCTCTTGACCATAAGCACTCAAATACCATTTTGGAATGGCCCGAGAGAGATGGGATTTTGCATTTGTGTGAATTTGCGATTGAAAGTACGGTTTTCTCTTGACCAGAAGGACTCAAATACCAAACTGGAATGGCCCGAGAGACATGGGATGTTGCATTGGTGTGAATTTGCGATTGAAAGTACGGTTTTCTCTTGACCAGAAGCACTCAAATACCATACTGGAATGGCCCGAGAGACATGGAATGTTGCATTGGTGTGAATTAGGGATTGAAAGTACGGTTTTCCCTTGACCAGAAGCACTCAAATACCATACTGGAATGGCCCGAAAGACATGGAATGTTGCATTGGTGTGAATTTGCGATTGAAAGTACGGTTTTCTCTTGACCAGAAGCACTCAAATACCATACTGGAATGGCCCGAGAGACATGGAATGTTGCATTGGTATGAATTTGTGATTGAAAGTACGGTTTTCTCTTGACCAGAAGGACTCAAATACCATACTGGAATGGTCCGAAAGACATGGAATGTTGCAGTGGTGTGAATTTGCGATTGAAAGTACGGTTTTCTCTTGACCAGAAGCACTCAAATACCATACTGCAATGGCCCGAGAGACATGGGATGTTGCATTCGTATGAATTTGCGATTGAAAGTACGGTTTTCTCTTGACCAAAAGCACTCAAATACCATACTGGAATGGCCCGAGAGACATGGAATGTTGCATTTGTGTGAATTTGCGATTGAAAGTACGGTTTTCTCTTGACCAGAAGGACTCAAATACCATACTGGAATGGCCCGAAAGACATGGAATGTTGCATTTGTTTGAATTTGCGATTGAAAGTACGGTTTTCTCTTGACCAAAAGCACTCAAATACCATACTGGAATGGCCCGAGAGACATGGGATGTTGCATTGGTGTGAATTTGCGATTGAAAGTACAGTTTTCTCTTGACTAGAAGCACTCAAATACCATACTGGAATGGCCCGAAAGACATGGAATGTTGCATTGGTGTGAATTTGCGATTGAAAGTACGGTTTTCTCTTGAGCAGAAGCACTCAAATACCATACTGGAATGGCCCGAGAGACATGGAATGTTGCATTGGTATGAATTTGTGATTGAAAGTACGGTTTTCTCTTGACCAGAAGGACTCAAAGACCATACTGGAATGGCCCGAAAGACATGGAATGTTGCAGTGGTGTGAATTTGCGATTGAAAGTACGGGTTTCTCTTGACCAGAAGCACTCAAATACCATACTGGAATGGCCCGAGAGACATGGAATGTTGCACTTGTGTGAATTTGCGATTGAAAGTACGGTTTTCTCTTGACCAGAAGCACTCAAATACCATACTGGAATGGCCCGAAAGACATGGAATGTTGCATTGGTGTGAATTAGCGATTGAAAGTACGGTTTTCTCTTGACCAGAAGCACTCAAATACCATACTGGAATGGCCCGAGAGACATGGAATGTTGCATTGGTGTGAATTTGTGATTGAAAGTACGGTTTTCTCTTGAGAAGAAGCACTCAAATACCATACTGGAATGGCCCAAGAGAGATGGGATGTTGCATTCGTATGAATTTGCGATTGAAAGTACGGTTTTTTCTCGACCAGAAGCACTCAAATACCATACTGGAATGGCCCGAGAGACATGGAATGCTGCATTGGTGTGAATTTGCGATTGAAAGTTGGCTTTCTCTTGACCAGAAGGACTCAAATACCATACTGGAATGGCCCGAGAGACATGGAATGTTGCAGTGGTGTGAATTTGCGATTGAAAGTACGGTTTTCTCTTGACCATAAGCACTCAAATACCATACTGGAATGGCCCGAGAGAGATGGAATGTTGCATTGGTGTGAATTTGTGATTGAAAGTACGGTTTTCTCTTGACCAGAGGCACTCAAATACCATACTGGAATGGCCCAAGAGAGATGGGATGTTGCATTCGTATGAATTTGCGATTGAAAGTACGGTTTTTTCTCGACCAGAAGCACTCAAATACCATACTGGAATGGCCCGAGAGACATGGAATTTTGCATTGGTGTGAATTTGCGATTGAAAGTTGGCTTTCTCTTGACCAAAAGGACTCAAATACCACACTGGAATGGCCCGAGAGACATGGAATGTTTCAGTGGTGTGAATTTGCGATTGAAAGTACGGTTTTCTCTTGACCATAAGCACTCAAATACCATACTGGAATGGCCCGAGAGAGATGGAATGTTGCATTCGTGTGAATTTGCGATTGAAAGTACGGTTTTCTCTTGACCATGAGCACTCAAATACCATACTGGAATGGCCCGAGAGACATGGGATGTTGCATGTGTGAATTTGCGATTGAAAGTACGGTTTTCTCTTGACCACAAGGACTCAAATACCATACTGGAATGGCCCGAGAGACATGGAATGTTGCATAGGTGTGAATTTGCGATTGAAAGTACGGTTTTCTCTTGACCAGAAGCACTCAAATACCATTTTGGAATGGCCCGAGAGACATGGGATGTTGCATTTGTGTGAATTTGCGATTGAAAGTACGGTTTTCTCTTGACCAGAAGGACTCAAATACCATACTGGAATGGCCCGAGAGACATGGGATGTTGCATTGGTGTGAATTTGCGATTGAAAGTACGGTTTTCTCTTGACCAGAAGCACTCAAATACCATACTGGAATGGCCCGAGAGACATGGAATGTTGCATTGGTGTGAATTTGCGATTGAAAGTACGGTTTTATCTTGACCAAAAGCCCTCAAATACCATATTGGAATGGCCCGAGAGACATGGAATGTTGCATTGGTGTGAATTTGCGATTGAAAGTTGGCTTTCTCTTGACCAGAAGGACTCAAATACCATACTGGAATGGCCTGAGAGACATGGAATGTTGCAGTGGTGTGAATTTGCGATTGAAAGTACGGTTTTCTCTTGACCATAAGCACTCAAATACCATACTGGAATGGCCCGAGAGAGATGGAATGTTGCATTCGTGTGAATTTGCGATTGAAAGTACGGTTTTCTCTTGACCATAAGCACTCAAATACCATTTTGGAATGGCCCGAGAGACATGGGATGTTGCATTTGTGTGAATTTGCGATTGAAAGTACGGTTTTCTCTTGACCAGAAGGACTCAAATACCATACTGGAATGGCCCGAGAGACATGGGTTGTTGCATTGGTGTGAATTTGCGATTGAAAGTACGGTTTTCTCTTGACCAGAAGCACTCAAATACCATACTGGAATGGCCCGAGAGACATGGAATGTTGCATTGGTGTGAATTTGGGATTGAAAGTACGGTTTTCTCTTGACCAAAAGCCCTCAAATACCATACTGGAATGGCCCGAGAGACATGGAATGTTGCATTGGTGTGAATTTGCGATTGAAAGTACGGTTTTTTTTTTCACCAGAAGCACTCAAATACCATACTGGAATGGCCCGAGAAACATGGGATGTTGCATTGGTGTGAATTTGCGATTGAAAGTACGATTTTCTCTTGACCAGAAGCACTCAAATACCATAGTGGAATGGCCCGAGAGACATGGAATGTTGCATAGGTGTGACTTTGCGATTGAAAGTACGGTTTTCTCGTGACCATAAGCACTCAAATACCATACTGTAATGGCCCGAGAGACATGGAATGTTGCTTTGGTGTGAATTTGTGATGGAAAGTACCGTTTTCTCTTGACCACAAGGACTCAAATACCATACTGAAACGGCCCGAGAGACATGGGATGTTGCATTGGTGTGAATTTGCGATTGAAAGTACGGTTTTCTCTTGACCAGAAGCACTCAAATACCATACTGGAATGGCCCGAAAGACATGGAATGTTGCATTGGTGTGAATTTGCGATTGAAAGTACGGTTTTCTCGTGACCATAAGCACTCAAATACCATACTAGAATGGCCCGAGAGAGATGGGATTTTGCATTTGTTTGAATTTGCGATTGAAAGTACGGGTTTCTCTTGACCAGAAGCACTCAAATGCCATACTGGAATGGCCCGAGAGACATGGGATGTTGCATTTGTGTGAATTTGCGATTGAAAGTACGGTTTTCTCTTGACCAGAAGCACTCAAATACCATACTGGAATGGCCCGAAAGACATGGAATGTTGCATTGGTGTGAATTTGCGATTGAAAGTACGGTTTTCTCTTGACCAGAAGCACTCAAATACCATACTGGAATGGCCCGAAAGACATGGAATGTTGCGTTGGTGTGAATTTGCGATTGAAAGTACGGTTTTCTCGTGACCATAAGCACTCAAATACCATACTAGAATGGCCCGAGAGAGATGGGATTTTGCATTTGTTTGAATTTGCGATTGAAAGTACGGTTTTCTCTTGACCAGAAGCACTCAAATACCATACTGGAATGGCCCCAGAGACATGGGATGTTGCATTTGTGTGAATTTGCGATTGACAGTACGGTTTTCTCTTGACCAGAAGCACTCAAATACCATACTGGAATGGCCCAAGAGACATGGAATGTTGCATTGGTATGAATTTGTGATTGAAAGTGCGGTTTTCTCTTGACCAGAAGGACTCAAATACCATACTGGAATGGCCCGAAAGACATGGAATGTTGCAGTGGTGTGAATTTGCGATTGAAAGTACGGTTTTCTCTTGACCAGAAGCACTCAAATACCATACTGGAAAGGCCCGAGAGACATGGAATGTTGCATTTGTGTGAATTTGCGATTGAAAGTACGGTTTTCTCTTGACCAGAAGGACTCAAATACCATACTGGAATGGCCCGAAAGACATGGAATGTTGCATTGGTGTGAATTTGCGATTGAAAGTACGGTTTTCTTGTGACCATAAGCACTCAAATACCATACTGGAATGGCCCGAGAGACATGGAATGCTGCATTGGTCTGAATTTGTGATTGAAAGTACGGTTTTCTCTTGACCAGAAGGACTCAAATACCATACTGGAATGGCCCGAAAGACATGGCATGTTGCATTGGTGTGAATTTGCGATTGAAAGTACGGTTTTCTCTTGACCATAAGCACTCAAATACCATACTGGAATGGCCCGAGAGAGATGGGATGTTGCATTCGTATGAATTTGCGATTGAAAGTACAGTTTTTTCTCGACCAGAAGCACTCAAATACCATACTGGAATGGCCCGAGAGACATGGAATTTTGCATTGGTGTGAATTTGCGATTGAAAGTTGGCTTTCTCTTGACCAGAAGGACTCAAATACCATACTGGAATGGCCCGAGAGACATGGAATGTTGCAGTGGTGTGAATTTGCGATTGAAAGTACGGTTTTCTCTTGACCATAAGCACTCAAATACCATACTGGAATGGCCCGAGAGAGATGGGATGTTGCATTCGTGTGAATTTGCGATTGAAAGTACGGTTTTCTCTTGACCATAAGCACTCAAATACCATTTTGGAATGGCCCGAGAGAGATGGGATTTTGCATTTGTGTGAATTTGCGATTGAAAGTACGGTTTTCTCTTGACCAGAAGGACTCAAATACCATACTGGAATGGCCCGAGAGACATGGGTTGTTGCATTGGTGTGAATTTGCGATTGAAAGTACGGTTTTCTCTTGACCAGAAGCACTCAAATACCATACTGGAATGGCCCGAGAGACATGGAATGTTGCATTGGTGTGAATTTGGGATTGAAAGTACGGTTTTCTCTTGACCAAAAGCCCTCAAATACCATACTGGAATGGCCCGAGAGACATGGAATGTTGCATTGGTGTGAATTTGCCATTGAAAGTACGGTTTTTTTTTTCACCAGAAGCACTCAAATACCATACTGGAATGGCCCGAGAAACATGGGATGTTGCATTGGTGTGAATTTGCGATTGAAAGTACGATTTTCTCTTGACCAGAAGCACTCAAATACCATAGTGGAATGGCCCGAGAGACATGGAATGTTGCATAGGTGTGACTTTGCGATTGAAAGTACGGTTTTCTCGTGACCATAAGCACTCAAATACCATACTGTAATGGCCCGAGAGACATGGAATGTTGCTTTGGTGTGAATTTGTGATGGAAAGTACCGTTTTCTCTTGACCACAAGGACTCAAATACCATACTCAAACGGCCCGAGAGACATGGGATGTTGCATTGGTGTGAATTTGCGATTGAAAGTACGGTTTTCTCTTGACCAGAAGCACTCAAATACCATACTGGAATGGCCCGAAAGACATGGAATGTTGCATTGGTGTGAATTTGCGATTGAAAGTACGGTTTTCTCTTGACCAGAAGCACTCAAATACCATACTGGAATGGCCCGAAAGACATGGAATGTTGCATTGGTGTGAATTTGCGATTGAAAGTACGGTTTTCTCGTGACCATAAGCACTCAAATACCATACTAGAATGGCCCGAGAGAGATGGGATTTTGCATTTGTTTGAATTTGCGATTGAAAGTACGGGTTTCTCTTGACCAGAAGCACTCAAATGCCATACTGGAATGGCCCGAGAGACATGGGATGTTGCATTTGTGTGAATTTGCGATTGAAAGTACGGTTTTCTCTTGACCAGAAGCACTCAAATACCATACTGGAATGGCCCGAAAGACATGGAATGTTGCAGTGGTGTGAATTTGCGATTGAAAGTACGGTTTTCTCTTGACCAGAAGCACTCAAATACCATACTGGAAAGGCCCGAGAGACATGGAATGTTGCATTTGTGTGAATTTGCGATTGAAAGTACGGTTTTCTCTTGACCAGAAGGACTCAAATACCATACTGGAATGGCCCGAAAGACATGGAATGTTGCATTGGTGTGAATTTGCGATTGAAAGTACGGTTTTCTTGTGACCATAAGCACTCAAATACCATACTGGAATGGCCCGAGAGACATGGAATGCTGCATTGGTCTGAATTTGTGATTGAAAGTACGGTTTTCTCTTGACCAGAAGGACTCAAATACCATACTGGAATGGCCCGAAAGACATGGCATGTTGCATTGGTGTGAATTTGCGATTGAAAGTACGGTTTTCTCTTGACCATAAGCACTCAAATACCATACTGGAATGGCCCGAGAGAGATGGGATGTTGCATTCGTATGAATTTGCGATTGAAAGTACAGTTTTTTCTCGACCAGAAGCACTCAAATACCATACTGGAATGGCCCGAGAGACATGGAATTTTGCATTGGTGTGAATTTGCGATTGAAAGTTGGCTTTCTCTTGACCAGAAGGACTCAAATACCATACTGGAATGGCCCGAGAGACATGGAATGTTGCAGTGGTGTGAATTTGCGATTGAAAGTACGGTTTTCTCTTGACCATAAGCACTCAAATACCATACTGGAATGGCCCGAGAGAGATGGGATGTTGCATTCGTGTGAATTTGCGATTGAAAGTACGGTTTTCTCTTGACCATAAGCACTCAAATACCATTTTGGAATGGCCCGAGAGAGATGGGATTTTGCATTTGTGTGAATTTGCGATTGAAAGTACGGTTTTCTCTTGACCAGAAGGACTCAAATACCATACTGGAATGGCCCGAGAGACATGGGTTGTTGCATTGGTGTGAATTTGCGATTGAAAGTACGGTTTTCTCTTGACCAGAAGCACTCAAATACCATACTGGAATGGCCCGAGAGACATGGAATGTTGCATTGGTGTGAATTTGGGATTGAAAGTACGGTTTTCTCTTGACCAAAAGCCCTCAAATACCATACTGGAATGGCCCGAGAGACATGGAATGTTGCATTGGTGTGAATTTGCCATTGAAAGTACGGTTTTTTTTTTCACCAGAAGCACTCAAATACCATACTGGAATGGCCCGAGAAACATGGGATGTTGCATTGGTGTGAATTTGCGATTGAAAGTACGATTTTCTCTTGACCAGAAGCACTCAAATACCATAGTGGAATGGCCCGAGAGACATGGAATGTTGCATAGGTGTGACTTTGCGATTGAAAGTACGGTTTTCTCGTGACCATAAGCACTCAAATACCATACTGTAATGGCCCGAGAGACATGGAATGTTGCTTTGGTGTGAATTTGTGATGGAAAGTACCGTTTTCTCTTGACCACAAGGACTCAAATACCATACTCAAACGGCCCGAGAGACATGGGATGTTGCATTGGTGTGAATTTGCGATTGAAAGTACGGTTTTCTCTTGACCAGAAGCACTCAAATACCATACTGGAATGGCCCGAAAGACATGGAATGTTGCATTGGTGTGAATTTGCGATTGAAAGTGCGGTTTTCTCTTGACCAGAAGCACTCAAATACCATACTGGAATGGCCCGAAAGACATGGAATGTTGCATTGGTGTGAATTTGCGATTGAAAGTACGGTTTTCTCGTGACCATAAGCACTCAAATACCATACTAGAATGGCCCGAGAGAGATGGGATTTTGCATTTGTTTGAATTTGCGATTGAAAGTACGGGTTTCTCTTGACCAGAAGCACTCAAATGCCATACTGGAATGGCCCGAGAGACATGGGATGTTGCATTTGTGTGAATTTGCGATTGAAAGTACGGTTTTCTCTTGACCAGAAGTTCTCAAATACCATACTGGAATGGCCCGAAAGACATGGAATGTTGCATTGGTGTGAATTTGCGATTGAAAGTACGGTTTTCTCTTGACCAGAAGCACTCAAATACCATACTGGAATGGCCCGAAAGACATGGAATGTTGCGTTGGTGTGAATTTGCGATTGAAAGTACGGTTTTCTCGTGACCATAAGCACTCAAATACCATACTAGAATGGCCCGAGAGAGATGGGATTTTGCATTTGTTTGAATTTGCGATTGAAAGTACGGTTTTCTCTTGACCAGAAGCACTCAAATACCATACTGGAATGGCCCGAGAGACATGGGATGTTGCATTTGTGTGAATTTGCGATTGACAGTACGGTTCTCTCTTGACCAGAAGCACTCAAATACCATAGTGTAATGGCCCAAGAGACATGGAATGTTGCATTGGTATGAATTTGTGATTGAAAGTGCGGTTTTCTCTTGACCAGAAGGACTCAAATACCATACTGGAATGGCCCGAAAGACATGGAATGTTGCAGTGGTGTGAATTTGCGATTGAAAGTACGGTTTTCTCTTGACCAGAAGCACTCAAATACCATACTGGAAAGGCCCGAGAGACATGGAATGTTGCATTTGTGTGAATTTGCGATTGAAAGTACGGTTTTCTCTTGACCAGAAGGACTCAAATACCATACTGGAATGGCCCGAAAGACATGGAATGTTGCATTGGTGTGAATTTGCGATTGAAAGTACGGTTTTCTTGTGACCATAAGCACTCAAATACCATACTGGAATGGCCCGAGAGACATGGAATGTTGCATTGGTCTGAATTTGTGATTGAAAGTACGGTTTTCTCTTGACCAGAAGGACTCAAATACCATACTGGAATGGCCCGAAAGACATGGCATGTTGCATTGGTGTGAATTTGCGATTGAAAGTACGGTTTTCTCTTGACCATAAGCACTCAAATACCATACTGGAATGGCCCGAGAGAGATGGGATGTTGCATTCGTATGAATTTGCGATTGAAAGTACAGTTTTTTCTCGACCAGAAGCACTCAAATACCATACTGAAATGGCCCGAGAGACATGGAATTTTGGATTGGTGTGAATTTGCGATTGAAAGTTGGCTTTCTCTTGACCAGAAGGACTCAAATACCATACTGGAATGGCCCGAGAGACATGGAATGTTGCAGTGGTGTGAATTTGCGATTGAAAGTACGGTTTTCTCTTGACCATAAGCACTCAAATACCATACTGGAATGGCCCGAGAGAGATGGGATGTTGCATTCGTGTGAATTTGCGATTGAAAGTACGGTTTTCTCTTGACCATAAGCACTCAAATACCATTTTGGAATGGCCCGAGAGAGATGGGATTTTGCATTTGTGTGAATTTGCGATTGAAAGTACGGTTTTCTCTTGACCAGAAGGACTCAAATACCATACTGGAATGACCCGAGAGACATGGGATGTTGCATTGGTGTGCATTCGATCGAAAGTACGGTTTTCTCTTGACCAGAAGCACTCAAATACCATACTGGAATGGCCCGAGAGACATGGAATGTTGCATTGGTGTGAATTCGGGATTGAAAGTACGGTTTTCTCTTGACCAGAAGGACTCAAATACCATACTGGAATGGCCCGAAAGACATGGAATGTTGCATTGGTGTGAATTTGCGATTGAAAGTACGGTTTTCTCTTGACCAGAAGCACTCAAATACCATACTGGAATGGCCCGAAAGACATGGAATGTTGCATTGGTGTGAATTTGCGATTGAAAGTACGGTTTTCTCTTGACCAGAAGCACTCAAATACCATACTGGAATGGCCCGAAAGACATGGAATGTTGCGTTGGTGTGAATTTGCGATTGAAAGTACGGTTTTCTCGTGACCATAAGCACTCAAATACCATACTAGAATGGCCCGAGAGAGATGGGATTTTGCATTTGTTTGAATTTGCGATTGAAAGTACGGTTTTCTCTTGACCAGAAGCACTCAAATACCATACTGGAATGGCCCGAGAGACATGGGATGTTGCATTTGTGTGAATTTGCGATTGACAGTACGGTTCTCTCTTGACCAGAAGCACTCAAATACCATAGTGTAATGGCCCAAGAGACATGGAATGTTGCATTGGTATGAATTTGTGATTGAAAGTGCGGTTTTCTCTTGACCAGAAGGACTCAAATACCATACTGGAATGGCCCGAAAGACATGGAATGTTGCAGTGGTGTGAATTTGCGATTGAAAGTACGGTTTTCTCTTGACCAGAAGCACTCAAATACCATACTGGAAAGGCCCGAGAGACATGGAATGTTGCATTTGTGTGAATTTGCGATTGAAAGTACGGTTTTCTCTTGACCAGAAGGACTCAAATACCATACTGGAATGGCCCGAAAGACATGGAATGTTGCATTGGTGTGAATTTGCGATTGAAAGTACGGTTTTCTTGTGACCATAAGCACTCAAATACCATACTGGAATGGCCCGAGAGACATGGAATGTTGCATTGGTCTGAATTTGTGATTGAAAGTACGGTTTTCTCTTGACCAGAAGGACTCAAATACCATACTGGAATGGCCCGAAAGACATGGCATGTTGCATTGGTGTGAATTTGCGATTGAAAGTACGGTTTTCTCTTGACCATAAGCACTCAAATACCATACTGGAATGGCCCGAGAGAGATGGGATGTTGCATTCGTATGAATTTGCGATTGAAAGTACAGTTTTTTCTCGACCAGAAGCACTCAAATACCATACTGAAATGGCCCGAGAGACATGGAATTTTGGATTGGTGTGAATTTGCGATTGAAAGTTGGCTTTCTCTTGACCAGAAGGACTCAAATACCATACTGGAATGGCCCGAGAGACATGGAATGTTGCAGTGGTGTGAATTTGCGATTGAAAGTACGGTTTTCTCTTGACCATAAGCACTCAAATACCATACTGGAATGGCCCGAGAGAGATGGGATGTTGCATTCGTGTGAATTTGCGATTGAAAGTACGGTTTTCTCTTGACCATAAGCACTCAAATACCATTTTGGAATGGCCCGAGAGAGATGGGATTTTGCATTTGTGTGAATTTGCGATTGAAAGTACGGTTTTCTCTTGACCAGAAGGACTCAAATACCATACTGGAATGACCCGAGAGACATGGGATGTTGCATTGGTGTGCATTCGATCGAAAGTACGGTTTTCTCTTGACCACAAGCACTCAAATACCATACTGGAATGGCCCGAGAGACATGGAATGTTGCATTGGTGTGAATTTGCGATTGAAAGTACGGTTTTCTCTTGACCAGAAGGACTCAAATACCATACTGGAATGGCCCGAAAGACATGGAATGTTGCATTGGTGTGAATTTGCGATTGAAAGTACGGGTTTCTCTTGACCAGAAGCACTCAAATACCATACTGGAATGGCCCGAGAGACATGGAACGTTGCATTGGTATGAATTTGTGATTGAAAGTACGGTTTTCTCTTGACCAAAAGCACTCAAATACCATACTGGAATGGCCCGAGAGACATGGAATGTTGCATTTGTGTGAATTTGCGATTGAAAGTACGGTTTTCTCTTGACCAGAAGGACTCAAATACCATACTGGAATGGCCCGAAAGACATGGAATGTTGCATTTGTTTGAATTTGCGATTGAAAGTACGGTTTTCTCTTGACCAGAAGCACTCAAATACCATACTGGAATGGCCCGAGAGACATGGGATGTTGCATTGGTGTGAATTTGCGATTGAAAGTACGGTTTTCTCTTGACCAGAAGCACTCAAATACCATACTGGAATGGCCCGAGAGACGTGGAATGTTGCATTTGTGTGAATTTGTGATTGAAAGTACGGTTTTCTCTTGACCAGAAGGACTCAAATACCATACTGGAATGGCCCGAAAGACATGGCATGTTGCATTGGTGTGAATTTGCGATTGAAAGTACGGTTTTCTCTTGACCATAAGCACTCAAATACCATACTGGAATGGCCCGAGAGAGATGGGATGTTGCATTCGTATGAATTTGCGATTGAAAGTACAGTTTTTTCTCGACCAGAAGCACTCAAATACCATACTGGAATGGCCCGAGAGACATGGAATTTTGCATTGGTGTGAATTTGCGATTGAAAGTTGGCTTTCTCTTGACCATAAGGACTCAAATACCATACTGGAATGGCCCGAAAGACATGGAATGTTGCATAGGTGTGAATTTGCGATTGAAAGTACGGTTTTCTCTTGACCATAAGCACTCAAATACCATACTGGAATGGCCCGAGAGAGATGGGATGTTGCATTCGTGTGAATTTGCGATTGAAAGTACGGTTTTCTCTTGACCATAAGCACTCAAATACCATACTGGAATGGCCCGAGAGAGATGGGATTTTGCATTTGTGTGAATTTGCGATTGAAAGTACGGTTTTCTCTTGACCAGAAGGACTCAAATACCATACTGGAATGACCCGAGAGACATGGGATGTTGCATTGGTGTGAATTCGATCGAAAGTACGGTTTTCTCTTGACCAGAAGCACTCAAATACCATACTGGAATGGCCCGAGAGACATGGAATGTTGCATTGGTGTGAATTCGGGATTGAAAGTACGGTTTTCCCTTGACCAGAAGCACTCAAATACCATAGTGGAATGGCCCGAAAGACATGGAATGTTGCATTGGTGTGAATTTGCGATTGAAAGTACGGTTTTCTCTTGACCAGAAGCACTCAAATACCATCCTGGAATGGCCCGAGAGACATGGAACGTTGCATTGGTATGAATTTGTGATTGAAAGTACGGTTTTCTCTTGACGAGAAGCACTCAAATACCATACTGGAACGGCCCGAGAGACATGGACTGTTGCATTTGTGTGAATTTGCGATTGAAAGTACGGTTTTCTCTTGACCAGAAGGACTCAAATACCATATTGGAATGGCCCGAAAGACATGGAATGTTGCATTTGTTTGAATTTGCGATTGAAAGTACGGTTTTCTCTTGACCAGAAGCACTCAAATACCATACTGGAACGGCCCGAGAGACATGGGATGTTGCATTTGTGTGAATTTGCGATTGAAAGTACGGTTTTCTCTTGACCAGAAGCACTCAAATACCATACTGGAATGGCCCGAAAGACATGGAATGTTGCATTGGTGTAAATTTGCGATTGAAAGTACGGTTTTCTCTTGACCAGAAGCACTCAAATACCATACTGGAATGGCCCGAAAGACATGGAATGTTGCATTTGTTTGAATTTGCGATTGAAAGTACGGTTTTCTCTTGACCAGAAGCACTCAAATACCATACTGGAATGGCCCGAGAGACATGGGATGTTGCATTTGTGTGAATTTGCGATTGAAAGTACGGTTTTCTCTTGACCAGAAGCACTCAAATACCATACTGGAATGGCCCGAAAGACATGGAATGTTGCATTGGTGTGAATTTGCGATTGAAAGTACGGTTTTCTCTTCACCAGAAGCACTCAAATACCATACTGGAATGGCCCGAGAGACATGGAATGTTGCATTGGTATGAATTTGTGATTGAAAGTACGGTTTTCTCTTGACCAGAAGGACTCAAATACCATACTGGAATGGCCCGAAAGACATGGAATGTTGCAGTGGTGTGAATTTGCGATTGAAAGTACGGTTTTCTCTTGACCATAAGCACTCAAATACCATTTTGGAATGGCCCGAGAGACATGGGATGTTGCATTTGTGTGAATTTGCGATTGAAAGTACGGTTTTCTCTTGACCAGAAGGACTCAAATACCATACTGGAATGGCCCGAGAGACATGGGATGTTGCATTGGTGTGAATTTGCGATTGAAAGTACGGTTTTCTCTTGACCAGAAGCACTCAAATACCATACTGGAATGGCCCGAGAGACATGGAATGTTGCATTGGTGTGAATTTGCGATTGAAAGTACGGTTTTCTCTTGACCAAAAGCCCTCAAATACCATACTGGAATGGCCCGAGAGACATGGAATGTTGCATTGGTGTGAATTTGCGATTGAAAGTACGGTTTTTTTCTTCACCAGAAGCACTCAAATACCATACTGGAATGGCCCGAGAAACATGGGATGTTGCATTGGTGTGAATTTGCGATTGAAAGTACGGTTTTCTCTTGACCAGAAGCACTCAAATACCATAGTGGAATGGCCCGAGAGACATGGAATGTTGCATAGGTGTGACTTTGCGATTGAAAGTACGGTTTTCTCGTGACCATAAGCACTCAAATACCATACTGTAATGGCCCGAGAGACATGGAATGTTGCTTTGGTGTGAATTTGTGATTGAAAGTACCGTTTTCTCTTGACCAGAAGGACTCAAATACCATACTGAAACGGCCCGAGAGACATGGGATGTTGCATTGGTGTGAATTTGCGATTGAAAGTACGGTTTTCTCTTGACCAGAAGCACTCAAATACCATACTGGAATGGCCCGAAAGACATGGAATGTTGCATTGGTGTGAATTTGCGATTGAAAGTACGGTTTTCTCTTGACCAGAAGCACTCAAATACCATACTAGAATGGCCCGAGAGAGATGGGATTTTGCATTTGTTTGAATTTGCGATTGAAAGTACGGGTTTCTCTTGACCAGAAGCACTCAAATGCCATACTGGAATGGCCCGAGAGACATGGGATGTTGCATTTGTGTGAATTTGCGATTGAAAGTACGGTTTTCTCTTGACCAGAAGCACTCAAATACCATACTGGAATGGCCCGAAAGACATGGAATGTTGCATTGGTGTGAATTTGCGATTGAAAGTACGGTTTTCTCTTGACCAGAAGCACTCAAATACCATACTGGAATGGCCCGAAAGACATGGAATGTTGCGTTGGTGTGAATTTGCGATTGAAAGTACGGTTTTCTCGTGACCATAAGCACTCAAATACCATACTAGAATGGCCCGAGAGAGATGGGATTTTGCATTTGTTTGAATTTGCGATTGAAAGTACGGTTTTCTCTTGACCAGAAGCACTCAAATACCATACTGGAATGGCCCGAGAGACATGGGATGTTGCATTTGTGTGAATTTGCGATTGACAGTACGGTTTTCTCTTGACCAGAAGCACTCAAATACCATAGTGTAATGGCCCAAGAGACATGGAATGTTGCATTGGTATGAATTTGTGATTGAAAGTGCGGTTTTCTCTTGACCAGAAGGACTCAAATACCATACTGGAATGGCCCGAAAGACATGGAATGTTGCAGTGGTGTGAATTTGCGATTGAAAGTACGGTTTTCTCTTGACCAGAAGCACTCAAATACCATACTGGAAAGGCCCGAGAGACATGGAATGTTGCATTTGTGTGAATTTGCGATTGAAAGTACGGTTTTCTCTTGACCAGAAGGACTCAAATACCATACTGGAATGGCCCGAAAGACATGGAATGTTGCATTGGTGTGAATTTGGGATTGAAAGTACGGTTTTCTCTTGACCAGAAGCACTCAAATACCATACTGGAATGGCCCGAGAGACATGGAATGTTGCATTGGTCTGAATTTGTGATTGAAAGTACGGTTTTCTCTTGACCAGAAGGACTCAAATACCATACTGGAATGGCCCGAAAGACATGGCATGTTGCATTGGTGTGAATTTGCGATTGAAAGTACGGTTTTCTCTTGACCATAAGCACTCAAATACCATACTGGAATGGCCCGAGAGAGATGGGATGTTGCATTCGTATGAATTTGCGATTGAAAGTACAGTTTTTTCTCGACCAGAAGCACTCAAATACCATACTGGAATGGCCCGAGAGACATGGAATTTTGCATTGGTGTGAATTTGCGATTGAAAGTTGGCTTTCTCTTGACCAGAAGGACTCAAATACCATACTGGAATGGCCCGAGAGACATGGAATGTTGCAGTGGTGTGAATTTGCGATTGAAAGTACGGTTTTCTCTTGACCATAAGCACTCAAATACCATACTGGAATGGCCCGAGAGAGCTGGGATGTTGCATTCGTGTGAATTTGCGATTGAAAGTACGGTTTTCTCTTGACCATAAGCACTCAAATACCATTTTGGAATGGCCCGAGAGAGATGGGATTTTGCATTTGTGTGAATTTGCGATTGAAAGTACGGTTTTCTCTTGACCAGAAGGACTCAAATACCATACTGGAATGACCCGAGAGACATGGGATGTTGCATTGGTGTGCATTCGATCGAAAGTACGGTTTTCTCTTGACCAGAAGCACTCAAATACCATACTGGAATGGCCCGAGAGACATGGAATGTTGCATTGGTGTGAATTCGGGATTGAAAGTACGGTTTTCCCTTGACCAGAAGGACTCAAATACCATACTGGAATGGCCCGAAAGACATGGAATGTTGCATTGGTGTGAATTTGCGATTGAAAGTACGGTTTTCTCTTGACCAGAAGCACTCAAATACCATACTGGAATGGCCCGAGAGACATGGAACGTTGCATTGGTATGAATTTGTGATTGAAAGTACGGTTTTCTCTTGACCAAAAGCACTCAAATACCATACTGGAATGGCCCGAGAGACATGGAATTTTGCATTTGTGTGAATTTGCGATTGAAAGTACGGTTTTCTCTTGACCAGAAGGACTCAAATACCATACTGGAATGGCCCGAAAGACATGGAATGTTGCATTTGTTTGAATTTGCGATTGAAAGTACGGTTTTCTCTTGACCAGAAGCACTCAAATACCATACTGGAATTGCCCGAGAGACATGGGATGTTGCATTGGTGTGAATTTGCGATTGAAAGTACGGTTTTCTCTTGACCAGAAGCACTCAAATACCATACTGGAATGGCCCGAGAGACATGGAATGTTGCATTTGTGTGAATTTGTGATTGAAAGTACGGTTTTCTCTTGACCAGAAGGACTCAAATACCATACTGGAATGGCCCGAAAGACATGGCATGTTGCATTGGTGTGAATTTGCGATTGAAAGTACGGTTTTCTCTTGACCATAAGCACTCAAATACCATACTGGAATGGCCCGAGAGAGATGGGATGTTGCATTCGTATGAATTTGCGATTGAAAGTACAGTTTTTTCTCGACCAGAAGCACTCAAATACCATACTGGAATGGCCCGAGAGACATGGAATTTTGCATTGGTGTGAATTTGCGATTGAAAGTTGGCTTTCTCTTGACCATAAGGACTCAAATACCATACTGGAATGGCCCGAGAGACATGGAATGTTGCAGTGGTGTGAATTTGCGATTGAAAGTACGGATTTCTCTTGACCATAAGCACTCAAATACCATACTGGAATGGCCCGAGAGAGATGGGATGTTGCATTCGTGTGAATTTGCGATTGAAAGTACGGTTTTCTCTTGACCATAAGCACTCAAATACCATACTGGAATGGCCCGAGAGAGATGGGATTTTGCATTTGTGTGAATTTGCGATTGAAAGTACGGTTTTCTCTTGACCAGAAGGACTCAAATACCATACTGGAATGGCCCGAGAGACATGGGATGTTGCATTGGTGTGAATTCGATCGAAAGTACGGTTTTCTCTTGACCAGAAGCACTCAAATACCATACTGGAATGGCCCGAGAGACATGGAATGTTGCATTGGTGTGAATTCGGGATTGAAAGTACGGTTTTCCCTTGACCAGAAGCACTCAAATACCATACTGGAATGGCCCGAAAGACATGGAATGTTGCATTGGTGTGAATTTGCGATTGAAAGTACGGTTTTCTCTTGACCACAAGCACTCAAATACCATACTGGAATGGCCCGAGAGACATGGAACGTTGCATTGGTATGAATTTGTGATTGAAAGTACGGTTTTCTCTTGACCAGAAGCACTCAAATACCATACTGGAATGGCCCGAGAGACATGGAATGTTGCATTTGTGTGAATTTGCGATTGAAAGTACGGTTTTCTCTTGACCAGAAGGACTCAAATACCATACTGGAATGGCCCGAAAGACATGGAATGTTGCATTTGTGTGAATTTGCGATTGAAAGTACGGTTTTCTCTTGACCAGAAGCACTCAAATACCATACTGGAATGGCCCGAGAGACATGGAACGTTGCATTGGTATGAATTTGTGATTGAAAGTACGGTTTTCTCTTGACCAGAAGCACTCAAATACCATACTGGAATGGCCCGAGAGACATGGGATGTTGCATTTGTGTGAATTTGCGATTGAAAGTACGGTTTTCTCTTGACCAGAAGCACTCAAATACCATACTGGAATGGCCCGAAAGACATGGAATGTTGCATTGGTGTAAATTTGCGATTGAAAGTACGGTTTTCTCTTGACCAGAAGCACTCAAATACCATACTGGAATGGCCCGAAAGACATGGAATGTTGCATTTGTTTGAATTTGCGATTGAAAGTACGGTTTTCTCTTGACCAGAAGCACTCAAATACCATACTGGAATGGCCCGAGAGACATGGGATGTTGCATTTGTGTGAATTTGCGATTGAAAGTACGGTTTTCTACTGACCAGAAGCACTCAAATACCATACTGGAATGGCCCGAAAGACATGGAATGTTGCATTGGTATGAATTTGTGATTGAAAGTACGGTTTTCTCTTGACCAGAAGGACTCAAATACCATACTAGAACGGCCCGAGAGAGATGGGATTTTGCATTTGTGTGAATTTGCGATTGAAAGTACGGGTTTCTGTTGACCAGAAGCACTCAAATACCATACTGGAATGGCCCGAGAGACATGGAATGTTGCATAGGTGTGAATTTGCGATTGAAAGTACGGTTTTGTCTTGACCAGAAGCACTCAAATACCATACTGGAATGGCCCGAGAGACATGGAATGTTGCATTTGTGTGAATTTGCGATTGAAAGTACGGTTTTCTCTTGACCAGAAGCACTCAAATACCATAGTGGAATGGCCCGAAAGACATGGAATGTTGCATTGGTGTGAATTTGCAATTGAAAGTACGGTTTTCTTTTGACCAGAAGCACTCAAATACCATACTGGAATGGCCCGAGAGACATGGAATGTTGCATTGGTGTGAATTTGTGATTGAAAGTACGGTTTTCTCTTGACCAGAAGGACTCAAATACCATACTGGAATGGCCCGAAAGACATGGAATGTTGCATTGGTGTGAATTTGCGATTGAAAGTACGGTTTTCTCTTGACCATAAGCACTCAAATACCATACTGGAATGGCCCGAGAGAGATGGAATGTTGCATTCGTATGAATTTGCGATTGAAAGTACGGTTTTTTCTCGACCAAAAGCCCTCAAATACCATACTGGAATGGCCCGAGAGACATGGAATGTTGCATTGGTGTGAATTTGCGATTGAAAGTTGGCTTTCTCTTGACCAGAAGGACTCAAATACCATACTGGAATGGCCCGAGAGACATGGAATGTTGCAGTGGTGTGAATTTGCGATTGAAAGTACGGGTTTCTCTTGACCATAAGCACTCAAATACCATACTGGAATGGCCCGAGAGAGATGGGATGTTGCATTCGTGTGAATTTGCGATTGAAAGTACGGTTTTCTCTTGACCATAAGCACTCAAATACCATTTTGGAATGGCCCGAGAGAGATGGGATTTTGCATTTGTGTGAATTTTCGATTGAAAGTACGGTTTTCTCTTGACCAGAAGGACTCAAATACCATACTGGAATGGCCCGAGAGACATGGAATGTTGCATTGGTGTGAATTTGCGATTGAAAGTACGGTTTTCTCTTGACCATAAGCACTCAAATACCATACTGGAATGGCCCGAGAGAGATGGGATGTTGCATTCGTATGAATTTGCGATTGAAAGTACGGTTTTTTCTCGACCAAAAGCCCTCAAATACCATACTGGAATGGCCCGAGAGACATGGAATGTTGCATTGGTGTGAATTTGCGATTGAAAGTTGGCTTTCTCTTGACCAGAAGGACTCAAATACCATACTGGAATGGCCCGAGAGACATGGAATGTTGCAGTGGTGTGAATTTGCGATTGAAAGTACGGTTTTCTCTTGACCAGAAGCACTCAAATACCATACTGGAATGGCCCGAGAGAGATGGGATGTTGCATTCGTGTGAATTTGCGATTGAAAGTACGGTTTTCTCTTGACCATAAGCACTCAAATACCATTTTGGAATGGCCCGAGAGAGATGGGATTTTGCATTTGTGTGAATTTTCGATTGAAAGTACGGTTTTCTCTTGACCAGAAGGACTCAAATACCATACTGGAATGGCCCGAGAGACATGGGATGTTGCATTGGTGTGAATTTGCGATTGAAAGTACGGTTTTCTCTTGACCAGAAGCACTCAAATACCATACTGGAATGGCCGGAGAGACATGGAATGTTGCATTGGTGTGAATTCGGGATTGAAAGTACGGTTTTCTCTTGACCAAAAGCCCTCAAATACCATACTGGAACGGCCCGAGAGACATGGAATGTTGCATTGGTGTGAATTTGCGTTTGAAAGTACGGTTTTCTCTTGACCAGAAGCACTCAAATACCATACTGGAATGGCCCGAGAAACATGGGATGTTGCATTGGTGTGAATTTGCGATTGAAAGTATTGGTTTCTCTTGACCAGAAGCACTCAAATACCATAGTGGAATGGCCCGAGAGACATGGAATGTTGCATAGGTGTGAATTTGCGATTGAAAGTACGGTTTTCTCGTGACCATAAGCACTCAAATACCATACTGTAATGGCCCGAGAGACATGGAATGTTGCATTGGTGTGAATTGGTGATTGAAAGTACCGTTTTCTCTTGACCCGAAGGACTCAAATACCATACTGAAATGGCCCGAGAGACATGGAATGTTGCATTGGTGTGAATTTGCGATTGAAAGTACGGTTTTCTCTTGACCAGAAGCACTCAAATACCATACTGGAATGGCCCGAGAGACATGGAATGTTGCATTGGTGTGAATTTGTGATTGAAAGTACCGTTTTCTCTTGACCAGAAGCACTCAAATACCATACTGGAATGGCCCGAGAGACATGAAATGTTGCATAGGTGTGAATTTGCGATTGAAAGTACGGTTTTCTCTTGACCATAAGCACTCAAATACCATAGTGGAATGGCCCGAGAGAGATGGGATGTTGCATTGGTGTGAATTTGTGATTGAAAGTACCGTTTTCTCTTGACCAGAAGCACTCAAATACCATAGTGGAATGGCCCGAGAGACATGGAATGTTGCATAGGTGTGAATTTGCGATTGAAAGTACGGTTTTCTCTTGACCAGAAGCACTCAAATACCATACTGGAATGGCCCGAGAGAGATGGGATGTTGCATTCGTGTGAATTTGCGATTGAAAGTACGGTTTTCTCTTGACCAGAAGCACTCAAATACCATACTGGAATGGCCCGAGAGACATGGAATGTTGCATTGGTGTGAATTTGCGATTGAAAGTACGGTTTTCTCTTGACCAAAAGCCCTCAAATACCATACTAGAATGGCCCGAGAGACATGGCATGTTGCATTGGTGTGAATTTGCGATTGAAAGTACCGCTTTCTCTTCACCAGAAGCACTCGAATACGATACTGGAATGGCCCGAGAAACATGGGATGTTGCATTGGTGTGAATTTGCCATTGAAAGTACGGTTTTCTCTTGACCAGAAGCACTCAAATACCATAGTGGAATGGCCCGAGAGACATGGAATGTTGCATAGGTGTGAATTTGCGATTGAAAGTACGGTTTTCTCTTGACCATAAGCACTCAAATACCATACTGGAATGGCCCGAGAGACATGGAATGTTGCATTGGTGTGAATTTGTGATTGAAAGTACCGTTTTCTCTTGACCAGAAGCACTCAAATACCATAGTGGAATGGCCCGAGAGACATGGAATGTGGCATAGGTGTGAATTTGCGATTGAAAGTACGGTTTTCTCTTCACCAAAAGCACTCAAATACCATACTGGAATGGCCCGAGAGACATGGAATGTTGCATTGGTGTGAATTTGTGATTGAAAGTACCGTTTTCTCTTGACGAGAAGCACTCAAATACCATAGTGGAATGGCCCGAGAGACATGGAATGTTGCATAGGTGTGAATTTGCGATTGAAAGTACGGTTTTCTCTTGACCATAAGCTCTCAAATACCATACTAGAATGGCCCGAGAGACATGGGATGTTGCATTGGTGTGAATTTGTGATTGAAAGTACCGTTTTCTCTTGACCAGAAGGACTCAAATACCATACTGGAATGGCCCGAAAGACATGGAATGCTGCAGTGGTGTGAATTTGCGACTGAAAGTACGGTTTTCTCTTGACCAGAAGCACTCAAATACCATACTGGAATGGCCCAAGAGAGATGGGATGTTGTATTGGTGTGAATTTGCGATTGAAAGTACGGTTTTCTCTTGACCAGAAGCACTCAAACACCATAGTGGAATGGCCCGAGAGACATGGAATGTTGCATAGGTGTGAATTTGCGATTGAAAGTACGGTTTTCTCTTGACCATAAGCACTCAAATACCATACTGGAATGGCCCAAGAGACATGGGATGTTGCATTGGTGTGAATTTGTGATTGAAAGTACCGTTTTCTCTTGACCAGAAGGACTCAAATACCATACTGGAATGGCCCGAAAGACACGGAATGCTGCAGTGGTGTGAATTTGCGATTGAAAGTACGGTTTTCTCTTGACCATAAGCACTCAAATACCATACTGGAATGGCCCAAGAGAGATGGGATGTTGCATTGGTGTGAATTTGCGATTGAAAGTACGGTTTTCTAGTGACCATAAGCACTCAAATACCGTACTGTAATGGCCCGAAAGACACGGAATGCTGCAGTGGTGTGAATTTGCGATTGAAAGTACGGTTTTCTCTTGACCAGAAGCACTCAAATACCATACTGGAATGGCCCGAGAGACATGGGATGTTGCATTGGTGTGAATTTGCGATTGAAAGTACGGTTTTCTCTTGACCATAAGCACTCAAATACCATAGTGGAATGGCCCGAGAGACATGGAATGTTGCATAGGTGTGAATTTGCGATTGAAAGTACGGTTTTCTCTTGACCAAAAGCCCTCAAATACCATACTGGAATGGCCCGAAAGACACGGAACGCTACAGTGGTGTGAATTTGCCATTGAAAGTACGGTTTTCTCTTGACCAGAAGCACTCAAATACCATACTGGAATGGCCCGAGAGACATGGGATGTTGCATTGGTGTGAATTTGCTATTGAAAGTACGGTTTTCTCTTGACCATAAGCACTCAAATACCATACTGGAATGGCCCGAGAGAGATGGGATTTTGCATTTGTGTGAATTTGCGATTGAAAGTACGGTTTTCTCTTGACCAGAAGCACTCAAATACCATACTGGAATGGCCCGAAAGACATCGGATGTTGCATTGGTGTGAATTTGCGATTGAAAGTACGGTTTTCTCTTGACCAAAAGCCCTCAAATACCACACTGGAATGGCCCGAGAGACATGGAATGTTGCATTGGTGTGAATTTTTGATTGAAAGTACCGTTTTCTCTTGACCAAAAGGAATCAAATACCATACTGGAATGGCCCGAGAGAGATGGGATGTTGCATTGGTGTGAATTTGCGATTGAAAGTACGGTTTTCTCTTGACCAGAAGCACTCAAATACCATAGTGGAATGGCCCGAGAGACATGGAATGTTGCATAGGTGTGAATTTGCGATTGAAAGTACGGTTTTCTCGTGACCATAAGCACTCAAATACCATACTAGAATGGCCCGAGAGACATGGAATGTTGCATTGGTGTGAATTTGCGATTGAAAGTACGGTTTTTTCTCTTCACCAGAAGCACTCAAATACCATACTGGAATGGCCCGAAAGACATGGGATGTTGCATTGGTGTGAATTTGCGATTGAAAGTACGGTTTTCTCTTGACCAGAAGCACTCAAATACCATACTGGAATGGCCCGAGAGACATGGGATGTTGCATTGGTGTGAATTTGTGATTGAAAGTACCGTTTTCTCTTGACCAGAAGGACTCAAATACCATACTGGAATGGCCCGAAAGACATGGAATGCTGCATAGGTGTGAATTTGCGATTGAAAGTACGGTTTTCTCTTGACCATAAGCACTCAAATACCATACTGGAATGGCCCAAGAGAGATGGGATGTTGCATTCGTGTGAATTTGCGATTGAAAGTACGGTTTTCTCTTGACCAGAAGCACTCAAATACCATAGTGGAATGGCCCGAGAGACATGGAATGTTGCATTGGTATGAATTTGCGATTGAAAGTACGGTTTTCTAGTGACCATAAGCACTCAAATACCGTACTGTAATGGCCCGAAAGACACGGAATGCTGCAGTGGTGTGAATTTGCGATTGAAAGTACGGTTTTCTCTTGACCAGAAGCACTCAAATACCATACTGGAATGGCCCGAGAGACATGGGATGTTGCATTGGTGTGAATTTGCGATTGAAAGTACGGTTTTCTCTTGACCATAAGCACTCAAATACCATAGTGGAATGGCCCGAGAGACATGGAATGTTGCATAGGTGTGAATTTGCGATTGAAAGTACGGTTTTCTCTTGACCAAAAGCCCTCAAATACCATACTGGAATGGCCTGAAAGACACGGAATGCTGCAGTGGTGTGAATTTGCGATTGAAAGTACGGTTTTTTTCTTCACCAGAAGCACTCAAATACCATACTGGAATGGCCCGAAAGACATCGGATGTTGCATTGGTGTGAATTTGCGATTGAAAGTACGGTTTTCTCTTGACCAGAAGCACTCAAATACCATACTGGAATGGCCCGAGAGACATGGAATGTTGCATTGGTGTGAATTTGTGATCCAAAGTACCGTTTTCTCTTGACCAGAAGGAATCAAATACCATACTGGAATGGCCCGAGAGACATGGGATGTTGCATTGGTGTGAATTTGCGATTGAAAGTACGGTTTTCTCTTGACCATAAGGACTCAAATACCATACTGGAATGGCCCGAAAGACATGGAATGCTGCAGTGGTGTGAATTTGCGATTGAAAGTACGGTTTTTTTCTTCACCAGAAGCACTCAAATACCATACTGGAATGGCCCGAGAGACATCGGATGTTGCATTGGTGTGAATTTGCGATTGAAAGTACGGTTTTCTCTTGACCAGAAGCACTCAAATACCATACTAGAATGGCCCGAGAGACATGGCATGTTGCATTGGTGTGAATTTGCGATTGAAAGTACGGTTTTTTTCTTCACCAGAAGCACTCAAATACCATACTGGAATGGCCCGAAAGACATCGGATGTTGCAGTGGTGTGAATTTGCGATTGAAAGTACGGTTTTCTCTTGACCATAAGCACTCAAATACCATACTGGAATGGCCCGAGAGAGATGGGATGTTGCATTGGTGTGAATTTGCGATTGAAAGTACGGTTTTCTCTTGACCAGAAGCACTCACATACCATACTGGAATGGCCCGAGAGACATGGCATGTTGCATTGGTGTGAATTTGCGATTGAAAGTACGGTTTTCTCTTCAACAGAAGCACTCCAATACGATACTGGAATGGCCCGAGAAACATGGGATGTTGCATTGGCGTGAATTTGCCATTGAAAGTACGGTTTTCTCTTGACCAGAAGCACTCAAATACCATAGTGGAATGGCCCGAGAGACATGGAATGTTGCATAGGTGTGAATTTGCGATTGAAAGTACGGTTTTCTCTTCACCAGAAGCACTCAAATACCATACTGGAATGGCCCGAGAGACATGGGATGTTGCATTGGTGTGAATTTGTGATTGAAAGTACCGTTTTCTCTTGACCATAAGGACTCAAACACCATACTGGAATGGCCCGAAAGACATGGAATGCTGCAGTGGTGTGAATTTGCGATTGAAAGTACGGTTTTCTCTTGACCATAAGCACTCAAATACCATACTGGAAGCCCAAGAGAGATGGGATGTTGCATTCGTGTGAATTTGCGATTGACAGTACGGTTTTCTCTTGACCATAAGCACTCAAATACCATACTCGAATGGCCCGAGAGAGATGGGATGTTGCATTGGTGTGAATTTGCGATTGAAAGTACGGTTTTCTCGTGACCATAAGCACTCAAATACCATACTAGAATGGCCCGAGAGACATGGAATGTTGCATTGGTGTGAATTTGCGATTGAAAGTACGGTTTTCTCTTGACCAGAAGCACTCAAATACCATACTGGAATGCCCCGAGAGACATGGCATGTTGCATTGGTGTGAATTTGTGATTGAAAGTAACGTTTTCTCTTGACCAGAAGGACTCAAATACCATACTGGAATGGCCCGAAAGACATGGAACGTTGCATTGGTGTGAATTTGCGATTGAAAGTAACGTTTTCTCTTGACCAGAAGGACTCAAATACCATACTGAAATGGTTCGAAAGACATGGAATGCTGCAGTGGTGTGAATTTGCGATTGAAAGTACGGTTTTCTCTTGACCATAAGCACTCAAATACCATACTGGAATGGCCCAAGAAAGATGGGATGTTGCATTCTTGTGAATTTGCGATTGAAAGTACGGTTTTCTCTTGACCATAAGCACTCAAATACCATACTATAATGGCCCGAGAGAGATGGGATGTTGCATTGGTGTGAATTTGCGATTGAAAGTACGGTTTTCTCTTGACCAGAAGCACTCAAATACCATACTGGAATGGCCCGAGAGACATGGAATGTTGCATTGGTGTGAATTTGCGATTGAAAGTACGGTTTTCTCTTGACCAAAAGCCCTCAAATACCATACTGGAATGGCCCGAGAGACATGGCATGTTGCATTGGTGTGAATTTGCGATTGAAAGTACGGTTTTCTCTTCACCAGAAGCACTCCAATACGATACTGGAATGGCCCGAGAAACATGGGATGTTGCATTGGTGTGAATTTGCCATTGAAAGTACGGTTTTTGTCTTGACCATAAGCACTCAAATACCATAGTGGAATGGCCCGAGAGACATGGAATGTTGCATAGGTGTGAATTTGCGATTGAAAGTACGGTTTTCTCGTGACCATAAGCACTCAAATACCATACTGGAATGGCCCGAGAGACATGGAATGTTGCATTGGTGTGAATTTGTGATTGAAAGTACCGTTTTCTCTTGACCAGAAGGACTCAAATACCATACTGGAATGGCCCGAAAGACATGGAATGCTGCAGTGGTGTGAATTTGCGATTGAAAGTACGGTTTTCTCTTGACCATAAGCACTCAAATACCATACTGAAATGGCCCGAGAGAGATGGGATGTTGCATTCTTGTGAATTTGCGATTGAAAGTACGGTTTTCTCTTGACCAGAAGCAATCAAATACCATACTAGAATGGCCCGAGAGAGATGGGATGTTGCATTGGTGTGAATTTGCGATTGAAAGTACGGTTTTCTCTTGACCATAAGCACTCAAATACCATACTGGAATGGCCCAAGAGAGATGGGATGTTGCATTCGTGTGAATTTGCGATTGACAGTACCGTTTTCTCTTGACCAGAAGCACTCAAATACCATACTGGAATGGCCCGAGAGAGATGGGATGTTGCATAGGTGTGAATTTGCGATTGAAAGTACGGTTTTCTCTTGACCAGAAGCACTCAAATACCATACTAGAATGGCCCGAGAGACATGGAATGTTGCATTGGTGTGAATTTGCGATTGAAAGTACGGTTTTCTCTTGACCAGAAGCACTCAAATACCATACTGGAATGGCCCGAGAGACATGGAACGTTGCATTGGTGTGAATTTGTGATTGAAAGTAACGTTTTCTCTTGACCAGAAGGACTCAAATACCATACTGGAATGGCCCGAAAGACATGGAATGCTGCAGTGGTGTGAATTTGCGATTGAAAGTACGGTTTTCTCTTGACCATAAGCACTCAAATACCATACTGGAATGGCCCATGAAAGATGGGATGTTGCATTCTTGTGAATTTGCGATTGAAAGTACGGTTTTCTCTTGACCATAAGCACTCAAATACCATACTATAATGGCCCGAGAGAGATGGGATGTTGGATTGGTGTGAATTTGCGATTGAAAGTACGGTTTTCTCTTGACCAGAAGCACTCAAATACCATACTGGAATGGCCCGAGAGACATGGAATGTTGCATTGGTGTGAATTTGCGATTGAAAGTACGGTTTTCTCTTGACCAAAAGCCCTCAAATACCATACTGGAATGGCCCGAGAGACATGGCATGTTGCATTGGTGTGAATTTGCGATTGAAAGTACGGTTTTCTCTTCACCAGAAGCACTCCAATACGATACTGGAATGGCCCGAGAAACATGGGATGTTGCATTGGTGTGAATTTGCCATTGAAAGTACGGTTTTGTCTTGACCAGAAGCACTCAAATACCATAGTGGAATGGCCCCAGAGACATGGAATGTTGCATAGGTGTGAATTTGCGATTGAAAGTACGGTTTTCTCGTGACCATAAGCACTCAAATACCATACTGTAATGGCCCGAGAGACATGGAATGTTGCATTGGTGTGAATTTGTGATTGAAAGTACCGTTTTCTCTTGACCACAAGGACTCAAATACCATACTGGAATGGCCCGAAAGACATGGAATGCTGCAGTGGTGTGAATTTGCGATTGAAAGTACGGTTTTCTCTTGACCATAAGCACTCAAATACCATACTGAAATGGCCCGAGAGAGATGGGATGTTGCATTCTTGTGAATTTGCGATTGAAAGTACGGTTTTCTCTTGACCAGAAGCACTCAAATACCATACTAGAATGGCCCGAGAGAGATGGGATGTTGCATTGGTGTGAATTTGCGATTGAAAGTACGGTTTTCTCTTGACCAGAAGGACTCAAATACCATACTGGAATGGCCCGAGAGAGATGGGATGTTGCATTGGTGTGAATTTGCGATTGAAAGTACGGTTTTCTCTTGACCATAAGCACTCAAATACCATTTTGGAATGGCCCGAGAGAGATGGGATGTTGCATTCGTGTGAATTTGCGATTGACAGTACGGTTTTCTCTTGACCATAAGCACTCAAATACCATACTGGAATGGCCCGAGAGAGATGGGATGTTGCATTGGTGTGAATTTGCGATTGAAAGTACGGTTTTCTCTTGACCAAAAGCCCTCAAATACCATACCTGAATGGCCCGAGAGACATGGAATGTTGCATTGGTGTGAATTTGCGATTGAAAGTACGGTTTTCTCTTGACCAGAAGGACTCAAATACCATACTGGAATGGCCCGAGAGACATGGCATGTTGCATTGGTGTGAATTTGTGATTGAAAGTAACGTTTTCTCTTGACCAGAAGGACTCAAATACCATACTGGAATGGCCCGAGAGACATGGAACGTTGCATTGGTGTGAATTTGTGATTGAAAGTAACGTTTTCTCTTGACCAGAAGGACTCAAATACCATACTGGAATGGCCCGAAAGACATGGAATGCTGCAGTGGTGTGAATTTGCGATTGAAAGTACGGTTTTCTCTTGACCATAAGCACTCAAATACCATACTGGAATGGCCCATGAAAGATGGGATGTTGCATTCTTGTGAATTTGCGATTGAAAGTACGGTTTTCTCTTGACCATAAGCACTCAAATACCATACTATAATGGCCCGAGAGAGATGGGATGTTGCATTGGTGTGAATTTGCGATTGAAAGTACGGTTTTCTCTTGACCAGAAGCACTCAAATACCATACTGGAATGGCCCGAGAGACATGGAATGTTGCATTGGTGTGAATTTGCGATTGAAAGTACGGTTTTCTCTTGACCAAAAGCCCTCAAATACCATACTGGAATGGCCCGAGAGACATGGCATGTTGCATTGGTGTGAATTTGCGATTGAAAGTACGGTTTTCTCTTCACCAGAAGCACTCCAATACCATACTGGAATGGCCCGAGAAACATGGGATGTTGCATTGGTGTGAATTTGCCATTGAAAGTACGGTTTTGTCTTGACCAGAAGCACTCAAAAACCATAGTGGAATGGCCCGAGAGACATGGAATGTTGCATAGGTGTGAATTTGCGATTGAAAGTACGGTTTTCTCTTGACCATAAGCACTCAAATACCATACTGTAATGGCCCGAGAGACATGGAATGTTGCATTGGTGTGAATTTGTGATTGAAAGTAACGTTTTCTCTTGACCAGAAGGACTCAAATACCATACTGGAATGGCCCGAAAGACATGGAATGCTGCAGTGGTGTGAATTTGCGATTGAAAGTACGGTTTTCTCTTGACCATAAGCACTCAAATACCATACTGAAATGGCCCGAGAGAGATGGGATGTTGCATTCTTGTGAATTTGCGATTGAAAGTACGGTTTTCTCTTGACCAGAAGCACTCAAATACCATACTAGAATGGCCCGAGAGAGATGGGATGTTGCATTGGTGTGAATTTGCGATTGAAAGTACGGTTTTCTCTTGACCAGAAGCACTCAAATACCATACTGGAATGGCCCGAGAGAGATGGGATGTTGCATTGGTGTGAATTTGCGATTGAAAGTACGGTTTTCTCTTGACCATAAGCACTCAAATACCATACTGGAATGGCCCGAAAGACATGGAATGCTGCAGTGGTGTGAATTTGCGATTGAAAGTACGGTTTTCTCTTGACCATAAGCACTCAAATACCATACTGGAATGGCCCGAAAGACGTGGAATGCTGCAGTGGTGTGAATTTGCGATTGAAAGTACGGTTTTCTCTTGACCATAAGCAGTCAAATACCATACTGGAATGGCCCAAGAGAGATGGGATGTTGCATTCGTGTGAATTTGCGATTGAAAGTACGGTTTTCTCTTGACCAGAAGCACTCAAATACCATACTGGAATGGCCCGAGAGACATGGAATGTTGCATTGGTGTGAATTTGTGATTGAAAGTACCGTTTTCTCTTGACCAGAGGGACTCAAATACCATACTGGAATGGCCCGAAAGACATGGAATGCTGCAGTGGTGTGAATTTGCGATTGAAAGTACGGTTTTCTCTTGACCATAAGCACTCAAATACCATACTGAAATGGCCCGAGAGAGATGGGATGTTGCATTCTTGTGAACTTGCGATTGAAAGTACGGTTTTCTCTTGACCAGAAGCACTCAAATACCATACTAGAATGGCCCGAGAGACATGGGATGTTGCATTGGTGTGAATTTGCGATTGAAAGTACGGTTTTCTCTTGACCAGAAGCACTCAAATACCATACTGGAATGGCCCGAGAGAGATGGGATGTTGCATTGGTGTGAATTTGCGAGGGAAAGTACGGTTTTCTCTTGACCATAAGCACTCAAATACCATACTGGAATGGCCCGAGAGACATGGAATGTTGCATTGGTGTGAATTTGTGATTGAAAGTACCGTTTTCTCTTGACCAGAAGGACTCAAATACCATACTGGAATGGCCCGAGAGAGATGGGATTTTGCCTTTGTGTGAATTTGCGATTGAAAGTACGGTTTTCTCTTGACCAGAAGCACTCAAATACCATACTAGAATGGCCCGAGAGACATGGGATGTTGCATTGGTGTGAATTTGCGATTGAAAGTACGGTTTTCTCTTGACCAGAAGCACTCAAATACCATACTGGAATGGCCCGAGAGACATGGAATGTTGCATTCGTGTGAATTTGTGATTGAAAGTACCGTTTTCTCTTGACCAGAAGGACTCAAATACCATACTGGAATGGCCCGAAAGACATGGAATGCTGCAGTGGTGTGAATTTTCGATTGAAAGTACGGTTTTCTCTTGACCATAAGCACTCAAATACCATACTGGAATGGCCCAAGAGAGATGGGATGTTGCATTCGTGTGAATTTGCGATTGAAAGTACGGTTTTCTCTTGACCAGAAGCACTCAAATACCATACTGGAATGGCCCGAGAGACATGGGATGTTGCATTGGTGTGAATTTGCGATTGAAAGTACGGTTTTCTCTTGACCATGAGCACTCAAATACCATACTGGAATGGCCCGAGAGAGATGGGATGTTGCATTGGTGTGAATTTGCGATTGAAAGTACGGTTTTCTCTTGACCAGAAGGACTCAAATACCATACTGGAATGGCCCGAAAGACATGGAATGTTGCAGTGGTGTGAATTTGCGATTGAAAGTACGGGTTTCTCTTGACCATAAGCACTCAAATACCATACTGGAATGGCCCGAGAGAGATGGGATGTTGCATTCGTGTGAATTTGCGATTGAAAGTACGGTTTTCTCTTGACCAAAAGCCCTCAAATACCATACTGGAATGGCCCGAGAGACATGGAATGTTGCATTGGTGTGAATTTGCGATTGAAAGTACGGTTTTCTCTTGACCAGAAGCACTCAAATACCATACTGGAATGGCCCGAGAGACATGGCATGTTGCATTGGTGTGAATTTGCGATTGAAAGTACGGTTTTCTCTTCACCACAAGCACTCAAATACCATACTGGAATGGCCCGAGAAACATGGGATGTTGCATTGGTGTGAATTTGCGATTGAAAGTACGGTTTTCTCTTGACCATAAGCACTCAAATACCATACTGGAATGGCCCGAGAGACATGGAATGTTGCATAGGTGTGAATTTGCGATTGAAAGTACGGTTTTCTTGTGACCATAAGCACTCAAATACCATACTAGAATGGCCCGAGAGAGATGGGATTTTGCATTTGTGTGAATTTGCGATTGAAAGTACGGTTTTCTCTTGACCAGAAGCACTCAAATACCATACTGGAATGGCCCGAGAGACATGGGATGTTGCATTGGTGTGAATTTGCGATTGAAAATTCGGTTTTCTCTTGACTAGAAGCACTCAAATACCATACTGGAATGGCCCGAGAGACATGGAATGTTGCATTGGTGTGAATTTGTGATTGAAAGTACCGTTTTCTCTTGACCAGAAGGACTCAAATACCATACTGGAATGGCCCGAGAGACATGGAATGATGCAGTGGTGTGAATTTGCGATTGAAAGTACGGTTTTCTCTTGACCATAAGTACTCAAATCCCCTCTGGAATGGCCCGAGAGAGATGGGATGTTGCATTCTTGTGAATTTGCGATTGAAAGTACGGTTTTCTCTTGACCATAAGCACTCAAATACCTTACTGGAATGGCCCAAGAGAGATGGGATGTTGCATTGGTGTGAATTTGCGATTGAAAGTACGGTTTTCTCTTGACCATAAGCACTCAAATACCATACTGGAATGGCCCGAAAGACATGGAATGCTGCAGTGGTGTGAATTTGCGATTGAAAGTACGGTTTTCTCTTGACCATAAGGACTCAAATACCATACTGGAATGGCCCGAGAGACATGGAATGTTGCATTGGTGTGAATTTGCGATTGAAAGTACGGTTTTCTCTTGACCAGAAGCACTCAAATACCATACTGGAATGGCCCGAGAAACATGGGATGTTGCATTGGTGTGAATTTGCGATTGAAAGTACGGTTTTCTCTTGACCAGAAGCACTCAAATACCATACTGGAATGGCCCGAGAGACATGGAATTTTGCATTGGTGTGAATTTGCGATTGAAAGTTGGCTTTCTCTTGACCAGAAGCACTCAAATACCATACTGGAATGGCCCGAGAGACATGGAATGTTGCATTGGTGTGAATTTGCGATTGAAAGTACGGTTTTCTCTTGACCATAAGCACTCAAATACCATACTGGAATGGCCCGAGAGACATGGAATGTTGCATAGGTGTGAATTTGCGATTGAAAGTACGGTTTTCTTGTGACCATAAGCACTCAAATACCATACTAGAATGGCCCGAGAGAGATGGGATTTTGCATTTGTGTGAATTTGCGATTGAAAGTACGGTTTTCTCTTGACCAGAAGCACTCAAATACCATACTGGAATGGCCCGAGAGACATGGGATGTTGCATTGGTGTGAATTTGCGATTGAAAATTCGGTTTTCTCTTGACTAGAAGCACTCAAATACCATACTGGAATGGCCCGAGAGACATGGAATGTTGCATTGGTGTGAATTTGTGATTGAAAGTACCGTTTTCTCTTGACCAGAAGGACTCAAATACCATACTGGAATGGCCCGAGAGACATGGAATGATGCAGTGGTGTGAATTTGCGATTGAAAGTACGGTTTTCTCTTGACCATAAGTACTCAAATCCCCTCTGGAATGGCCCGAGAGAGATGGGATGTTGCATTCTTGTGAATTTGCGATTGAAAGTACGGTTTTCTCTTGACCATAAGCACTCAAATACCTTACTGGAATGGCCCAAGAGAGATGGGATGTTGCATTGGTGTGAATTTGCGATTGAAAGTACGGTTTTCTCTTGACCATAAGCACTCAAATACCATACTGGAATGGCCCGAAAGACATGGAATGCTGCAGTGGTGTGAATTTGCGATTGAAAGTACGGTTTTCTCTTGACCATAAGGACTCAAATACCATACTGGAATGGCCCGAGAGACATGGAATGTTGCATTGGTGTGAATTTGCGATTGAAAGTACGGTTTTCTCTTGACCAGAAGCACTCAAATACCATACTGGAATGGCCCGAGAAACATGGGATGTTGCATTGGTGTGAATTTGCGATTGAAAGTACGGTTTTCTCTTGACCAGAAGCACTCAAATACCATACTGGAATGGCCCGAGAGACATGGAATTTTGCATTGGTGTGAATTTGCGATTGAAAGTTGGCTTTCTCTTGACCAGAAGCACTCAAATACCATACTGGAATGGCCCGAGAGACATGGAATGTTGCATTGGTGTGAATTTGTAATTGAAAGTACGGTTTTCTCTTGACCAGAAGGACCCAAATACCATACTGGAATGGCCCGAAAGACATGGAATGTTGCATGGGTGTGAATTTGCGATTGAAAGTACGGTTTTCTCTTTACCATAAGCACTCAAATACCATACTGGAATGGCCCAAGAGAGATGGGATTTTGCATTCGTGTGAATTTGCGATTGAAAGTACGGTTTTCTCTTGACCAGAAGCACTCAAATACCATTTTGGAATGGCCCGAGAGACATCGGATGTTGCATTGGTGTGAATTTGCGATTGAAAGTACGGTTTTCTCTTGACCATAAGCACTCAAATACCATACTCGAATGGCCCGAGAGACATGGAATTTTGCATTGGTGTGAATTTGCCATTGAGAGTTGGCTTTCTCTTGACCAAAAGCCCTCAAATACCATACTGGAATGGCCCGAGAGACATGGAATGTTGCATTGGTGTGAATTTGAGATTGAAAGTACGGTTTTCTCTTGACCAGAAGGACTCAAATACCATACTGGAATGGCCCGAAAGACATGGGATGTTGCATTGGTGTGAATTTGCGATTGAAAGTACGGTTTTCTCTTGACCAGAAGCACTCAAATACCATACTGGAATGGCCCGAGAGAGATGGGATGTTGCATTCATGTGAATTTGCGATTGAAAGTACGGTTTTCTCTTGACCACAAGCACTCAAATACCATACTGGAATGGCCCGAGAAACATGGGATGTTGCATTGGTGTGAATTTGCGATTGAAAGTACGGTTTTCTCTTGACCAGAAGCACTCAAATACCATACTGGAATGGCCCGAGAGACATGGAATGTTGCATTGGTGTGAATTTGTGATTGAAAGTACGGTTTTCTCTTGACCACAAGGACTCAAATACCATACTGGAATGGCCCGAAAGACATGGAATGTTGCATAGGTGTGAATTTGCGATTGAAAGTACGGTTTTCTCTTGACCATAAGCACTCAAATACCATATCCATGGCCCAAGAGAGATGGGATGTTGCATTGGTGTAAATTTGCGATTGAAAGTACGGTTTTCTCTTGACCAGAAGCACTCAAATACCATACTGGAATGGCCCGAGAGACATGGGATGTTGCATAGGTGTGAATTTGCGATTGAAAGTACGGTTTTCTCTTGACCATAAGCACTCAAATACCATACTGGAATGGCCCAAGAGAGATGGGATGTTGCATTGGTGTGAATTTGCGATTGAAAGTACGGTTTTCTCTTGACCAGAAGAATTCAAATACCATACTGGAATGGCCCGAAAGACATGGAATGTTGCATAGGTGTGAATTTGCGATTGAAAGTACGGTTTTCCCGTTACCATAAGCACTCAAATACCATATTGGAATGGCCCGAGAGAGATGGGATGTTGCATTGGTGTGAATTTGCGATTGAAAGTACGGTTTTCTCTTGACCATAAGCACTCAAATACCATATCCATGGCCCAAGAGAGATGGGATGTTGCATTGGTGTGAATTTGGGATTGAAAGTACGGTTTTCTCTTGACCAGAAGCACTCAAATACCATACTGGAATGCCCCGAGAGACATGGGATGTTGCATTGGTGTGAATTTGCGTTTGAAAGTACGGTTTTCTCGTGACCAGAAGCACTCAAATACCATAGTAGAATGGCCGGAGAGACATGGGATGTTGCATTGGTGTGAATTTGCGATTGCAAGTACGGTTTTCTCTTGACCAGAAGTACTCAAATACCATACTGGAATGGCCCGAGAGACATGGGATGTTGCATTCGTGTGAATTTGCGATTGAAAGTACGGTTTTCTCTTGAGCAAAGACCCTCAAATACCATACTGGAATGGCCCGAGAGACATGGGATGTTGCATTGGTGTGAATTTGCGATTGAAAGTACGGTTTTCTCTTCACAGAAGCACTCAAATACCATAGTGGAATGGCCCGAGAGACATGGAATGTTGCATAGGTGTGAATTTGCCATTGAAAGTACGGTTTTCTCGTGACCAGAAGGACTCAAATACCATACTGGAATGGCCCGAGAGACATGGGATGTTGCATTGGTGTGAATTTGCGATTGAAAGTACGGTTTTCTCTTGACCAGAAGCACTCAAATACCATACTGGAATGGCCCGAGAGACATGGGATGTTGCATTGGTGTGAATTTGCGATTGAAAGTACGGGTTTCTCTTGACCAGAAGGACTCAAATACCATACTCGAATGGCCCGAAAGACATGGAATGTTGCATAGGTGTGAATTTGCGATTGAAAGTACGGTTTTCTCTTGACCAGAAGGACTCAAATACCATAGTGGAATGGCCTGAAAGACATGGAATGTTGCATAGGTGTGAATTTGCGATTGAAAGTACGGTTTTCTCGTGACCATAAGCACTCAAATACGATACTGGAATGGCCCGAGAGAGATGGCATGTTGCATTGGTGTGAATTTGCGATTGAAAGTACGGTTTTCTCTTCACCAGAAGGACTCAAAAGCCATACTGGAATGGCCCGAGAAAGATGAGATGTTGCATTGGTGTGAATTTGCGATTGAAAGTACAGTTTTCTCTTGACCAGAAGCACTCAAATACCATAGTGGAATGGCCCGAGAGACATGGCATGTTGCATTGGTGTGAATTTGGGGTTGAAAGTACGGTTTTCTCTTCACCAGAAGCACTCAAATACCATACTGGCATGGCCCGAGAGACATGGGATGTTGCATTGGTGTGAATTTGCGATTGAAAGTTCGGTTTTCTCTTGCCCAGAAGCACTCAAATACCATACTGGAAAGGCCCGAAAGACATGGAATGTTGCATTGGTGTGAATTTGCGATTGAAAGTACGGTTTTCTCTTCACCGGAAGGACTCAAATACCACAGTGGAATGGCCCGAGAAACATGGGATGTTGCATTGGTGTGAATTTGCGATTGAAAGTACGGTTTTCTCTTCACCAGAAGCACTCAAATACCATACTGGAATGGCCCGAGAGACATGGAATGTTGCATTGGTGTGAATTTGCGATTGAAAGTACGGTTTTCTCTTCACCAGAAGGACTCAAATACCATACTGGAATGGCCCGAGAGACATGGGATGTTGCATTGGTGTGAATTTGCGATTGAAAGTACGGTTTTCTCTTGACCAAAAGCACTCAAATACCATACTGGAATGGCCCGAGAGACATGGAATGTTGCATTGGTGTGAATTTGCGATTGAAAGTACGGTTTTCTCTTGACCAGAAGCACTCAAATACCATATTGGAATGGCCCGAGAGAGATGGGATGTTGCATTGGTGTGAATTTGCGATTGAAAGTACGGTTTTCTCTTGACCAAAGACCCTCAAATACCATAGTGGAATGGCCCGAGAGACATGGAATGTTTCATTTGTGTGAATTTGCGATTGAAAGTACGGTTTTCTCTTCACCAGAAGGACTCAACTACCATAGTGGAATGGCCCGAGAAACATGGGATGTTGCATTGCTGTGAATTTGCGATTGAAAGTACGGTTTTCTCTTCACCAGAAGGACTCAACTACCATAGTTGAATGGCCCGAGAAACATGGGATGTTGCATTGCTGTGAATTTGCGATTGAAAGTACGGTTTTCTCTTCACCAGAAGGACTCAAATACCATAGTGGAATGGCCCGAGAAACATGGAATGTTGCATTAATGTGAATTTGCCATTGAAAGTACGGTTTTCTCTTCACCGGAAGGACTCAAATACCATAGTGGAATGGCCCGAGAAACATGGGATGTTGCATTGGTGTGAATTTGCGATTGAAAGTACGGTTTTCTCTTCACCAGAAGCACTCAAATACCATAGTGGAATGGCCCGAGAGACATGGAATGTTGCATTGGTGTGAATTTGCGATTGAAAGTACGGTTTTCTCTTGACTAGAAGCACTCAAATACCATAGTGGAATGGCACGAGAGACATGGGATGTTGCATTGGTGTGAATTTGCGATTGAAAGTACGGTTTTCTCTTGACCATAAGCACTCAAATACCATACTGGAATGGCCCGAGAGACATGGAATGTTGCATTGGTGTGAATTTGCGATTGAAAGTACGGTTTTCTCGTGACCAGAAGCACTCAAATACCATGCTAGAATGGGCCGAGAGAGATGGGAGGTTGAATTTGTGTGAATTTGCGATTGAAAGTACGGTTTTCTCTTGACTAGAAGGACTCAAATACCATACTGGAATGGCTTGAGAGACATGGGATGTTGCATTGGTGTGAATTTGTGATTGAAAGTACCGTTTTCTCTTGACCATAAGCACTCAAATACCATACTGGAATGGCCCGAAAGACATGGGATGTTGCATTGGTGTGAATTTGCGATTGAAAGTACGGTTTTCTCGTGACCAGAAGCACTCAAATACCATACTGGAATGGCCCGAGAGAGATGGGATGTTGCATTGGTGTGAATTTGCGATTGAAAGTACGGTTTTCTCTTGACCAAAACCCCTCAAATACCATACTGGAATGGCCCGAGAGACATGGAATGTTGCACTGGTGTGAATTTGTGATTGAAAGTACGGTTTTCTCTTCACCAAAAGGACTCAAATAGCATCCTGGAATGGCCCGAGAAACATGGGATGTTGCATTGGTGTGAATTTGCGATTGAAAGTACGGTTTTCTCTTGGCCAGAAGCACTCAAATACCATAGTGGAATGGCCCGAGAGACATGGAATGTTGCATTTGTGTGAATTTGCGATTGAAAGTACGGTTTTCTCGTGACCATAAGCACTCAAATACCATACTGGAATGCCCCGAGAGACATGGGATGTTGCATTCGTGTGAATTTGCGATTGAAAGTACGGTTTTCTCTTCACCAGAAGGACTCAAATACCATACTCGAATGGCCCGAGAGACATGGGGCGTTGCATTGGTGTGAATTTGCGATTGAAAGTACGGTTTTCTCTTGACCAGAAGCACTCAAATACCATAGTGGAATGGCCCGAGAGACATGGAATTTTGCATAGGTGTGAATTTGCGATTGATAGTACGGTTTTCTCTTGACCAGAAGCACTCAAATACCATAGTGGAAAGGCCCGAGAGAGATGGGATGTTGCATTGGTGTGAATTTGCGATTGAAAGTACGGTTTTCTCTTGACCAGCAGCACTCAAATACCATACTCGAATGGCCCGAGAGACATGGGATGTTGCATTGGGGTGAATTTGCGATTGAAAGTGCGGTTTTCTCTTGACCAGAAGCACTCAAATACCATAGTGGAATCGCCCGAGAGACATGGAATGTTGCATAGGTGTGAATTTGCGATTGAAAGTGCGGTTTTCTCTTGACCAGAAGGACTCAAATACCATACTGGAATGGCCCGAGAGACATGGGATATTGCATTGGTGTGAATTTGCGATTGAAAGTACGGTTTTCTCTTGACCACAAGCACTCAAATACCATGCTGGAATGGCCCGAGAGAGATGGTATGTTGCATTGGTGTGAATTTGCGATTGAAAGTACCGTTTTCTCTTGACCAGAAGGACTCAAATACCATAGTGGAATGGCCCGAGAGACATGGAATGTTGCATTGGTGTGAATTTGTGATTGAAAGTACCGTTTTCTCTTGACCAGAAGCACTCAAATACCATACTGGAATGGCCCGAGAGACATGGGATGTTGCATTGGTGTGAATTTGCGATTGAAAGTACGGTTTTCTCTTCACCAAAAGCACTCAAATACCATACTGGAATGGCCCGAGAGACATGGGATTTTGCATTGGTGTGAATTTGCGATTGAAAGTACGGTTTTCTCTTGACCAGAAGCACTCAAATACCATAGTGGAATGGCCCGAGAGACATGGAATGTTGCATAGGTGTGAATTTGCGATTGAAAGTACGGTTTTCTCGTGACCACAAGGAATCAAATACCATCCTGGAATGGCCCGAGAGAGATGGGATGTTGCATTGGTGTGAATTTGCGATTGAAAGTACGGTTTTCTCTTGACCAGAAGGACTCAAATACCACACTGGAATGGCCCGAGAGACATGGTATGTTGCATTGGTGTGAATTTGCGATTGAAAGTACGGTTTTCTCTTGACCACAAGCACTCAAATACCATGCTAGAATGGCCCGAGAGACATGGGATGTTGCATTGGTGTGAATTTGCGATTGAAAGCACGGTTTTCTCTTGACCAAAAGGACTCAAATACCACAGTGGAATGGCCCGAGAGACATGGAATGTTGCATTGGTGTGAATTTGTGATTGAAAGTACCGTTTTCTCTTGACCAGAAGCACTCAAATACCATACTGGAATGCCCCGAGAGACATGGGATGTTGCATTGGTGTGAATTTGAGATTGAAAGTACGGTTTTCTCTTCACCAAGAGCACTCAAATACCATACTGGAATGGCCCGAGAGACATGGAATGTTGCATTGGTGTGAATTTGCGATTGAAAGTACGGTTTTCTCTTGACCAGAAGCACTCAAATACCATAGTGGAATGGCCCGAGAGACATGGAATGTTGCATAGGTGTGAATTTGCGATTGAAAGTACGGTTTTCTCGTGACCACAAGGAATCAAATACCATCCTGGAATGGCCCGAGAGAGACGGGATGTTGCATTGGTGTGAATTTGCGACTGAAAGTACGGTTTTCTCTTGACCAGAAGGACTCAAATACCATACTGGAATGGCCCGAGAGACATGGGATGTTGCATTGGTGTGAATTTGCAATTGAAAGTACGGTTTTCTCTTGACCACAAGCACTCAAATACCATGCTGGAATGGCCCGAGAAACATGGGATGTTGCATAGGTGTGAATTTGCGATTGAAAGTACGGTTTTCTCGTGACCATAAGCACTCAAATACCATACTGGAATGGCCCGAGAGAGATGGGATGTTGCATTGGTGTGAATTTGCGATTGAAAGTACGGTTTTCTCTTGACCAGAAGGACTCAAATACCATACTGGAATGGCCCGAGAGACATGGGATGTTGCATTGGTGTGAATTTGCGATTGAAAGTACGGTTTTCTCTTGACCACAAGCACTCAATTACCATAGTGGAATGGCCCGAGAGAGATGGGATGTTGCATTGGTGTGAATTTGTGCTTGAAAGCACGGTTTTCTCTTGACCAGAAGCACTCAAATACCATAGTGGAATGGCCCGAGAGACATGGAATGTTGCATTGGTGTGAATTTGTGATTGAAAGTACCGTTTTCTCTTGACCAGAAGCACTCAAATACCATACTGGAATGGCCCGAGAGACATGGGATGTTGCATTGGTGTGAATTTGAGATTGAAAGTACGGTTTTCTCTTCACCAAAAGCACTCAAATACCATACTGGAATGGCCCGAGAGACATGGAATTTTGCATTGGTGTGAATTTGCGATTGAAAGTACGGTTTTCTCTTGACCAGAAGCACTCAAATACCATAGTGGAATGGCCCGAGAGACATGGAATGTTGCATAGGTGTGAATTTGCGATTGAAAGTACGGTTTTCTCTTGACCAGAAGGACTCAAATGCCATAGTGGAATGGCCCGAGAGACATGGAATGTTGCATAGGTGTGAATTTGCGATTGAAAGTACGGTTTTCTCGTGACCACAAGGAATCAAATACCATCCTGGAATCGCCCGAGAGAGATGGGATGTTGCATTGGTGTGAATTTGCGATTGAAAGTACGGTTTTCTCTTGACCAGAAGGACTCAAATACCATACTTGAATGGCCCGAGAGACATGGGATGTTGCATTGGTGTGAATTTGCGATTGAAAGTACGGTTTTCTCTTGACCACAAGCACTCAAATACCATGCTCGGATGGCCCGAGAGAGATGGGATGTTGCATTGGTGTGAATTTGCGATTGAAAGTACGGTTTTCTCTTGACCAGAAGCACTCAAATACCATACTGGAATGGCCCGAGAGACATGGAATGTTGCATTGGTGTGAATTTGTGATTGAAAGTACCGTTTTCTCTTGACCAGAAGCACTCAAATACCATACTGGAATGCCTCGAGAGACATGGGATGTTGCATTGGTGTGAATTTGCGATTGAAAGTACGGTTTTCTCTTCACCAAAAGCACTCAAATACCATACTGGAATGGCCCGAGAGACATGGAATTTTGCATTGGTGTGAATTTGCGATTGAAAGTACGGTTTTCTCTTGACCAGAAGCACTCAAATACCATAGTGGAATGGCCCGAGAGACATGGAATGTTGCATAGGTGTGAATTTGCGATTGAAAGTACGGTTTTCTCGTGACCACAAGGAATCAAATACCATACTGGAATGGCCCGAGAGAGATGGGATGTTGCATTGGTGTGAATTTGCGATTGAAAGTACGGTTTTCTCTTGAGCAAAGACCCTCAAATACCATACTGGAATGGCCCGAGAGACATGGGATGTTGCATTGGTGTGAATTTGCGATTGAAAGTACGGTTTTCTCTTGACCACAAGCACTCGAATACCATGCTAGAATGGCCCGAGAAACATGGGATGTTGCATTGGTGTGAATTTGCGATTGAAAGTACGGTTTTCTCTTGACCAGAAGCACTCAAATACCATACTGGAATGGCCCGAGAGAGATGGGATGTTGCATTCGTGTGAATTTGCGATTGAAAGTACGGTTTTCTCTTGACCAGAAGCACTCAAATACCATAGTGGAATGGCCCGAGAGACATGGAATGTTGCATACGTGTGAATTTGCGATTGAAAGTACCGTTTTCTCGTAACCACAAGGAATCAAATACCATCCTGGAATGGCCCGAGAGAGATGGGATGTTGCATTGGTGTGAATTTGCGATTGAAAGTACGGTTTTCTCTTGACCAGAAGGACTCAAATACCATACTGGAATGGCCCGAGAGACATGGGATGTTGCATTGGTGTGAATTTGCGATTGAAAGTACGGTTTTCTCTTGACCACAAGCACTCAAATACCATGCTGGAATGGCCCGAGAGAGATGGGATGTTGCATTGGTGTGAATTTGCGATTGAAAGTACGGTTTTCTCTTCACCAAAAGCACTCAAATACCATACTGGAATGGCCCGAGAGACATGGAATTTTGCATTGGTGTGAATTTGCGATTGAAAGTACGGTTTTCTCTTGACCAGAAAACTCAAATACCATAGTGGAATGGCCCGAGAGACATGGAATGTTGCATAGGTGTGAATTTGCGATTGAAAGTACGGTTTTCTCGTGACCACAAGGAATCAAATACCATCCTGGAATGGCCCGAGAGAGATGGGATGTTGCATTGGTGTGAATTTGCGATTGAAAGTACGGTTTTCTCTTGAGCAAAGACCCTCAAATACCATAGTGGAATGGCCCGAGAGACATGGGATGTTGCATTGGTGTGAATTTGCGATTGAAAGTACGGTTTTCTCTTGACCACAAGCACTCAAATACCATGCTGGAATGGCCCGAGAGACATGGGATGTTGCATTGGTGTGAATTTGCGATTGAAAGTACCGTTTTCTCTTGACCAGAAGCACTCAAATACCATACTGGAATGGCCCGGGAGACATGGAATTTTGCATTGGTGTGAATTTGCGATTGAAAGTACGGTTTTCTCTTGACCAGAAGCACTCAAATACCATAGTGGAATGGCCCGAGAGACATGGAATGTTGCATAGGTGTGAAATTGCGATTGAAAGTACGGTTTTCTCGTGACCATAAGCACTCAAATACCATACTGGAATGGCCCGAGAGAGATGGGATGTTGCATTGGTGTGAATTTGCGATTGAAAGTACGGTTTTGTCTTGACTAGAAGGACTCAAATGCCATACTGGAATGGCCCGAGAGACATGGGATGTTGCATTGGTGTGAATTTGCGATTAAAATTACGGTTTTCTCTTGACCAGAAGCACTCAAATACCATACTGGAATGGCCCGAGAGACATGGAATGTTGCATAGGTGTGAATTTGCGATTGAAAGTACGGTTTTCTCTTGAGCAAAGACCCTCAAATACCATACTAGAATGGCCCGAGAGACATGGGACGTTGCATTGGTGTGAATTTGCGATCGAAAGTACGGTTTTCTCTTGACCAGAAGCACTCAAATACCATAGTGGAATGGCCCGAGCGACATGGAATTTTGCATAGGTGTGAATTTGCGATTGATAGTACGGTTTTCTCTTGACCAGAAGGACTCAAATGCGATAGTGGAATGGCCCGAGAGACATGGAATGTTGCATTGGTGTGAATTTGCGATTGAAAGTACAATCTTCTCTTGACCAGAAGCACTCAAATACCATACTGGAATGGCCCGCAAGACATGGGATGTTGCATTGGTGTGAATTTGCGATTGAAAGTACGGTTTTCTCTTGACCAAAAGCACTCAAATACCATAGTGGAATGGCCCGAGAGACATGGGATGTTGCATAGGTGTGAATTTGCGATTGAAAGTACGGTTTTCTCGTGACCACAAGGACTCAAATACCATACTGGAATGGCCCGAGAGAGATGGGATGTTGCATTGGTGTGAATTTGCGATTGAAAGTACGGTTTTCTCTTGACCAGAAGGACTCTAATACGATACTGGAATGGCCGGAGAGACATGGGATGTTGCATTGGTGTGAATTTGCGATTGAAAGTACGGTTTTGTCTTGACTAGAAGGACTCAAATGCCATACTGGAATGGCCCGAGAAACGTGGGATGTTGCATTGGTGTGAATTTGCGATTGAAAGTACCGTTTTCTCTTGACCAGAAGGACTCAAATACCATAGTGGAATGGCCCGAGAGACATGGAATGTTGCATAGGTGTGAATTTGCGATTGAAAGTACGGTTTTCTCGTAACCACAAGGAATCAAATACCATCCTGGAATGGCCCGAGAGACATGGGATGTTGCATTGGTGTGAATTTGCGATTGAAAGTACGGTTTTCTCTTGACCAGACGGACTCAAATACCATACTGGAATGGCCCGAGAGACATGGGATGTTGCATTGGTGTGAATTTGCGATTGAAAGTACGGTTTTCTCTTGACCACAAGCACTCAAATACCATGCTGGAATGGCCCGAGAGAGATGGGATGTTGCATTGGTGTGAATTTGCGATTGAAAGTACGGTTTTCTCTTGACCAGAAGCACTCAAATACCATACTGGAATGGCCCGAGAGACATGGAATTTTGCATTGGTGTGAATTTGCGATTGAAAGTACGGTTTTCTCTTGACCAGAAGCACTCAAATACCATAGTGGAATGGCCCGAGAGACATGGAATGTTGCATAGGTGTGAATTTGCGATTGAAAGTACGGTTTTCTCGTGACCACAAGGAATCAAATACCATCCTGGAATGGCCCGAGAGAGATGGGATGTTGCATTGGTGTGAATTTGCGATTGAAAGTACGGTTTTCTCTTGAGCAAAGACCCTCAAATACCATAGTGGAATGGCCCGAGAGACATGGGATGTTGCATTGGTGTGAATTTGCGATTGAAAGTACGGTTTTCTCTTGACCACAAGCACTCAAATACCATGCTGGAATGGCCCGAGAGACATGGGATGTTGCATTGGTGTGAATTTGCGATTGAAAGTACGGTTTTCTCTTGACCAGAAGCACTCAAATACCATACTGGAATGGCCCGAGAGACATGGAATTTTGCATTGGTGTGAATTTGCGATTGAAAGTACGGTTTTCTCTTGACCAGAAGCACTCAAATACCATAGTGGAATGGCCCGAGAGACATGGAATGTTGCATAGGTGTGAAATTGCGATTGAAAGTACGGTTTTCTCGTGACCATAAGCACTCAAATACCATACTGGAATGGCCCGAGAGAGATGGGATGTTGCATTCGTGTGAATTTGCGATTGAAAGTACGGTTTTGTCTTGACTAGAAGGACTCAAATGCCATACTGGAATGGCCCGAGAGACATGGGATGTTGCATTGGTGTGAATTTGCGATTAAAATTACGGTTTTCTCTTGACCAGAAGCACTCAAATACCATACTGGAATGGCCCGAGAGACATGGAATGTTGCATTGGTGTGAATTTGCGATTGAAAGTACGGTTTTCTCTTGACCAGAAGCACTCAAATACCATACTGGAATGGCCCGAGAGACATGGAATGTTGCATAGGTGTGAATTTGCGATTGAAAGTACGGTTTTCTCTTGAGCAAAGACCCTCAAATACCATACTAGAATGGCCCGAGAGACATGGGACGTTGCATTGGTGTGAATTTGCGATCGAAAGTACGGTTTTCTCTTGACCAGAAGCACTCAAATACCATAGTGGAATGGCCCGAGCGACATGGAATTTTGCATAGGTGTGAATTTGCGATTGATAGTACGGTTTTCTCTTGACCAGAAGCACTCAAATGCCATAGTGGAATGGCCCGAGAGACATGGAATGTTGCATTGGTGTGAATTTGCGATTGAAAGTACAGTCTTCTCTTGACCAGAAGCACTCAAATACCATACTGGAATGGCCCGCAAGACATGGGATGTTGCATTGGTGTGAATTTGCGATTGAAAGTACGGTTTTCTCTTGACCAAAAGCACTCAAATACCATAGTGGAATGGCCCGAGAGACATGGGATGTTGCATAGGTGTGAATTTGCGATTGAAAGTACGGTTTTCTCGTGACCACAAGGACTCAAATACCATACTGGAATGGCCCGAGAGAGATGGGATGTTGCATTGGTGTGAATTTGCGATTGAAAGTACGGTTTTCTCTTGACCAGAAGGACTCTAATACGATACTGGAATGGCCGGAGAGACATGGGATGTTGCATTGGTGTGAATTTGCGATTGAAAGTACGGTTTTCTCTTGACCACAAGCACTCAAATACCATGCTAAAATGGCCCGAGAAACGTGGGATGTTGCATTGGTGTGAATTTGCGATTGAAAGTACCGTTTTCTCTTGACCAGAAGGACTCAAATACCATAGTGGAATGGCCCGAGAGACATGGAATGTTGCATAGGTGTGAATTTGCGATTGAAAGTACGGTTTTCTCGTGACCATAAGCAGTCAAATACCATACTGCAATGGCCCCAGAGAGATGGGATGTTGCATTCGTGTGAATTTGCGATTGAAAGTACGGTTTTCTCTTGACCAGAAGGACTCAAATACCATACTGGAATGGCCCGAGAGAGATGGGATGTTGCATTGGTGTGAATTTGCGATTGAAAGTACGGTTTTCTCTTGACCAGAAGCACTCAAATACCATAGTGGAATGCCCCGAGAGACATGGGATGTTGCATTGGTGTGAATTTGCGATTGAAAGTACAGTTTTCTCTTGACCAAAAGGACTCAAATACCATACTGGAATGGCCCGAGAAACATGGGATGTTGCATTGGTGTGAATTTGCGATTGAAAGTACGGTTTTCTCTTGACCAGAAGCACTCAAATACCATAGTAGAATGGCCCGAGAAACATGGAATTTTGCATAGGTGTGAATTTGCGATTGAAAGCACGGTTTTCTCGTGACCAGAAGCACTCAAATACCATACTGCAATGGCCCGAGAGAGATGGGATGTTGCATTGGTGTGAAATTGCGATTGAAAGTACGGTTTTCTCTTGACCCGAAGGACTCAAATACCATACTGGAATGGCCCGAGAGACATGGAATGTTGCATAGGAGTGAATTTGCGATTGAAAGTACGGTTTTCTCTTGACCAGAAGCACTCAAATACGATACTGGAATGGCCCGAGAAACATGGAATTTTGCATAGGTGTGAATTTGCGATTGAAAGCACGGTTTTCTCGTGACCAGAAGCACTCAAATACCATACTGCAATGGCCCGAGAGAGATGGGATGTTGCATTCGTGTGAATTTGCGATTGAAAGTACGGTTTTCTCTTGACCAGAAGGACTCAAATACCATACCGGAATGGCCCGAGAGAGATGGGATGTTGCATTGGTGTGAATTTGCGATTGAAAGTACGGTTTTCTCGTGACCAGAAGGACTCAAATACCATACTCGAATGGCCCGAGAGACATGGAATTTTGCATTGGTGTGAATTTGCGATTGAAAGCACGGTTTTCTCGTGACCAGAAGCACTCAAATACCATACTGCAATGGCCCAAGAGAGATGGGATGTTGCATTGGTGTGAATTTGCGATTGAAAGTACGGTTTTCTCTTCACCAGAAGGACTCAAATACCATACTGGAATGGCCCGAAAGACATGGAATTTTGCATTGGTGTGAATTTGCGATTGAAAGTACGGTTTTCTCTTGACCAGAAGCACTCAAATACGATAGTGGAATGGCCCGAGAAACATGGAATTTTGCATAGGTGTGAATTTGCGATTGAAAGCACGGTTTTCTCTTGACCAGAAGCACTCAAATACCATACTCCAATGGCCCGAGAGAGATGGGATGTTGCATTCGTGTGAATTTGCGATTGAAAGTACGGTTTTCTCTTGACCCGAAGGACTCAAATACCATACTGGAATGGCCTGAGAGACATGGAATTTTGCATTGGTGTGAATTTGCGATTGAAAGTACGGTTTTCTCTTGACCAGAAGCACTCAAATACCATAGTGGAATGCCCCGAGAGACATGGGATGTTGCATTGGTGTGAATTTGCGATTGGAAGTACAGTTTTCTCTTGACCAAAAGGACTCAAATACCATACTGGAATGGCCCGAGAAACATGGGATGTTGCATTTGTGTGAATTTGCGATTGAAAGTACGGTTTTCTCTTGACCAGAAGCACTCAAATACGATAGTGGAATGGCCCGACAAACATGGAATTTTGCATAGGTGTGAATTTGCGATTGAAAGCACGGTTTTCTCCTGACCATAAGCACTCAAATACCATACTGCAATGGCCCGAGAGAGATGGGATGTTGCATTCGTGTGAATTGGCGATTGAAAGTACGGTTTTCTCTTGACCAGAAGGACTCAAATACCATACTGGAATGGCCCGAGAGACATGGAATTTTGCATTGGTGTGAATTTGCGATTGAAAGTACGGTTTTCTCTTGACCAGAAGCACTCAAATACCATAGTGGAATGCCCCGAGAGACATGGGATGTTGCATTGGTGTGAATTTGCGATTGAAAGTACGGTTTTCTCTTGACCACAAGCACTCAAATACCATACTGGAATGGCCCGAGAGAAATGGGATGTTGCATGGGTGTGAATTTGCGATTGAAAGTACGGTTTTCTCTTGACCAAAAGCCCTCAAATAGCATACTGGAATGGCCCGAGAGACATGGAATGTTGCATTGGTGTGAATTTGCGATTGAAAGTACGGTTTTCTCTTCACTAGAAAGACTCAAATACCATACTAGAATGGCCCGGGAGACATGGAATGTTGCATTGGTGTGAATTTGCGATTGAAAGTACGGTTTTCTCTTGACCAAAAGCCCTCAAATAGCATACTGGAATGGCCCGAGAGACATGGAATGTTGCATTGGTGTGAATTTGCGATTGAAAGTACGGTTTTCTCTTCACTAGAAAGACTCAAATACCATACTGGCATGGCCCGAGAAGCATGGGATGTTGCATTGTTGTGAATTTGCGATTGAAAGTACGGTTTTCTCTTGACCAGAAGCATTCAAATACCTTACTCGAATGGCCCGAGAGACATGGAATGTTGCATAGGTGTGAATTTGCGATTGAAAGTACGGTTTTCTCGTGACCATAAGCACTCAAATACCATACTGGAATGGCCCGAGAGACATGGGATGTTGCATTGGTGTGAATTTGCGATTGAAAGTACGGTTTTCTCTTGACCAGAGGCAATCAAATACCGTACTGGAATGGCCCGAGAGACATGGAATGTTGCATTGGTGTGAATTTGCGATTGAAAGTACGGTTTTCTCTTCACTAGAAAGACTCAAATACCATACTAGAATGGCCCGAGAAACATGGGATGTTGCGTTGGTGTGAATTTGCGATTGAAAGTACGGTTTTCTCTTGACCAAAAGCCCTCAAATAGCATACTGGGATGGCCCGAGAGACATGGAATGTTGCATTGGTGTGAATTTTCGATTGAAAGTACGGTTTTCTCTTGACCAGAAGGACTCAAATACCATACTGGAATGGCCCGAGAAGCATGGGGTGTTGCATTGTTGTGAATTTGCGATTGAAAGTACGGTTTTCTCTTGACCAGAAGCATTCAAATACCTTACTCGAATGGCCCGAGAGAAATGGAATGTTGCATAGGTGTGAATTTGCGATTGAAAGTACGGTTTTCTCGTGACCATAAGCACTCAAATACCATACTGGAATGGCCCGAGAGAGATGGGATGTTGCATTGGTGTGAATTTGCGATTGAAAGTACGGTTTTCTCTTGACCAGAAGCACTCAAAAAGCATACGGGAACGGCCCGAGAGACATGTAATTTTGCATTGGTGTGAATTTGCGATTGAAAGTACGGTTTTCTCTTGACCAGAAGCACTCAAATACCTCACTCGAATGGGCCGAGAGACATGGAATTTTGCATAGGTGTGAATTTGCGATTGAAAGTACGGTTTTCTCTTGACCAGAAGCACTCAAATACCTTACTAGAATGGCCCGAGAGACATGGAATGTTGCATAGGTGTGAATTTGTGATTGAAAGTACGGTTTTCTCTTGACGAAAAGCCCTCAAATACCATACTGGAATGGCCCGAGAGACATGGAATGTTGCATTGGTGTGAATGTGCGATTGAAAGTACGGGTTTCTCTTGACTAGAAGCACTCAAATACCATACTGGAATGGCCCGAGAAACATGGGATGTTGCATTGGTGTGAATTTGCGATTGAAAGTACGGTTTTCTCTTGACCAGAAGCACTCAAATACCATAGTGGAATGGCCCGAGAGACATGGAATGTTGCATAGGTGTGAATTTTCCGATTGAAAGGTCGGTTTTCTCTTGACCATAAGCACTCAAATACCATACTGGAATGGCCCGAGAGAGATGGGATGTTGCATTGGTGTGAATTTGCGATTGAAAGTACGGTTTTCTCTTGACCAGAAGCACTCAAATACCATACTGGAATGGCCCGAGAGACATGGGATGTTGCATTGGTGTGAATTTGCGATTGAAAGTACGGTTTTCTCTTGACCAGAAGCACTCAAATACCATACTGGAATGGCCCGAGAGACATGGAATGTTGCATTGGTGTGAATTCGCGATTGAAAGTACGGTTTTCTCTTGACGAGAAGCATTCAAATACCATACTGGAATGGCCCGAGAGACATGGAATGTTGCATTGGTGTTAATTTGTGATTGAAAGTACGGTTTTCTCGTGACCATAAGCACTCAAATACCATACTGGAATGGCCCGAGAGAGATGGGATGTTGCATTGGTGTGAATTTGCGATTGAAAGTACGGTTTTCTCTTGACCACAAGCACTCAAATACCATGCTTGAACCGCCCGAGAGACATGCAATTTTGCATTGGTGTGAATTTGCGGTTGAAAGTACGGTTTTCTCTTGACCAGAAGCACTCAAATACCATAGTGGAATGGCCCGAGAGAGATGGGATGTTGCATTGGTGTGGATTTGCGATTGAAAGTACGGTTTTCTCTTGACCAGAAGCACTCAAATACCATACTGGAATGGCCCGCTAGACATGGAATGTTGCATAGGTGTGAATTTGCGATTGAAAGTACGGTTTTCTCTTGACCAGAAGCACTCAAATACCATACTGCAATGGCCCGAGAGAAATGGGATGTTGCATTGGTGTGAATTTGCGATTGAAAGTACGGTTTTCTGTTGACCAAAAGCCCTCAAATACCATACTGGAATGGCCCGAGAGAGATGGAATGTTGCATTGGTGTGAATTTGCGATTGAAAGTACGGTTTTCTCGTGACCACAAGGAATCAAATACTTTCAATCGCAAATTCACACCAATGCAACATTCCATGTCTCTCGGGCCATTCCAGTATGGTATTTGAGTCCTTCTGGTCAAGAGAAAACCGTACTTTCAATCGCAAATTCACACCAATGCAACATTCCATGTCTCCCGGGCCATTCCAGTATGGTATTTGAGTGCTTCTGGTCAAGAGAAAACCGTACTTTCAATCGCAAATTCACACCTATGCAATATTCCATGTCTCCCGGGCCATTCCAGTATGGTATTTGAGTCCTTCTGGTCAAGAGAAAACCGTACTTTCAATCGCAAATCCACACCAATGCAACATCCCATCTCTCTGGGGCCATTCCAGTATGGTATTTGAATGCTTCTGGTGAAGAGAAAACCGTACTTTCAATCGCAAATTCACACCAATGCAAAATTCCATGTCTCTCGGGCCATTCCAGTATGGTATTTGAGTGCTTCTGGTCAAGAGAAAACCGTACTTTCAATCACAAATTCACACCAATGAAAAATTCCATGTCTCTCGGGCCATTCCAGTATGGTATTTGAGTGCTTCTGGTCAAGAGAAAACCGTACTTTCAATCGCAAATTCACACCAATGCAACATCCCATGTCTCTCGGGCCATTCCACTATGGTATTTGAGTGCTTCTGGTCAAGAGAAAACCGTACTTTCAAGCGCAAATCGACACCAATGCAACATCCCATGTCTCTCGGGCCATGCCAGTATGGTATTTGAGTGCTTCTGGTCAAGAGAAAACCGTACTTTGAATCGCAAATTCACACTAATGCAAAATTCCATGTCTCTCGGGCCATTCCAGTATGGTATTTGAATGGTTGTGGTCAAGAGAAAACCGTACTTTCAATCGCAAATTCACACTAATGTAACATTCCATCTCTCTCGGGCCATTCCAGTATGGTATTTGAGTGCTTCTGGTCAAGAGAAAACCGTACTTTCAATCGCAAATTCACACCAATGCAACATCCCATCTCTCTCGGGGCATTCCAGTATACGGTTTTCTCGTGACCATAAGCACTCAAATACCATACTGGAATGGCCCGAGAGACATGGAATGTTGCATAGGTGTGAATTTGCGATTGAAAGTACGGTTTTCTCTTGACCAGAAGCACTCAAATACCATACTGGAATGGCCCGAGAGACATGGGATGTTGCATTGGTGTGAATTTGCCATTGAAAGTACGGTTTTCTCTTGACCAGAAGCATTCAAATACCATACTGGAATGGCCCCAGAGAGATGGGATGTTGCATTGGTGTGGATTTGCGATTGAAAGTACGGTTTTCTCTTGACCAGAAGGACTCAAATACCATACTGGAATGGCCCGGGAGACATGGAATGTTGCATAGGTGTGAATTTGCGATTGAAAGTACGGTTTTCTCTTGACCAGAAGCACTCAAATACCATACTGGAATGGCCCGGGAGACATGGAATGTTGCATAGGTGTGAATTTGCGATTGAAAGTACGGTTTTCTCTTGACCAGAAGCACTCAAATACCATACTGGAATGGCCCGAGAGACATGGAATTTTGCATTGGTGTGAATTTGCGATTGAAAGTACGGTTTTCTCTTGACCAGAAGCATTCAAATGCCATACTGGAATGGCCCCAGAGAGATGGGATGTTGCATTGGTGTGAATTTGCGATTGAAAGTACGGTTTTCTCTTGACCAGAAGGACTCAAATACCATACTGGAATGGCCCGGGAGACATGGAATGTTGCATAGGTGTGAATTTGCGATTGAAAGTACGGTTTTCTCTTGACCAGAAGGACTCAAATACCATACTGGAATGGCCCGAGAGACATGGAATGTTGCATTGGTGGGAATTTGCGATTGAAAGTACGGTTTTCTCGTGACCATAAGCACTCAAATACCATACTGGAATGGCCCGAGAGACATGGAATGTTGCATAGGTGTGAATTTGCGATTGAAAGTACGGTTTTCTCTTGACCAAAAGCCCTCAAATACCATACTGGAATGGCCCGAGAGACATGGGATGTTGCATTGGTGTGAATTTGCGATTGAAAGTACGGTTTTCTCTTGACCAGAAGCACTCAAATACCATACTGGAATGGCCCGAGAGACATGGAATGTTGCATAGGTGTGAATTTGCGATTGAAAGTACGGTTTTCTCTTGACCAGAAGCACTCAAATACCATACTGGAATGGCCCGAGAGACATGGAATGTTGCATAGGTGTGAATTTGCGATTGAAAGTACGGGTTTCTCTTGACCAGAAGCACTCAAATACCATATCGGAATGGCCCGAGAGACATGGAATTTTTCATTGGTGTGAATTTGTGATTGAAAGTACGGTTTTCTCTTGACCAGGAGCACTCAAATACCATACTAGAATGTCCCGAGAGACATGGAATTTTGCATTGGTGTGAATTTGCGATTGAAAGTACGGTTTTCTCTTGACCAGAAGCATTCAAATACCATAGTGGAATGGCCCGAGAGACATGGAATGTTGCATTGGTGTGAATTTGCGATTGAAAGTACGGTTTTCTCTTGACGAGAAGGACTCAAATACCATACTGGAATGGCCCCAGAGAGATGGGATGTTGCATTGGTGTTGATTTGCGATTGAAAGTACGGTTTTCTCTTGACCAGAAGGACTCAAATACCATACTGGAATGGCCCGAGTGACATGGAATGTTGCATAGGTGTGAATTTGCGATTGAAAGTACGGTTTTCTCTTGACCAGAAGCACTCAAATACCATACTGGAATGGCCCGAGAGACATGGGATGTTGCATTGGTGTGAATTTGCGATTGAAAGTACGGTTTTCTCTTCACCAGAAGCATTCAAATACCATACTGGAATGGCCCCAGAGAGATGGGATGTTGCATTGGTGTGGATTTGCGATTGAAAGTACGGTTTTCTCTTGACCAGAAGGACTCAAATACCATACTGGAATGGCCCGGGAGACATGGAATGTTGCATAGGTGTGAATTTGCGATTGAAAGTACGGTTTTCTCTTGACCAGAAGGACTCAAATACCATACTGGAATGGCCCGGGAGACATGGAATGTTGCATTGGTGTGAATTTGCGATTGAAAGTACGGTTTTCTCTTGACCAGAAGGACTCAAATACCATACTGGAATGGCCCGAGAGACATGGAATGTTGCATTGGTGTGAATTTGCGATTGAAAGTACGGTTTTCTCGTGACCATAAGCACTCAAATACCATACTGGAATGGCCCGAGAGACATGGAATGTTGCATAGGTGTGAATTTGCGATTGAAAGTACGGTTTTCTCTTGACCAAAAGCCCTCAAATACCATACTGGAATGGCCCGAGAGACATGGGATGTTGCATTGGTGTGAATTTGCGATTGAAAGTACGGTTTTCTCTTGACCAGAAGCACTCAAATACCATACTGGAATGGCCCGAGAGACATGGAATGTTGCATAGGTGTGAATTTGCGATTGAAAGTACGGTTTTCTCTTGACCAGAAGCACTCAAATACCATACTGGAATGGCCCGAGAGACATGGAATGTTGCATAGGTGTGAATTTGCGATTGAAAGTACGGGTTTCTCTTGACCAGAAGCACTCAAATACCATATCGGAATGGCCCGAGAGACATGGAATTTTTCATTGGTGTGAATTTGTGATTGAAAGTACGGTTTTCTCTTGACCAGGAGCACTCAAATACCATACTAGAATGTCCCGAGAGACATGGAATTTTGCATTGGTGTGAATTTGCGATTGAAAGTACGGTTTTCTCTTGACCAGAAGCATTCAAATACCATAGTGGAATGGCCCGAGAGACATGGAATGTTGTATTGGTGTGAATTTGCGATTGAAAGTACGGTTTTCTCTTGACGAGAAGGACTCAAATACCATACTGGAATGGCCCCAGAGAGATGGGATGTTGCATTGGTGTTGATTTGCGATTGAAAGTACGGTTTTCTCTTGACCAGAAGGACTCAAATACCATACTGGAATGGCCCGAGAGACATGGAATGTTGCATAGGTGTGAATTTGCGATTGAAAGTACGGTTTTCTCTTGACCAGAAGCACTCAAATACCATACTGGAATGGCCCGAGAGACATGGGATGTTGCATTGGTGTGAATTTGCGATTGAAAGTACGGTTTTCTCTTCACCAGAAGCATTCAAATACCATACTGGAATGGCCCCAGAGAGATGGGATGTTGCATTGGTGTGGATTTGCGATTGAAAGTACGGTTTTCTCTTGACCAGAAGGACTCAAATACCATACTGGAATGGCCCGGGAGACATGGAATGTTGCATAGGTGTGAATTTGCGATTGAAAGTACGGTTTTCTCTTGACCAGAAGCACTCAAATACCATACTGGAATGGCCCGGGAGACATGGAATGTTGCATTGGTGTGAATTTGCGATTGAAAGTACGGTTTTCTCTTGACCAGAAGGACTCAAATACCATACTGGAATGGCCCGAGAGACATGGAATGTTGCATTGGTGTGAATTTGCGATTGAAAGTACGGTTTTCTCGTGACCATAAGCACTCAAATACCATACTGGAATGGCCCGAGAGACATGGAATGTTGCATAGGTGTGAATTTGCGATTGAAAGTACGGTTTTCTCTTGACCAAAAGCCCTCAAATACCATACTGGAATGGCCCGAGAGACATGGGATGTTGCAGTGGTGTGAATTTGCGATTGAAAGTACGGTTTTCTCTTGACCAGAAGCATTCAAATACCATACTGGAATGGCCCCAGAGAGATGGGATGTTGCATTGGTGTGGATTTGCGATTGAAAGTACGGTTTTCTCTTGACCAGAAGGACTCAAATACCATACTGGAATGGCCCGGGAGACATGGAATGTTGCATAGGTGTGAATTTGCGATTGAAAGTACGGTTTTCTCTTGACCAGAAGCACTCAAATACCATACTGGAATGGCCCGGGAGACATGGAATGTTGCATAGGTGTGAATTTGCGATTGAAAGTACGGTTTTCTCTTGACCAGAAGCACTCAAATACCATACTGGAATGGCCCGAGAGACATGGAATTTTGCATTGGTGTGAATTTGCGATTGAAAGTACGGTTTTCTCTTGACCAGAAGCATTCAAATACCATACTGGAATGGCCCCAGAGAGATGGGATGTTGCATTGGTGTGAATTTGCGATTGAAAGTACGGTTTTCTCTTGACCAGAAGGACTCAAATACCATACTGGAATGGCCCGGGAGACATGGAATGTTGCATAGGTGTGAATTTGCGATTGAAAGTACGGTTTTCTCTTGACCAGAAGCCCTCAAATACCATACTGGAATGGCCCGGGAGACATGGAATGTTGCATTGGTGTGAATTTGCGATTGAAAGTACGGTTTTCTCTTGACCAGAAGGACTCAAATACCATACTGGAATGGCCCGAGAGACATGGAATGTTGCATTGGTGTGAATTTGCGATTGAAAGTACGGTTTTCTCGTGACCATAAGCACTCAAATACCATACTGGAATGGCCCGAGAGACATGGAATGTTGCATAGGTGTGAATTTGCGATTGAAAGTACGGTTTTCTCTTGACCAAAAGCCCTCAAATACCATACTGGAATGGCCCGAGAGACATGGGATGTTGCATTGGTGTGAATTTGCGATTGAAAGTACGGTTTTCTCTTGACCAGAAGCACTCAAATACCATACTGGAATGGCCCGAGAGACATGGAATGTTGCATAGGTGTGAATTTGCGATTGCAAGTACGGTTTTCTCTTGACCAGAAGCACTCAAATACCATACTGGAATGGCCCGAGAGACATGGAATGTTGCATAGGTGTGAATTTGCGATTGAAAGTACGGGTTTCTCTTGACCAGAAGGACTCAAATACCATACTGGAATGGCCCGGGAGACATGGAATGTTGCATAGGTGTGAATTTGCGATTGAAAGTACGGTTTTCTCTTGACCAGAAGGACTCAAATACCATACTGGAATGGCCCGGGAGACATGGGATGTTGCATTGGTGTGAATTTGCGATTGAAAGTACGGTTTTCTCTTGACCAGAAGGACTCAAATACCATACTGGAATGGCCCGGGAGACATGGAATGTTGCATAGGTGTGAATTTGCGATTGAAAGTACGGTTTTCTCTTGACCAGAAGCCCTCAAATACCATACTGGAATGGCCCGAGAGACATGGAATGTTGCATTGGTGTGAATTTGCGATTGAAAGTACGGTTTTCTCTTGACCAGAAGGACTCAAATACCATACTGGAATGGCCCGAGAGACATGGAATGTTGCATTGGTGTGAATTTGCGATTGAAAGTACGGTTTTCTCGTGACCATAAGCACTCAAATACCATACTGGAATGGCCCGAGAGACATGGAATGTTGCATAGGTGTGAATTTGCGATTGAAAGTACGGTTTTCTCTTGACCAAAAGCCCTCAAATACCACACTGGAATGGCCCGAGAGACATGGGATGTTGCATTGGTGTGAATTTGCGATTGAAAGTACGGTTTTCTCTTGACCAGAAGCACTCAAATACCATACTGGAATGGCCCGAGAGACATGGAATGTTGCATAGGTGTGAATTTGCGATTGAAAGTACGGTTTTCTCTTGACCAGAAGCACTCAAATACCATACTGGAATGGCCCGAGAGACATGGAATGTTGCATAGGTGTGAATTTGCGATTGAAAGTACGGGTTTCTCTTGACCAGAAGCACTCAAATACCATATCGGAATGGCCCGAGAGACATGGAATTTTTCATTGGTGTGAATTTGTGATTGAAAGTACGGTTTTCTCTTGACCAGGAGCACTCAAATACCATACTAGAATGTCCCGAGAGACATGGAATTTTGCATTGGTGTGAATTTGCGATTGAAAGTACGGTTTTCTCTTGACCAGAAGCATTCAAATACCATAGTGGAATGGCCCGAGAGACATGGAATGTTGCATTGGTGTGAATTTGCGATTGAAAGTACGGTTTTCTCTTGACGAGAAGGACTCAAATACCATACTGGAATGGCCCCAGAGAGATGGGATGTTGCATTGGTGTTGATTTGCGATTGAAAGTACGGTTTTCTCTTGACCAGAAGGACTCAAATACCATACTGGAATGGCCCGAGAGACATGGAATGTTGCATAGGTGTGAATTTGCGATTGAAAGTACGGTTTTCTCTTGACCAGAAGCACTCAAATACCATACTGGAATGGCCCGAGAGACATGGGATGTTGCATTGGTGTGAATTTGCGATTGAAAGTACGGTTTTCTTTTGACCAGAAGCACTCAAATACCTTACTGGAATGGCCCGAGAGACATGGAATGTTGCATAGGTGTGAATTTGCGATTGAAAGTACGGTTTTCTCGTGACCATAAGCACTCAAATACCATACTGGAATGGCCCGAGAGACATGGAATGTTGCATTGGTGTGAATTTGCGATTGAAAGTACGGTTTTCTCTTGACCAGAAGGACTCAAATACCATAGTGGAATGGCCCGAGAGAGATGGAATGTTGCATTGGTGTGAATTTGCGATTGAAAGTACGGTTTTCTCTTGACCATAAGCACTCAAATACCATACTGGAATGGCCCGAGAGAGATGGAATGTTGCATTGGTGTGAATTTGCGATTCAAAGTACGGTTTTCTTTTGACCAGAAGCACTCAAATACCATACTGGAATGGCCCGAGAGACATGGGATGTTGCATTGGTGTGGATTTGCCATTGAAAGTACGGTTTTCTCTTGACCAGAAGGACTCAAATACCATACTGGAATGGCCCGAGAGACATGGAATGTTGCATAGGTGTGAATTTGCGATTGAAAGTACGGTTTTCTCTTGACCAGAAGCACTCAAATACCATACTGGAATGGCCCGGGAGACATGGAATGTTGCATTGGTGTGAATTTGCGATTGAAAGTACGGTTTTCTCTTGACCAGAAGGACTCAAATACCATACTGGAATGGCCCGAGAGACATGGAATGTTGCATTGGTGTGAATTTGCGATTGAAAGTACGGTTTTCTCGTGACCATAAGCACTCAAATACCATACTGAAATGGCCCGAGAGACATGGAATGTTGCATAGGTGTGAATTTGCGATTGAAAGTACGGTTTTCTCTTGACCAAAAGCCCTCAAATACCATACTGGAATGGCCCGAGAGACATGGGATGTTGCATTGGTGTGAATTTGCGATTGAAAGTACGGTTTTCTCTTGACCAGAAGCACTCAAATACCATACTGGAATGGCCCGAGAGACATGGAATGTTGCATAGGTGTGAATTTGCGATTGAAAGTACGGTTTTCTCTTGACCAAAAGCCCTCAAATACCATACTGGAATGGCCCGGGAGACATGGAATGTTGCATTGGTGTGAATTTGCGATTGAAAGTACGGGTTTCTCTTGACCAGAAGCACTCAAATACCATACTGGAATGGCCCGAGAGACATGGAATTTTTCATTGGTGTGAATTTGTGATTGAAAGTACGGTTTTCTCTTGACCAGAAGCACTCAAATACCATACTAGAATGTCCCGAGAGACATGGAATTTTGCATTGGTGTGAATTTGCGATTGAAAGTACGGTTTTCTCTTGACCAGAAGCATTCAAATACCATACTGGAATGGCCCCAGAGAGATGGGATGTTGCATTGGTGTTGATTTGCGATTGAAAGTACGGTTTTCTCTTGACCAGAAGCACTCAAATACCATACTGGAATGGCCCGAGAGACATGGAATGTTGCATTGGTGTGAATTTGCGATTGAAAGTACGGTTTTCTCTTGACCAGAAGGACTCAAATACCATAGTGGAATGGCCCGAGAGAGATGGAATGTTGCATTGGTGTGAATTTGCGATTGAAAGTACGGTTTTCTCTTGACCATAAGCACTCAAATACCATACTGGAATGGCCCGAGAGAGATGGAATGTTGCATTGGTGTGAATTTGCGATTCAAAGTACGGTTTTCTCTTGACCAGAAGCATTCAAATACCATACTGGAATGGCCCCAGAGAGATGGGATGTTGCATTGGTGTGGATTTGCGATTGAAAGTACGGTTTTCTCTTGACCAGAAGGACTCAAATACCATACTGGAATGGCCCGAGAGACATGGAATGTTGCATAGGTGTGAATTTGCGATTGAAAGTACGGTTTTCTCTTGACCAGAAGCACTCAAATACCATACTGGAATGGCCCGGGAGACATGGAATGTTGCATTGGTGTGAATTTGCGATTGAAAGTACGGTTTTCTCTTGACCAGAAGGACTCAAATACCATACTGGAATGGCCCGAGAGACATGGAATGTTGCATTGGTGTGAATTTGCGATTGAAAGTACGGTTTTCTCGTGACCATAAGCACTCAAATACCATACTGAAATGGCCCGAGAGACATGGAATGTTGCATAGGTGTGAATTTGCGATTGAAAGTACGGTTTTCTCTTGACCAAAAGCCCTCAAATACCATACTGGAATGGCCCGAGAGACATGGGATGTTGCATTGGTGTGAATTTGCGATTGAAAGTACGGTTTTCTCTTGACTAGAAGCACTCAAATACCATACTGGAATGGCCCGAGAGACATGGAATGTTGCATAGGTGTGAATTTGCGATTGAAAGTACGGTTTTCTCTTGACCAAAAGCCCTCAAATACCATACTGGAATGGCCCGGGAGACATGGAATGTTGCATTGGTGTGAATTTGCCATTGAAAGTACGGGTTTCTCTTGACCAGAAGCACTCAAATACCATACTGGAATGGCCCGAGAGACATGGAATTTTTCATTGGTGTGAATTTGTGATTGAAAGTACGGTTTTCTCTTGACCAGAAGCACTCAAATACCATACTGGAATGGCCCGAGAAACATGGAATTTTGCATTGGTGTGAATTTGCGATTGAAAGTACGGTTTTCTCTTGACCAGAAGCATTCAGATACCATACTGGAATGGCCCCAGAGAGATGGGATGTTGCATTGGTGTTGATTTGCGATTGAAAGTACGTTTTTCTCTTGACCAGAAGGACTCAAATACCATACTGGAATGGCCCGAGAGACATGGAATGTTGCATAGGTGTGAATTTGCGATTGAAAGTACGGTTTTCTCTTGACCAGAAGCACTCAAATACCATACTGGAATGGCCCGAGAGACATGGGATGTTGCATTGGTGTGAATTTGCGATTGAAAGTACGGTTTTCTTTTGACCAGAAGCACTCAAATACCTTACTGGAATGGCCCGAGAGACATGGAATGTTGCATAGGTGTGAATTTGCGATTGAAAGTACGGTTTTCTCGTGACCAAAAGCATTCAAATACCATACTGGAATGGCCCGAGAGAGATGGAATGTTGCATTGGTGTGAATTTGCGATTGAAAGTACGGTTTTCTCTTGACCAGAAGGACTCAAATACCATAGTGGAATGGCCCGAGAGAGATGGAATGTTGCATTGGTGTGAATTTGCGATTGAAAGTACGGTTTTCTCTTGACCATAAGCACTCAAATACCATACTGAAATGGCCCGAGAGAGATGGAATGTTGCATTGGTGTGAATTTGCGATTCAAAGTACGGTTTTCTCTTGACCAGAAGCATTCAAATACCTTACTGGAATGGCCCGAGAGAGATGGGATGTTGCATTGGTGTGAATTTGCGATTGAAAGTACGGTTTTCTCTTGACCAGAAGCACTCAAATACCATACTGGAATGGCCCGAGAGACATGGAATGTTGCATAGGTGTGAATTTGCGATTGAAAGTACGGTTTTCTTGTGACCATAAGCACTCAAATACCATACTGGAATGGCCCGAGAGACATGGAATGTTGCATAGGTGTGAATTTGCGATTGAAAGTACCGTTTTCTCTTGACCAAAAGCCCTCAAATACCATACTGGAATGGCCCGGGAGACATGGAATGTTGCATAGGTGTGAATTTGCGATTGAAAGTACGGTTTTCTCTTGACCAGAAGCACTCAAATACCATACTGGAATGGCCCGAGAGACATGGAATTTTTCATTGGTGTGAATTTGTGATTGAAAGTACGGTTTTCTCTTGACCAGAAGCACTCAAATACCATACTAGAATGTCCCGAGAGACATGGAATTTTGCATTGGTGTGAATTTGCGATTGAAAGTACGGTTTTCTCTTGACCAGAAGCACTCAAATACCATACTGGAATGGCCCGGGAGACATGGAATGTTGCATAGGTGTGAATTTGCGATTGAAAGTACGGTTTTCTCTTGACCAGAAGCACTCAAATACCATACTAGAATGGCCCGAGAGACATGGAATTTTTCATTGGTGTGAATTTGTGATTGAAAGTACGGTTTTCTCTGGACCAGAAGCACTCAAATACCATACTAGAATGTCCCGAGAGACATGGAATTTTGCATTGGTGTGAATTTGCGATTGAAAGTACGGTTTTCTCTTGACCAGAAGGACTCAAATACCATACTGGAATGGCCTGAGAGACATGGAATGTTGCATAGGTGTGAATTTGCGATTGAAAGTACGGTTTTCTCTTGACCAGAAGCACTCAAATACCATACTGGAATGGCCCGAGAGACATGGGATGTTGCATTGGTGTGAATTTGCGATTGAAAGTACGGTTTTCTTTTGACCAGAAGCACTCAAATACCTTACTGGAATGGCCCGAGAGACATGGAATGTTGCATAGGTGTGAATTTGCGATTGAAAGTACGGTTTTCTCGTGACCAGAAGCATTCAAATACCATACTGGAATGGCCCGAGAGACATGGAATGTTGCATTGGTGTGAATTTGCGATTGAAAGTACGGTTTTCTCTTGACCAGAAGGACTCAAATACCATAGTGGAATGGCCCGAGAGAGATGGAATGTTGCATTGGTGTGAATTTGCGATTGAAAGTACGGTTTTCTCTTGACCATAAGCACTCAAATACCATACTGGAATGGCCCGAGAGAGATGGAATGTTGCATTGGTATGAATTTGTGATTGAAAGTACGGTTTTCTCTTGACCAGAAGGACTCAAATACCATACTAGAATGGCCCGAGAGACATGGAATTTTGCATAGGTGTGAATTTGCGATTGAAAGTACGGTTTTCTCGTGACCATAAGCACTCAAATACCATACTGGAATGGCCCGAGAGACATGGAATGTTGCATTGGTGTGAATTTGCGATTGAAAGTACCGTTTTCTCTTGACCAAAAGCCCTCAAATACCATACTGGAATGGCCCGGGAGACATGGAATGTTGCATTGGTGTGAATTTGCGATTGAAAGTACGGTTTTCTCTTGACCAGAAGGACTCAAATACCATACTGGAATGGCCCGAGAGAGATGGAATGTTGCATTGGTGTGAATTTGCGATCGAAAGTACGGTTTTCTCTTGACCAAAAGCCCTCAAATACCATACTGGAATGGCCCGAGAGAGATGGAATGTTGCATTGGTGTGAATTTGCGATTCAAAGTACGGTTTTCTCTTGACCAGAAGCACTCAAATACCATACTGGAATGGCCCGAGAGACATGGAATTTTGCATTGGTGTGAATTTGCGATTGAAAGTACGGTTTTCTCTTGACCAGAAGCACTCAAATACCATACTGGAATGGCCCGAGAGACATGGGATGTTGCTTTGGTGTGAATTTGCGATTGAAAGTACGGTTTTCTCTTGACCAGAAGCACTCAAATACCATACTGGAATGGCCCCAGAAACATGGGATGTTGCATTGGTGTGAATTCGCGATTGAAAGTACGGTTTTCTCGTGATCAGAAGCATTCAAATACCATACTGGAATGGCCCGAGAGACATGGAATTTTGCATTGGTGTGAATTTGCGATTGAAAGTACCGTTTTCTCTTGACCAAAAGCCCTCAAATACCATACTGGAATGGCCCGGGAGACATGGAATGTTGCATTGGTGTGAATTTGCGATTGAAAGTACGGTTTTCTCTTGACCAGAAGGACTCAAATACCATACTGGAATGGCCCGAGAGAGATGGAATGTTGCATTGGTGTGAATTTGCGATCGAAAGTACGGTTTTCTCTTGACCAGAAGCACTCAAATACCTTATTGGAATGGCCCGAGAGACATGGAATGTTGCATAGGTGTGAATTTGCGATTGAAAGTACGGTTTTCTCTTGACCAGAAGCATTCAAATACCATACTGGAATGGCCCGGGAGAGATGGGATGTTGCATTGGTGTGGATTTGCGATTGAAAGTACGGTTTTCTCTTGACCAGAAGGACTCAAATACCATACTGGAATGGCCCGAGAGACATGGGATGTTGCATAGGTGTGAATTTGCGATTGAAAGTACGGTTTTCTCTTGACGTGAAGGACTCAAATACCATACTGGAATGGCCCGAGAGACATGGAATTTTGCATTGGTGTGAATTTGCGATTGAAAGTACGGTTTTCTCTTGACCAGAAGCACTCAAATACCATACTGGAATGGCCCGAGAAACATGGGATGTTGCATTGGTGTGAATTTGCGATTGAAAGTACGGTTTTCTCTTGACCAAAAGCCCTCAAATACCATACTGCAGTACTGGAATGGCCCGAGAGACATGGAATGTTGCATAGGTGTGAATTTGCGATTGAAAGTACGGTTTTCTCTTGACCAAAAGCCCTCAAATACCATACTGGAATGGCCCGGGAGACATGGAATGTTGCATTGGTGTGAATTTGCGATTGAAAGTACGGTTTTCTCTTGACCAGAAGGACTCAAATACCATACTGGAATGGCCCGAGAGAGATGGAATGTTGCATTGGTGTGAATTTGCGATCGACAGTACGGTTTTCTCTTGACCAAAAGCCCTCAAATACCATACTAGAATGGCCCGAGAGAGATGGAATGTTGCATTGGTGTGAATTTGCGATTCAAAGTACGGTTTTCTCTTGACCAGAAGCATTCAAATACCATACTGGAATGGTCCGAGAGAGATGGGATGTTGCATTGGTGTGGATTTGCGACTGAAAGTACGGTTTTCTCTTGACCAGAAGCACTCAAATACCATACTGGAATGGCCCGAGAGACATGGAATTTTGCATTGGTGTGAATTTGCGATTGAAAGTACGGTTTTCTCTTGACCAGAAGCACTCAAATACCATACTGGAATGGCCCGAGAGACATGGGATGTTGCTTTGGTGTGAATTTGCGATTGAAAGTACGGTTTTCTCTTGACCAGAAGCACTCAAATACCATACTGGAATGGCCCGGGAGACATGGGATGTTGCATTGGTGTGAATTCGCGATTGAAAGTACGGTTTTCTCTTGACCAGAAGCACTCAAATACCTTATTGGAATGGCCCGAGAGACATGGAATGTTGCATAGGTGTGAATTTGCGATTGAAAGTACGGTTTTCTCTTGACCAGAAGCATTCAAATACCATACTGGAATGGCCCGGGAGAGATGGGATGTTGCATTGGTGTGGATTTGCGATTGAAAGTACGGTTTTCACTTGACCACAAGCACTCAAATACCATACTGGAATGGCCCGAAAGACATGGAATGTTGCATAGGTGTGAATTTGCGATTGAAAGTACGGTTTTCTCTTGACCTGAAGGACTCAAATACCATACTAGAATGGCCCGAGAGACATCCAATTTTGCATTGGTGTGAATTTGCGATTGAAAGTACGGTTTTCTCTTGACCAGAAGCACTCAAATACCATACTGGAATGGCCCGAGAAACATGGGATGTTGCATTGGTGTGAATTTGCGATTGAAAGTACGGTTTTCTCTTGACCAAAAGCCCTCAAATACCATACTGCAGTACTGGAATGGCCCGAGAGACATGGAATGTTGCATTGGTGTGGATTTGCGATTGAAAGTACGGTTTTCTCGTGACCAGAAGCACTCAAATACCATACTGGAATGGCCCGAGAGAGATGGGATGTTGCATTGGTGTGAATTTGCGATTGAAAGTACGGTTTTCTCTTGACCAAAAGCACTCAAATACCATACTGGAATGGCCCGTAAGACATGGAATGTTGCATAGGTGTGATGTTGCGATTGAAAGTGGGGTTTTCTCTTGACCATAAGCACTCAAATACCATACTAGAATGGCCCGAGAGACATGGAAATTATCATTGGTGTGAATTTGCGATTGAAAGTACGGTTTTCTCTTGACCAGAAGCACTCAAATACCATACTGGAATGGCCCGAGAGACATGGAATGTTGCATAGGTGTGAATTTGCGATTGAAAGTACGGTTTTCTCTTCACCAGAAGCACTCAAATGCCATAGTGGAATGGCCCGAGAGACATGGGATGTTGCATTGGTGTGAATTTGCGATCGAAAGTACGGTTTTCTCTTGACTAGAAGCACTCAAATACCATATTGGAATGGCCCGAGAGACATGGAATGTTGCATTGGTGTGAATTTGCGAATGAAAGTACGGTTTTCTCTTGACCAGAAGCACTCAAATACCATAGTGGAATGGCCCGAGAGAGATGGAATGTTGCATTGGTGTGAATTTGCGATTGAAAGTACGGTTTTCTCTTGACCAGAAGCACTCAAATATCATATTGGAATGGCCCGAGAGACATGGAACGAAGACATGACACGAAGAATCGCAAGCTTTGGTGGCTGTGGTGGCACACCTTCTCAAGGAATCTGGGCCTCTAATAGGCAGGGGCCGCTCCTCTACAGCACCACGCCAGTGCACTCTGTCCCTTGCAATTTTTTGTGACGGAATTACCCCCAAGGGCCGTCCAAATGTCAACATCAAAGCTGCCCTGGTAGACCTGGGAGGGACACTGTTCCCTTTTGTTGAAAACATTCCCGAAACAACCGGTTTTTGACCTTGCGAGAAATGTCCAAGGTTGATTATACCGGTTGGGTGGCGGAGCATAGAGCTAGGGAGTTGAATACTCTAGCTGCCCAGCCTTTTGTTGTCCCTGTGCGTTTTGCCGGGTGTGTCCACCGTGTGAAAGTCACAGTTGCTTTTCAATTTGTAATTGCTGACCACCATGAGCTATGGTGGGAGCTGGGGGGGCGTGCCTGTGTTGTGTGCCCTTGGGAAAGAGCACACGGTGTTCGGGACATGTTCCTATATGAACCGTTGCCCATTTATTAAAACGCCCGCACAAAATTTGCGGGTACCACTGGCCTGCAAAATGTTTTTTCAATGCAACCTTTGTTGCATAATATCAAAGGGGCCATTAGTCGTGCATTGAGTGTTGTTGGGCGCGCATTACCCCCCGCAGATTCAAACGTACTGTTCCAGTATCTGGTTACCGTGGCAAAGCGCTACGGTATCACGAAACTGCCTGTTGACTCCCGTCACCATCGCTCGTTAGTGCGACGCTGCTTCGGGACCGGTGTTTCGCTGACAGGTCGGGAGGCCCGGTCGCTTGCCTCACGGCTGGCACAAGATGCTGCTCTTCCGTTGCCTTACCATGTGTTGTTCCTCTCGATCTGTCACATCGTTGTTCTGATCTATCGTGGTAACCTACAAATACCCACCAGTGAATGGCGCATCTGGAGCCTGCTTCATGTGTTTCTGATGCACCTTATCGTGGAATACAGTGAGGAAGGTAGCACACAGACCCTGTATTGTCATGGTATGCAACATGTTTTCCAGCTGCCTCGGTTACCGATGGGGTGTACAGATGAGGCACGAGAGAGGGATCTGAGGCTTGGCAAGCGCTTTGCCCACCTCGCCTCCACCGTGGCAGACAAAAGTATTGAAGAGACGTTGGGTCATGAAATGTATGTCAAATTCCTGGGGCGCCGTGCCCGTCGCTCTTCGGTCCATTTGTGGCACCCCGAGAGGCGGGGGGTGGTTTTGGAGCAGTGTGTGGTCAGTGCCTCCCCCATGTGGAGGGCAGTGTTCGAGCGATTGCTCGCAAAATTTCTGGACAACAATACGTTCAGGTGCTACATGTATATTAGCACCTAGTCGGTATATATAACCACTGACACCTGCCAGCCGCAGATGGATGTGTACTGCATCTGTGGCCGTTGTGGTGCTGAGCGGAGTGGACAACGGCGCTGGACGCTTGCAACGATGGCAGCGGTACGGCAGTGGCCAACATTCAACTATGCCAGTGCGAACCCTTATCTAACCAAAAAACAGCGGAAACCATTGGCCATGGAACGGGCAAAAGGTAAGGCAGTGGTAGGTAAGCATAGTACAACCCGCGAACAGGGGACGAAGGTGACGGTGGTGACAAACAGTGCCGAGGACTCGGCCGCATCGTTTGATATTGGTCCTGTGTCGGACTCGGCCACACAGCGGACCCAACCAATGCGTGCTGTCAAGCTGCACAGGCGCATTGTTGTGGATGCAAATAATTGGTCGGACCCTGGCCCAACAGCTCCAGACAGCTCTGGTAATTCCTCTACGGCATTCAGTGACGCATCGTCACATACGGACAACGGTGATTCTACAAGTAGTGGCACCCCTAGTACCACCACGAGCAGCAGCATCAGCAGTGAGTCCCTTGTCCCGGAGGCACCACCTCCAAAAAGTTTCGCCGCCGTGGCGTCCCAAGCAAGCCAGCCGTGAAGGTGGAGTGCATCGATGTGGATGAGGCATCCTCAAGTGCCCCCCCGTACCACCTTGCTTCGCGAAAGTGACCATTACCCTACAGATTGCGTTGACCGTTAACCTTTGCTGACCTCCACCTCAGGAACCCACTCCCTGAGGTCCTCGGTGCGGCCGGGGTATACCCAAACCGATGTCACCCACCCTGTTTTGGGGTGGGGCGGTGCGAATGTCGGACTGCAGCACCTGGGCCGCATACCCAACTGTTCGGAGGTGCCCGACACATGTTTCTTGTGGTACTTTGTACAATTTTGCAGTTATTATTATGCAGTGCTCACATTTGCGAATTTGGGACTTTCCGAACGAAAGGGGTGTTGCATTAGTGTGAATTTGCGATTGAAAGTAGGGATTTCCTATGACCAAAAGCAGTCAAATACCATAGTGGAATGGTTCAAGAGACATGGGATGTTGCATTACTGTGAATTTGCGATTGAAAGTACGGATTTCCATTAACCAAAAGCCGTCAAATACCATAGTGGATAGTGGGGCTGACGGTTAACCTTTGCTGACCTCTACCTCAAGAACCCACTCCCTGAGGTCCTTGGTGCGGCCGGGGTATACCCAAACCGATGTCACCCACCCTATTTTGGGGTGGAGCGGTGCGAATGTCGGACTGCAGCACCTAGGCCGCATACCCAACTTTTCGGAGGTGCCCGACACATGTTTCTTGTGGTACTTTGTACAATTTTTTTTTTGTTAGTGCCCGCCACGAGCGATTTTTTCTCTGGGTGCACCAACTCTCACCGGGGATTTCTCTGCTGGCCGCTCGGGAAATCGCTCGGGATTTATCCGGTGGGCGCTCGGGAGATCGCTTGGGATTTATCCGGTGGGCGCTCGGGATATCGCTTGGGATTTATCCGGTGGCCGCTCGGGAAATCGCTTGGGATTTTTCCGGTGGCCACTTAGGAGATCCCCAAGCATATTCGGTATAGCCTTAGGTGTATCCGAGCACGTTCCTAGGCATTTTCCATTTAAGATCCCCGGCGATTTGGACATAAGAAGCAAAGTGATGGAGCGACTTGTGTAGCATAGAACATTGCAAGAGAGAGCAATATTCTTCCATTACCGGGGGCAATTTTGGGGGATACCCGGCAAGGTGCGTGCGATATGCTTCGGTGGGGTTGCTTCCCCCATTTTAGATACGGCTGGGTACAACCCCCGGCAAACCGCTCGGAGGTTTCGGCAGCCAGCTCGAGCCCCAAAGCGCGACCAATATCGCTTGGAATGTTCTAGAGACCTTCCAGCCAAGGCTCCGTGGAACGCTCGGAAGAAATTTTGGTGGCATGTGTGGAACCGGAACCCATTGGAATTTTAGTAGGATGCTTGGTGCCTACTTTGCCTGCAAGGTGGTCCATGAACAATATTTGTGAACAAGATTTATGTCGTGTGTCCACTGTCAAATGCACACTCTATGGATGTCCATTACCTATGCTAGAGAACACTAGGCCGAATCCGGCAAGACGAGTGAAGATATGCCTCCAGCTACTCCCCGGCTTGAGAAGGAGGCATTAAGGGGCATTCTTTCTTTCTGTGCTTTCACGTGCTTTGCGTGCCATTCTCAACACTTACAAATATTTGTGAACAAGATTTGTGTCTTTTGTCAATTGCACACTCTACAGATGTCCCTTTCCTATGTTAGATGACACTAGGCCAAATCCGGCAAGACGACTGAAGATCCCTACCTCAAGCTACTCCCCGGCTCGAGAAGGAGGCATTCAGGGGCTTTCCTTCTTTCTTTGCTTCCACATGCTTTGCATGCCATTCCCGGTACTTACAAATATTTGTGAACAAGATTTTTGTCTTTTGTCAATTGCGCACTCTATAGCTCTCCCTTTCCTATGTCAGATAACACTAGGCCAAATCCGGTAAGACGACTGAAGATCCCTGCCTCGAACTACTCCCCGGCTCGAGAAGGAGGCATTCAGGGGCTTTCTTTCTTTCTTTGCTTCCACATGCTTTGCGTGCCGTTCCCAGTATTTACAAATATTTGTGAACAAGATTTGTGTCCATTGTCTTGGTTGCGACTCTCTGCATCTTGTGCTCTTGTATGACGTTGCACTTTCTGCTCCGGCATTCGCAATAGAGATGTCCAACGCCAGGGCAGTGCATCCTCTTCGGGCCCCCAAGACCCTGGGGGCACCCGGGACGGAGGAAGCCTGGAGTTTGAGGAAGAGATGATTGATGCTGACGTTGTCAATGCGGAAATACCTGAACCCGGGGACATGTAGTCCCGTCTTCAACATGCCTTGGCGGCACTATGTTTGAGGCATAAGCCGTTTGAGACAATTGAGCCCGGAATGTTAAGGGTTTTTCGAGATACGGTCACACCTAAGCAGTATGCCATTTCACCCAAAGATACGTTGTTGGCAATGCTCATGCATAAAAAATTTGAAATACCGGTTTTAACCACCACGAAAGCCGTTGGCAAGACAACTCCCTCCCAGCACCAACAATTTACAGCATTCAGTAGATGTAGAGAAATCGTTGTATAGTTGGCCCTGACCCCAAATATAACACAGAGCACACGTTTGCCGAAGAGGCAGATGAGCGTCTTCGTGACCACTATAAATTCCTCATGTCTGTACTTTCAACCCACCCTGAGCCAATAATTCCCGAGCTGAAGTGGACGCAGAGTGATGTGTTTTCCTGGTTTAAAGATGCGAAGGTCAAAAAGCGTAGTAAAAAAATTATCACATGTAATGTTCAGTCCCCCCCCCCCTCTCTTTTTTACACGTCCCCTTTGACGTGTTAAGGGTCATCATCAATGACGCCTTCTGTGAAGCACCGCACGCCACCATCCATAGTGCGCTGAAAGCCACTATCAATGACACCCATGTCACTGAGGTGATCGGGGAGACTCAGGGGTGGCGGCTATGGGCCCAAGCCCCCTCGGGGGTTTGGGAAAAAGTGGTGACCCCCCCCCCCCCCCTGAGGGCGAGGTGTTCAGGACAGACCTGCAGCCAACATACCACCCCAATGGCCCCCTGTGGGGTATAGAGTTGTTTCTGGCCCCCTCCCCAAAGCCAAACCAGTCTGCACCAAAACGGACAAAATGGTCAGTTATGGACTCCTCGTTGCAAGCCAAGGGTGAACAGTCCACACCCCAAGCCACAGGGTAAGTGTGTGTCTTTGTCTCAGTCCATGTAGCCCCCCCCCCCCCCCCGCAGAGGGTGCACTGTTTTGGTAAGGCCACTTTTCTAAACGTCTGCTATCTCTGTTGCCATGGCTGCGCGCTCCAACTCTGCCGCTTGCGCCAGGCCAACAATTCCTTTCGGCCGCCTCCCAATCGCCCTCTTCATCCCCATCGCCGTCAGGGTCGGCCCCCGTATGGGCACCCCCCGCCCCCGAAGCAGCACCAGCGGCTGCAAAAGAGGCAGCATGGGCAGCAGCGGAAGAAGAAGCAGCAGGAGAAGCCATTGCACCACACGAGGCCGCGGCAAAAGAAGCAGGAGCATCAGCAGCATTGGTGGCGGAAGTGGCGGGCGTGGCCATGGCAGCAGTGCAACTGCATCACTACCTGCACCTCTGCACCAAGAAGAGCACGGATTGGGTGGCCGTCCAAGCTAGGTTCAAACCCAGCCCTGGGGTGGCCTGGCAGACCATGGCTGCCATCACGAGTAAGCAAGCCCGGGGGAGGCTTGAAAAATATCGGGTCCTCCCCCCCGCCTCCCCGATGGCCCTTCTGCAGCAGACCATTCGAGAAAATGGTGTGCGGGTTTGCAGTTTTTTTGGGGTTATCCCCCAGTTGCGGAACTGGGTGGTAGGGCAGTTCGGTAGCCGGCTGGCAAGTAAGGGCACTAAGGGGGAAGTTTGAGGTGGAGGTTAGGAAGTTTAAGGCTGCAGGGGTTATGGTTAGGCAAACGTGCGGGGGGAAGAGGCACGGGGGGGCTGGTCTCAAGGAGAGGGACCATCGATTCACGGACAATGCCACCGCCCAGAGCAAAAAGGCAGAGAGGCTGCTGGTGCAAATGCTTGCCCCATGGGGGGAAGCCAAAAAGCGCCATCTCCTCTAGTCCCCCCTGCCCAAAATGCCTGCCTCCACCCTCCCTCCTTTTGGCAAATGGGAGGTGACTGGGGTGGGGGGGGAAGAGCAACCACACGGCCTCGTTGTGGCCGTGCATGCTCGGGGGATTGAAAATTTTGACCTAGCAGGCACTTTGGACTGCAAGGAGCTAGACAACTTGCCAAGGCCCCCCACTGGCACAGTCCGGGTTGTGCGGCGCCCAATGGGCCCTTTACCACCCAACTCTGCCAGGCCAGTACCCTAGTGTCCCCAGGCACCAGTTGCCATGCTTCTGCGGCATGAGCATGTTGTGCTAGCAGCAGTGCTACAAACGCTGGATCGCCTCCAACCAGGTGTCGGGTGGTCTATGGTGGCACTGCGGCAGCAGGAGCTACTACATCTTCCGGCAGTGGAGTATTCCCTGAGCAACAACAGACTATTGCCAGAGCTGTGCCATCTACTTCTGCTGAAGTCGGGCACCCTAGCAGTACAAGGGCGCAGGGACCCTCCCCCCCAACAAGCCACCCTAACCTTGGGCCTGTATGCTGATGGAAACCAGCCCAGGGGGCGTCCGAATGTAAACACTAAGATTTGTATAATTGATTTTGTGGGAGACTGGTTCCCAAGGTCTGGCCATGTGCCCAGGTGCACAAACCTGATAACCTGGATGGAACTTCCCAAAGTTGTTGATGGAGAGTGGCTACCCAGACGGGCAAAGGCCCTACAAGCCCTGGCTTCGTGTAAATTCAACCAACGCATGTAGTATGGTGGTGCACAATACACTATGACAGTGCACGTACAGTTTGGTTGCCTGACTGCAGATCACCACCATTTGTGGTCCGAGTGTCGGCAAAAGGGGTGCGTGGCATGTCCCTGCGTCAATAAGCATGGGTCTGCCACACTGTTTCTGCACAGGGGGGGGGGGGGGCGTCTAAATGAGGTGTGCGGTTCCCACAAGTTCTTGGGTGTATCCAACCTTGCACAAGTTTACATTATACAACCAGTATTACACAACACCGAAGGAGGAGCCTCCGTACTACTTGGTGTTATTGGCCGGACTCTACCGCGTGCGTGGAACGGCCACGGCCGGGGCGTGCAGCCTGCGTAGCGTCCTCCCTCCCGCCCCGGCAAGCATGGAACGGTTGCAACCGGGGCGTCCCAACCGCTAGGTAGCTTCTCCCCCGCCCCGGCGTGCCGAGGACGGCCACATCCGGGGCGCGCTGCCTGCCAAGTGTCCTCCCTCCCGCCCCGGCGTGCGCAGAACGGCCACAGCCGGGGCGTGCTGCCTGCCCGGTGTTCCCCCTCCCGCCCCGGCAAGCACAGAAGGGCTGCAGCCGGACCGTCCCCACTACCAGGTACCTTCCCCCCCCGCCCCGGCGTGCGCAGACCGGCCACACCCGGGGCGTGCTGCCTGCCACCTGTCCTGCCTCTCGCTCCGGCTAGCGCAGAACGGCCACAGCTGGGGCGTCCTCCCCCCGTGAGCCGCGGAGGGGAGAACGGTTTGTCGGGGGCGTGAGGGCGTAGGACGCGGTGCCCGGCATGGGTCTCTACGTCAGGCACCATGGCAGAATTCCATGCCCGATCCCCAGCGGAGCAGAGGCTCCACCTTGAGGCCCACTCGCAGTAGGTGGGCCGAGTAGACCGTGTGGCCCCCGTGGAGGGGGCCCTGGCCACGGTGCAGTGCTGGCCCACGGCAACTGAGGTCGTGGGAGTGCCCCTCACGGACGCGCTGGCCCGCACGCTGGGCATGCAGCTCTGCATCCTCACAGGCAAGGTGACCAGGGCCGAGGGAGCGCTGTGGGCCACACGGTGGCCCGAGGTCGTGCGGATGTCTGTGCCCGATGTGGTGGACTGGTACCTTCAAGAGATCCTCCCCAGGGCGGCGACCATGAGCTCGAGTTTGCGGGATCGGTCCTGGGCCACATTCGGTGGGGCACCTCGCAGCAGCGGTGCAGGGACAAGCTGAACCACGATCCCTACCACCTCCAGCGCCTCCTCAACCAATCTGTCAGCCTTGCGGGCCCCCCGGAGGCCTTGCACTGGCTCTGGCTCTAGATCGCCCTGACGGCCGCATGGGCCGCCCGGAGGTCCCAAGAGCCGGTCTGGGCCGGGGTCCCTGATGCCAACTGGTACCCCGCCGACTGCCCCATAGCCCCGCCTCACCTAAAGGGCCTCATCTCTGGCTCCCTACGCATGGTGACGGCCAGCCCGGCACTCCCCGAACCGGCCCAGCCGAGCGCGCCCCCCCGCAGCGCAAGCTGGCACAGCGCCGCCCCAGCAACCCGGGATGGCTGCAGGGCCCCCTCCGACGCCCCAAGAAGCCCACGCGGCCGCACCGGCCCCGGGCCTCCAGGCGGTGGTCGACCCGCCGCACGACCAAGGCCCGCCGCTGGGCCCCTCACCAGGGGGGGCACTGTTCGCCCCCGTCCGTGATGACCGCTATCGCGGAAGGCATCCGCCGCCTTCCCGACCCACCATCCGCGGGGCGGGCTCACGGCCAGAGCCCGGCGCCGCCCCTCCCCCAGCCACCGCTCCACTGCCCTCAGGCGCTACCGGCGCCGGCGGCTCCTTACTGCTAGCCGCCCTTGTCGCACTACTCCCCGGCAGCGCACCAGCCGGCCCCCCAGTAATTTACCTGGAGTTTCATCTCTGCTATGTTGGTACAGCCACTCCAATCCAATCTTTTGACATCATTCATCATGTTCATGCCAAAAATTACGTTAATTTTTGCTCGTATAAGATAGTTTTTTCATACACCAACACTTTTTTTTGCACTACCGCGAAGCAGGCTATCGCACAGGAAACATGCGGTTTACGACCGTAGTGCGAGAGTAGGTGTTTCATGAGATAGTGCAACTGCCGCCCTGGGGAGCACTTGGGGACAATCGGGTAGGGCTTGGGTTGTTGATGCCTACACCTAGCAAATGCGTTGTTGCATGCCCATGTATATAATGTATGTTGCATGAGCAGTATGTATTGTATGCAGCAAGCGGGCGGGGCGGGGGGGGGATTTTCCCATCGGGGGCACCAGCAAAAGTGAATTTTAAGAGTCGCTTTATGGTTACAGGGCAATTCAGGGTTGGAGGTCTTGGACCAAAACCGAAGTTTACCGGGGAACTTGAGGTTTTTAGGAGCAAGGGAGGGGGGGGGGGGGCACAGTGTGCCCCCTTCTTCCCATGCAGACTTGATGTTCATGTTGGAATGTCTCCGAGGGGCTGCAGACCAACAACCAGCCCCAGAACTATTCGGCCCAGCCCTTGAGGCATTGTGCTGCCGTATCGTACCCCACAGGGTGCACCAGCAAAAATGAAGTTTGAGAGTCGCTTTGTGGTTGCAGGACAGGGCAGGGCTTGGCGTGTCAAACCAAAACTGCAAGACCATCACCAAAGCAAGCCCTTCTGCTTTCGCGGCAATCTCCTATGCACTACGCCCTCCCCCCTAGTCGCAAGTCTTGATTACCGAACTGGGTTTACCGTGTTAAGGTTTGACAACCCTTCTTAGGGCCCGAGGTGAGCAACGCATTTTAGCAGCACCAAGCAACAGCAACAGTAAGTAGCAATAGCAGCAAGCAACAAGCAGCAAGCAACAACAGCAACATCAGCCGCAAAAAAAGTTTTTTTGGGGGGATTGGTGGCTCAAGACCGATATTCAACTAGCTCAAAATGACAGTATCGCAAATGCGCATCACCTAGAGCAAGTTTTGTGCCATTTCAAGCCGTCTACCCCGTTCTATGGCCAATTTAGTGTACAAAAATAGCCATTTTCGGCTTGTTTTTCGGACGATCGTCCTAAAAGTTAAGGACGATCGCCGCTGCTTCAAGTCGGCGCCTCCAACGAGGGCCGTTCTTCTTCCACGGCGATTGTCCTATCAAATTGATGGCAAACGGGACTTCAATGAGGTGCCTCCTCCGCCGTGGTGCCATGTGATGGTCCATTTTGAGGTGAAAATGAGCCAAAGTTTATTGTGTCCAAAGTTGTTCCTCAACCAGTTGGGGACCTCAAACAATTGGTTTTAGGCTATTTTGAGCCGTCTTTGACCCATATGACCCCATGTAAGCTCCAAAAAAAGCCTTGAGATGCACAGATTTTGGAGTGACACTGCGGCAAGGGGGGGTTGGGGCGGATGTAGGTGGAGGCGCGATAGGGGAGGGGTGCGCGAGGGGTGCGGCGGGGCATGCTTCTCGAGTGAGGGAGGCGAGCGAGGAAGAGTTTGGGGGATAGTAATAGGGGTTGGGGGGTTGTATAGGTGGGGTATCACCGGATTGTTTTGAGGCATGTCTCTCGAGCAAGAGACACGAGTGAGGAAGGGTTTGGAGCGGTAAATGGTGGGGAAGTGGCGCAAATTGTTCGTCGTGTCCCTTGCATGCATAGCTAATGTTCCCTCCACCAGCTCGGTCCCAATATTCAATCCTAGTTAGGGTTACACTCTATGCCTAGGTGCACAGATATTATAAATTGAAACCGTTGATGGGCAGCTGGTACCCAAACGGGCAAAAGCCCTACAAGCCCTGCCTTCGTGTACATTTAAGCTGCGAATGAAGTACCGTGGTGTGGAATATAGCACCGCACTATGTGTAGAGTTTGGTTGCATCAGACTGACCACCACCTCTTTTGGTCGGAGTCAGGCACCAACGGTTGAAGCATGCCGGCACCAACGGTTGAAGCATGCCGCGGCATGCCGCAAAATGCCGCAGCACCTGATTTTGGGCCTGTTGGTGGGGGTTTTGAAGCATGCCGCAGCATGCCGCATCACACTGAAAATTCGGCTCAGACCAAAATGCTGATACCATCTTTGAGCATCACGACGGTAGAGAATGATGGTACTCCAGTGGATAGATGCAGTGGCTGTGGTTTGTAGGTCCCTAGTTCGATTCCCAGCGGGATGTCCTATAGGCAGAGACTGGAGGGTTCCAGCTTGCCCTATTTCTCCCCCCCTTTTTTTTCTTTCTTGTGGTGTTGTGCTTTGAGAGGCCCTTGTTATCTTCACGTTGTCTTGTGATGTCTACTATTGAACCCACTGCCGAGGGGACAACACAACCCAAGAGGAACAAGGAGACAACTAGGAGTACCACAGACTGTTTGCAACGGGCAATTGGAGAAGGCATTGGGCAATACCTATGTTGTACAGACACCAAAGGTGAAAGTCAAAATGGGAAATTGTATTGTACTTTATGTGCAGTTTGGCTATCGTCAAAGGGTGCCATCTTGAAGGACCATGTTTTGGGTAAAAACAAGAAACAACCAGATGCCTATGCCCGCGAGCCTGGAACACATGCCTGCAAACCTGCACCTACCCCCGAACCTGAACAAGGGCAACAACTGTTGCAACCTCCCACAATTATTGTCAACGTTCCACAACAACAATTGTTTGAGGCCTTGTCAAGTACAGTGCCATGTCGAGAGGGCCTTCAGTTTGTTGGGACACATCCTAACACACGATCGTCTCAATATGAGTAATGAGACATTGCGCCATTTGGCAATCATGTACGTCAATAAAATGGACAAAAAGCGGAAATGTGACGAGGAGGAGTAGCAATATGAGCACACATGGAAGGATTATGTTGTGTCCATCTTTGCGGGGTGTGAGGAGGTGCATTCTTTTGTGTTTGATGTAGCGGTCTGCCACCTTCGAATCTTTTTGGAAAATTAGCCAACGACTTGAAGCATGCCGCCGCATGCCGCCGCATGCTGCAGCATGATGCCGCATGCCGCAGCACAGCAAATTTTTCTGGGGGACCGTTGGTGCCTGGTCGGAGTGCAGGCCGAAGGTGTGTGTGGCCTACTCATTGGCAAATAACCATAGGGTGGCAAACCTCTTTTTGCACAAGGGGGGGCTGTCTGTATCAGGTTCGTGGGTCCCATACGTTTCAAGGTGAGTTTTTTTTTATGCAACTGGTATTGCACAACAACCAAAGCAGGCATCTCCCGGCTCCTTGGAGTCATGGTGCGTATTGTACAGGGGGAATGTAAGCATCATTTGCTACACGTGATGAAAGCTCATGTGGCTATGAGGTATGATCCTAGATCCCTATTTCCTGACAGCCGGGAGCACATGCGCATTGTGCATTGTGCGTGAACCAGTATGACCGGCATTTTCTTGCCATTTTTTGCCTTCTATGCTGTGCATTCCAGGGACATGTGCCTACTTAACATGCTGGACGGCCATGATTGCTTTTTTTTCTAGAAGAAGCCCTGCCATGCCTGAAAGTGACAAGCTTGCCTACTGTTTGCATGCCCATGCTAGACATGCAGTTTGCAGCCCGGGTGAAACAAAAAGTGTAGAATGAGTGCATGCAGAGCAGAGTAGTGTAATGCAGGATGCACCATGCCTGAGAAATGAGAAGACATCTCTAAGACACTATAGATGAGATTCATGGATTAATGAATCACCAAAGGATGAACAGGGCCTGCAAACCAAGGGTGTGCCTGAAGAGGGATTCCTTTGCCCCAGTGATGGCTCTGTTTAACTCCTGCACTACAGGTCAATCCAAACCAGGCCCCAATGATGGAGACGCTCCAGGGCATTATAGCAGCTGATGGTTGTTGGGGGTTGTTTAAAGGATGGGGGGCCACAATGATGATGTCCTTCTTCTGCGGCGCCATCATATTTCCTGGTGTTGAAGTGGGGAAGCTGTGGCTCACTGCCAAGCTAGGTGTGTGCTTCCTGCATGCCTGTTGGCGGTGCCTCTGAATCTGTCCGTCTGTCCGTTTCTGTGTCTGGCTGTCTGGCTGTCTGGCTGTCTGGCTGTCTGCCGGTCTGTTAACCTGGCCTAGATGGCTGGGGAGCCTGCCCTGGGTGCCCAGGGCAGTGTGATCCATATTAGTGGGCGCCTAGGGCTTTTTGGGCCATCTTCAGGGGAGTGCTACTGGTGCCAGTGACACTGATGACGATCGCGGTAGTGGTGGTGGAATTGCTGTTGCTCAAGGCTGTGCCAACTACTGGTTGCTGCACTGGTAGTAGTAGTGGTGTACTGCAAATAAGCTTCTGCTGCTGCGGTGGAAGCCCCTGCCGCCAGTGCACCATAGCCGTCGACCACCGCTGCTGCCTTGACGGTCAAGCTCAAAATAGTCCACACTAGGGCTGCAAAAAGTGTCAAGCGTAAGTCGCTTATTTCTTTTTTTATTTGGCGTATTTGGCGTAAGTCGCTTATTTTTTTTTTTAGGCGTAACTCGAGTGTGGAAAAACAAAACTCGAAAATGTATGGTACGCGACTTATGCTTTTTTTGTGACGCGACCTACACCTAAAAAAGAAAAAAGTTACGTGAGTTACGCTTTTCCAAAAAAAAAAAAGGAGCGAGCTACGCTTTTTTTGTTACACGACCTACGCTTTTTTTGATACGCGACCTACTACTAAAAAAAAAAACAAATAAGCGAGTTACGCTTCAAAAAAAAAAAACGAGCTATGCTTTTTTCGTTATGCGACCTACGGTTTTTTTGATGCGCAACCTGGAGCCAAAGAAAATGAATAAGCGAGTTCTGCTTTTTTTTAAAAAAAAAAGCGAGGCATGCTTTTTTTGTTATGCGACCTATGCTTTTTTTGATACGCCACCTACTGCCAAAAAAAAGGAATAAGCTAGGTATGCTTTTTTTTTTAAAAAAAAGCTAGACATACTTTTTTTGTTATGCATTTTCTGATTTTGTCCCCCGAGAAGGCAGGGGTGAGGCAACCACTTCTGATTTTGTCCCCTTGTTTGGGGACCCCCGAGAATGCAGGGGTTGCGTAGCACTTCCGCCCGCTTGTGGGCCCCCAAGAAGGCAGGGGTAAGGCAGCCACTTTTTGATTTTGTCCCCTTGTCTGGGGACCCCCGAGAATGCAGGGGTTGCGTAGCACTTCCGCCCACTTGTGGGCCCCCAGAAGGCAGGGGTGAGGCAGCCAATCCTGATTTTGGCCCCTTTTTTGGGGACCCCCGAGAATGCAGGGGTTACATAGCACTTCCGCCCTCTTGTGGGCCCCCGAGAGGCAGCCAGACTTACACTTTTTACACAAAGAAAAAGGGTGTTATGCCTTTTTTTGCAAGGTACGCTTTTTGTCCCCCGCTGTGAAGCGTTGGGGACCCCCTAGACGGTAGGGGTGATGTAACCACTAGGCCCACTTGTGGGCCACTTTTGATTTTGCCTCTCGCTCTCAGTTAGGGTCTAGGACTAGGTATTTCTGCTTTTTGTCCCTCGCACTGGGACCCTATGGTGCCTTGAGCGTGCTGGCCGGCGGGTAACAGCTCATCGCACCATTAGGCTTGGGGTGTTGTGCCCCCCTTTGCTTTGCAGAGGGGGCCGTGACAGACATACCCACTTTGTATTGGCATTCCTTCTATTTTTCTTGCAATGGGCCGAGGCTTGTGTGTTGCACAGGTGGTGTAAGCGGGGAGAGGTGATGTACCCTTGTGGGCTGTGGTCTGTGACCACCACCTTGAGTTGCTATGACCATAGGCAACACGCTTGTTGGTGCCCACAAATGGCAAATAACATATCCAGACGGTGCCTCAAGTAGTTGTCTTTGCCCATGGGCACTTATAAAAGTGTGCCATGGTGTGATGGGATGGTGGGGTACACAATGCATGTGTGCCGTCGCTTTGGTGAGGGGAATTGCATATGGACACCGTGTAATTTTCTGTTGATCGCCGGTGCTTTGTTCAGAAATCCATGGTGTTTGAGGATGCCGTGGCGGTGGCCGTAGAAAACTGATGACTCGGGAGGGGGCAATAGGTAGCTAAGGGTCATCTTGTTGTCGGCTAGAGGGAGGCCTTTTACGCCAAAAGAAAAATATGAAAGCGAGTTACGCTTATTGCCACAATCGAGCTACCCTTTCCTCCCTGCAAAAAGTCCATGGGTAATTGAAACATGTGATTCTGTCAGTAACCTGTGTCCCATCCCTACAATATGCCTCGTCTATCAGTGCAGCTAGTGTTGCTCCCTCTTGTCATCCTGGCAGTCTTCTGCTTACTGTCCCCACTGCCATTCTCTCTGCGCATTCCTGCACACCCCAGTGCAGTGCTGTGCCATTTGCTCGCACAGGCGCTGCATTCGTTGCCAAGTACCGCGTGATTTCTGTCTTGTCAACCACCGCTTTCGTGACCTTCATTTCGTCACTTGCTATGATTCCATGGGAAATCGTGAAGATAAGAACAATGGCCACCACTGAGAACTTGGGGAATTGCTTTAGTGTTCTTGGCAGGTCTGTGTAATCCCGAAAGGGTGAGACAACTTGGCACACATTGCAGACTCGTCCCCTGCAGTTGACTGTGCCCCTGAAGAAACCCTGGTTCCATTGGGGCATACTGGGGCATATTGAGCCCACAGATAATGTATGCTCCATATTGATTTGACATGGGTCATTGAGCCCATAAGCAGGATTGGGTCTTGATGGACAATATCATATCCCAAAGGTGAACATATGCGAATCTTCAGCGGCCACAGCGACACTTACGCCTGGCAACACAAGTGCACTATTTTGGGGATGCCAATTTGGACAGGCAAAATGAAAACCTTGGTGTTTGAATTCCAGAAGCTTGAGCCAACCAACCCCTTCTCTTGGTGTCTCAAGTGGAGTTGCATGAAACGAAGCTTCATCGAGCCTACATTTTCCGAGCTCATCAAGCTGAGGCGATCCTGTAGGTATCGATGTGCCATGTGAGCACATTGCATGAAAATTGCCAAGGGTGACAGCCCCAGTCTTTCATGCTTGCGGGCACAAGTGTTTTGGCTCAACAATTCCCCTGTGGATCTGGCGTACACAAACGAATTTTCAAGGCCTAACTTAACTCCAAAAATATTCACGAGATGGTGAAGCCTGCTGTCTTTAGTGAAACTGAGTAAAATTTTTTTTAAAAGATTTTCCCCCCCTAGCTTTGCAACTGAGTTAAAAAAAGGCAACCTTTTTTTACTCTGTAAAGAAGCGAGTACAAATTCTTTTTGAAAAAAAAGATTTTGTGGCGGCAAAGGTTATGCACCTGTATTGATTCCTCCTCGTTCTGGGACCTGAGACGGTAAGGGGGTTATGCAGCTTCTTTCATTCCTGCTTGCTGCTTGCTGTGAGGACAGCAGAGGTTGTATGTGATTCATTGTGGAATGTGTCATTTAGGATTAGACATTATAGACATGAGTTGGCCGAATCATGGGCGCACTGCACTTTGAGGGCAGTGTCCGTTGATACAGCCTTTGCATTTTTGTGTGCTTTTGGTAGTTTTTCTTTTGCCATAGCACCCCTCTATTCCACTTTCATGAAGCAAAAAGGGTGGGGTGACTTACCATTTAGCTTGTTTTTTGATGTTGCATTGTGCCTTTTGTCTAGATGTGTTGCGAGCGGGGCGGCCTGTTTGAATTCTAGACCTCAAAGTTTTCAAACCCATCTTTCTTTAAATTGAGATTTTGGGGGAAAGTGTCGGCACCGAAAATTTTTTTTGGCCTCCTGACGGCAGTTTTTTTTTAAACCCTCCTTGTCTATACTCAAAACACTCAGAATTTGGTGGAGAATTCACAAATGGGTGAAAAACACACAAAAAAAATTTGACCCCTGACCTGACCTCCGGGTCGGACCTTGGCTGATGGGAGCCTGGGCTAATGGGCAAATCTTTTCTGAAAATTTTTTCACCCCAGTTGTGTATGTTCCAAATGATCAGCGCGTCATGGGGATCATTTTGAGGTATGTATGTTGGGGTACCTACCAACCCCTCTTGGGGAGCCTGGTGCCTGACCTGCCGACCCACCTATCCCCCCCCCCCCCCTCAGACCCCCAAAAGTTTTCGCACCCGGTTGGGGTCCAGAATTCGAAAAGGCCGCCCCCCTTGACGTGTTGTCGATGGCAACATGCGACTACCTCAAGATAGGGGACACTTGAATATTTTGGGGAACATTTAATTCTTAGCCTCCATTGCCGTGGTTCTGCAGCCAAAAAAAATAACGCAGAAATTTTTTTTATTATTGCACTCAAGGGTGACAGAATGTGTGCAACATTTCAAGGAAATCAATGAACTGTGGTCGCAGTACATTTGCACCTCCATAGGCAATTGCGTTTTGACTTGAGGCATGAATTAGGATTGTGGAAGGGTTTCATGAACCCCGTACCTTGCCTTCTTTGTGGCTTAGTCTTTGTGTTGTTTGGCAGCCACGTTCACCTTGCACTCCTTCTTTCCTACTCTTCCACCAAAGGAAGCAATTCAATGGCAAAGGCAACAACTTGTCACAGCTGCAGTGCAGCAATTTTGCCGCAACATTGTTGAGCAGATGGTGAGTTATGTTGACACTGCTCCCTATGTACCTCTGCAGCGGCCCAATCTTCCACTGCTCTCTTTGAACGTGCATTGGTTTTGTGAACGGATAGTATACAAAGTATGGGGGGGTATCCACCACACCCTTCGCAACTGCAATGATACCGGCAACCACAAAAAAGGTTCGGCAAATCTCGGAGTCACAATGAGCGAGCCATTGCCCTTGACCTTGCTTTTGGAAAAGGGATGTGATGGAGTAGTAGTTAGCATGTTGAGGACCATATTTCCTAAAGCATTTGGCAACATACGGGAGTCTCACCTGCGTGTTTTTCAAGTCATGGAGAACTCGGCAAAAGGATGGCAAAACCAACTACAAGCGGGGCAACATGATTAGCGGAGCAGCCCGCCAAGATGCAGTGGCTTGTATCAATTCGTACGTGAAGGCCAAAATGGAATTTACCACGGAAGAAAGTAGATGTGTTGTGGTTCTCTTGTTAGAAGGAAAAAAATTTCTAATCCTCACTACTAGATTCATAGCAAGCATCAATTGGTTGGACATGCTCATGCGCAGACACATGCGACTGCAGATGGGGTGTTAGGTGTAAGTCGCTTCTTTTTTTGGCGTGAGTCGCTTCTTTTTTTTTTTTCTTTTAGGCGTAAGTCGAGTGTGGAAAAAAAACTTGAAAATGCATGGCACGCGACTTACACTTTTTTTTGTGACGCAACCTATGCCTAAAAAAAAAAGTCGTGCGACTTACGCTTCAAAAAAAAAGCGAGTTACGCTTTTTTTGATACGCGACCTACACTTTTTTTGATACGCAACCTACTGCAAAAGAAAAAAAATTATGCGAGTTACTTGGAAAACAAACCGTGATTTATCCCAGAAAACAAAAAAAAGTTCCCACTGCTGATTTTGTCCCCCGCTCTAAAGCATCCGGGACTCCCCACACGGCAGGGGTGATGTAGCCGATCTGCCCACTTGTGGGCCAATTCTGATTTGAAGCGTTGGGGACCCCCTAGACAGCAGGGGTGATGTAGCCACTAGCCACTAGCCACTAGCCACTAGTTGGTCGGTAGGTGAACGACCAACAATTCATTTAGGAGCTGGAACAGTTCCTTGCGAAGGATATCCGTGACGCTCGTGCGTGGAATAGCAATCCGGGTGCAAAGCCGAGGTCATCTGCTTTGATCTACAAGCATGTGTTTGCCGACTTCTTATAGTTGGCTCCACACCATTATGGTTGCATGCGAAGATTGTAGTTGGCCAAAGGTGACCGGACTCAGGTGGTATCGCTAGCTTGAGCTTTGTAGCCGGTGGCGCCGGTAGCAATATATTCATTTTGATACCGCTTGCCAAAGCCCGAAGGGCAAATTGCATTTTCCTTTTGCGATCATGATAAGCACCTCATATGGTTGTGCTGCACGTGATTTCCGCCATCTACCGGCAATGAGCATAAAAACCACCCTTCACGCCATGGCTCCATTGCTTTACCCCCCTCAAATTGGGGGAGCGGTCCCTACTTCCTTTACCAAGCCCAACCGTTGACCGCCGAAAATCCGTTGGTTTGCACCACAACGTGCCCTTCCCAAATCCCGAGCCCGAGCCCCCAACACAACGGTGGCATCCCAGGGCGAAGGCGCCACTTTGGAAAGTGCCCCCCCCAAATCGGCAACATTTGGAGCCAAAAAACGGCCCTACAACATGTTCAAAACGAGGAAAGCGTAGCTTGATTGTGGAAATAAGCGTAACTCGCTTTCTTATTTTTCTTTTGGCGTAAGTCGCGTAACCTGTTTTTTTCGGCGGAAGTTGTGTTTTTTTTGACGGAAATTTTTTTTGGTGTAAATCACGAACGACGAAAACTTTTTTTTTAGGGTAAGTCGCGTATGGAAAAAACCCCTTTTTTCAAAAAAAAAAAAAAAAAAGCGGGGGGGGGGAGTGAAACACAAGAATCACCCAACAACCGCCATTGCTACCGGAGGAGGTGAAGCATATAGCCCCCATGGACATTTTGGGTACCTCTGGCACGTGGAGAACTCAAAAAAACCTGATTTGAACTTTATTGGATTTTTTTTAGCATTTGCCCCTATGAAGCGCTCACGATGGCACAGTAGGGCATGACATCCTTTTTGTAGGATCTTAGCAGACTAACCCAAAATGACTAAAAGGGGGGTTTGGCATGCACGATGCGTGCAGGGCACACATGCATGGCGGTTTGCAGTTTGTAGACACTATCTGCCCCAAGTAGGCACAGTCTGCCAATTGTAAACACTATCGGCATGTTGTAGACGCAAAATGACAATATTTGTGAGGGCCTCCTTGCCCAACGAATGGTCCGCTAACGTTGTTTACCCGTGCATGCGGACATGGCGGTATGAAGTCTGTAGACATTGTATGCACCAAGTAGACACTGTGCGCTACATGTAAAAATTATAGGCATGTTGTAAAAATTATCGGCATGTTGTAGACGTGAACTGACAATATTTGGGAGGGGAGCCCAAGACCCCCTTCCCCAAAAAAACATGTCTGCCGGCTAGCGTTGTTTACCCGTTCACATGGGCAGGTCTCTCGAACGAGCGAAGTGGGCAAGGAAGGTGTACATGGGCTGGGGGCGGGTTGGACGCATTGTGGTGGGTTTAGCACACAGGAGGGGGGGGGGGGTTGGTGCCTATGAGGTGCGTGCCCAGGGTGGTGTGTGCCTCGTTACAGTCACACAGTTCGCTGCGGAGGAGCATTGGCAGAAGGTAGAAGTGAGAGGTTCAGCTTCGAGCAAGTGGAGCGCAATGCAAAAGGGGTCCCCTGCAAGATTCTTGCAACTCATCAGGCCACGTTTGGGCCATCATTTGGTCGTCACCAAGCAAGCCCATACAAACCCACAGGGAGCTACATATCACCAAATACGCTGCTGGTGCCCATGGGCCTCTCAGTGGCCTTTTAAAAGGGTTTTTGTCCCATTTTTAGCACCATGGTCTACAGCAATTTTGAGACAAACTTCGATGCAAAACCATCTCAGATCTCAGAAAGTGGAACAATGGCCGCCTCATCTTCAAAGGGTCCTATTTTCGATTCCCACCACTGCACCTATGGCGAGGGACACTACTCAGACTCACAACCTTTGGTTTGCAAGTGCAGGTGTTTGCCCACTATACCATACTCTGTCCAGGATATCTGTTTGTGCTACAACTTGGTCTTTGACCCCCAACTTTGGACACCTAGCCCATGTGTGTTAATCATTTGCGGATCTAAGCTTATTTGTGGTGCACCATTGTTACCTGCATTGCACCGAAGGGCAGAACTATCCAGGAGGGACAGTGATGGCCATGGTGCCATGAGGATCTCAGCTAAAACATAACTATCCATCATCTGTGACTGCCAACAGCTGTCTGCCAATTGCCACAAAGGAGCTGTGTGCCTAGTGAAACCCTCGAAAGGGGTGGTAAAAAACTATGGAGGGGACCTCTAGTGTGGATTGTGGTCTGATGCCTCTCATACTCAGCTGAATTCGCCAGTTGGCATGCTGGCAGCATGCTGAATCTGTTTTCCTGAAACATTTCCTGTTCCTCACTCCCTCACTTTGGCACAAGTTAAGGTGCATTTTTTTCGTAATGGTATCAGGAATCTTCCCCAAGGACTTCTTCCAAGACTCTGGCCCCCTTCACCCTGTGCTTTTGCACCAGCCCTTGCCTGTCCTGTTCTCATTCTTGCATTGCAGAATCCTGAGTGAACAGGGCGTCTTAGGACTATATGTTGGCTTCAGTGCGTTGATGACCCGTAATCTGGTATACATGATGTCGAAATTCCTGGTCTTCGATTTTTTCACGGATATTGTGCTGCGGGTGTTTGGCCGTTTACCCACCAATAACTTCTTGCTGGTATGTTTTTTAGCCTCAACAGGGTAGGAGTACAGAGCAAAGGATGGGCAGACATCACTGCAGAAGTAGCATTCAGCACTTTTGTTGACTTTTTTTGAGCCGATCAAAGCGACAACCATCACTTAGAAGGCGGGGATTGATTCCCTATGCAAGTAGCAGTTTGCATCTAATTGCATTGCGAAGTGGAAGGGAAGTTATTTTCAGAGTGGACAAGGTGTCCCCCGCAAAAGAACCCCCCCTCCCAAATACCACCATACCTCACACATGCCACCCAATTCCCCCGCAAAACAAAATGCCGTATCGCAAGTGCGAGTACCAAAAAGGTGATCAGCATATTAGCAAGTCGTACTCGCCAATAATCGAAGTAACTTTTTGGTGTTATTTTTCTGTTGTACCTGCGAGTGTACTACTCGCCAATATGCTAATTGACTGCTTGGCATTGGTGAATACAATTGAAAAAGATTCATTGTGATGCGACATTTCATTACTCGCTGGAAAACAATTGTCATACATCCTGCCAGTGCAACTCAGCAGCAGCCCAGTACCAAGACAGCACGTATGAATCCATAACGCACCGTGCAAGCACTGGCAACGCTTCAGCCTGGGGCCTCACCAGTGTCAAGAGCCTGTGCCACATCCTGATACCAGAGAAATAAAACCCGTGATTTTTTTTTGAATTTTTGTGGGAATTGACCTCATTTCTTTCTGTTAGTTTGCAGTACATCTGTGACATTTGTGTCATTTTTGCATCATCTTGCAAAGATTGACGAAGGAGTGCCAGTAAACACCTGCATTGAGTTGCAAACAAGGTGTCAATTACTGTTTTGGTGTTATATCTTGTTGTTCTCATGTTAGGGGTGCTCCTGGGTGTGGCTTCTTTTCAAGGACCAAAAGCTTCATTGTCCTTTTCACGGCGAAAGTGTGTCGAGTGGTGCCAAAGTTGCAATGAACTTGTTGTTAATGGTGTCACCCTTTGCTTTTCAAGCACTGTTCTTGTCACAGTTGCTACGGTTGCTACAGCAGGCTTCGGAGCTGCTTTCATCTGAGACATTTCATCTGCATTTACTGGCCAGCCCCGACCCCTCCCTCCCTGAATGTCCCTGTGCGCAGTGTTCCGAGGTGCAGCTTGCAGACAACCAACCTTTTTGTACGCTGCAGGGAGTGCTGTCCACTATCAAGGGGATGATTGCAGGCGTTTTCTCAGTCTGTGTGTCACATCCCCCGGATGCCATTCTGACCCGGATGAATCAGGTGCCCCCCCTTTGTCCCAGCATTGTCTCTGCCCCTGCGCTCCACTCCAGGCAATTTTCTCGTTAGCCATGAAGAAACTTGCCCTGCTTCTTCTTCGGCTGCATCCGGTTGCTGCCTCGCATTTTCATATGTGTGTGTGTGTGTGGGTGGGTGGGTGGGTGGGTGGATGGGTGGGTGGGTGTGATCTTACCAATGCTATTTGGTCACATATAACACCCAATTTCCCAGCGGCTACTTGCGTGCATATCATTGGCTCTTCGACTGGTGCATCATAATCCCCTCCATATTTTGAGCATTTTTCGAACCCAACCGTTTATCTGCGCCAGCCCGTACAACGGGCTCTGGATTTTCTGCTTTTCCAATAAACCTAAATAACCCATTAAAACTCTTCCCTGTAGCACTTGGATATGTATGCCTGGAAAACAATGAATTTTTTTTATTAGGTTGTGAAAACAGACCACTTACATGCCTGAATGGCTCATCCTCTCTTTACTGGACACAATCCTCTTCGGGGTGAAGCACACTTTTTTTTGTGCACCTATTTTTGGGGCACTAGACACACCCTACTCCCCATTCCTCCCTTCCACTTTTCTCCTGCCATCCCTTATACCTGTGTTCTGTCCTGCCTGCCCTGCATTTTGGCTCAGGACGCAAAATCCTTGGGACTGGTTACTGCCATCCAGTCCATTTGGGAAACTAAAGGAATCGCAGGTTTCTACGCTGGTGTCATTACCCGCGGTCTGTGGGCTGCTGGAACTGTGGCCATGCAGTTCCTCATCTACGATTCTGTCAAGGCTTTGCTCTTTGCTGCTCTTATGTTAGGCATTGCCTGATGCAGCACCCACAGGAGTAGGCGATCCTGCGTTGAAAGCACACCGCAGGCCGCAGTGGTAAGCCAACTGTGGGTGGCGTTGTCCAACGGTGGTTGAGATGCAGGCAGCCTTCAGCGCCTTTGGGAGCAGGCAACATGATACAGCACAACAATAGGGCACTCGGTAGCAGAGCCACGAGCCACAATGTGTCCAAAAAGGGTGCCTCTAAATCAGCACGCAGGGGCACCTGAAAGGGTGCCTGGAGGTCTTCTGTACTGGGCTGGGTTCAGAGCAGGCGATGTTTCAGGGCACTTTGTTGAAGGCCACCCTAAAAGAGCGCCTGGTTCTCTTAGCGCTGTGCTCACGTTCCATCCACCCGTGGTCACCCTCCAACCGCAGTAGGTTCCCCTGCAACTGCCGTAGATACCCTTCAAGCGCTGTCAATTGTTCACCAACGGCTGTTGATTATCCTGTAACAACTTTTTGTTTTACGCATCAACCACCATGATCGGTGTAACGAACACCAGAGTGTTTTTTGCTGGAAAGGAAGCACAGAATGCAAATGGGCGGTTACAGGGGCAGGAAAGTAGTGAGGGAGGTTGGGAGGGAGAGCGGGTTTCATGCTGTGATGGCTCAGCCCTCGCTCTACTGATTTCAGGATATTGAACCGAACCTTGCATCATTCGCACCAGGTTTTGCATGCCGGATCGATTTCACGTACTCTATTTCCTAAACTCATGCTAACATGCCCAGTAGCACGTGCAAGAGAATTCCGTGGTGACATGTCAAAGCATTTGCGGGTGTAGACTGAAACTGGACAATTGGTTTCATGATTTGACTTCCCACCGATGGCCATCTCCTCATATTAGCACACAGCTCGATCCAAAATTGAGGGTGGCAGGCAACACTCAGAAATGGCTGATAAAAGCAGGGCAGAGGGTGACCTCTGCCCGAAGCCATCCTGAATGTTTCTAGTAGTGTTAAATCCTGTGAGGAGCTGTATGACGCTGACCTGTCAGCATCATGGCACCCTGCATATGACAAGCCCTGGGGCTGCATTGCCGGGGTGGTTCAGCTCCCCCCATGACCCTAAGGGTCAACAGGCATTGGACACTCACCTTGAAAGGGGTGAGGCTAGGCTCGTTTTGGATGGATAACCCCCGCCGCTCCAACAGCAGATCTCCCAATTGGGCGGTACACAGCCCAGACAAGCCTGTTTTTTTTTTTACCATTTACAAGGTCTCTGGGAGGGAACATACTCAACACACTGCCAAATTGCACTGCTCACGTGCGCGACGCTGCATTGGTCGGCTGTCCCTGAAAGACATCCATCATACCATCAGCCCAAGTTTTGTGTATGCCCACACTAGCACCCCTCCAAAGGATCAAATATTTTACACTGGCAGATGTGCACAAGCACTCACTTTCACACGTAAGCAACACAAGCCAGCGCTTATTACCGTGCAGTTGTGTGATGGGTCAACGAGTGACGGTGCAGCCGTTGTCGGATCTCACGCAGCCATGAGCTTTGGCATTATCCGAACAGCACATTAACATGTGGATGGGAAATCAGGAGTGCACAATGTGAAGCTGTAAGTATTTCTTTTTTGCGCTTTTGGTACCATATGGGCATTGTTTCAGGCTTTGGAGACTGCAGCAGTACGTCTGCAGCTGCAGCAGACATCTTAGGTGCACCTTTTGGCACTGGGAATGCGTGATTGTCTTCAGGTGGCACTTTGGGGACACTCTTTCTCGTATGCAGCTGGGATGGATTGTGCATGCAAGCACACAGCTGGTCACATTTTCCATTTCCTGAGGGAAGTGGTATCCATAAAACAGAAGGTGAGCTTTTGCTTTGAACAGTTGCGGACCCGAGGCCATCTGCCCTGCGCCATCACCCCACACTTGGTGTTTGTCAGCTTTGCAGTTGCATTTCAAAATTAGAATGAAGGTGAATCTGTGGCTGGTTGGCCCTTCTGAGGGCTTTACCCTCTGCACTGGTCCAGGGCTGAAATATTCAAAGCATCTAATTTGTGCTGGCATCCATGGAGATTGGGGATGCAGTCAGAAGGGTTGGCAAAAAAAAGTGCACAATCCATGCATATGGATTCAAATATCCAATATTCAGCCTCCCAGGCCAACCCTCTATTTCACTGGCTGCGCTTGCTCATGCATTCCATCCACTACGCAGACATGACTGCAACCCCCCATGGGCAGAGCACAGGCGCCACCCATGCCCAGGCACTGCCGCCGTTTGTAGTCCTGCAGCCTTACTTTCCAATCTAAGAAATGTATTCTTGGGATGAATGCTGAAACATTCTTCATGATTCCTTGGACAATGTGTGTTCGTCATTGCCCAATCCATCGTTGCAGTATTGGATTGTATCCCTTATTCATATCATCTTCTCAGGTATTGGTTGTCTGACATCCTTACCTTGCTGGATACGCCCAACTAACCCCTGCCAGCAAGGACTACACACCTGCCCCATTCTTCTCTGCCTGCATGAGTTCCAATGCACTGCTGCAAGGATCACGCTTCCTGGACTTCCTTGATGGTTTACTTTGGAACACAACCCTGCACCCCCCCCCTCCGGGTGCACATGTGGTTTCACACAATTGGATTGCCTGTTGCACGGATTACTCACTGGATGGAGTGTGAAGGGCGGCCCCAACCTTGGAACTGGCTCTGACAGATGTGCTGTTGTGGTTGGGGTATGAGGAGGCAGAGATGGCACATATTTTTGCAATACTGGTACAAGAACTGCATCACTGCATGTCTGTATGCCCCATTCTCTACACAAACAACAATTCTTCAAAGGAGAGACCGAAAAAATGTTCAGGGCAGAGAATAGATGGTACAGTTCATGCGCTCTTTCTTTACACGTCTTGCTGCCTATTGTGCATCCCGAGCATGGGTGTCTTCAGGAGTGAGACTTTTGGTTTTTTGTTCGGGGCAGTGTGCAAGTGCATGGTGTTGACACACTGCCAAAGTACCCCCCCCCCCCATTTACCAGCACGGCCTTCAGCAAGCACTGTAGCCCCATCTGACCATCCTTTTTCTGACTTCAGTTCTTGTGGTCAGAGGTGAGATGTCATGTATGCAAGCTTTTTTTTGGTGGCAAAGGAGGTTCGGTCATGTCTATGAGCATGGGTTCTGTGAATAACAACAGACGTTAGCAATAGCCTTAGTTTATAACATTGAGCGCACCGTTGATAGCACTATCCATACAAAATGAGATGATCTGCATGCGGCATGAGGTAAGGATTTGATGCAGGTGCACAAAATACACACAATAACTCCCGGGATAACTAGTTATGGAATTTGGGGTCTTTTGGGGACCCATGGGGACCTTTGCGGACGTATGGTCACATTTGGGTACCTCTGGGGACGTATGGGGACCTACCAGGGCTTTGGGGGACCTATGGGGACCAATGGTGACTTTTGGGGGCCTGTGGGTACCTTCGGGGACTTTTTGGGAGCCAGGGCGAGTTTTTGGGACCTATCTTGAGCTATGAACCATTTTGGGGACCTTTGGCGACCCCTTGGGGACCTTTGACTACTATTGGGGACCTATGGGGACTTTTGTTCACTTTTGGGGGCCTATGGGCACGTATGTGCACCTATGGGGCCTTTTGGGGACCCAAGGCAAGTTTTGGGGACCTATGGGAACTTATAAGCAGCTTTCGGGCACCCATGGGGACCTTTAGGGACCTATGGGGACCTTTGAGGATCTATGGGGACCCTTGGGGATCTATGGGGACCTATTGGGGCTTTCGGGGACCGATGGGGACCTATGAGGGCTTTCCGCGGTCTTTGGGGACCTTTCGGAACCTTTGGGGACACCTAGTGGCCCATTGGACACTATGGTGACCCAATGAGACCTATGGGGGCCTTTGGGGTGGTATGATGACCTTTGGGGACTTTTGGGAACCTATGGAGACATAAGAGGACTTTTGGGCCCTCTATGGGGATCTTTCGGCACTTTTGGGGACCTCTTGGGCTGTATGGGGATATATGGGGCACTTTGGGAACCTATGGGGCTCCATGGGCGATGGGGACCTATGGAGACCTATGAGGAGCATTGGGGACCCATGGGAACGTATGGGGACTTTTGGGGTGCTATGGGGACCTATGTGGACCTTTGACGACCTATGTGGACCTATGGGGACCGTTGCGCACCTATGGGGACCCATGTGGACCCACGGGTACCTATGTGGACCCATGGGGTTTTTGGGGGACCTTTGAAGACCAATCGGGACATATGGGGACTTTTGGGGACCCGACCTTTGGGGACCTATAGGGCCCCATGGCCACCTTTGGGTACCTATGGGGACCTTTGAAGACGTTGTTGCAACAGATGAGTCTAGGAACGCCTGAGCCCAAGTCGGCAAGGAGGAGGTAAAGCCCAGCAGCGGCTCGAGAAGCGCCTTCACATGAGCCGCGTTGGCATGAGGGCAGTGGACTCCACCATCGCCGAGACGACGGATGGGTCACCAGAGGTCCACATAGTTCCCCATAGTTATCCACAAGTCCCCGTAGATCCCTGAAAACCGTGATACGTCCCCATAGGTCCCCATAGGTGCCCAAAAGTCCCCAAAAGTCCCCATAGGTGCCTAAAATTCCCCATATGGCCCCAAAAAACCCCAGACGTCCACATAGATTCCCGTAGGTTCCCTAAACAACCCAAAGGGCCCCATAGGTCCTTCAACGTCCACCAAAACTGTTAATAGCTCCACATAGGTCCCCAAAACTCGCCCCGGGTCCCCAATATCCCCCATAGGTGCCCAAAGGTGCCCATAGGCCCCCAAAAATCACCGGAGGTCCCCATAGGCTACCATGGTCTGCAATTTTGGGATCCTTTGGGGACTTTTGGGGACGTATGGGGAATTTTTGGCTCCTCTGGGGACTTTTGGGGTATTTTGGGCACCTTTGGGAACCCATGGGGACCTATGAAGACGTATGGGGACCTTAGGGAACCTTTGGGGACCCATTGGGAACTATGAGGACTTGTGGGGACCTACAGGGACCTATGGGGTCTTTTAGGGACTTTTGGGGGTGTAAGGGGACCCATGGGGACCTTTGGGGACCTATGCGGATGTACAAGGACACATGGCGATTTTTGGGTACCTATGGGCACCTATCGGGGCTTTTGGGGAGCTATGGAGACATATGGGAATCTTAGGGGACTTCTTGACACCCATGGGCACCTTTAGGGACCCGCTGGGGACATACGGGAACCTATGGGGACCGCTCGGAAGCCATGGGCACCTTTGGCGACGTATGGAGACACGTGAGGAATTTTGGGGAGCTTCCAGAACCTATGAGGATTTGTGGGGACTTTTGGGGACCTTTTTGGATCCATGGGGACCTTTGGGGACGTATGAGAACCTTTGGGGCTTTTTTCGCGACCATGCAGCGACACATGGCCACCTTTTGGGTCCTATGGGGACCCCTGGGGACCTATGGGGACATAAGAGGACTTTTGGGGACCACTTGGGACCTGTGGGGACTTCTACTGGTGTAAAGACGGGTCAAAACGACAAGGAAGAGCGGGAGGGGGCATATACAATGGAAACTACCGCGCAGCGTTCCGCGTACACGGACCTCAACGGGTGTACCGGGCTGAGACAATCGCCTGCACGTTGGCCTCTGAACTGGCCAGCGAAGGGGACGAAATCGTACTCGACAACCAAGGTGTGCTGAAAGCCACCCCTGTAAACCGTAAAGGGGTAGTCAAAGACCAGGACTACCGCGCCATAGGCTACCACAAAGCCTGCACAAAACGACTCACCATACGATGGACTCCTGGGCACCGCACCCTCGAACAAGCAACCACGTATAGCGACTATAAGGACATACAAGGGAACAACCACTCCGATGTCCTTGCGAATATGGGCGACAACGTGCCCACTATGCCTCACTCCATTACCAAAACGCCAAAGCCGTGGCCCTGAGCGCCGGGCAATACATAGGGGTAGCACCCGGAGAATACATACACCTAACACTAGGAGACGATAAAGCGGACACACAGGTAACAGAACGCATTGACCAGGTGCTCTTACAAAAGATGCCGCAGGAAACGTGCGACGACGGGGCGTTCCGGAGACACATGAAGGCAGGACAACAGCTAGGCGCAGACATGATGACAGAGCATGTCATCCGGGAAATCAACCAAGAAAAGCAGCTGCTCGCAGAACCCGAACCCATCAACGTGGCAGATTGGGATGAAGCCATCATGACTGAACTCGGCCATACTAACGATGACATAGCACTAACAGACCTCAAACCGCAACTAGACACCATGGACATGGATAGACACCTGGACAAAGAACACAACGACACGGGCCTACCCACACCGGCACACCCACGAACGACACACCAGGCGCATGAAACAAAGGCAAACAACAAAACACCACAAAGAAACCCCACAAGGACAACACCGCCACCCAAAAAGAAGAAGGCGACGCCGGCATCCCCACAACCCAACCAGACAACGGACAGGATGGCCGCATTCACAGCAGACACCAAACCCAAAGGAAAAGGGAAGAGGCCGCCGAAAAACCCACAGGGCAAAGGAAAAAAGTGAGGTGCCTCTCTTGCTTTTGCCCTTCATAGCCGTCATAGCCCTCTGCCTCCTCTTGGTCCCCACCACACACATGGAGGGACCTGTACACCTGCTCCCTATGGTACGGAGAATACGCAGGCGGTATACCCAGCCACCCCGCTACCGGCGCAACAACAAGCAAGACCCAGCCCCCCACAACTACCGAATGTGGCGCCCCTTCCTGTTACTACTCTATGTTGCCTGTTTGTTCCACACACCGACCGCTCCCAGCAAAGGGGTGAACCCGCTACTATAACGCACTACTCCCAAGCACTTCCGTCATTAGCCTACATAACACACGCTACAACAACAAGTGGGTCCTCCAATGCGGAAACGTACATCCCAACCCAGGACACCGGAGGATATACCAGCTCCCGCGTGACTGCCGCCTCGTACCAGGACCCCGCGTCCCTCTCCTTGACATAGAGGAATACGCTCAGCACCTGGTGGTTAACATGAACCGACAGTACGACAGCCTGGACAACGTGACCAACGAACAAGACTGAGACATGAAACTGGCCACCTGGAACATATAGGGCGCGCAAGGGTCCGTTACTCTACAACGTTGGGCCAGTGTCCTCCACCTTGTCAAACAATGTCGTATCGACCTGTGCGGCATACTAGAATACAACCCGTGTTTCCCGCTGTCGGAGGCAGCCACCACTGCACTCAACAGCAACTACAAGTGCTACGCTGCACCAAGGAACGAACCACGGGTCACATTCGTCATCCGCAACACTGTGGTCCCCCATGTCCTCGAAACGTTATACTCTCCTAACGGACTAGCGGGGGCCATCAGACTGCAGCTCCCCAATAGCCCCCGGTGAACTATAGCCTGCGTCTACTCCAAAATCAGCCGACAAGACAAACAAGAGGTAAACCTCTTCCTACAATCCTTCCAGCCATACAACATCATAATGGGGGACTGCAATGATGCCATATGGTCTTCCGACCCGACACGTCCTTGGCAACAATACCTCGCCAACGGCGTGTGTCTCGACCCGTTACATGCAAGTAGTCAACCGCCCGAACCCCGATAGTACTGCACACGCATTCCAAGGCATGGACGACCGCATCGCCTGGTCGCCATATTGATAAGGCAACAGATACCCAACATACCCTGGACATACTGCGACACTATACAAATGCCCATATCGGACCACACCTCGGTTTTACTCGGCATTCACTGGAGGATAGGAGCCCCCAACCCACCCTGTAGAAAGCCGCAGCCATCGGTCTCGATACTGCGACACTATACAAATGCTCATATCGGACCACACCCTGGTTTTACTCGGCATTCACTGGAGGATAGGAGCCCCCAACCCACCCTGTAGAAAGCCGCAACCATCGGTCTCGAAGTGGTACACCACACACTTCCGGCGCTTTGCCAACTCAATGTCCACTCTACCCGTCAAGGACACCGACCCCCCCCCCCCCCCTGCACACGGCACGGCGCATCCTGTCGGCTATCGGCCACGCGGCACGGCCATGACACCCAAAACACACCAAGACGCCAGCCACAGCAACATGGTAGGAAACGCCAGATCACACGGCGCGGTTACGGGAGTTCGGAGAGGCCCAAGAACACCACATTCGGAAGCAGATTGGCAAGCTCCGCAGAGCGGCGGTACACAGATCCGGTTACTTCTACAAAATGGTCAAGAGGTGGCGCACCGGACTCATTGCGCAGGACACGCCACAACCCCCAATTGGTGGAACACAACACGTCTTGAACCACTTTGCCGGTGACCCAACATACGACGAGTACGCGGGCCAGCGATTGATAAGAAAACACGTACGACACCACACGTGGAACACATCAACCCCAACATACGACGAATGCCTTAAGCGCCTGCGGGCACCAAAGAACAAAAGAGCCGGACCCGATGGGGTGCCACCGCACCTGCTCCGGCACTTGCCCAACCACATACAGAAACAACTATACTAGGCAACATTTGAAGTCTGGAACAGACAAAACATCCCAGCCGCCTGGCTGCGGTCAGGGTTAGTGCTCATATATCAAAAGAAGGACCCACAGGATCCACGAAATTACAGGCCGATATGCCTATCCACCGCCATATATAGCATCCTCACACGCCTCCTCCTGATGCGTATTTCTAGGGCCATGACCCCAGGACTACTTGACATACAACACGGGGCCCTACAAGGCCGCAACACCACGACCCTAGCACAAAGCTACTAAACGACCTACACACTCAACACGGTTACGTGGCCCTCCTAGACGTAGCCAAGGCATTTCCCTCGGTCCCCCGACCAATGCTGAGCGGGGTCGTCAAGGAGGCAGGGGCACCGGAAAACATTATACGAATGCTGGGGGAAATATACCAGCACACGCCGGCCGTGTTGTCCCTGCACGGACGGGACCTCCCCATACGCCCCACCAGGGGCATGAAAGAGGGGTGCCCCCTCTCTCCAACATTATTCCTCCTGTACTATGACATACTACTTAGGGAAACCAAAGAACGCTGCCCAGAAGCCCACCTTTACGTGTTCGTCGATGACATCGCGGTACGCGCACGCACGAGGGACTCACTATTACACACCCTAGATACACTCAGCGAAGTGGTGCATACAATGTGGCTACGCTTCAACAAGGACAAAACCAAAGTATACCACTAGGCCAAGGACTATAACCTGGAGCCCATCACATGGCAACACCAGCTGATCCCCGTGCGGCCACCCATAATGACATACTTGGGCCACGCACTAGCCCACCCCACACAGGAAGATGCGGCGTGGGACATGGTAACCACACAGCTGCACCACGACGTAGCGGCGTACAGAACCCTGCCACTTAACGCCTACCAGAAGGTAGCCATCATCAATGCCGTCCTCAACTCACGATGGACGCACAAGGGGCTGTTCCTCGGGAACATATCCCGGATGGCACTATGGGACGACATACTCCTACATTACATCAGGGACGCACCCGCGATAGAACAACAAATGAACAAACACCGATTCACAACAAACCTAATCCACGGGGGACTAGGCCTACGACAACTGTGGTGGTCCTACATCACCCGGTGGATCACACTCAGGCAGCAAGAACTACAAAACAACGGCCCCACGCAACAACTCACCGCAACCCAATACAAATATATCGACGCCGTCCGAGCTCTGGGGGGCACGGTGGGTCAACGCATATCCCAACCTAGCCAACACCGCCCCCTGTCAGCAGGCTTTTGCGAATCGGAGAGCTCGGAAGAAGACCAAGAAACGAACGCGGGGAAAACACGGCCGGCCACAAATGGCCTAGATTGTGGCTGGTTGAATCCACCCGAAGAAACAACCCCAGAAGAGACCCTTGAAGTTCCCCAGGCACTACCACACCAACGGAAGCTCCACGGGATCACCATACATTACACAGGAGAACCCACCACCACGAAGTGGTATATAGACGGGTCAAAACGACAAGGAAGAGCGGGAGGGGGCATATACAATGGAAACTACCGCGCAGCGTTCCGCGTACACGGACCTCAACAGGTGTACCGGGCTGAGACAATCGCCTGCACGTTGGCCTCTGAACTGGCCAGCGAAGGGGACGAAATCGTACTCGACAACGAGGGTGTGGTGAAAGCCACCTTTGTAAAACGTAAAGGGGTAGTCAAAGACTAGGACTACCGCGACATAGGCTACCACAACGCCTCCACAAAACGACTCACCATACGATGGACTCCTGGGTACCGCACCCTCGAACAAGCAACCACGTATAGCGACTATAAGGACATACAAGGGAACAACCACTCCGATGTCCTTGCGAATATGGGCGACAACGTGCCCACTATGCCCCACCCCAGTACCAAAACGCCACACCAGTGGCCCTGAGCGCCGGGCAATACATAGGGGTAGCACCCGGAGAATACATACACCTAACACTAGGAGACGATAAAGCGGACACACAGGTAACAGAACGCATTGACCAGGTGCTCTTACAAAAGATGCCGCAGGCTACCGGCGACGACGGGGCGTTCCGGAGACACGTGAAGGCAGGACAACAGCTAGGCGCAGACATGATGACAGAGCATGTCATCCGGGAAATCAACCAAGAAAAGCAGCTGCTCGCAGAACCCGAACCCATCAACGTGGCAGATTGGTACGAAGCCATCATGACTGAACTCGGCCATACTAACGACGACATGGCACTAACAAACCTCAAACCGCAACTGGACACCATGGACATGGATAGACACCTGGACAAAGAACACAACGACACGGGCCTACCCACACCACCAGGCGCATGAAACAAAGGCAAACAACAAAACACCACAAAGAAACCCCACAAGGACCACACTGCCACCCAAAAAGAAGAAGGCGACACCGGCATCCCCACAGCCCAACCAGACAACGGACAGGATGGCCGCATTCACAGCAGACACCAAACCCAAAGGAAAAGGGAAGAGGCCGCCGAAAAACCCACAGGGCAAAGGAAAAAAGTGAGGTGCCTCTCTTGCTTTTGCCCTTCATAGCCGTCATAGCCCTCTGCCTCCTCTTGGTCCCCACCACACACATGGAGGGACCTGTACACCTGCTCCCTATGGTACGGAGAATACGCAGGCGGTATACCCTGTCACCCCGCTACCGGCGCTACAACAAGCAAGACCCGGCCCCCCACAACTACCGAATGTGGCGCCCCTTCCTGTTACTACTCTATGTTGCCTGTTTGTTCCACACACCGACCGCTCCCAGCAAAGGGGTGAACCCGCTACTATAACGCACTACTCCCAAGCACTTCCGTCATTAGCCTACATAACACACGCTACAACAACAAGTGGGTCCTCCAATGCGGAAACGTACATCCCAACCCCGGACACCGGAGGATATACCAGCTCCCGCGTGACTGCCGCCTCGTACCAGGACCCCGCGTCCCTCTCCTTGACATAGAGGAATACACTGAGGACCTGGTGGTTAACACGAACCGACAGTACGACAGCCTGGACAACGTGACCAACGAACAAGACTGAGACATGAAAATGGCCACCTGGAACATATAGGGCGCGCAAGGGTCCGTTACTCTACAACGTTGGGCCAGTGTCCTCCATCTTGTCAAACAATGTCGTATCGACTTGTGCGGCATACAAGAATAGAACCCGTGTTTCCTGCTGCCGGAGGCAACCACCACTGCACTCAACAACAACTACAAGTGCTACGCTGCACCAAGGAACGAACCACGGTCGCAATCGTCATCCGCAACACGGTGGTCCCCCATGTCCTCGAAACGTTATACTCTCCTAACGGACTAGCGGGGGCCATCAGACTGCAGCTCCCCAATAGCCCCCGGTGAACTATAGCCTGCGCTTACTCCAAATTCAGCCGACAAGACAAACAAGAGGTAGACCTCTTCCTACAATCCTTCCAGCCATACAACATCATAATGGGGGACTACAATGATCACATATTGTGTTCCGATCCAACACGTCCTTGGCAACAATACCTCGCCAACGGCGTGTTTCTCGACCCCTTACACGCAAGTAGTCAACCGCCCGAACCCCGATAGTACTACACACGCATTCCAAGGCATGGACGACCGCGTCGCCTGGACGCCATATTGATAAGGCAACAGATACCCAACATACCCTGGACATACTGCGACACTATACAAATGCCCATATCGGACCACGCCTTGGTTTTACTCGGCATTCAATGGAGGATAGGAGCCCCCAACCCACCGTGTAGAAAGCCGCAGCCATCGGTCTCGAAGTGGTACACCACACACTTCCGGCGCTTTGCCAACTCAATGTCCACCCTACCCGTCAAGGACACCGACCCCCCCCCCCCCTGCACACGGCACGGCGCATCCTGTCGGCTATCGGCCACGCGGCACGGCCACGACAACCAAAACACACCAAGACGCCAGCCACAGCAACGTGGTTGGAAGCGCCAGATCCCACGGCGCGGTTACGGGAGTTCGGAGAGGCCCAAGAACACCACATTCGGAAGCAGATTGGCAAGCTCCGCAGAGGGGCGGTACACAGATCCGGTTACTTCTACAAAATGGTCAAGAGGTGGCGCACCGGACTCATTGCGCAGGACACGCTACAACCCCCAATTGGTGGAACACAACACGTCTTGAACCACTTTGCCGGTGACCCAACATACGACGAGGACGCGTGCCAGCGATTGATACGAAAACACATACGACACCACACGTGGAACACATCAACCCCAACATACGACGAATGCCTCAAGCGCCTGCGGGCACCAAAGAACAAAAGAGCCGGACCCGATGGGGTGCCACCGCACCTGCTCTGGCACTTACCCAACCACATACAGAAACAACTATACTAGGCAATAATTGAAGTCTGGAACAGACAAAACATCCGAGCCACCTGGCTGCGGTCAGGGTTAGTGCTCATATATAAAAAGAAGGACCCACAGGATCCACGAAATTACAGGCCGATATGCGTATCCACCGCCATATATAGCATCCTCACACGCCTCCTCCTGATGCGTATTTCTAGGGCCATGACCCCAGGACTACTTGACATACAACACGGGGCCCTACAAGGCCGCAACACCACGACCCTAGCACGAAGCTACTAAACGACCTACACACTCAACACGGTTACGTGGCCCTCCTAGACGTAGCCAAGGCATTTCCCTCGGTCCCCCGACCAATGCTGACCGGGGTCGTCAAGGAGGCAGGGGCACCGGAAAACATTATACGAATGCTGGGGGAAATATACCAGCACACGCCGGCCGTGTTGTCCCTGCACGGACGGGACCTCCCCATACGCCCCACCAGGGGCATGAAAGAGGGATGCCCCCTCTCTCCAACATTATTCCTCCTGTACTATGACATACTACTCAGGGAAACCAAAGAACGCTGCCCAGAAGCCCACCTTTACGTGTTCGTCGATGACATCGCGGTACGCGCACGCACGAGGGACTCACTATTACGCACCCTAGATACACTCAGCGAAGTGGTGCATACAATGTGGCTACGCTTCAACAAGGACAAAACCAAAGTATACCACTAGGCCAAGGACTATAACCTGGAGCCCATCACATGGCAACACCAGCTGATCCCCGTGCGGCCACCCGTAATGACATACTTGGGCCACGTACTAGCCCACCCCACACAAGAAGATGCAGCGTGGGACATGGTAACCACACAGCTGCACCACGACATAGCGGCATACAGAACCCTGCCGCTTAACGCCTACGAGAAGGTAGCCATCATCAACGCCGTCCTCATCTCACGATGGACGTGCAGGGGGCTGTTCCTCGGGAACACATCCCGGATGGCACTATGGGACGACATACTCCTACATTACATCAGGGACACACCCGCGATAGAACAACAAATGAACAAACACCGACTCACAACAAACCTAACCCACGGGGGACTAGGCCTACGACAACTGTGGTGGTCCTACATCACCCGGTGGATCACACTGGGGCAGCAAGAACTACAAAACAACGGCCCCACGCAACAACTCACCGCAACCCAATACAAATATATCGACGCCGTCCGAGCTGTGCGCTGCCACACTCTCACTCGACAGAACCAGGGAATCCTTACGCCTAATGAGGTCCTGTTCCCATCGTGGCTGTTGGCACCTATAAGTGTAGATGACTTCGAATCCCTACAAGCTTCCTTGCCCTATTTGCCCATACCCCTTTCAGATGAGTTAAGCATAGGGCTAGTGTTATTCAACTTCGTGTGGGCCCACAACATTTTCCACGCACCTACTGAAGGGGTCTACCGCCAGGTCTTTGGGTTTTCCATGGGCACCAACTGTGCCGCACCCTGGGCCAACCTGATCCTCCGCTATTACGAGAGAGTTAATTGTTTTGACAAGCCTGAGCATCCCCCCATTGGGGTGGCACGTTTCATCGATGACGTATGCCTGGTGCACCCATGGTCACATACCCCTCACGTTGTGTCACATCTAAAATCCGTCTTTCCGCCCCACCTCCCTTTCACTGTGGACGTGGTGGGGGTCACAAGAGGTTTCAATTTCCTGGACGTACGGGTGGTATCTATTTCGTCGCTGATTCCCTGTGTACATTTTAAGGAGACACACTCGTTCAATTACATCCCCTTTAACAGTGACACGCCTGTTCACATTCGAAGGGGATGGATCCATGGGGAATGTGTACGCTACCTACGTTTGAATTCCCACAGTGCATTTTACACTGCATGCCTGAGACGCCTACGCCTGGCCTTGCTGCGCCTGGGCTATCCATCTTCTTGGTTTTCGCATTTTCCCTTGGCGTGGTCCTCACGGCACATGTATATGCATCGTAAGATGAGGCCACCGAGAGAGGTGGTTCACGTTTTCAAGTTGAACTACAATGGGGTTATACGTGTGAACTGGGGCAAACCGGTCAAAAGTCTCTGCTATAACCTTCGTCAGGTGATGCCTGCTTTGCGCCTTTTTTGCATTTTGCAACCCTCTCTTAACCTACGGAGGCGCTTTCATGGCGCCAAGATCCGATCTTTATTGGCGCTTGAACGCCGCATAATGCGCCAAGTGGATATAGTGGACATGCCAACACAAGAGTTATTACTGAACTTACGTTGAACTCCTGATGGGTGTGGATGGTGGGACCAAAATTTTCGAAAATTTCAGGCTGTGATTTTTTGCTGAATTTTGGTATCAGGAGTATATCGCGCGCCTTCACGGCGCGCCGGGGCGACACACGTGACGGTGATTTTTTGTTCTATTGTTTTGAATTTATGTGCACCTGTGAATTAACCGGTTGCTCTACATGTGAATCATGATTTTTTACACTGTCTGTGCAAGCCCCCATATATGTGTGCGCAACGTGCCTACTGTTTGCCCGTTCAGAACTGATGAGGAGCCAGTCGGCTCGAAACATGTTTTCATAAGCACATCTGTGGAGTCCTCTTGCGCATTTCTGTGCTTGTCTTGAGGTTCCCCTTCGACTAGGCCACTTGGGGCAAATTACATAGCTACCAACATCAAACAATGGACTATAACCTGGAGCCCATCACATGGCAACACCAGCTGATCCCCGTGCGGCCACCCATAATGACATACTTGGGCCACGTACTAGCCCACCCCACACAGGAAGATGCAGCGTGGGACATGGTAACCACACAGCTGCACCACGACATAGCGGCATACAGAACCCTGCCGCTTAACGCCTACGAGAAGGTAGCCATCATCAACGCCGTCCTCATCTCATGATGGACGTGCAGGGGGCTGTTCCTCGGGAACATATCCCGGATGGCACTATGGGACGACATACTCCTACATTACATCAGGGACACACCCGCGATAGAACAACAAATGAACAAACACCGATTCACAACAAACCTAACCCACGGGGGACTAGGCCTACGACAACTGTGGCGGTCCTACATCACCCGGTGGATCACACTGGGGCAGCAAGAACTACAAAACAACGGCCCCACGCAACAACTCACCGCAACCCAATACAAATATATCGACGCCGTCCGAGCTTTAGGGGGCATGGTGGGTCAACGCATATCCCAACCTAGGCACCACTGCCCCCTGTCAGCAGGCTTTTGCGAATCGGAGAGCTCGGAAGAAGACCGGGAAACGAACGCGGGGAAAACACGGCCGGCCACAAATCGCCTAGATTGTGGCTGGTTGAATCCGCCTGAAGAAACAACCCCAAAAGAGACCCTTGAAGTTCCCGAGGCACTACCACACCAACGGAAGCTCCACGGGATCACCATACATTACACAGGAGAACCCACCACCACGAAGTGGTATATAGACGGGTCAAAACGACAAGGAAGAGCGGGAGGGGGCATATACAATGGAAACTACCGCGCAGCGTTCCGCGTACACGGACCTCAACAGGTGTACCGGGCTGAGACAATCGCCTGCACGTTGGCCTCTGAACTGGCCAGCGAAGGGGACGAAATCGTACTCGACAACCAAGGTGTGGTGAAAGCCACCTTTGTAAAACGTAAAGGGGTCGTCAAAGACCAGGACTACCGCGACATAGGCTACCACAATGCCTCCACAAAACGACTCACCATACGATGGACTCCAGGGCACCGCACCCTCGAACAAGCAACCACGTATAGCGACTATAAGGACATACAAGGGAACAACCACTCCGATGTCCTTGCGAATATGGGCGACAACCTGCCCATGGACTCCCAACAGCCACCACCCCATGATATTCTCATCATCGGACAAATCATGCCCACGTCTGCAAAGGCATGGATTATGCAAGTGCGTGGGAAAAAACATACCCCGGAGGTACACGGGGTGAGCCGGCTCCCCATGAAACACTAGTTGTGCCTCGTCTCAACTTTTGTTTGTGTCTCCAATGTTTAGGCAGTTTTTCTGTCTTTGTTTTTGTTAACCCATGGACGGGGTTGAGCAAGCCGATCAGGCCCAGCAGATGTCAGCAGAGGAGCGACTGGCTGCCCAGGCCAAAGATATTCAAGACCTCAGAGAGCACATTGCCCGAGTGGCAGTGAAGGAGGGACCACGCTTGCCCCCGCTGAGCGTGCCGGAGATCAACCGAGCCCTCGAGAAGCCCCAATTGGCGCAATGGATGAGGTTGATGCTCTCGAACGTCAAGGCGTACGTACGGCTTAGGGCTGGTGAGGTGGGGGAGATCCCCCGCCCGAGCGAGTTCGGCGGCCAGTCGACGGAGGCCGCAGTGGATCCGGGGGAGCAGCTGGCGTGGCGGGTCCGGGACTGCGTATCACAGTCCCAGGCGGCTTATGCCCGCCGGTATGCCGGCTCCCTGGGGAAGTCCAACTCCGAGTCCAACCAGTACGCTACGTTGGAAGAGGCATGGAGGGCGCTGGGGTCGGCAATCACATGGCGAAGTGTGAAGTTCAGAGAAGTGGGCGGAGTGCTGCAGTGGCAATCACGGCAAGGGGAATGGATCCCCGTGGAGTCACCGCCGAGCGGAGGGTGCCAGAGGTGTGCACAGCGGGGTTCCCCCGACGAGCGGCACTGGCACTTTAGGTGCCCGCATTGGTCCTGACAGGATCAGCTAGAGTCCGGACGGGCCGCCCCGGGCTCTGGCATCGCAGGCACCGCGGCAGAGCTGCGGGCAATCGCCCGCAGGTGCGAGAAAGCAGCGCAGGCAGACGACCCCTGTTCCCCGGAAGAAAGCGCAATGCAATTGTGGAGACCGAGGACCCGGTCGCAGTATGCGTCCCGGCTTCGAGCATTGGCCGCTTACGCGGAGCGCACGGGCCCGCCTGATGCAGCCGCGGCACTGGCAGGTCTCCTGGCGGAGCGGGCACAGGCGGGAGCCACAGCGTCAGCCCTGCGGGGTATTATCTCCGCGATCCGAGCCGTGGAAGACCTCCAATGGCTGCCACCAGCAGTCACGCCCCTACACAAGAGAATCGCGGCGGGAGCCGCGTCGTCCGGCTTTCAGCCCTATATGTCTCCGGCAAGCATGGTCCAACTGGTGGAGAGGGCCAAAAACTCTCGAAACGGGACCGTGTTTGGCGCCTTGGCGATCCTTAGCTGGGTGTGCTACTTGCGAGTGGGCGAGGCCGCCGGCATCCGAGTGTCTGACCTGGCTATGGCGGGCTTTGTCTAGTTTTGGAATTCCAAAACAGGGGACGAGGGGTGCACCACCCGACCGCTCTGCCGGTACGCGGACGGGATCCGTGAGTGGCTTCAGCGCCACATGGTCTCATTGTGCCGGTCGTCAGACATGCTGGTCAGGCAATCGGGAGAGGCGGGCCTGGAAGCAGGCATGGCCGAGGCCCTGGCGGGCACAGCATACGCCCACGCCAGATGGCATGCACTACGCAGAGGCGGGGCCGCAGCGACCTGGGCCCGCAAACCAGACCTCGCTTACTACAAATGGTGGGGCAGGTGGCAGAGCACAGCCGTGGCGATGCAGTACGCCACCAAGTGGTCCGACCCAGGGGTCGTCGCCCCTACTATACTACCTGCATGGTCTCGCGACCGAGGGCCTTTGCCGGTGCCGGAGCCTCTGGGCGTCCTTGCTCTGTGGGGATCGCCTATGTTCCCCAACATCGCGGGCGCACTCAGCACCCCCACCAAGCGCAAGCCAAGACGCCCACGGGGTGAGGAACCGGGGACCGCCGAGGGCGACGAAGTCGGGAACGGGGGCGCGGGAGAAGGCGCAGCGGAAGAGCTAGAGGAGTCCGCCGGGAGTGACCCCGCTGCGATGGGCCCGGGGCCTGACGCGGCTCCTACCCCCCTTCCACTTCAGCCATCGGTCCCTGCCTCCGAGCGCGGCGCCGTGTCTCGGGAAGACGCGGGTGAGCTGTGCACGTTGGCGGGTCCCCTGGTTGCTGTGGGGGAGGGGGGGTGCGGGCCGGGGACGGCAGACGGGCCCATCAATGTCGATTCCGACGTGGACACCGACGACGACAGCGGGAGTTCCGGAAGCGAACCAGATGGCACCTTCCTAGTCGGAAGCACCAGGGGTTCCCCCGGGCGTGGACAGACCGGAGCTACCAAGTTCATTGGGCGCGAGCGTAAGTTGTGGTTCTCCAAGACGGCCGCTGGGCCTGTCAGAGGAGGGGCCGGAGCGGACCCGAAAGCTAGAATGGTGGGCCGTGTCCACCGCTCATACGCGGGGCCGCGTCGCGCTCAGGTGGTCGTGGGTGGTACGCAGGCCCTGCGACCCGGAGCCGCCGCACGCCGTCAAACTGGGAGACCTCGATTGGCCCAGCAGGTAGGTTCGCCGGACCCCAAGCGCACCAAGCTCGGGACAGGCGGGCATGTCCAGACGCAGGCGGCGAAAAGCCCGGTGGAGGGTGCCTTCGTGGCTGCAGCTGAGCGCCTCGAGACCAAGGCTAAGAGGCGGGCGGTCCGAGTGGCGTCGGCCTCCCCCTCTGTGTAAGGGTCCGGACAGGGGCCGGAGGGTGTGGGAGCAACCCCCCCTTTTTCTCGAGTTCATGCAAGCGCTCACCCCGCATTTCCATTGGATTGCACAACGGGAAGGTTGTGGCTTGTGGATGGTGGTGAAAAGGGTGGATTTGTGGCTGAACATGGTTTTTGATCCAGCAGAGGATTTCCGCTTACGGGGAGCCCTGCCCGCGCTCTTGGGGGCGTTGTGCACACTCCAGCCGGAGTCTTGGGAGGCGTGCCTCCACGTCGACACCTCCCCGATTCCCAGGTTGGTGGGGGGGGTGGAGGATGCCATTTTGGATAGAGGTCTGGGGCCGATCGGTACCCACCAGCTCCCAGCGGATTTGTGGGATGCTCTGATCCCCCCTTTCTACCGTGAGGGACTCCGGGATTTCGATGTGGAGCGTGAATGGCAGGATGGGGAAAGGGTAGTCCGTGGAGCGTCCCGCTGGGTGTCCCAGCAAGTCCAAAGGATAGTGCAGGCGTTGCGGGGGGCGGGGGTTAACGAGGAGACCGCCGACCCCCCCCCCCCCCCCACGTGTTACCCCTTCGTCATCCCCAAGTCCTCCGAAAAGGTATCCTTGATCTTGAGTTGCGTCAAGATCAACAAGAGTGATGGGGCCAAGCCCCCCACTTTTAGGCTGGATTCCTGGGAGGACTTGGCCAGATCCTTGTCGCTTTCCCGCCTGACGTGGGCCTCTACGGGCTCCACATAGACCTCAAGAACGCGTTCTGGAGCTTTTGCTTGCCGCCAGAGGCACGGCGGATTTTTCGTTTCTGACCCGCCCCCGGGGCCCCGCCTGTGGCGCTGTCGTGTCTGCCGTTCGGCTGGAAATACAGCCCGTGCTTGTGCCAAACGAGTTTGGCCCGCATCGTGCGGGGGGTACTGCCCCCTGAGATACTCCTTGTGCACTATCTCGATGACTTTTTGCTCGTCTTCGCTGATAGGGAGGTGCTCAGGGAAGCGGGGCGTTCGGCCGTGCGAGTACTGATCGAGGCCGGGTTCCTCATCAGTCCTAAGAGCGTCTTGGACCCGGTGCCTGTGGCGTCGTTCTTGGGAAAGGAGCTTGATTTGGCGTCCTGGCAAATCAGGAGCCATGAGCAAGCCCTGCTCCAGTTGTGGGTGGGCTGGCTGCGCCTGGCGGTGGGGAGAGGAAATGACCAGCACCTCCAGAGCTTCTTGGGACTACTGAACTGGCACGTGCGCCCGCGGGGATTCGGCTGTCCCTTCGCCGCGGGCGCCTACTGCTGGTTGCGCTGGGGTAGGACGGTGGGAGGGGTCAAGCAGCCTGCCCAGGGTTTCCCCCTGAAAATGCTGGAAAGCCTCGCAACGTTGACGGCGGTGGCGGCCGAGCCCGGGCAGGCGCCAGGAGGGGAGGCGTGGCGACAGTTGAAGGCCCTCCAGTTTGGGAAGGAGGACAGGCTTACGTCCTCCTCTCTGTGAATCAGGGATGTCATAGTCTGTGTTGATGGTGCGCGTGATGCAGGGAGCTGGAGGGTGGGAGCACTTATCCCGGGTGTGGGCGTCCGTACGCATGTGGCGCCCCAGGCCCGCTTTGCAAGCCAGCAGACCACGGAGCTGAGAGGCCTGGCGTGGGCTATGAGGTTTGCAGTTAGGAAAGGGCACAAGTCCGTTACGGTGTGTAGCGACAGTGAGGCCGCCATTGCTCAGGTTCTCCGTATGCGCGCGACTAGCCACCTGATCCACCATCAAGCAATGTTGAGGTCGTTGGCTAGGGTTCTGTGGGTTTCGGGGATTGTGGTCCGCCTGGTGTGGGTACCTTCGGCGCTGCAACCGGGGGACCCGATGTCGCGGGTGGGGTCGGTATTTCGGGGCTCCCAGGCGAGGGCGGAGGTCGAGGCCTGGCGCACGTGGGATAACTTGCTTGACAACTTGGGCGAGACCCGGGTGAGGGGGGTGGTATGCCTGCGGGGCTAGTGTACCCCCCCCCCCCCTAGAGGTCCCGGGTCGACAGTGCATTCACCCACCGTGTAGCACGTTTTTACCGCACATATGCCCAAGCGTCGGGGCTCGCGTGGGGCCCGCAGGCGTCGGGGTTCCCGTGGCGCCCAGCGGAAGGGCCGCCATGGGGGACGGCGTCACCGCCGATCAGTGGAGGCCAAGCAGCGGAGGGATGCAAAGTGGACCTCCGTTCTCCGGGGTCGACTACGCGGCAAGGTGGCGCACCTGCCCATCCGTAGGGTGCTACTCTGCAACGGGGTGCGCCTGTGCCCCAAGTGCCCCCTCCCTGCCGACAGGGATGGGTTTTTGGAGCGAGCGGTCCGGGACGTGGCCGCACGAGTGGGAGGCACGCCGCGCCGCCGAGTGACTCGTGATGGCCGCAGCGTTAAGCCCCCGGGCAAGCATGCATGCTGTGAGGTCTGGGAGCTGGTGCTGCCGGTAGAAGTCGCCGTCGTCTCCCTGACGGATTGGAATAAAGGTCACATGGTTACTGTGCCCTACATATGGATTCAAGGGGGCTACGGCCTTGTGTTGAGGTTTGCAAGTCTTTTTAATCCGTAAGGATCCGCGACTGTGACAGTCGTCTGTTCCCGCCCCTTGCGGTGGGCATCCCTGGCGGCATTGCGGCTAGGCTCTTTTCTGTTATTTTGCTGTGACTACCTCAGTTCACATTCCTCGAGGGGTGGGGTTTGGCAGTGGGATGAGAGGGGTGGTTTGCTGGATTCAACGGAGAATGAATACCCAAATTCTGTGCAGTTTTTCTTGTGCTCTGCTTGTGCAAACATTACAAACGAAGCGCGTGGACCCCATGGCTCTGGGGACAGATAAGGTGGTGGGGACCAGGTGCCCCCTGGGAGCGGTCCCCCTCCCTCTGCTCCAAATGTGGCCAACAACACGGGGCGTCAGTGCAGTCAAGACTAGCGTACTGCCCCGCCTGGGGTGAATTCTAGTACTTGTGGCGCAGGAGCTGGACTGACTGGGCTCAGCACGTTTGCTAATGGCAGAAAACTGCCATCAGCCTAGAACGCTGGCTATGTGCCAGACTCCTCATCCCGCTGTCCCTCATCAATGCCATCCCCACCACAGAAAGACACAAGCTACGTGCAGAGGTAGGCCTCTTCCAGTTCCGCATGATCCAGGCCGTCCAAACACTAAGGCAGAAATTCGCCGACCCCACACCGCAACAGCCGCCATCACCCCTATGGCTGACGAAGTTTGTTGCGCAAACACTACCACCACGGGAAACCGCCTAAAACCTACGCAACCACGTCGGAGCGCCGATGCGGTGTGATAGGAAACTTAAACGCAAGGCCGAGCCCACGACAACGGAACCCATAGACCCCAAACTGTGGCTCCGGGAAGCGCACGCTGCAAACGACGACGAGGCGGTGGCATGATTTACAAGCACCCACAAGACAAACATGTCGAATCAGGAAGAACAAACTCAAAAGCGTCGACGCCTCGATGGTGACGCTAGGCGGTGGGAACATTACCTAACGGCCTCAAACAAGGTGGCAAAGGAGCACGCGCAGCGCGCCTATGACGCATACGGGAGCACACACGCATCAGAGGTAACACGACGGCACCTACGCCAAATACGCATATTATACACCAACACACTAACAGCCAAAACCGAATACCACCTGCTCGTGTCAAACCTGATCAAAGAACATATAGTGGCACAACGATTGCACAAGACACATACAACAATATGCCTGGACCGCCAACAATGGTACGAACAGGCAAAACACGACACAGTGAAATGGTACGCAGACGTGAAAACATGACCCCTGACGTACGAAAGATTGGAGAGAATGTGCACAGACACCAACGTACTGCTGGCCCACCACATGCGACAGGCACACTACACGTGGCGTCAACAGGAACACATCATGAACTTGACGCAGGGGTTCAATAACAGCTGCCAGCAGAAAACAACACTATACTGGGACGCGTCCAGACAAGCTCGTCAGACAAGATACCTCATACGAAAACGACCACGGGAACAATGGGACCCCACCTTGTGGGAAGTCCCATTGCAACCCTTACTAAAACGACACAAAGCGCACTGGGATCCAAGCGAGTGGGAAATCCCGCTAACATGACTACACCCACCTCAACGGGAAAACATGGGGGCCCAGCCATGAGCTGAAACCCGTATGCACACCCTGGCACTGCCGAAATCTGTATTTAGCTTTGAACCTAGCCCACAACGGCTCCTGGCACACTCTGAACTGGCCTATTTGATAAAAAAAAAGGACTTGTGGGGAGCTATGGGGACTTTTGGTCACTTCTGGGGGCCGATGGGCCCCTCTGGGCATGTATGCGGACTTTTGGGGACCCAAGGTGATTTTTGGGGACCTAGGAGCAATTTTGGGGAACTACGGCGACCTATGCGGACTTTTGGGTACTTTTGGGGACCTACGGGGACCCATGGGGACCATTGGCGGCCCATGGCAACCTTTGGGGACCCATGGGGGACCATTCGGACCTTTTAGGACCTATGGGGACTTTTGGGGGCGTATGGGGGCGTATGGGCACCCCAGGGGAGTTTTGGGGACCCTGGTTGAGTTTTGGGAACCTATAGGGACCTATAAGCAATTGTGGGGGCCTATGGGGACTTTTGGGGAGCTTTGGGGTCCTATTTGGACTTTTGGGGGACTTCGGTAGAGCTATGGGGAGCTGTTGGGTCCTATGGGGACCTTTGGGGACCCGTTGGGACCTACGGGGAACTATGGGGATGTATCGGGGACCCATGGGTACCTTTGGGTACCTATGGAGACCTGTGAGGGCTTTTGGGAACCTACCGGGACGTATGGTGACCTATGGGGACCTATGGTCACCTTTCGGGACTTTTTGGGGACCTATGGGGACCTGCAGGGACAGATGGCGACCTTTGGGGACCTATGGGGGTCTTTGGTCGCCAAATGGGGACCTTTGGGCATCTATGAGCAGTTTTGGGGACCTATGGGGACCTTTGAAGATCTATGGGGACCTATGAGGACCTATGGGGGGTTTTGGGGACCTATGGGGATCTTTGGGGACCTTTCAGAATTTTGGGGTTCAGAATTTTGGGGAAACTTATGGTGACCTATTGGGCATTGTGGCGACCCAAGGAGACCTATCAGGGCTTTTGGTGACGTATGGGGATGCGTGGGGATTTTTCGGGTCTTTTGCGGACCTTTGGCGCTATCTGGCGACATATGGGGTTTTTAGGCAACCTATGGGGACCTTTGGGGACCTATGGGGCTCCACAAGGGATGGGGACCCAAGAGGAGTTTTGGGGACCGACAGGGTTGTTTATCGTGTTTTGGGGTCCTATAGGGACCTATGAGGACCCTTACGGCACCTATGGCGGACCTATGTGGACCGTTGGGCACCTATGCAAGCTGTTGAGAACCTTTGGGGAACTATGTGGACCTATGGGGACCGTTGGGCACCTATGGGGACCGATTTGGGGCTGTTGGGCCCTATGCGGACCTACGGGGATTTTTGGGGGCCTTTGGGGACCTATGGGGACCTATGGGGCCTTTTGGGGACCCGAGCTTTGGGGACCTATGGGGATCCATGGTGACATTTGGCGACCTATGGGGACCTTGAGGACCTTTTGGGACCAGTGGGGACCTATGGAGACCTACGGGGACTTTTGGGGGCCTTTGGGGACCTATGGGGACCTATGGGGCCTTTTGGGGACCCGGACTTTGGTGACCTATGGGGATCCATGGGGACCTTTGGCGACCTATGGGGACCTTGATGACTTTTGGGGACCTATGGGGACCTATGGAGACCTATGGTGATTTTTGGGGGCCTTTGGGCACTTATGGGCGGGTATGGGGCCTTTTGGGGACCTAGGGCGAGTTTTGCGGACCTTTGCGCAACAATTAGCAGTTTTGGGAACCTTTGGGCACCTTTGTTGACCTATCAGGGCTTTCGGGGACCTATGGGGGCCCATGTGGACCGTTGGGCACCTATTGGGACCCAAGGGAAATTGTGGGGACCTATGTGGACCTATGGGGACCGTTGGGCACCTATGGGGGCCCATGAGGATGATTGCGACCTATGTCGACCCATGGGGACCGTGGGGCACCTATGGTGACCCACGGGGACCTGTGGGTACCTATTTGGACCTATGGGGACCTCTGGGGAGCTTTGGGGGCCAATGGGGACTTTTGGGGACTTATTGGGATCTTTGGGGCCCAGGGCGAGTTTTGCGGACCTACGTGGAGCTATTAGCACTTTTTGGAAGTTTTAGGGACCTATGGGGAACTACCATGGCTTTTGGGGACCTATGTCAACCTACGGCGACCCATGGGGACCTATGGTCACCTCTGGGGACCCTTGGGCATCTTTGGGGACTTTTGGGGGCGTATGGGCATTTTTGGTTCTTCTAGGGACTTTTTGGGGACCTTTGGGCACCTTTTGCGACCCATGGCGACCATCGGGGACCTATGGGGACTCGTGGGGACCTTTGGGGACCTAATGCGGCTTTGGAGGAGGTATTGGGACCTATGGGGACCCATTGAGATCTTTGGGAACTTATGGGGACCTATGAGGACTTTATGGGACCTATGGGGACTTTTGGGGACCTTTTGGCGCCTTTGGGGACCCACGGTGACCTTTGGGGACCCACGGGGACCTATGGGCTTGCATGGGGATGTATCGGGAATTTTGGGGCCAATGCGGGCCTATGGGGACTTGTGGGAACCTCTAGGGACCCAATGGCACCTCTGGGGACCCATGGGGACACATGATGTTTTTTGGGGACCTACGGGGACCTATGGGGGCTTTTGGGCAGTTCTGGGGACCTACAGGGATCCATGGGGACCTTTGTGGACCTATGGGGACCTATGTGGACTATTGGGCACCTATGGGGAACCTATGTGGACCGTTGGGCACCTATGGGGGCCCATGAGGACCTTTGGGGACTTACGTGGACTTATGGAGACCGTTGGACACCTATGGGGACTTGTGGGGACCTTTGGGGACCGTTGCGGACCTATGGTGACCCGAGGTTCGGGGACCTATTCAGAACCAAGGTGACCCGTGCGGACCTGTGGGGACCCATGGGGACCTAGTGGCATTTTGCGGGGCCTATGGGCACCTATGGGCACTTATGGCGACTTTTGGAGACCCAATGTGACTTTTGCGGACCTATGGGGAGCTATTATCTAAAACTTTTGGGGACTATTGGGCACCTATGGGGAACCTATGTGGGCCGTTGGGCACCTATGGGGGCCCATGAGGACGTTTGGGGACTTACGTGGACCTATGGGGACCGTTGGTCACCTATGGGGACTTGTGGGGACCTATGGGGACTTTTGGGGACCCATGGGGACCTTTGGGGACCCTTGGGCTCCTTTGGGGGCGTATGGGCAATTTTTTATTCCTCTAGGGACTTTTGTGCACCTTTCGGGACCCATGATGGCTTTTTGGGGCCTATTGGGACGTATTGGGGCTTTTGGGGACTTATGGGGACCTTTGGGGACGTATGGGGGCCTATGAGGACTGTTGGGTGTCATGGTGGTGTCATGGTGTCAACGCCAGTGCCCACCTCCCGCAAGAGGCAGTTGCCCGCGGTCCCGGCCGGGCCAAAGTGGCACAATACCGCCTCAAATGCAACACCCTATGCGACGCTCCGCGATCCCCCTCCCCCTCCCCCGTACTGTTGATGGCCACATGGGCAGCTACAGGGCCAACCACACAGCCGGCCTGCAGGCAGGTCCCCCAATGCATTCGGTTCTGTCAAAAGTAATCAATTTTGCATGGGCGCAAACCCAATGCCTTTAGTTCTGCCAAAAGCAATAATTTCTGCATGGACACACACCCAATGCCTTCGGTTCTGCCAACAGTAATAAATTCTTCATGGGCACACACCCAAAACCTCCGATTTAGCCAAAAGCAATAAAATTTGCATGGGCACACATCCCATGTTTTCCGGCCTGCCAAAAGTAATAAATTCTGCATGGGCACACACCCAATGCCTCTAGTTCCGCCAAAAGCAGTAAATTCTGCATGGGCACACAACCAATGCCTTCCAGCCTACTAAAAGGAATAAATCTTGCACGGGCACACACCCAATGCCTTTGGTTCTGCCAAAAGTAATAAATTCCGCATGGGCACACACCCAATGCCTTCGGTTCTGCCACAAGTAATAAATTCTGCATGGGCACACACTCAATGCCTTCCGGCCTACCAAAAGTGATAAATTCTTAATGGGCGCACACCCAATGCCTTCAGTTGTGCCAACATGAATAAATTCTGCATGGGCACACACACAATGCCTTCATTTCTGCATGGGCACATAGCTAGTGCTTTCGGTTTTGCCAAAAGCGGCGCGGAGGGTGTACGCACGTCAACCCACCCTCAGCTGCCACACGGCAGGCCGCACGGCTGCAGTCCCTTAGCGGCAGCCATTACATTGCAGCTCGACGCCGTCAGCCACCGTCCTATTGCCAATCTAGGAACTATGGGGAGGAGCTGCAACCCGCACCTCACCTGCCACATGGCAAGAGCCCATGCCACAGCGGTGGCGCCTCTGCTTGACGCAGCCAGCCTCCGTCCCGTTACCAATCCAGGGACTGTGGGGGGTGTTGCACCGGTTCCGCAAGCACCGCAGCACCCCTTCTCAGGTGCTGCAAGTATTGCAGCTCTCTGCCGCTACTGCATGGTAACAGTCCTGGAGCTCCAGCTACTGCACTTTAGCTGGACGCAGTAAGTCCCCGCCCCGCCACCAATACAGGGACTATGGGGGGGTGCTGCCTCCCACGGCACCCGCCGCACAGCGACGCCCAGGGCCGCAGACCTGTCCATAGCCAATCGGCGTCACAGATGCGGTGTGCCTGGGCTCAGGGTGATCGCACGACCAGCAAAAAAGCACAATCAAGCTAGACACCCCGCTTTGGGGACTTGAAACGGGCCATGTGGTTTCATGGCCGTGAGGCAGGGGGGATGGGCCCCTGGGCGCACTGTTCTGGCCCCCACACGCTTGTTTTCTCCAACCCCAGCTGTCACACCGCACGGCCTCCGCGCCAAGCCACTGAGCGAAGTGGCTGTTTTATTGTGCTCCCAAGTGCCCCGGTCACACAACCCTTGGCTAACTTCTGCGAATGAGGACTTTTGGGGACATTTGGGGACTTTTGGGGACCTTTGGGCACTTTTGTGAACCCATGGGGACCGTCGGCGTAGCTTATACAAGGGGGGGGGGGGGGTACCACTCGCCATGAAGGAGCGTTCCGTGCATTATTACAGCCGCATTATTCATCATCGACCCCAGACTGTGGTAATCCAACATGAGTGGTCTGGCTGTTCCAAGCTCCAACTGACTGCCTAACATTCCTCATTGAGCGTGCTGAGTCTCCACATGCATGCCCTTCCCTTCCTTGGGCCGTGACAGCTGTTGCCACTTGTCTATCACAAGGATACAGCCTCTGTGGCTGGGGTGTGGACAGCTGCAACCATCAGCAACTGAGGGATCAGGTTTGGAGTGGAGGAGATTGTTGTTGTAAGTGAACCCTTTGGGCCACTGCAGCCCTGCCTACCTTCAAAGAGGGTGTGGGTTACCCCAAAAAGTCATCTTTGGGCTGATGCGTGCTGTGCTGTGCACGGCTGCAATTTCAGCACCCTCAGGTGCTTGCTTGAGGTCTGGTCACAACAGAGTCCAGCTCTTCAGTTGTTTTGTACCTCCACCAAATGCAGGTTTGCTAGGTGCATGTACCTTAGGTAGAGGCGCTGATGATGTAGTCTGCATGCCCCATGAACCTCATGTCGCTCAGATTTTATCGTCGCCCACAGGGCGGCCGGATTTTTTTCTCCACACGTGTTCATATGCCACGAGTTGTGTAGAAGGTCACGAGACCTAATGGCACAAAGTGTTGGCGGATGCGATGTATTTGTGCATCTGGCACTGTCTCAGATCATTGAGCAATGCACTGCATATCGCAGGTTGAGCAAAGTGAAGGACGCATGCCAAGCATTGCTGGATGATATTGCGGCCAAGAAGCACCAAGGGCACACGGTGGAAACGGTGGTGGCATATGTGGAGCCCCTCAAACTAGCCTGCGAATCTATGGAGCCAAAACTCGCCATTATTGCCCTCGACTGCCTCCAGAAGCTGATGGCGTACCGCTTCATCCGCAATGACATGTACCATACGCCAAAAAAGATGCCGGATGGCACGCTTCGGACCCACTCAGTGCTGAGCACCGTGGTGGCCACCATTTGTCAATGCATCAAGATCGCAAACGAGCCCATTGTTCAGTTGCAAATCATTCGGTGCTCATTGACCGCAGTCACGGACTGCGAGGCACATGACAATGCCTTGCAGTCGTTGGTGTCCAGTGTGTTCAGCTTGATGATCCACAGCAAGGAGAGCATCAACCAGACCACCGCAAGGACCCACCTCACGCAAATGATCAATTTCATCTTCAACCGCCTGGAGTCATCGGAGGCCGACACATCACCCCCAGTTCCCATCCCAGACTCCATGACAAGCAATGGAACAAACGGTGGAGACTCAGCCACGCCGGACACTATTTCCGCTGATGGCACTGCCACACCTCCTAAAGGCAGGCGGTCTTCCGGAGGCAGTGGATCCAGCAAAGCCCCACTAACCGTGAACCAGAGGGATGCAATGGTAGTGTTCAATTTCCTGTGCAAAATCTCCAACACCGAAATCAACGAGAGCACGCCCCCAGACTCGCCTCAGCTGCGGAAATGCCTGCAGGCGCTGGAGTGGATCCACAAAATCCTCCAAAGCTCCGGCCCAGCGTTCCGCAGCAGCAGCCAGCTGCTGCACGGGATCCGTGAGCCTCTGTGCCACTCTCTCTTGAAGAACTGCGTGTCGCCGGTTCCTGGTGTTTTCAAGATCTCGCTGGACATCTTCGTGACGCTGATTTGCCATTTTAAGCGGTATCTCAAGAGCGAGATCGGTCTTCTGCTGAAGAACGTGTTTTTGTGGCTATTGGAGAGCACAAACACACAGTACAATCAGAAGGCTGCTGTGATCCAGGCGCTGCAGAAGGTGTGCAGCAGCTCCCAAGTCATCATCGACATCTTTGTGAATTATGATTGTGAGATGCATTCGCCCAATATTTTGGAACGCATTGTCGACAGTATGTCGAAGATGGTGCAGACCGAGCACCTCGAGTCCAACTGGATCACTGCGAAGGAAGCCACAATGCTAAAGGAACTGTCGCTGCAGTCGCTGGTACTGATTCTCTCATCCCTCGTGAAATGGATGAATAAGTTCACTGCAACTGGGCATGAGGACAGCGAAGAGGATTTCTCTGATCTTCCTGAGGTACTGGACGGAGCACACAGCACCGACCCCTCAGGGCTCCCCATGAGTGAGCGGCTGGAGAAGCAGAGGCTTAAGAAGATTGAGATAGAGAAGGGGGTGGCAGAGTTCAACAAGAAGCCGAAAAAGGGAATCAAGGTGTCAGCTTGCCAATGTCTCTATCCTGTGCCGTCACTCAGAGCCCCTGGCGCCTTGTTTCTTTGTAAAGATGTTGTTTGACATGACAGTTATTTTGTCTTTTGTCATGTTTCTGTCCCTTGCACAGCAGCGACCCCCTGTCCCAAAGCATACACCAGCTCCCAGCAGATGCCCACAACATCTTTGATACCCAAGTGGTACCTGACACAGGGGCAGGATTTCATAACTTCGTATTCCGGTCTGTGGGCTTCACCTCTTCTCGGTAGGAGGTCGTTTCAGGCTGTGACGCCTGTTGTTTTTGCACCCCATCAATGAGACATCTCATGCCTGTTACATTCTGGCCAGACCTCTTATTTGGTGTGGAAAGTTCATCCTGTTCTTCGTGCTCAGCACTCTCTTATTTCTTTGTGTTTCTCGTGACCCTCTGTGGCTTTTGCTCTTTATCTCCACCCTTGCCTCCACCCTTGCCTTCCGTCTGTCCGTTTTTGTCATGTGTTGTCCTCTCCTTCTCTGCTCTCTTTCCCTCTGTTATTGCATAGTATTGGGTGGACTGCGGGCTCCTGGACAATACCCCGAAAGACATCGGTCGGTTCCTTCGGTTTACTGAGGGGATTGACAAGCAGATGATCGGGGATTACCTCGGGGAAGAGCCAGAGTTCAACCGCAAGGCGTTGCTGTCGTACGTTGAAACCCTGGATTTCACTGGTTTGTCCATCGACAATGCACTACGTAAGTTCCTCTCTGTCTTTGCATTGCCGGGGGAAGGCCAGAAAATCGAGCGTATTCTGGAGCAATTCAGCGAGGCCTTTCTCAAGACGGATCAGACCGGGACATTTGAGTGCCCGGATGCAATCTACATCCTTGCAGTTGCGATTGTGATGCTGAACACCGATCTCCACAATCCTCAGGTGAAGGAGAAGATGTCACGGCAGCAGTTCCTGTCACAGCTCAAGGGCATCAACAACGGCAAGGACTTGCCCACCCCATTCCTGGAGGGGATTTTCGAGCGCATTGAGACGAAGCCTTTCTCCAACGACGACCTAGGCAACATCCACAGTGCCGCAGCAGCAGAGACACTGGCGGTGCTGGGCAGCACTGGCTCCTCGCTGTTTCTTTCCAAGAAAGAGCGCAAGCAGATGCAGTACACGGTGGAGTCCCGCAGCATGCTGAAACAGACCAAGGATCTACTGGATCACCGTGCGGGCCACATAAACGAAAAGTATTACGCCGCCAATGACATTACATATGTGCGCCCCATCTTCAGTGTCATCTGGGCCCCAATTCATGCAGCCTTCTCAACCACGCTGGAGACTGTGTTTGAGCCCAGCATCATCCGGTTCTGTCTTGAAGGCTTTGAACACGGCATTCACATTGCATCTCTTTTCGAATTGCCGACTGAACGTGAAGCTTTTGTGTCCGCGCTGACCAAAATGACGTACATCAACAATTTAAAGCAGATGAGCCGCAAGAATATAGACAGCATCCACACGCTGATTAAGATCGCCAATCATGAGGGTGACATATTGCAGAACTCTTGGATCGAGGTGATACGCACCATTTCCCAGTTGGAGCGCCTGCAGGTCTGATGCTCGTGTGTGCCCACCCTGTGCCCTCCCAGCCCTCCACTGCTTGCTGAGTCCAGTCCGTACACAAGGGACTTTGTGCGTAGGGTCATTTTTGCACACAATTTCCCTGGCGTACGGACCAGACAGGGTATGTGCAGAGGGTCAATTTTGCGGACAATTTCCCTGGCCTACGGACCAGACAGGGTATGTGCAGAGGGTCATTTTTGCGCACAATTTCCCTGGCGTACAGACCAGATAGGGTGGTGGTGTGCGCACAAATTCCCTGTTGACCCAACAGAAAAAGGAGATGTGCACATATATTCCCTGGTGTACGGACGGACAAGGGGTTCGTGCACACAAATTCCCTGGTGTACCGTTGGCATCTGTGCTGACCGGCGGGTGGTGTCATGTGCACAAAATGCTGCATCGGCGAACTACCATGAAGGGGACTGGGGCACACAAACTATCGTTCGAGGGATTATGTTGGAACTGGTAACTTGGTTGGAACCATTTGATTTAATTTGACCCCGCCTTGGACATCAGATCTTTTTTTTTCTCCTTGTTCCCCAACACATCTTCCATTTTTCAATCCAGCTGTGCATATGCAGATTATTATTTACCTCACCCCCCACCCCACCCCCACCTCACTCCAACAACCAACCGGCATACATAGTCAACCTATGTGGCAAACCCCCACACACAGGAGTGTGTTGTGCATGCATGTGTACTTTTTCCCCTCCCCGTTCACCCCCCCCCCCGCGGCGCCCTCAAAGAGGAGCGCCTCTCTTGTACTGTTGCTCTCCCACTACTTGTCCCCTGCACACCACCTCTTGCACCCCCTTTGTGTCCCCTGCTGCTGCCCCTGCTACTGGTGGTATGCACTATGTAGGATGGTGTGGCCCAATGCAAGCACACCTTGGGACAAGGGGCATTCCTAACCCTAACCCTAATCAAGACTGAATATTGGGACCGAGCTGGTGGGGGAGGGAACATCAGCTATGACTGGTGAGGGACATCAAGAATGATTCACACATTGATGGCTCTTGACAAAGTGAAATCAGCTTGCACCATCACCACGAGGCCCACTTTCAAGGCTTTTGTTGGACTTCTGAGGGGCCAAAATGCCCCAAAATGGGCTCGAAATACGCTCGTTTCACCCGTTTGTGCACCCCAAATGGTCTAGGATGAGGTTTGGAAGAATGCGTTTTTGACCCATTTTTGGTCTCAAAACAACCCATTTTCAAGGCATTTTGGGATTTTCGGAGGACCAAAATGGGCCACCACAAGCTCAAAACGGTCCAAAAACACTTGTTTTAGCGTCGCACATGGTCTAGGATCATTTTTGAGAAAAGTCATTTTTTTGCCCCTACTAGACCCTGTTGACCCATTTGGGCACCCACCTGTTTGGGCTTGAGCTTGCAGCTTGCCGCAGCCTAGTGGGCCTAGGTATTGGGGTCTAGGCGTCCGTTTGGGCGATTTTGAGGGGCGGAAACCACAAAAAGTGGGGGGTTGCGGGTGGAGTAGGTGCCCTCGGAATCGCATTTTGAGCCATGTAGCCAAAGATATGGCCTATTCTTGGTTTGTGGGTGTCGGCATTTGGAGCTTGTGGGGGCCTTTTTGGGCCGTTTCCGGGACATATCATGGAGTTAGAGGGCCGCAATGAGCTCGTTGACACGGGGAAGTGAAGCCGCACGTGGAGTGTAGCCACCGTTTCTCTTCGTTTGGCCGTTTTGAATGTGTTCTAGGGCTTTTTTGGCCCAAAAATGGTTGTTCTTGGCCCTAAACTGCAGTTTTTGAAACTGAGGTCCGCCACTTGCGAATCCCGTTCCCGGCCGCCACCGTGGAGTTTCTTGCTCAAATTTTGTGTGATTGTACTTCACACCCATAGGTATCATCCACCAAAATTTCACCTGAATCCGAAGCACCATGACGGAATTCTGATTTTTACCCATTTCGCGCGTGCTGCTTGCTTGCTTGCTGCTTGCTGCTTGCTTGCTTGCTGCTTGCTGCTTGCTGCTAAACGTGGTAGGTCCACCCTAGACACTAAAAAGGGTTATAACACCAAGACTGGTTCCACCAGCTCGGTGACCCTAACCCTAACGCACAAAGCCAGCCAACCAAACCCGTTGTCAAGGTTCGCCTGCATGGCATCGCAAGACAAGACGTTGATCCCGCCTTGACAACCAACGCTGCCAAGAGGAGGGTGTTGCACACCACTCGTCTCCTACAACTACTAGCCATAAGCCTATGTAGCGGAGGGGCAACAGGGTGGTCATAGGGGGATGTGCCCCCTTTCTCCAACCCCTTTAGCCCCCCTTTCCTATCCTTTGCTATCCTTTGCCTTGCCCCTCCCCTCCTTCATATCCCTGTGCAATGTCACTTTCTGTCCTTTATTGTGCCTCACCTTCCTTCATCCCCCATACACCATTATTACAGAAGTGAGGGCTCGCGGCGTTCCATGAGTGACCTTGTGAGCCCGAGCCCGTTGTGCAACGGAACGATTGGTTATTAGCTACTACCCCACCCCCCACCTTGCCCGTATGTAATATACACACCCTGTTCTATCCGTATGCCCACACACCCCTCCCTTTCCCTCTACCTCCCTATTGCGCTGCTCCCTCCCGTTTCTCTTGCTCGCTCAGGCTTTAATTAACTGCTATTGTAGTCGCTAATCAAATGTAAATTAAACACGTTTATACGTTTATTTTCTAAAAAAAACGCCCGTTTTTTGGGTGAATCACTGTTTATTGATGTTTATTGATGTTTATCTGTGTTTTCACATATTGTTGCATGGATTGGGGAAGGTTTTGGGTTGCCTCGTTGTGCCATTCGCTTGATGGTCGTCATTTCGGGTTTGTGTCACTTACACAAGGTTCCGTAAAGCAACAATCATACTCGACATCTGGTGCCCACGAACACATGACCGCTTAGAACAAAGAGGTTATGAAAATGTGCCTCTTGGCACTTCGTGCCAGCTTGCATTTGTAGGTCCACATTTGAACAAAAAGCTTCAACCCGAAATAAACAATGTTCTCGCTTGTAATTCGGTGCATGTCCGTGCGTAGTAGCATAAATAAATAGACAAAACTTGAACTCCGTTGGTTCCTATGTTTCTCCATTCTCCCAGAAGAATTATCATCTCTCGTTTTCTTGTTTGGTCACCCTTCAGACCCTCTTTTCCTGACCCTTCAGACCCTCTTTTCCTGTCTCGTCTCGGGATGGGCGGTGATGTATGGATGTGCCGCCTCGGTCCGGTTGCACCCGAGGGTGCCCATTGGATGCAATTCAACAATGCCTCGGCTGCTCTCCGGTGCCTGCACTCCCAGGCGGTGGGGCGTTGACGAAGTTGGCCCACACCCAGGTTATGCGAGCCGCCAAGACGGATGGCATGCGGGATGGCGCTTCTCCCTCGGGCAGGAGCACGACAGCAGGGCAGTTAGGGAGCGGGAGGGGAGTGAGTGGCCACCGGACTACTAAAGCAACTGCAGTGGGGCAGTGGAGCCCGCGCACATAAAAACGTAGAAGCATTCGAATACAAAGATGTTCCGATTGCTTATGTTGTGCCGTTGTTTCATGTGCAGGGTAGGGATTACAGGATTGGATTAATCAAGACCACCAAGAAGTATTAACATGCAAACGCAAACAGCGGGGGGGAAAAAGCAACGCACATAGGCAAAATCACTTTCAGTTGAATGAAGGTCCCAAAAGTATACAGTGTTTGGCAACACCCAAGAATAACCAGCATCGGATTTGGTTGGTACCAAAATTGAAGAATAACATCCTGTAAAGAACCATGAATGAACCACACCCAGGAAAACATGTTTAATAAACACACAAACATATCTGAACATGTACTCGAGATTTATATAGAGCTCCATGGTACCAGCCACATGGAACAAAGTTGTGTCCTATGAACCTATGGAAGGATCAGGTCAAAGGAAGCAAGCATCCGTTTCTCAAAACAATTTGTTAGAAAAAAGTAAAAAAAAACAGAAAAATTTCACCAAAATAAACAAGTTGCTAGTCACTAGTCAAATGGCTTTTGGATAGTGTTTGATTAGAGTCTGCTGCCCGCTCCCATTTCCTTGCCCGCCCTCCGTCACTCACATCTCCCACTGCCTCTACTAGTTCTAGACCTCTGTGTTGCCAGCAAGTGACTAGCGACACTGCACACACACTACCCGTAATGGATGCATCAATGTGAGTCACGTCCTCACAGTGCAGAGACCCCCCTCGCCACACCCCGTTCCTTCGTCCCCACACTCCTTTCCCCGCCCCCCAGGGCGTTGCTTGAATTTTCGTTCCGGCAGGGGGGGACCCCCCCCCCCCGGACCCCTTCCCCCCCTGCCCTAGGCCCCCTCCAACCCTCCCCTCTCCACTCTAATTCACTGAGAATTAGGGTTCCAAGATTTTTTTTATGTTTGGGCCAATTTTTTCCTCCCGCGCCTTGGGCGCACCTATAGCAGGGATCTTTGGTCACTCCACTCGTATCAGTTCTTCCCCGTGTTGTAGACATGTCCTAGTGGCCCATAAGTACGTTCTTTAGCACCCAGGTCCAGCCGTGTCCCCGCGCAAAACACGAAGACGTCATAAACGCCACCCTCTATTTGCGCTTCCAAGATAGATGGACCAGGAACAAAGGGCAAGAGGCATACAATGTTGCACGCAAAGCATGTTGCACATTTTTTCTGGACACTCCAAGGGCAACTATGTGCGAGTTTATAAGACAAGCAGCCATAATGGCACAAATGTGAGCTCCGAGCAAATGGGGAGGGGGATTTGTCTCAGCTATGGTTTAGCTCCGTGTGGCAGTGTGTGTGTGTGTGTGTGTGTTGCTGTGTGACTTGCCTCTGTCATAGACTCATTTTTCAGTTCGCCCCTCAGAGCTCGTCACACATAGAGTTTACTCCTTTTTTCTTGGAACGACCTTAGCTGCATGCCTTCAACGGCATTGCCGGGATTCGCGCGGTTCACTTAGGGGGATGTGTGTTCCAGCTTCATTGACAATGACCCCCTGATAGAGCTCGCCAGTGCTACCTCAGCGACGGAAATGGAGCTGGCCCTCGTGCTGCATTGACAACCGTGGTGGGAGGAGCATTTCGCCAAGCGCTCTTTGCTCCCACCAGATTCTTCTATGGCCCTACCCAAGATGATTTAGGCCTATTGCGTGTTTGCGTCGTCTACCTTGGACATGGCAACTGGAGCGTTCCGTAAGAACCCAGCCCCTCAGCCTAGGCCCGGGCAGCCATCCAAGGAGTTAGAAGAGCTCTGCAATATGGTGCTTGACCAGGTCGCCATGGTGTCCTCCGTGCAGAAGGAGCTAGCAGGGGTGTCTGCAAAGGCGGAGGCGGAGTCCAAGAGAAAGCTGGTTGGCATACCGCCCTTGTGCAAGGCGAAGGTAGACCGGATCCGCGACTTGGAGAACAAGCCGCACGGGGTCTTCTCGGTGCCGCTAGCGCTACCGGCGCTTGTGTAGCTTGGAGGTCCCCTTGCATGAGTACGTGTCCAAGTACAAGGACAAGGAGAAGTTCACCGACACTACGCTGGAGGAGATTGCCCACATCGCCGACGCCGACCTTCGCAACAAGGAGCTCTGGGCCCTAGACAGTGTGGACAACCAGTAGTTGGCGAGGTTTGGGACCTTCATGCAGGCCGTCTGGACCCGCCGTCTCAAGTGTGGCGGCTTATCGCGGTAGGCATGGGCTAGAGAAGAAAGAAGAGGGTGGGGGCTCGTCAACCCTTGGGGAGGATGATGACCTACCGGTGTGTTCCAAGGGCGCCACCGGGGCGGCGGTGCGTGACGTCATCAAACGGCGCTTGGATGCCCTCAAGGCAACATTCTAGGTGGAGGATTGTTGTTCATGGTATACACCAAAGCCTGGGGCGAATTGAATCGACATGACGTTGGCGCCACTGACGGCCTGCAATTGGTGCGGAAACGCGGGGCGTGGGATCAAGCACACTAGTTCCACGTCTGTCCCGGCTTCCACTAATAGGGCCGCCAGACGTGTGCCTCCCGATCATCCTGGCCCCTGCTGACTTCTAACACAACGGGGAAGCAGCCGCGCTATGGCGTACCGCCCCAAACCCTGCTCGACGAGCCTAGGGTTGCACTTGACTGTGGGAAAGTGTCGCCCCTCGCACGGGAGCCCGCCCTCCTGAGTGGGGACGCCTCCGGTCTGGGGGAGGCAAGCGAACGACAGGACAACCAAGGCTCAGGCCATCCGCTGCGCCCAGGATCCGCAGGCGCAAGCTAAGAGGCGAAGTTCTCGGAGCCTCGCCTATCAGCGATAAATCTCAGGGGATGAGGACCACTTTGCATAGTGCCACACACGCTTGGTGACGAAGGGTGCTACCCACCCCATCCTCCAAGGCGTTGAGTGCCCATACGGCGACCTTGAGGTAGCTCCTTGACTACCGCTTGCCCCAAAGGTAGTAGATTTATTGGCATGCCTCGGCTCCAGGCAATCGAGAGGGGTGTGGCCCACCCAGAGGGAGAGCTTGCAGAAGTGGGTATCGTGTGCGCCCATCGTACCCTTACTCCAAAAGGAGGCTTGCAACGTGTCGACGGAGTCAATGCACTCGCTTTTCCACAGTCTTCTCCACGCGGCCACACTAGCCTGCATACCACGTTGGTTGCACGCGTCGGGGAGAACAGCGGTGGAGCAGTGAACCACTTCTGCCCCTAGGGAGCAGGATTCGTGCAACTCACCATAGCATGGGCGCTTGGCGGAATCAACGCGGCCCACACCCAGTGGCGCGCTTGGAGACGCGGTGGGGTAGCATGCCTCCGCTCACTAGGGCTCCCTGTGCCCTTTGTGGCGTGGTGGGGACGGTGGCGACCCCAAGCCATTACCGCTTACTACGGGGACGCCCCAAAGTCCTTCGTGGTCATCGAGGAAGTTGAACTACCCTGGCCGCCGGGGGAGCGGGGGGCATCTTGGGGCTTGGTCTCGTTGCAGGACACCTCTCCCGCGGAATGTGTCGCCAAGTGTGTCCCGGAACAGGAAGAGTGGATCCGTGACGGGGTGAACCCCGCAACGCCCCCCCCTTGGGGATGGGAGCCCCCCCGCCCCCCGGGAGCGTTCCTTTATGCGGGGGGGCTGCGGAGCGTCTGCAAAGGCTCGCGCTTCGGCCTGCACCCCCCTCCCCGCCGCTGCGCCGCGGGCGGGGGGCGGGGGGGGGCTCTTTCCCGGATAGGGGGGTGCGTCGGCGGTTCCAGCCAGGGGGAGGGTGGACCTGTGGAGGGTGTGTGTGTTCGTCATTGACGTGGACACGGAGCCCCCCCCCCTCCGCCCATCGGGGGTCTCTATCCACATGCCTTGACTTGCGGCGTCCCGTGCGGGTACGGTCCCGACTATCTTGGGCGAACACAACCCGGGGGGAACGGTGTTTTCGTTAGGCTCGTGGGTGTGTCTGCCCGAGCAAAGGTTTCCCGCAAGCTCAACTCCAGGGTGGTGGATTCGAGAGCGTCTCTGGTGGGGTGAGTGGGATTTGAGGGTCCTACGGTTCGGGCAACGCCTGCCAAGCGCGCAAGGCCTTCTTGAGTGCCGGCTCCTATAGTTCGTGCAGTGGGGATCGGAGGCGGTGAGGGACCTTCGGGTCCAGGATTTTGGGGATGTGGTCATACTTGCCCTGTCGTGTATTGAGGAGCGTGTGTGTATGGCCTTGATGCATGATTCGCCTTCCCCAAAGCTAATCGTGCAAAAGATCCGGGAGGAATTGTTAGCCCACAGCTTTGGGCCCGTGGGAGCGGTTGCCATCCCCCGCGAGATTGGGGAGCGCTATGTGAAGGCGTTTGTTTTGGAAGGTGCACGCCGTCATTTCTCTGCCCCCCCCCCCCCGTCGGAGGAGTCACGCACTATGCTGCAGGCCTTCAAAGGCCAAGGATTGCTTTTCCTCCCGACCCGAGGCTCCCCTGGACCCCATGGAAGTGTTTTCCCAATATGCAAATCAACCGAGAAGTACAGCTTGATTGGCACCTTATACAGGTTAATAGAGAGTCGCCCCCAAGCCGGAGAGCTTCACGCTCCCGACCGTGGAGGTCCGGGCTGTCCTAGCGAGGGCTGCGGTGCTAGGGTCCGGGGTTTCCTACCCCGGGCGACAGCTCGGTGTCGGAGTTTCGGGATGTACTAGCTTTGCTTGAGGCGGTAGGGGAGAGCACGGAAGATTCGGGGTTGTTCATGTGGCACATCGACCTCAGCAGTTGTTTTTGGTTGCTCCAACTCCCCAATGAATTTTGGAGGGCGTTCCGGGTCTCTAATGGGGAAGGGGAGGGGGTTTGGCTACCCATTGCCTCCCTTTCGGGTGGAAACTCAGCCCTACCCTCTGTCAGCGTGTCTTGGGGGCCTTTGTCGTGTTTGCTCGTGTCCAAGACGTTGCTGTGTTGGTTTATCTTGACGACGCAATCGTCATTGGAACGGGGCGTGTGCGCATGGGTGCAAGGGCGGCGGTGGGGGTGAATACGTTGCGTAGGGCTGGCGCGGTTATTAGTCTGAACTCGCAATTGGAACCTGTTCAGAACCATGGGTGGCTAGGAAAGGATATCGACCCACATAGCGGCACCAGTCGCACTGCGGGTGGTGCCTCGGATGCTTCGTGTGCGCATTCCTTGTGGTTGGCTGTTGGGGCCATGTGGACTGCCGAGGTTGGAGCAATTCCTGGCAAGGGCTCGGTGGTTGTTTAGGCCCTCATTCGGGCACTCCTTGCCCCTGTTGGGGGTGGGGGCTCATGTGCCGCGGGGGCGTCCGCAGGTACCGCACATGGCGCTAGCTGTTGTGAGGGCTATGATAGTGGTGTGTGTGAGGAGTTGGGTCGTCACCCCCCTACCCCGCTCCTCTCTGCAACCGCCTTTGTTTGTCTATCTCCATGCGGCAAGAATGGTCTTGACTACCGTCTGGGTTCAACTTGCCTCAGTTTGGGTCTCGTTTCGTGGTGCCGTCGGAGGCGCCGCCCAATCAGCAATGGGCGGAGGCACTAGCTTTTCTGTGGGGCCTAAAGATGGTTTATAATGTGGGCTGGCCTAGGGTGCAGTTGTTTGGTGACAATGCGGCCGCCGCCATGCGGTGTCCGTGTGAACGCGGGCGTAGGTACCCGCCTCCATCAATCCGAAAGTCCTTTGTTTATTTGATCAGCAAGAAGAAATTTGTCACGGTTTATGTGCACTAGGTGAGGGGCGGCTACAATCTGGCGGGCCCTCTTCGTTGAGTGGTCCAATTTCAATGGGGAGAGGGAACCTTCAATGGTCGTGGCGCGGGAATGCTATGACGCGCTTTGGGAATAATCGCACCTGCATATTTTTTTTGTGGATATTGGGGGGACCTATGGGGCCATCTGCCATGCCGCACATGTGGAGAGCGAAGCCATGGTAGCCAAACACCCCTTTGGGGTTTGAATTCCATGAAGTATTCTTGCGATACTGGCTTCGGGAGGCGTGCAGCTTGCATTTTCCCTCCCCGTGAGTCACCACAGTTTTTTCCTATGCGTGATGACCTGTTTTCTTTGTTGGCGATGGATGGGGCGAGGGTGGGTGGGGGAGTGTCTACAAAGGCCTGCACTTCGGCGTGCACCCCCCCCCTCTCTTTGTTCCGTGGGGGGTTGGGATGGTCCCTTGTGTCTTCTTCACAGTCGTGCTCTCTTTGTATTCGCAATGCCGCAGCTCACGGCGGATGATTTCGCACGGCGCCGGGTGGTTCCATGGTCCTTTAGGGCTTGGCATTGTAGATTCCCAATGGGGGCCATGATATGGTCCCACACCTCATCCTCAATATATCCGATGAGCCACGTCACCCCCATTCGGATACCGCACTGGATATCCGCCGCACAATCCTCTCTTGGAAGCCCATGGTCGTACACAGTTGTCGAATTTTTGGTGGCATCAAGAAATAAGACTGTTGATCCTTGTAGAACGCACATCACAACAGTAGCGATTCCAAAGGCTACGGCACATGCAGCAAATTCAAAATGCGCAGCACGCGCAACACCCGCAGAACGAAGAACACGACCTCTAGAGGCAGCATCAACAATGCACATGCCGACCGTGTACAACACAAAAAACGCGCAGGGCATGTTTTGCAGGGGGGGGGGGTGAGTTGTTACTAGAAAACGGGCTGTGTAGAGGGCCATGGGGATCGAGGGGGGCGCAAGCACTAACAATGATTCCATGTGCATTCTCAAAATGCACCACGGTCCATGCAAGGCAGCGGTAGCAGCCGCCACCATTCATCCGAACGTTGCAAAAGTATTCACAAGGAAACAAACAAAGAAGTAAAAGAAACCCGCGCTCAACGATACCCCAATGGAAGCGCCAACTACCGTTGCCACCACTGTGGGTCGGCTGTGAGTGTGCATGTTTTGGAAGTGACAAGGGGGTAGGAAAAAATAGGGGAGGACAAGCAAGATAGGGCACCTCTGCAAACGGAAGGTGCACAGGTGTGCGTTCAATAGTACTATGCGTTCGAGGGGATGTGCTTGTTGCCTACGGTTGTGCCTCTAGATCACGCCCACGTGTTTTCCACGTTTTGCGTGTTTCCGCACGTGTTCCTTTTTATGGCTCCGCGGTGGCCTCTAGAGATTGGTAGCCTACACCACGCGTTTTGCACGTTTTGGAGTACCAAACCAAGACCGAGGTGGAGGACTCAAAGGTGCCCCCGCCAAAGGATTCACCGCAGCCATAGGAGCCAAAGACAAACGAGAAACGAGCAGAGGAGCAGCTGGAGAAGGATGCTCGGCGGCTACCTGACATGGAGAGCAGTGGGGTGGTGAAGAACGATGCGGACATGGGACAATAGCCCCCGGGGGACACGGAAGCAGCGACGTCGCGACATTAGATGCACGAGGACAAAGAAGAGATAGTGCAGATATAGTAAACCTCCGTACCAACTTGAAGCAGCCCAGCTACCGTATTTTCAAAAACACGGTTTTTCGATGGGGATGGGAGTGGGGATGTGCATGGGGATGAGTGGCTCGGCACCAATGAGAAACGCGGCCGACAAGCCCGTCAAACCGTCTCTGGCGGTGGCGCTGGCTGGCCCTTCAATCCCGGCAGCATTGTTGGTAGCGGTGGTATGGACTTTGGCAGTGGTGGTGGCGGTGGCAGCGATGAGTCCCCCGATGGCTGGTGCGGTGGTGGAAGATACGTGGGCGGCGGCGGGTACCCGGGTGGCCGGTATTTGTAGGGGTTGGACCCGTAGGGGATTCTCCGTGTGGGCGTTATGAAATGGATCTTTTCGTCCGCCTCGGAAGTTGCTTCCCGTCGGTTTTGCACGTCCTACGCGTGCTCCGCGTTTTGGACGTTTGATTTTGTGACTGCTTGTGCACCTGCCTTCCGTTACTCTAGCCGTTGCGCGCTCTGCATGTTCTGCAGAAAGCTGGGACCAGTGGACATAGCAATATCCAGAGTATGAGCCCTACAGGTACGAGTCGATGAAGACGGATCCGAAACTGATGTTGAGAATATCATTTTCTGAAATTTGGCGTTTCTGTTGCTCTTTGGTGTGTTTGCTTCGGCTCGGCTCTACAAGGCCCAAGGATTCTACCATGGTGCATTAAACGTGTGACATTGACGTCCTTTTGCATTTGTGGTGGGGTCAAGTTGTTAGCCGTGTGACCATGAATTTCTTTTCTGAATGTCGGCACGCGTAAGATGCGTGGAACGTGGAAAACGCGCGGGATGTTAGATTGGAGGCTTCAAAAAGGCAACACGTAACACATGTGGTGCACCTCGAGAACGTCATTGGCAATGTCGACAATGTCCTCCGCACCGAACGCACTCAATGGGTCCACTCCGCCCCGAAATTCTGCTTGAGCCGGCTGCCCCTTTAGCGTGGACAACGGCAGGCCCTCAGCCGAGGGGTCACCAAAATCTGTAAGGCAGTTGGGGCCTCCCACACAATTTGTGTACACGAACACCCCCTTGATCAAGCCGGGTGCGAGTTTGCGAGGTGTGTGGTTGCGGTATCACTCCTCAACCACTTCTTTGGCAGCGGCCGTGCTTTACGCATTCTTTTTGCCACATTGGAGAATCATCGGGATCTTGTACCCGCGCACATCACTCACCACAAGCGGCGCACGACCTACTTGACGGCGAGCATTCACATCGTTGGTCAAACGCACTTTGTAGTGGTGGCACGCTCGTGCGAGCGAGACGTCGTACTCCGTCTCAAGCGTGCGTTGCATCGCATGCACGTCATTGTCGCAGGTGGGACCGGCTTGGTACTTCTCGCCTCGGGTCGCACATGCGGGCATCTGCCTGTGCGAAAATTTAACCCTCCCTGAAAATCCCTACAAGCACACAACAACACACCATATACCTTTCACTGATATGCAGCATTCATTACTGGCTCCCATGCCACTATAGCACCTGTACCACTGGTGGTACCTCGTGTAGGTTACACCTCTTGAGACCCCCTCTTGGGGTCCCACAATTGTTGGGTTGGGTGAGGGGTGGGGTTCGGAGTGGGGTTGTTTTGTGCTTTGGGGTTAGTCGGGGAGTTAGTTTTCGGGTTGGTCGTGGGGTTCGTCTCGGAGTCAGGCAGGGGGTTGGTCTTCAGGTCCGGCTGCGCCGAAGGCTGGGGAGTGGGTGGATTTCTCCTTGCCTTTGCGAACACGGTCCAACTGTTCATGGGCACCTTGGGGGGTGGGGAAGAGGAGGCCACGGGCCACCTCGTAGAGCTGGGGGTTGCCCGGGTATTGCACCCAGATGATCCCTTCTTTCCTCCGATGGACAGTGCTAACGGTGCATGACTCCACGCCCTTGGTGTACGGGACGTGGACTTTGTTGCCGATGAGGGGGTCGTCGGCGCCACCCCCCCCCCCTTTTGGGGGAGGGTTGTCTGCCGGGGGGGGATGTTTTTTTTTGGGGGGGGGGCTGCATGCGATGAGTCATCGGACTCAAAATGCCGTCTAGAGCTTTTCTAGTGACCACTTTTGGTGACTGGGGGTTTGGTGGGTGGTGGTTTGGCCTTGGGGGGGGGGGGTACTCCTCTGTCATCGCTTGCTCACATTCGCAATCAACCCCCACCATCCTTGCCCACATGCCCTCGTCCTCCGCCCCCGGGTACGCGCCCCAACCCGGGCCACTCCCCAGCCTTGTACCCCTCTGCACCCACCCACACCTCCAAGCAGACCCTCCCGTGCTCCCAACCCCTTAACCCCTCAAGGTGGCCAACCCCAAGGGCGGGTTTGCCGCAACCAGCCGGTGGAGGTGCCTGAGTGGCACCTCATGGGCCGCATCGCGGTCACGCCAGGACACGCGCACGGGCCGCGCGTCCGTTGTGTTGATGACCATGTCTTTCACCTGCAAAGAGACGGACAGGACAAATTTGATTTTTATGACGACATTTCTAATTTTTCGCAGTTAATATTAACTGAAAATTTTCATTTTTGTGCCGGCGATCGAAAACTTAAACGTTAACCTACACAAGTTAACCCAAAGAGTCGAAATATTAACCCGCAACCAAGCACACATACCTCAAAACCAGCCGGTGTTCCTTGCGCATGGAGAGGCGCCATGGTTGTCCAAAAGTGTGTGGAGGCCGTTGGGGCCATGGCGTCGGCAGGGTCGGCGGGGGCCGCTACGGCAGGGACAACCGCCTTGGCGAACGCGGTGACGGTGTTGCGCGTGCCGCCCCCGGACCCCTCTTACTGGTGATGCGTCGTATACGGGGCGCGAGGGGGCCAGGACAACAGTCCACTCGACTGCAAAGTGGACCCTCTTCCCCTGCCACCACTGGAGGCACCATCCCAACGTGACCCAATGCTAGAGGGCCACATGGAAATGTGCGGTCCTGAACCACACACCTCGCGGGTCGCCGCACAAGTTGAGCGCGCTCAACGGCCTGACGCTAATGCCCTCCGGCACTGGGCCTAGGGGCTCGCCGCGGAGAGGGCACCAGGTCCACGCGTCCCCTCGCTCGCTTTTTCGCCGCCAAGGGCCCTTGTTTTCGCCGCGGCGAATTTAGCACCACACGGTGCAAGGCGAGAAACGAGACTAAGGCAGACACACACACACATACCAACGGCGTGTTTCATTTCAAAGACAACCCTAGAGACCTATGTTAAACCCAATATGTTTAGTATTTGGGTCCAAAATTCATGCGTTAACCCGAAGTTGACCCTTTTTTTGAGGGGAGCAAGAGGTTTAAACGGGAGAAGCTGTACCCCCATGGGGTGCTTGACACGATCGGGTGCCATTTTCACCCGGGGGTTGGGGGGGGTCTCACCCGCTTTAACGGGAAAAATGATAAAGCTGTGCTCGGGTCTAATTTCTGAGTTTAATTTTTCGTTTAATATATGAAATATTTAACAATTAATGAGTTGCCAGCATTGATCTTAACCTGCAAAAAATTAATACACTGTGGCAAATATTAACCTTCCCTACAAATGCGCAACAACAAGCCAAACCTACTTGGTGGCATGCATAATTCTTGTGCCTTACTAAAGTGGACGCCCCCCCCCCTTTTTTCAGCACACACACACACACACACACACACACACACACACACACACACACACACACACACACAAACGATGATATTCGCACCCCCACATACTCGTCCCCGCCCACACACATCTCTCCCTGATCCTTTGCCTTTCCTCCCCTTGCCCTTGGGGTTTCCGTTTTGGAGGGCGTGCGCATTTCTTTCGGCAATTTTTTTTGGAGATGTTGGTCAAAAAACTTTTGGAGGCAAGACCAATCAAAAAAGCTGGGAGGTATGCGTATCTTGGTGTGTGTGTGTGTGTCTGTGGGTGTGTAGGTGTGTACATGTGCATTGTGGCTGGGTTGTAGGGTGTAGGTTGCCCCAAAGCAGATAAAGTGGCTAGCCTAGGCTTTGTTTGCAATGCCCCCCCCCCCCCTGGTAGTGTGCTGTGTGGGGATGTGGCGTCCGGGGCTGTGGTGTGTGGCTCTGTGGTGTGTGGGGATGTGGTTTCTAGGTGTGTGGTGTGTGGGGCTGTAATGTGTGGGGCTGTCGTGTGTGGGGCCGTCTCTGGGGCTGTGGTTTCTAGGGGTTTGGTGTCTGCGGCTGTGGTTTGCGGGGTTGTGGCGGGTGGCGCTACGTTGTGTGGGCCTCTAGTGTGTGGGCATGTGGTCTCCCGGGCCCGGGCGTGTGGGATTGTGCTCTGTGGGGCTGTGGTGTATGGGGCCATGCTCTGCGGGTTTGGTGTTTGGTGCTGTGGTGTGGGGCGTTGTTGCATGCGTGGCCGGGGATGCTGTGGGGATGCATTGCGGCACTGTGATGGGTTGTATGGGTGCAAAAAGCAGTCCAAGAGGCAGTAAGGGCCATAATTAATTTTTGCGACAACTTTTTCAGTTCTTGAAGGTTAATATTAACTGTTAGGTTTAATATTTTGAACGCCGGTCCAAAAATTGCATATTAACTTGCCATTATCAATGGTGGCAGTCAAAAAATTAACTAAAAACAGTGGGGGCAATATGGGGCTTTGGTGTGTGCGCCTGTGGTGTGTGGGCCTTTGGACTATCAGACTGCATGTGTGGGGTTGTGGGTGTGGTGATGTAGTGTACAAAGCTGGGGTGTTTGGAGCTGTGGTGTATGCGGTTGTGATGTGTGCGGCTGTGGTGTGTGGGGCTGTGGGGTGTTGGGTTGTGGGGCGTGGGGCACTGGGGGATGGGCCTGTGGTGTCTGGGGTAGCAGGGTGTGGGGCTGTGATGTGATGGGCTGTGGTTTTTGGGGCCGTGGTGCCTAAGCCTGTGGGGTGTGGGGTTGTGGGGCGTCGAGCCGCGTGGTGTGGGGTTGTGGGATGTAGGGTGGTGGTGTGTGGGATTCTGGTGTATGGGGCTATGGGGGGCTGAGCCTGTGGGCTGTGGGTCTGTAGGGTGTGGGCGTCAAGTGTGATGGGCCGTGGTATGTTGGGATGCGGGCTCTGTAGCTGTGGCATGCCAGGCTGTGGTGTTTGGGGCTATGGTGCTTGGGGTTGTGGGGCTTGGGTGCTGTATGGTGCGGGGCTGTGGCATGTGGGGCTGTGGAATGTTGGGCGGTGGTGTGTGGGGCTGTGGTGTTTTGGGCAGTTGGGAGTGGGCCTGTGGTGTGTGGTGTGCAGTGGTGTGGCCGCCCCTCCACCCGTTGCATGTGCGAAAAAACCACGAAAAACTGAAAGGTCAGTTTTCGCCCCGTGGTATTAATTTTTGGCGGTTAATATCATCGGGCCAAATATTAATTAATGTATCAAATATTAATCGTCGCTGGCGTTAATATTAACCCTAACCTGACCCTAACCCTAACCTAGAAAAATTAGCTCGCCGCTTCAAATATTAACCTGAGCAAAAACAAGCACAGCACAAAGCGAAACACCCCGGGGGGCATGGATGATTGTTGTGCCACACCATTTGGGGACGCGGAGGGGGGGGGGCTTTCCGGGGGCCCTTTGGGGGGGGTTACATACCACGGGAACACCACACAACACTATAACACACCCAACTTGGTGGGGGGGGGTTGCTTTGGGGGGGTTAAAGGACCTTTTGACCCAAATTCCAAGAAACTGCACTCCCACACACCACAACCCCACAAATCACAGCCCCACACACCACAAACCCAAACACCGCGGCCCCACACACCACGCCCCTAAAAACCACACCCCCACACATCACACCTCACGCATCACACCCCACACAAAGCACAATCGGAAGTGGGACGGATTGGCAGTGCAAACAAAGCATGCACTAGCTCCTTTATCGGCTTTAGAGCAATCCACGACCTACAATCTGGCCACAATGGAGACACACACACCCAGACACATATACCTGCGATCTTTTTTGTTTGGTCGGATGATCAAAATATTTTTCTTACATCTCCAAAAGAACCGCAGAAGGAAAGCGGCACACCCTCCCAAAAATTAACCACAAGGGCAGAGGGAGGACAAAGGGAGGAGGTAGGAAGGATGTGTGTGCGAGGTGATGGGTGTGTGGGGGTGCCAATATCATTGTGTGTGTGTGTGTGTGTGCACGTGCATTGGTGTTTCTTCCCATGCCACACAAGAAAAGGTGCATCGATGCGATGTGTTTTGTACTTGGAGCGCACTATGGGGGAGGTAGAGGCGACAATGGGGCGGTGCGCACGTAGGTGGTCACCCTAAATGGCTGGCACACTGCGTAACTAGCGTGATGCCCACTAGAACCCTTTGCATTCATCAGTGTGCAATGTGCAAAACTTGCAAAAAAAGGGGGAATTATTTTTTTCATTAATTTTTTGAGATTAATATTAGATTAATTTTTCAGTACTGATTAATATTTGCCAAATAGTAAATATCAACCTCGAGAAAGGGACGCAAAGACTAAAATCAAAGAAAAACGGCCGTATACTAGGGAGTTTTGGGACCATATTATTGCTAGCGCGACCATGTCCTTGTCCCTCCCCTTCTGTAGCTCTTGTTATGCCTTTATCTCGGAACACGCTTCTCGAGCTTAGTATGACGCTCACGTGTTTGAGTGGGGCCAAGAGTTTGTAGGACCCTTTGCTCTCCCAACTCCCTAGTGAGTGGGTGGCCCAATCCCCTTTGGCCAAGGACCGTTGGTACGAGGCCACCGAGGTTGTCAAACTCCCGCTCATCCGCAACAAGCAAATGAAGGGCGTGAAGCAATATGCCTCCGTCCTCTTCTGCGCACCCGAATTGATCAAGTTAGGTATGCCCAAGGGCGGCTTCCGGCATGTGTCGGAGTTCATGACCCGCCGGGGGCCGCGTAGACAGCCGCAACGGGCCTCGCATTCCCCCGCCGCATCTCTTCACGTGACCTCTTCATGGACACATGGAAGGAGTTGGTCAAGCCGCTTGCGCTAGATCGACCCGCGTCCGCGGCGGATCCCCCCACAAGCGGCCACTCTTGGCCGTTGCAACCCCGGGCCCGGTACATCAAAGCGCGTCCACCCCTTTTGGACCCCATAGATTCGAAGCGGCCGCCCACTTTCCTCCTCCGTGGGGATGCTTACCCGGGCGCTGGTGGAAGTTGGACCCAACTTTCCATCGGGCTCTTCAACGACGGCGCACGGGGCCGACCACCGCCTACCTGTGGATGATTGGATGATTGGAGTTGGGTGAGTGGGGGGACCAGAGAGGGATGTGTGCGGCTTTGTAACCACCGAGAGGACTATGCAACCCCTGTAGTAGCCCGTTGGGCACCCTGTGAGCACCCAAACACTTCAAGTGGGCATGGTATGGGCACAACCAAAGCGGTGCAAATGACCCAAAATTGGGACAACGTATTTGGATTTGGCAGCCCAATTTTTACCCTGTTTCATATGTTACAAATTGAAATTAACCATATTGGTTTGCAACGCAGGTCTCTAGGGAATGAAGGCATCGTGCTTCAGCTTCTCGGGATGCTTTCACTCTTCCAACTTCCCACCCTTCTGTAACCATTGAGAGTGTGCTGTGGGGTACAAGGGTACAGGGGTGGCTCCTGCACCATAAAAGCAAAGTGTCCTAACAATGTGGAAATGCTGCTGCACAAGGCGTAGACCGAGTAGAATGTCTCTAGAGGTGACAAAACAAAACACTCAAAACACCCAACACAAGTAGCACCAAGGGAAAGGCGTAGGCTGGAGGCAATTGTGCTTTTGTCATTCGAATAGGCACATTTCCCATCCATTTGGAACCTTTTGTACCTGCGGCTCACTTGGAAATGTGAAGTTGGGGCTCAGTTGGGGCTAAAACGGCTCATCTGGGGCTAAGTGGTGTTTTTCAAGGGGTTTCATGTGAAAACTTGTGGCTTTCGGGGGTGGGTTGGGGTTTTCGAATGTCCCCAAAGGGATCCCAATCCCTAGTGCAAGAGGATTCGATGGGGGGGTTTCTTTTTTTCGACAGCTCAGTTGACTGGGCACCCCGACTGAGCCGTCACTGAGCCGTCACTGAGCCGGCTCACTTAGCTCTCACTTAGCTCTCACTGAGCGCGCCAAATGGCTCACCGAGCGCTCACTGAGCGCTCACTAAGAGCTACTTAGGGGCTCACTCACGGCTCACTCAGGAGTTTCTCCCCCTTTCCGCCCTCTCTTCCCATCCTTCCTGGCCCACACTTCACCCTTTTCACACCAACATCGGTCCGCAGTTCTCACCATGTCTTGTCTCCAAGAACTTGAGCGTGCATGCACACATACATACTTGCATACATGTACCCGTGGCGACAAACACACAAACATCCAAACAAACACACTTCGTCAGGGACACAAACATCCAAACACATACACAGACATACACCATACACACGTCCACACACACATGCACATGCACAAATTGACAACCACATTCATTCTTGTGTGCAATTATCTTGCGTGTACATAAACACATGGCCACATTGAACCATGTGAAGTGAAGGGCTAGGGAGAGATGGTTATGGGGTTGGGGTTCGGGGATATGAACCTAACCATTTGCGAGGGTGTTCCTTGTTGCCTCATGACAATGGCACCCCCCCCCCCCACACACACACACAAACGCGCGCGCCATGAAGCACAAATAGGGCACAGAGGATATTGCTCGCTTTTGTGAGGTTCATAATGCAACCATCTTGACCTACACCATGACACACTCATTCCCCTCCCTCCTTATCCCCTCCCGTCCCCTTTTGCCATGCCTCATCCCCCCGCTTACCCCACGCGAACCCCTTCTCTTATCTTGCCTGTCGCGTCCCCTTGCCTTGCCCTTGCCATGCCTTCCCTATTTGTTGGCCATGGCATCGACTGCATGATGGTGGCGGCAATGACGATGACCTTTGCAGGTATGTTGTGCTATTGTGTGTGTTCGTGGGTGCGTGCTTGTGCCCATGCGCATGTGCGCAAGTGTGGATGGTTTGTTCCCTCTTGGTTTCTCTCATTTAGTGTGTTTGTATGTATGTTTGTGTGTGAGTCGGGGGTGGGGTGGCTTGCTTGGATCGATGCGTGGGTGAAGGTGTCCTTGTGCATCAGTGTGAGTGTGTGACTGCATTCTTTGGTTTCTGGTTGAATAGGTTTGTGTGCGTATGTGGATTCCTGAATGTGTGTACGCGCATGTGTGCGTGTGTGTGTGTGCCAATGTGTGTGTGTGTGTGTGTGTGTGTGTTGCAGCTTTTGCCACTGTTGTTTTGGATGCTGTTGTTTGGTGTTATGTGGCATAGGCTTTGATTGTGTGTGCATAACATTGTGTTTGTGGCTGCAGATGCAGGTATGGTTGTGTTTGTGTTTGTGGTTGTGGTTTTGGGCTTGCGTGAGGTTGTTGCCATGGCTGTTGTGGTAGCTCTCGTTGTTGGTGTGGTCATGGTAGTGGCTGTGGTTGCGGCTTTGGTTGTGTGTGTGGGTGTGGGTGTTTTTTTGCAAGCTGTGTTGTGTGTGGATTTGGTTGTGGTTCTGTCAGTGTGTGTGGCCCTGGCTGTGGCGAAGGCTGCAGTTGTAGCTTTCACTATGGCTGCACCTGTTCTTTGGGTTCTGGCTGTACCTGTGGGGGGGGAGGGGGGGTTAATGGACTGCAAAGAGCGGGGCTCAAAATCCCATCCACCCCCTCCCAAAAAAAACCACACCAAGTTTACAGTGACAGTGTACAGTGACAGTGTACAATGACACTGTACAGTGAGGGCATACAATGAGTGTAGAGTGACAGTGTAGAGTGCTAGTATAGAGACTTGGGCGTTGTGGCGGACGTATTGTGTGTGGGGATACATTCTATGAGACCTTGGGGAGTACAGAGTACAGAGTACAGTGTACAGTGTACAGTGACAATGTACCGTGCCAGTGTATACTGACAGTGTGCAGTGGCAGTGTGCAGTGTGCAGTGACAATGTACAGTGACAGTGAACCATGAGTGAGCCCTCACCGAGCGCTCACCGAGCCATTTGGCGCGCTCCATGAGCGCTCACTGCGCCATTTGGCGCGCTCAGTGAGCGCGCGAAACGGCGCGGTGAGCGCTCAGTGAGCGCGCCAAATGGCTCAGTGAGCGCTGAGTGAGGGCTTCCCCATGGTTCACTGTCACTGCACACTGTCACTGCACACTGTGTATTGCACACTGCCCACTGCACACTGTGTACTGCACACTGCACACTGCATACTGTGTACTGCACACTGCACACTGCACACTGTGTGTTAGAAATTGCACACTGCACACTGTAATGCACAGTGCACACTGTAATCCACACTGCACATCCTGTAATGCGCACTGCACACCGTGTATTGCACACGGCACATTGCACACTGCACCGTGTGCAGTGTGCAATACCCAGTGTGCAGTGGCACATTGCACACTCATGCACCGTGTGCAGTGTGCAATGCCCGGTGTGCAGTGTGCAGTGTGCAATACACAGTGTGCAGTGTGCATTACACAACGTGTAGTGTGCAGTGTACACGGCGCACTGCACACTGTGTACTGCACACTGCACACTGTGTATTGCACACTGCACACTGTAATGCACACTGCACACTGTGTCATGCACACTGCACACTGTGCATTACGAATTGCACACTACACGCGTTGTAATGCACACACCTCACACTCTGTATTGCACATTGCACACTGCACACGGTGTGTTACAAATCGCACACTGCACACTGTAATGCACACTGCACACTGTGAAATACACTCTGCACACTGTGTATTGGACACTGCACACTGCACGCTGTGTATTGCACACTGCACACTGCACGTTGTGTATCTTAGGCGTCACAAGTTGCCCACCCTCTAGGACACCGTATACGCGCGATTTGACAATATTCTACATTTCTACTTTGAGTATGTTATTTGACGTATGTGACCAAAGTTGTTGGCAGAGCTGTGTGACACCCGTTGAAACATGTGTTGATGTGTTAGCCTTGTGTATCCCCGTCTTCTAGTGTGTTGTATTTGACGTTTTTCTGAAGCTGGCCGAAATTTCGGCCAGGTTTTGGGTAACATTGCAAACAACTATTTGTATATGCAGTTTTTGACCCTTCTGGCCGAAATTTCGGCCAGCTTTTTGGTTTCCTAGTGAATAGGCATAGTTATTTTCATTTTTCTTAGGGCCGGCCGAAATTTCGGCCAGCTTTTTGGTCTGTTCACTATTCAAGCACTTATATTCTGGTTTTTGGGCGGTCTGGCCGAAATTTCGGCTAGCTTTTCCTATTTTTGAACATTTGAGCAATTCTTTCCCCTTTGAACACACCTGGCCGAAATTTCGGCCAGCTTGCAATTGTTGTTGTTCATGAGTATTACACCATACACTCCTACATAGCTGTTTTCTTGTCTCAGCATTAATGTCTTCTGCTATTACTGTCAATGTTGTACATGCTGCAGTTACTGGTTCCTTTGCTACTGCAGCCAAAGGGCTGTTGCGAAATGCATTACGTGGTGGGACTCTGCAAAAGCTTTTGCAATTCTGCCTCATGTTGCGGAAGAATCGCAGGAGCCGGCACTCCCTGACACAATTGAAGGCTGCCGCCACTGAGAAGAAGCCCCCACGATGGTATATGACATTTTTGTCACAGTTCCATGCCCTATACTGCCTGCTGCGTCGTATGGCCCTCCCATATTCTAAATGTGGGTCTGGTTACAACTGGGGTATTATGTCCTGCCGCCAACCCCGTAAGGTAGGAGTCCTTGGTCAGTGTAACACTAAGCAGAAGCCCATTCACCATCGTGTTGGACTAGCAGCACACAACTTGTGGAACACCATGCACCGTAGGCAAGTTTGTATATGGTTTGATAACCTGAGGCGTTACAGGTCGGGAGCTGATCCCCATTCACCCGACTTAACCCTAAACTGTACAGATGTTGCTGTTTTGCACACTGCTGCCCTACTTGCATACCGGGGTCTGCCGGAGCTGGCCGAAATTGAGGCCAGGGTACCAAACGTTGCAGATGACATCTTTCGCTCACATAGAGCATTGTTTGATCGTATTGATGTTGCCAACCAAGGTATTCAGAGAGTTTGGGTTCGTGCTCCTTTGGATATTGCGAGAAAAAATGTTCGTTCCCTCAACTGGAGACCCTTTTTCCTGTCTGAGCTCCGCCCCGGCACACACAAAGAGCTTTTGCAACTCGTGGTTGATTTGTCATGTGTGGAACACCGCACCAGACACTTTGTTCCGCTGCTTGCGGACATGAAAATACACTTTGCCCTACTTAAGCTGTGTTATGGTGCTGCTTATGTTCCGTGGAATGTACCACAATTACTGTTGGGTTTTCCTTTGGTGTACGGAGTATGGCATAGCTATAAGTATTGCCTTGAATTGATCTACAAGGCGTTCCTGCCGTTCATTGAGTTTTTGGAGCAGGGGAACAGCCTTCAGGTTTGGTCTATCCTCCCTCGCAAGGTCAAGGTCATCCATATGGAGAAGACGTTGCTTGGACTCATGCTAGCCACATCGTCCAATAGAGGCAGACTAGATGAGCGCGTCACTTCCCTGCCCAATAGCCAGCGGGACTTGACACCCATTCAGCGCAAGGGTTTGCGTATGTTATTAGCCCTTACGGCTTTGCTGTACACATACTGTCCAGCTGCTTTCAGCATTGGGACTTTGGTTCGTGAGTGCAACTGGGAGGTACGGGGGGCAGGTTCCGGGATTGTAGCTAAGTAGGCACTTGAAATGTCCCTACTGCTCATGCTGAACATCCTAAAGCCCGAGGAACAGTTAACCACGGAGTATGCGAAAACCACTGCTGTTGCTCTTTTGTTTTGGAGTCAGTGGCATTCCGCCTCCCTAGGGTGTATCCACTCTGAGGAGCTGGGTGAGGCACTTCTAAGTTGGTTCTCAGCCCACTGTCGCCGCAATACTGCCTGTACCAGTGTCCAACAGTCGTCTGATTTATTTCTGACACTTCCCCCTGTCCAACTGGGAGCGAAAGATTTGCGTGGTGTGCTGACCGAGAGATCCGTGGCAATGTTCTCTGCCAATCTTAAACAATTCATCTTGACAGCCCATACGCAGAGCCTGCCCATTTGTGTTCCCGTTCCGGACTATAAAGTTGAGGTGAGAAGACTGGATGCAGTTGAGGATTTGACGTTCCCCGGTACCATGTCTAGGACACGAATCACCACAGACCGTTTAAAAGTGGTTCTATTGCATGCAATGCAAAATTTGGTTGCGCGTACCAGGGTTCCTGAGGGTGTTGAGAATTTTTTACAGCCAAATGCACCTGCCAGCAGTGCTGCCGAGCAAGGGGTGTTGCGTACTGCACATGCTTCTATCCGCGCTGCCAACCGTGCACCGCCTGCTGCTCCTGCTGCTCCTCCTGGTGGAATTGCCTTGCCCCCAAAGCCACCCCCGAAGCCCCGAGCCAGAGGCCCCCCAGTACCCCCCCCGCCCCCCCCCCCCCCCGCCCAGTACCCCCCCCCCGCCCCTAATGATTCCATTGCTGTCGACTCTTGTGATACTCACCAGGATATTGATTGTGATGCAGACAGCGTTGCCTCCTTTGAAGCCCTAGATGAGGCGGAACACATCGGTGTGGATACCCAGGACTGGGACTGATTTCTGTTTGCAGCTGTGTTTGTCACTGTGGTATTGGTTCTGCCACACATTGCCAGTGATTTTGGTGTGTCTATTTGCTGTTTCATGTTTTTCTGGCCGAAATTTCGGCCAGACTTGTTGTTTTGTCATATGGCTACCCCCAGAACACAAATGACATAAGGTTCTGGCCGAAATTTCGGCCAGCCTGTCAGAATGGTATTTGTACACAGTGGTTTGACATGCAGAGCAGTACTGGCCGAAATTTCGGCCAGGTTATCCGATTTTCCTGTCAGACAGTCCGTTTTGGTCCTTTTTTGGTTGATCTGTGCTTGTCATTTGCTATTTGGGAACTCTCCCCTTCATGAACTGTTGCCCTGTAGCCCTTTATTTTATGACTGAGCTGGAGGGGTATCACAGGACATGGCTGTTTCGCCACATGGTGAGCCTGCAGCAGACAATGGGCAATCTCCAGTGCAATCCCAGTCTCAAGAGGACCACGCGAGCACAGAGGGACTTCAAAAGAAGCCTAAGCCCGCACCAAAGAAAAATTCATCATCCTCCATCAAGTTATCCGACTGGGTTACGTCAACGACGAAAATAAAGGTTCGGTGGGATCAGATTATTATCGACCACGACCGAAAATTTGGGCAGGTGCGTAGGATTTCGGATGATCGCGTGCAACGCCGCTACGACGATCTGAAGGCAGCCCCGCCTGTGGATTACACCCAGGATCTTCTTTTTTATAAAGTCACTCGTATGTGTGTTGTGGTATTCTTCTCGATAGTACCGTTTTCACGTCTGAATTTTCGACCCTGCTGTTACCAATATTCCTGTTGCACAGCCACTCGCTGGGTTCTGTTGGGGGGTCAGCATGTTTACACTGCTGCCCAAAAACACAAGACGGAATTTGAGATGAAAAATATGGAGACTCCGGATTGGACCCTGGTATTTGGTGGTTATGAAGTCAAACAGGACTGCCCCCTGCGGACTAGGCGCCGGCTTGCAGGCTTACATCAAATCCAGACCACTGCTGGCTCAGCATCCACCACATTGGAGCGAATGTCCCTACTCCTGGATAGGCTTGAGGATGAGGATGCCAATGAGTACACCCTGGACCATCACATTACTGTTATGCCTGAAGAGTGTGGTGTTACTGCCGAGGAAGGCACTGTGCTGTGTTTCGTTTATTAATTTGGTTTTGTCGATCGACCTGGCCGAAATTTCGGCCAGCTTCTGTGTTCCACATGTTCTCCTGTGCAGAGTGCTGTTGCCAAACGGTGGGTTGGCGTTGGGTGTTTGGTGAAATTTGTGGGTCTTGCTTCAGTAGACGCCATGGCAGCCATGGAGAAGCGTGGATTACATCCCGCACTGGGTACGTTCAAGGAAGTGGAAGGCATCACGCCTGACCGACTTCGCGACATCGTAGGTTACATGGATGGGACAAAAAGTACCCTACCTGGTCTCAAAAAAATTATTAAAGATGTTAAAAAGGCCCAGATGTGGTCATGGCACATTCTTCATCCCGAGGCGGTTACCAATGGGCTTGTGAACAACACCAGAGGTATGTTTTGGTCAAACAGGGGTTTGTATTCGAATAAATCGACCGACCTGGCCGAAATTTCGGCCAGCTTGTGTGTTGTTCAATTAATGCACAATAGGAGCCCACTCTGTGACACCACCTGTCTGCAGCTACACTTGGTACTATCGAGATGGCCAAAAGGCAGTGCGCTATTGCATCACACCTGAAGGTAGCCTATGGCAGTTGGACCTGGACTGAAGAAAACCCCTGACCACCGTGGTCAGCAGTAATTAAGGCCCCTCTTTGAAAGGAACCCAAATATGAGGGGTTGCGGGGATTGTTGCAGAAGCCTGTTGCTAAGCCTGTTTGTGAAAAATCTGATACTGGTCTGGTCAGTATCCAGTGTGCTAGGGAGTCCCTCGTTGAGTCAAGCACAGGCAAACTCATTGCAGAGTCACGCCGTGTGGAACTGATGGCAATGCGTTGTCGAGTCCCTGTTCCCAGTATCATTAGTTCACTGCCCTTTGCTGCTTGTGTCATTGAGGTGCCCCGCCTCTATACAGCTGGATTGCATAACCTGGTTGCGCAGCTGCTTTTGTCCGGTGTGCCTGTGTTCATTGCGGGTGAGTCTGCTGATGTGAAAGCCACTGTTGCTGCTTTGAAGGCCACTGTGGCTGAGGATATGTATCAGTGTGATGTTGCAATTTACAATTTGTTGAGCAAGACCCCGCTGTACACTTCTACGTCCCATCTGCTTTGCATTTGTTCTGCCACTGCCTTTGATAACAGGCTGCCCCGTTACGTGGCTTTTACTGAAGGACCCATGTCGTCTGTGATGCCTGTTGAGATATTCTCATTTCTTTTGAGCCTGGTTCCGGTCCCAGAACGGGCAGGCAACTGGTTTTTGCTGGGGACTTTGTCTGTGTATTTTGCAAGCATGATGTCTACCAGGTTTTCCAAGGACTGTAATGTTGTATGTGCCCTTTTGGGTGAGGAGACTGTTGTGCCTAATGAGTTTGTTCAGTCCATCAGAGCAGCTACCACCAACGCCGATACGTGCCCCCCCAAGTCATGGGAGGATGTGTACCACGACCTGGGGGCAGGTTTTCCTGTGGATTGTTCTGGGGTTAGGTATGTAGATGAGGATCCTGAGGAGCAAGATGGGGAGGCAGAGTCGCAACCAGAGACACACACTCCAAAGAAGAAACCCAAAACTGCCCCTGCCCCCTCACCCAGTGGCACGCAGTGCGCTCAGGCCACCCCAGCTTCCTCCTCAGGCACTGTTGCCCCTACTGGCAAAGGTATTAATACTTTTGTGAATCATTTTTCACCATCCCAGGGTGGAAACACACGGTCACAGAACTCTGCCACTGCCAAGCCTGGTGCTGCCACCCCTGCCAAGCCTCCTGCTAACACAGGTGCTAAGAAGCCCCGTGCATCCGGTCTGCGCAAGCGCTAATGCCAGTCCTGCTGCTTATATTGCCTGTCAGTATGAAGTCTGGTCGAAATTTCGGCCAGCATGCAGTCCTCAGCCTCTTCAGCCTTTTATTATTGTGTTTCCCCATAGGCACTGCAAAAGTCTGCTTTGATTCGTCAGGTGGCAAGTATTTGCTTGTAATTGAGTATATTATGTTGCACACCCTGTTCAAATGTCACTGCTCCTGTGTTCCTTGCTCATATCTACTGTCTTAGGTAGCCATTTCAGTGATCATATTCGGAGTTTCGATGGACGTGGCCGAAATTTCGGCTGGCTTAGGCCTGTCTGTCAAATAGGACCATGTGTTTGGACATTTTTCGAAGAGCTGGCCGAAATTTCGGCCAGGTTGGTTAAAATAGGAAATACAAGTACATGCTTTGGGATAGTTTTCTGTGTGCTTCAATGAAAGGTATGTTTGGGGTTCCCTCATCTGTGGTGTATAGGGGGGCTCTGTGATCAACCTGGAACAAAGGGGAGAGAAAAATAGGCAGCCCCCCCCCCCCCCCCGCACTCGAATGCAGTGGTCTAAATGTAAAACAACACTATATTTTGGTGATTGAATGTCTTTATTTTGAAAATCTGTGTGTTTTGAGAAACGCAAATAATGGCATATATTTGAAATACACACCTTGTTTTTGCATGTTGCCAACAGGGGGGTTGGGATACCCAAAAAATAACACCCCATTTTCACATACTTTCTCCCTCATTACAACATGGACTTCCGTGGGCCATAGCGCCACGTGGGGGGTGGGCAACTTGTGACGCCTAAGTGTATTGCACACTGCACACTGCAAACTGTGTGTAGTGTGCACTACACAGGGTGGAGTATGCCGTGTGTGATGTAATACACACTGCACACTGTGTAATGCACACTGCACAGTGTGTCATGCACACTACACGCTGCGCCCTGTGTATTGCACATTGGGTATTGCACAGTGCACCATGTGCAGTGTGCAATACCCAGTGTGCATTACACAAGGTGCGGTGTGTAGTGTGCAATACACAGTGTGCAGTGTGCATTACAGTGTGCAGTGTGCAATTTGTAATGCACAGTGTGCAGTGTGCATTACAGTGTGCAGTGTGCAATACACAATGTGCACTATGCAATACACAGTGTGCATGAGCAGTGCGTAGTACACATTGTGCAGTACGCACTGTACAGTGCGCACTGCAAACTGTGTAGTGCGCACTGCACACTGTGTCATGCACACTGCACACCGTACAGTGCAAGCCTTCGGGCGCTCAATGTGCAGTGTGCAATACACAGTGTGCAGTGTGCATTACAGTGTGCAATGTGCAATTTGTAACACACAGCGTGCAGTGTGCAGTGTGCAATGCAGAGTCTGCAGTCTGCAATGTGCAATACACAGTGTGCAGTGACAGTGTACAGTGACAGTGACCATGAGTGAGCCCTCTGTGAGCGCTCACTAAGCGCGCCAAATGGCTCAGTGAGCGCTCAGCGAGGGCTCACTCATGGTTCACTGTCATTGTACACGGTCCATGTACATTGTCACTGTACACTTTCCATGTACACTGTCAATGCCGTCACTGTCTACTGTCACTGTACATGCTACACTGTATTCTGGCACTGTATGCTGTCACTGCACACTGCACACTGCCACTGCACACCGTCACTATACACTGTCACTGTACGTTGTCACTGTACACTGTACATTGTACACTGTGCACTGTACTCTGTACACTGTACTCCCCAAGGTCTGATAGAATGTATCCCCACACACAATACATCCGCCACAACACCCAAGACTCTATACTAGCACTCTACACTGTCACTCTACACTCACTGTATGCTTTCACTGTAAAGTACCATTGTACACTGTCACTCTACACTATCACTGTAAACTTGGTGCGGTTTTTTTTGGGAGGGGGTGGATGGGATTTTGAGCCCCCCTCTTTGCAGTCCTTTAACCCCCCCCCCCCCCACAGCTACAGCCAGAACCCAAAGAACAGCTGCAGCCACAGGGAAAGCTGCAACTGCAGCCTTCGAAACAGCCAGGGCCACACACACTGCACAACCACAACCAAATCCACACACAACACAGCTTGCAAAAAAACATCCACACCCACACCCGCACCCACAGCCGCAACTACAGCCACTACCATAACCACACCCACAACGAGAGCTACCACAACGGCCATAGCAACAACCGCACGCAAGCCCAGAATCAAAGCCACAGCTACAAACACAACCATACCTGCATCTGCAGCCACAAACACAATGTTATGTGCACACAATCAAAGCCTATGCCACACAACACCAAAGCCAACAACAACATCCAAAACAACAGCTGCAACACACACACACACACACACACCTGCACGTACACACATTCACGAATCCACATACACACACGAACCTATTCAACCAGAAACCAAAGAATGCAGTCACACACTCACAAACACTCACACACAAAGACACCTTCACCCACACATCGATCCATGCCACCCCCCCCCCCCCCACACACACACAAGCAGACATACAAACACACTAAATGAGAGAAACCAAGAGGGAACAAACCATCTACAGTTGCGCACATGCGCATGGGCACAACTACACACGCACGCAAGCACGCACACACACACACACACACCCACACACATAATAGCACAACATACCTGCAAAGGTCATAGTCCTTGCCGCCACCATCATGCATGTGATGCCATGGCCAAAAAATACGAAAGGCAGGACAAGGGGACGGGACAGGCAAGAGAACAGAAGGGCTACGCACGAGGGAAGTGGGGGAACACAGCATAGCGAAAGGCGAGGGGAGGGGATAAGGAGGGAGGGGGATCAATGTGTGATGGTGTAGGTCAAGATGGTTGTATGATGAACCTCACAAAAGCGAGCAATGTCCTTTGTGCCCCATTTGTGCTTCATGGTGTGTGTGTGTGTGTGTGTGTATGGGGTGGGTGGGTGCCATTTTCATGAGGCAACAAGGAACACCCTCGCAAATGGCTAGGTTCATATCTCCGAACCCCAACCCCATAACCATCTCTCCCTAGCCCTTCACTTCACATGGTTCAATGTGGCCATGTGTTTATGTACACGCAAGATAATTGCACACAAGAATGAATGTGGTTGTCAATTTGTGCATGTGCATGTGTGTGTGGACGTGTGTATGGTGTATGTGTGTGTATGTGTTTGGATGTTTGTGTCCCTGACGAAGTGTGTTTGTTTGGATGTTTGTGTGTTTGTCGCCACGGGTACATGTATGCAAGTATGTATGTGTGCATGCACGCTCAAGTTCTTGGAGACAAGACATGGTGAGAACTGCGGACCGATGTTGGTGTGAAAAGGGTGAAGTGTGGGCCAGGAAGGGTGGGAAGAGAGGGCGGAAAGGGGGAGAAACTCCTGAGTGAGCCGTGAGTGAGCCCCTAATTAGCTCTCAGTGAGCGCTCAGTGAGCGCTCGGTGAGCCATTTGGCGCGCTCAGTGAGAGCTGAGTGAGAGCTAAGTGAGAGCTAAGTGAGCCGGCTCAGTGACGGCTCAGTGACGGCTCAGTCGGGCGCTCAGTCAACTGAGCCGTCGCCAAAAAAAGTACCCCCCCCCCCCTTTGAACCTTGACCAAGTGAGTATCTAAACCTTCTAAAAACAGTAAATGCACATTACCTAGCATCCAAAAAGCACAACAAACAAGCACAAAGACATCGCAATGCACAACTGAGCCCCAAATGAGCCCCAACTTCACATTTCCACTTAGCCACCAGTGAGCCGCAGGTACATGGCAAGTGTGTGGCGGGGTACAGGGGTGCAGGCATGGCGAGTACTCCACAAAAACAAAGCTGGGTGATGGGTGTGAAGGAATTAGGGCCTGCGAGACGCGTAGAACGCGTAGATCGTTTGCAGAGGCAAACCGAGAGGCACCAAACCGAAACGCGCAAAACGCGCAACACACACAGCATGCGACCAAGACGAACGCAGAGGCAGGAGGCAATTGTGATTCTCTCCTCAAAAATGGTCGAATCGTGCAAACAGATAGTTCCATGGCGTTAGGCACCCTTGAAAACCCGCACGGCGTCTCGAAACCCGCCGGAGATGGTCTCCGGCGGGCGCATTATAAGATCCATGGCCAGAGGTGGCTCGCACCTCCATCCGATAACCGAGGCGGTTCCAACTCACGATGGAAAGCCACTGCATCATCTTCTTTGCCCCGCCGCGGGGCAGCCTCACGTGGCGTGCCGCTGCGGGATCGATACAACCATGACGGGTCTTATCCACGTCGGGGCTTGGTGCATTTGTATAGCACAGGGGACAACCTACCTCACGCTTTCGCCACGGACGCCACCGTTCATGTGGCCAGGCGCCCCCGGCGGTTTGCCGCCCGAGGACCTCTCTTCTTATATCGTCACGTCTAGGCTCGCCGAGACGCGAGCTTTCGTGGCCCACCCGCGCCCGAGGGCCGCACATGGTGATCCATCAAGGCTCCATAGAGCATCCGGCTGGGATGGTGACGCGCACCATCGGGACGCCGCTGGGATGCACCACGTGGAGCCCTGCTCCAAGAGCCATCCTAGTACTATCCATTGACCAACGGCAGAGAACCCACAGCATGCGGGGCCACTACGGCTCATAGGCTCGGACCGGGTGGTCTCATCGATACATCTCCGACGAAGCACCCTGGAAGCACAAAACAATGTTGAAAGCAAAAACGCGAGAACTTTTCGTGTTTTGCGCTCTACGCAAGGTAGAGAAAGGAATATACGCAATGCAATGAGACTAAAATGAAAATCAAGCCACACTTGGCTGACCGCCTTCTCAATTCAATGCAAGCAGCATCCCAAGCTGTGCAGAGCCGAAAAATGCAAAACATGGAATAGCACATGTCAAATCATACAAAACAATGCACTCCGGCTCTGCAATGCCTCACTAGGCGAAAAATGAAAAATTCGCAAGCCAATTGCACTACAGAAACGTGGAGACACATACTTGGCACTATGTGTCCGGACTTATCATGGGCAAACACAACAATACATACATAGTTCCAACCGGGGACATGTCAATAATATTGCAACCACGGCAGCAAACAAATCAAACTAAGCCAGCCAAGGCAACAATTGCAGCCTTAGTCACAAGCACCTGAAAAAACACAGTGTCAATTCATGTAGCAAAGTTGAATGAAACAACCTAATGGGCTTTGAAGGGCTTAGCCACACGATTTACCTCTTATCAGGGCTCAAATCGATCCAAATAATGCATCTAGGCTTTGCAAGGTCGAGCTCACCACATGATTGAAAAATGGCATCTAAATCGAGCCACGTACATGTGTAGACACAAGAAAAGCACATTAGTGCACCATTGGTTTGACAACTTCCTTGGGTTACAGAGGACGAACTCACGACCAGTAGATAGCCAGAAATGCCACAAAGTCCCATAGCGGATTTCTTCCCTATGCTTGTCACCATGTAGGGTCCTAGTAGCAACAACCATAACCGACCTGCCATCCTGGCTTTCCCACCATTTGCCAGTTGTCTTGGCACCATTCTTTGGCAGTCCAACCTGCATGCCACGTTGCAAGGTAGCCTGCAAACCATCAACTGCTCGTTTCTTGTGAGCCGGAGGTGCCTCAGCGGCTGCCCTAGCACGCTTGTCCTACTTCTTTTGCTTTCGATTGACTCATTCCTTCTTGTTGGCCTTTCTCCCCTTCTCCTTCTCCTCCTTCTTGCGCCAACGTTCCTTGTCCTCCTATTCCTTGAGAAATTCGGCCTCTGCCTTATGTTGCTCCTTGTGCCACTATTTGTCGGTTTTCGCCGGCTCCGTGGGGGTTCCGGGGGTCACCTCCTCGACCTCTTGCGCACTGCTATCTCCGTCCGGGGACTGTGCCGTTTGTTGCTGCTCGAACCGATACTCGCCGCGCACTGCCCACTCCATCACAGTCGGCGATTCAACCTCTTCCTCTGGATCCCCCATCCTAACTCTTGTCTTGAGCACATTCACCACTTCAGCGGCACGGTAGGGCCCATCACACAATGCTCCCCAAGCGCAATTCATAGGCATAGGCAAGTGGATACAACTAGGGATGATCCGATCTGGGCGATGGCCATAGTACAATGCGCACAAACAGTGTGATGCATGGAAGTTAGTAGTTGTGTCATATGGATACTGTAGTCAAGGACTTTTGCGTCGAAATTTGGCTCTCGGGGGCCAAGACTCTATGTCTTCACCAATAGCATGCTGCATTGCTCAAACAAACACAGAGCTTCTCGGCGACCCAGGTGCTATCATGACACACACAGAGAAGACAAGTACAAACTACGAAGCTGAGATTGTAGGTGTTGCTCAACGGCCACCTAATCCACATTGTGGCCATGAAAGGCACCAAGCAATCCCCGGGACAACACGCGGACAACTTGGGCTCTTGTAATCCAACCTTCCCGTTGGGGCACCTCAACGATTACTGGATTGTATTTCAGCGATTTGATCTCATTTGGCTTTGCCGTGGTTGTCCCATTGTACGCCCAGATCTCGCCGCTCTCAGTCCCCTTGCCACCGTCCCCTTCGCAAATTGCTCAATGAAAACCTCAACAGCCAGATTCGGCATTGGTGTTACCGAAAAAATTCGATGGCCCCCAACGCCCTGTTAGTCACTCACCCACCAACCAGCCTTGACCATTGCTTTAATCGGTGGCCATGGGGTGTTATGGATGTACTCCCAATGGCCATGCCATTGACCATTGCTAGACAGGCACTCAATTTTTGGGGCACTACGCGCCACCTCTGTCTTGGTGCCGTTCCACGAGGAGGACCACGGTACACCAATCACACAAGCCGTGATCTGTGTACACAACTCCCCGTTTTTGTAAAGTATTGTGCACCCAATGGCCATTTGCCAGTGCGACATTTCAAAAAGTGTGCCAACCTACCTGCAGTGTGCTTGCTAGCCTGTTAGCCTGCTAGCCACCGCCCATAAAATGACGGTGCCTCATTTGGCTTCGGTGACACAAGACATTTGCAGCATCCCTTGGGAGCACCCTTTGCCAATGCGACGTCCCGCCTCTGTCACTAAGGGACGTTCTAATTGGCCTCTTCTCATGAGCTGCGAGTTAGGTAATTTTGACCAAATAGATTCTGAGGGCGGAGGGCATGTACCAATCAACCCTCTTTCCCCAGCCAAATGGCAAATTGAACGTATACAACCCTCTTATTGCGATGTCTATGCTTTCTAGGCTCTGCAGACCCCACCTTGGAGTGGCTTTGAGTTCATAGGGGTCGAGTTAATTATTGTTCCTTGTTGCCCTAGGCTGTGGAGGGCCCAAGCACCATGGCCACCTCATTGTGTGCCCCACTTGCTCATTTCTTTCTATTTTAGGGTTGGGCTGATCTTGGACCATGCTGTGATATGTTCACACACCTCCCTGCTTTCGTACAGTAGTGTGCGCCCGCGGCCATTTGCCGGTGCAATATTTGAAAAGGTGTGCTTACCTGACAGCGGTATGCTTGCTAGCCTTTCGGCCTATGAAGAACGGGACATAAACCGATCGTGCCTAATGTGGGTTCAGTGCTGCAGGACATTTGCACTGCTAGTGACCTCAACGGATGTGTCAAATTTGATGATGCGGACATGGAAGTTGCTGATCCAATCCTCGACCTCACGCATCCTTGCCATCACATGTTTGCAAATTTCATCACACGCAGCCACTCCATGTGGGCCTCGGAACACCCATAGTGCTCTAGCCGCATACAACAGTACAACAACATGGCATATCCACGCATGTATATGGTGACCACCCATTGCATCGATCGAGTTGCTAAATAACGCCTCCATACCTCTGTTGTTCCAAACCAAAAGTTGCAATCGGCCATGGCCGGGGTGGAGGGGCTGCCAATAAGTTCTCCTTCGCTTTTTGCTACATGGCCCTAGTCGGCCCGTGACTGTCCATATGCCATGGTTCCGTCAATATCCTGAATTCCTTCCTATTCACCTTCATCCGTCTTGCTTCAACATCATTCGCGATTGACATCACACTTGAGGATTCCTAGATTGTCCCCATCTTCAATCAAACACGCGGCTTGGTCACCGTTTGAGATGGTTGACTGGCTTGACCAGGCTCAACAGCACCACTTGCTTGCACCCTTCCCGTCACAGGCGCAGCAAATGTTGTGTGTGTGTGTGTGTGTGGGCCTCCCGCTTCACGTGCATTGTTTTCGGTTGTCTCAAAGGGTTGGTCATCCATGGCATTCTCACTTTGTGTTTCCTACATGTTTGAATAGGGCCCAAACACTGAAGAAGCAACGAAAACAACAAACACAGCACAACAAACACACAATTTGGAATTTCAATGCTCCCACAAGCCAAATTTAAGCAACAAATTAGCCCAACCGTTTCTGGCATTTCATTGATCACAATAGTTGAAATAGGCAAAAACATTTCAAAGGCAACAAATCCTCGCAGACGCGTGTGCAGTACAATGTCACATACAGCACCCAAGATGGGGCAACAAATAGCCCAATCAAAATGTCCCTCGTTGAGACACGTTGGAATTTACACGGCAAAAGTGACATGTCCAAGATAGTCGTAGTCGTAGTCTTTTTGTTGCAATAATGATACTGCTGATGAAACACATCTTTTTGGCTCCAACTTAATTGGGTGCCTTTTCAGCAACCCCCAAGGCATCCCCAATTTTGCTGCTTCCGTCAAGCTTGGATGTGCAGAGCCCAGACCAATTGCATTCGCTGATTTCAGCCTTACTATTACCACTGCCACATTGCTCAGTTTTGCACAACCAAGAATCGCCGGTGATGCAAATTTACATGATGTCCACAGACCTCTAACGGAATGTATCTCCGAATCTCATTACAAGAGTCGTGATGGAAATGTGTGAATCTGATTTGGAGGCTCCTCGGCCTCCGCCAGTTTGTTGTTTTTGTCAAAGAGGCCAATGTAGAGGCGAGATGTATTGCATTTATGGATTTCAGTGCTAATACCATGGATTTCACATGGCTGGGGCCGCAGAGCGTGGGTTACCCTTTGATAAAAAGTGACAGGGTGTATAGAGAACTGTGACTGTGCGTGTTGGAAGTGTGTGATTGGAATTGGAGTCTCGCATGGTGATGGCATGGTCCAACGCGGGCGGAGCCCTAAAAAGAGCAAAAAAAGTGATCAATGAGGTGCACAAATTGAGATGACTATACTGCTCGGGCTCTGCATGGCCCACACTAGCGAGAAAGAGTATTACAAACACCCTGAAATCAAATTCAAACAAAGTTGGGCTGTATAGAGCCCGGACAATACAAAAAATGCAACAAGGGGGTCACATATGTGAAAATGGCGAAGAAAGACGGTTGTGGACACAACCCCCCAACTACCCCTCAATCAGAATCGGTTAGGTGGAATTCAATCAACTCATGGCTCAACACAATAGGTGCAGGGCCATCACACTGGCCTTCTACATCTAAGGCCGCCCTTGCCCGGATGACATGCATACCATACTCGGGGGGAGGACATGGTCAACAATCAGAGGATTTGGGATACGCGAAAGAGTGTGTTCCATTGCAATTGGCACAGACGCAATGGCTTCTACAGCCGCCCTGGCCTCTTGGCGGTTCACATGTGGCGGCAGTGGTATATGCTGCCGTATGAAATCCATGCACTCTTCGTGAACGGGGGTTCAACGGTGGTTGGAATGGTGTGCATACACGCAATTTGACCCTTTCTACGCATTATTTGGAGGGAAAACTACATTTCGGTTCGATTATGACGTGCCTCAGGGGGTAAACCTCATGCCCCACTTTCGCTCCGCATCATCTAGCAAAAGTCGTGTCCCAAACGGATCCACCATAGCCAAGGCGTCGGTATGAATATGACGAATGCGTACAAAATTCGTACGAACTTGGTACCAATTTCCTAAGAATTTCGAACAAATTTGGGTGCATTTCACTCAACCCCCCCCCCCCCCCCCCCATGTTGCCTAAACACCACGACTATGCACCCCCCACACCCCCAGCATGCATACCTAGCCACAGGCAACAATGCTTGTTCTCCAAAATATGTTCGCACATCTTTTTCTTGCGTCGTTAGAATTGCCTCTCCGAGGTCTAAGGGTGCCGTGTGTCGGTTAGAAGCTGTCTTCTTTTGTACGGCTCGCGAGGCATTATAAAGTAATGGGCCCTTGCCCTTGCTGTGCCCTTTTGGTCGCTTCCAACCCATGCGCCGCCAGCCTATCATCAAAGGTGAGGTTGGAGGGAATTAGGCCGATGTTGTTGCACAACATGCGCTTCAACCTCCTGTGACTCCCCTCCATGGCGAAACACCACAACTTTGACAATATTCTCGAGGTCTTTGCAAAGAAAATACATGGCCTCATCTAGAGAGGCGTCCACGGAAGTTTGCCCCGTGCAGCTCATTATGGGCGGTGCCAATGGCTATGCTATGTCTCTAGATCCGCCCCAAAGTTGTTGGGGGTTGCTTTCATACTCCTTTTTTTTTGCAAGTTGGATGTTTGACATTTGTTGATCGTAGGTATGGAGGGTTATGTACGGTTGCGGTCTTGCTTATTCTCTTTGACAGGTGTAGCCAATGTTGAACATGAAAAAGGTTGTTGCACCACTGAGGGCTATTTTGGTGGATAATGCAAGAGGGTTGTGGAAGTTTGTGGCTGTCTTCTCTGTCTTCCGCCTACTGACACACCATGAGTCAGGTTTCATCGGAGACATGCTTGCAATGAGGCAACCAGGTGGTGTGGTACCGTAGGGAGCAGTGGACTAGACCATCGTGTCCACCCAATAGGGCGATGACGTGGGCCGGGGTGACTTGGTAACCAATGACCAAGGAGTGTTGGCCACACTATTCTACTTGGTGGCCACTATGTTGTCCAGCGTTGTGTCGGCCGAGTGGGCCGGCCAGCTCAACGTGTGGCTCCTTGCGGAGTCCCTGAGGTCGCTCGTGAGGCGGTTGAGTACCTAGCTGGGGATTGTGCTTCTGCTACCCTTGGGCTTGAACACTGTGTCGCCGTCCGATTGCGTGAGTCCTCAAAGTTCGGCCAATGTTCGCCAAGGCCCTGCCATCAACGCCCTAGCCTGTATTTGTTGGCCCAACATGGCACTAGTTAGGAGGGCCCCCTCCAAGCCTACACACGGCGGTGGCGGCTACCCCACCCACAAGATGACACTTGACGACTCACCCCTCTCGTGCAGGGAGAGGCCAGCCACCGGTGGCACATGGCCCACCAAGTCGGAGTGCTAGAACTAGTCCCAGCAGGCTGCCGGTGGGAGCGGGGTACACTCCCCGATTGCTCATTGGTAAGCAGTGGTTAGTCTGGCCCTTGTGGCTAACTAGCCACATATCTGGAATCACGGGCCCACAAGATCCCCGACCACGTCACACCTATGTCCCACGCTCTTGCTTCCACTTGGACTTGCATGCCCCTAGCGGGCACGAGCTACCACCAAGAGACGTTGCCGTGCCGGTCGTACACAATGGCCCCCATGGTATCAGCCTCAAGGACGCTACATCTAGCTTCCACCAGGGCGCATGCCACGATGATGACCGCGCAGTCGCACACCATGTCTCCCCTTCTGAAGGGGGGTCAAAGCAGTATGCACAATGGAACTCCCGCACACCCGAGGTGTGTGTCTAGGGGACCTTGTGCACCCACGCTGCGAACCGCTGCCCCTCCATGGAGCCCTTGCACACTGCGTGGGACACACCGCAAGGCTACCCGGTCATGTAGGGGTCCCTTCAGGAACAAAGCCAGCGGTGCTACAAGGGTGGCATAGGCGCTGTCAAGTGCCGCGGCGACTGCGGTGACCACGCGGTTGCAGACAAGCAGCTGCATGGGCGGAGCCATCGAGCACCACAAGGCACGGATAGGTCTCCTCCCGGGCACTGCACACGCCCTGCGACGCTAGCACATGCTCAGAGCTGTCCTCTAGGTGCACGAACTAGACCTCCGCACGCAGCTGGATGAGCCCTACAACAAGACGACAACCTCAACATGGACTTGGAAGCTGGGGCAGATGAGGGCAACAAATACCTCTTGAGCTGACCCCACCGAGGCCCCACGTACCCCTGTATCAACAAAAAACGGAGCCCAGTGACATTGTGGTGTCTATGCACATAAAAGGGAGGAGGGCTAGGTGATAGGTGTTGCTTTTCGATGCTAAGCAAACAAGGTCACCGGAGGGTGTATGGCCTTTTGGGTTACGCACCTAGCATCGTAAAGCACAAGAACCAGACTTCCCACTTTCTACACCGCTCCAGCAAATTCGGCAGATGGACATGTGCACAAGGGGGGAGTATGTGTGCTGCGCGCTACTTTTTTGAAGGCACAATTTCCCGGAACGGCTTGAGCCCCCCCCCCCCCCCTAAAGCGGCCCCTGGAGAGAGAAAACCCCTTGGTGGTAAGCACGGTTGTGGCGAGGTGCGCAAGGTGGGCTAGCCGACAGGGACCGAGGGGAGGGAATGGGCCGGGCTGCAGGGCGGCCGTAGGGCGGCATGGGGCAGGGTAGACTGCATGGTCTCGACTTGTGGCCCAGGAAAGCTACACCAAGGAGCAGCACCAGTGCGTCTTGGGCCTGCCTATGTAGCTAGCACGGGCCCTGGGCACGCAAAGGAGCGACACAGGAGAAACAGAGTAGCAAGGAAAGGCCGTTTTCCGAAGTCTTCGGGCAAGCGCCCGATAGGGGCCCAAGAAACGGACCAGCCACCGGCCCTTGAGGGGAACGGCCACCTTCAAGGGATATTTGAGCAAGGCGCGGCGCAGCCGTGGACCCAGTCTTGCCTTGTGTGTCCCCCCCATGCCAGCAGACCAAGGATTGGGAGGTACATTGATCCTAGAGCGGGTGCTGGGGTAGGGTCCGGGGCCAGGTTCCAGGAGGGTTTCACGAACTGAGCGGGTGTGGCCCTGCACCACCGGCGGTCCCGGAGGCGCCCGGGAGCACGTGCGGGGGAGGGTCTGTTAAGGGCACGGGGAGTGCGTCTCATATATCATGGCCAGCTGGTATGCAAAGTCATCAGGGACGCCATCGTGCACCCCTGAGTGTCCTCTGAGCCTTAAGATCAGCCACCAAATTTAAGTCCAATCCCCCCTCCCCCCCCCCCAAAAAAAAAATTCAACGGATAGTTGGGGTGTGGGTCGCAGTGGGACCGGGTCCAGCTGCCCCCTGTGCGTCATCTTCAACCATACCCATTAGTCACAACACGTCGTTGTAGGTGGTTGGCCGTGCTACAAATGCCGGGCGCAACATGGAGAACCCCACAAGGTCGCTTGATGAGCAGAATGCATTGACCATTGCATCACAGATCGATGACGTGGCCATCAACAAAATCTTTGCAAACAGTGTCTACTTGAAGCAGGACGGCCTTGCTACTTTCATGGGCTATCTGTGCCAAGTCTGTATTGAAGAGATCCTGAATACGCATCCGCGGCTGTACTGTTTGCAAAAGGTGGTGGAAGTGGCCACTGACAACCTTGGGCCACGGATTGTGTGCATTTGGAGTTGCATTGCAAATCTGTTCGTGGAGATTGGTGCCCGAGGTGCTGTTAGCATTGTCTGAATACCCTGACTGGGCACTACTGCTGTCAGGCAGACCTTTGCTTAATGGGGTAACGGGATTATCCCCAAGTGGGGATGTGGGTGCATGGGTGGGTCAACCCAATTTTTCTGAAAGTCGGGGGAAAATTCACACGTGCACATGCACCCTCTCTGCCTGTCAGCAGCGCGTCAGAATTCAGAACTCATGGCTCAGGGTACGATGCTAGCAGTTGAATTTTGCCTTTTGTGAATATTGAAGTTTGTTTGGTGCGTCACACTGACATGCACAGACATGCTCTCTTTGTCATTCTCTGTCTCGGGTGTTGTAGGCTTTCTTGGACGTAGGTAATTTGCTGGTCTTGGTCCACTGCCTTTAAGATAGGCAGCCTTCTTTACCCCCCTGGGCATCAGAGGTCGTGAGGGGTCAATGGATGTGTGTGTGTGTGTGTGTGTGTGATGGAAACTTGGGAGAGCCAAATTAGCTCTCTCCCCCACCCTAGGGGGAGCGTTAGCGCACCGGGCGCGCCCGGGCATCTTTTTTTGACCATTACCCACCCGTGCCTGTTTTTGCCCCCACCTCACCAAATAATTTGGAGTACCTTCATGCCGTGTCTAAGAATTTGGCACATCCGTTGCACCCAGTTCATGACGATGGCAAGGGTGGTGATTGGAAGTGGTGGGAGTGACATTTTGTGTTGTTGAATTCTCATATTTCGGCTTATATAAGGTGCCTTGCAGAGAAGGTTTGCGGTCTAGTGCGGTCTACTTGGGGGACTTCCCAAGGTGAGGATAAACTTGGAGCTAGAGATAAGATACTTAATACAAAGGTAGCGCGCCCTTCATGCGCCGGGCGCGCGCCGGGCAAACATTCCCCCCTAGTAGTGCTAAGTCACGGGCTGCCCTCTGTGTTGCCATAGAGCCCCTTTTTACCTGACCGTTGTCACCATTGCCCTCCTGCGCAGGCAACCCCAAGATCGCTGGGACGGCCATTGACTCCCTGCGGCAACTGGTTATGAAATGCCTGGATCGCCCTGATCTCATTGAGTGCCAGCTCCAGCCGGAGTTCCTGGACCCCTTCTACCGTATCATGGCTAACACCAATGCCACGCCCGACATGCGGGACCTGATTCTGCGATGCTTCGAACAGATTGTGCTCACCAAGGGTGTGCTGCTGCAGGGTGGCTGGTCGTCCGTGTTTCGGGCACTGGAGGTGGCGGCTGGCGACAGCAACACCGAAGTGGTTGGGTTGGGGTGGAAGATGTTGCACTCCATCCTCAAGGAGTCTTTCACGCACTTGGCCGAGTGCCTTGTGCTGAGCAAAGCCATGCACGCTCTGTATTCCTTCAGCTGTAGCGACTGCGCAGTCAACACCAATGCCATGAATTATTTCCCGGTCGTGGCCTCGTCCATCGCCTGCACGACCGATACCAACCCCACAATCTTCAACTCTCAGGAGGCCCAGGCCGTCTGGCTCAGCTTCCTGCACGATATCGCATTGCTGAGCTTTCATGCAAAAGAGGAAACGCGGAAGCGCGCAATCTCCATTCTGTCCACTGTGCTGGAGGAGCATGGGGCCCAGATCGCAGCCCAAAGCTGGCCTTCGGTGTTCCGGACAGTGCTGTTTGATGTCATCAGCCAGCCCTTGTGGCCGGAATACAACACGCACCAGGCGATTGCTGTGCCGCGCTCCCAGTGGGTCGCCACCACTGCCTCCAGCTCGTTCCGTGTCCTTGGTCAGGGCTTCGTGCAGTATTTCAAGCTACAGGCTGTTGCGGAGATGCTGCCGGAGGTTATAAGTTTTCATGTGAAGATGATCAAGCAGCCAGAGCAGGAGCTGATCCGCGTGGCCATGGAGTCATACTCTTTCATTTTCCAGACCCTTTGCACTGATTGGAGCCCAAAACAGTGGGATACTTTTGCAGAGAGTCTGCACTCTTTGCTGGACGCATCCATCATCCTTGAAAGCCACTTCCTGCCATACTTGTCTCACTCTCAAGAGGAATGGGCCGTGCAGCATTGCCCACATTCTGGACATTCCAACAATTCTTCCTTTGGCAGCCGCAAGGCCTTCAACGAGCCCCAGGACGTGCCCTCTTTTGCCTCGCAGCCAACGTTGGTCGCCTACCAGATCTCCCAAATGTACAGGCAAAAGCTCGTGGTGCAGTTCATTGAATCCATCTTCCCCACTCACTTTACAGGGCTGTCGCAGGGCCATGTGACCAGCATTCTGAACCTACTGTTCAAGTTCTACAACTCCGCATGCTTTTTCAATTCCAGTGGCCTCTTCAAATGGCGACTGGCACTCTGGGTCGGTGGCGGTCCCAATATTGCCTTGTTGGGGGCAGTACTAGCAGAGCAGAGCAGCACCATCACCCTGTATTTCAAGGTCTCTTTCTGGATGAAGGAGTGCAGGGGGGACGATGACAGCATCCTGAACCCGTTGCTGAACCGCTGCTCGGACGTTCTGCAACATTTCGTGGCGCTGGATGCCCAGGACAAGCTGAGTGAGAATGGCGAGGAGAACACGCTGCCCACCCACCTTTCTGAGATCCATGTTTTGGCCCCAGTTCTGGTCCTGATCATTTCCGGCCTGTGTGGCTGGGACGAGCAGCTGTTCCTGAGGCACGTTCGTAAGCTACACCAGATGTTTTTGGAGCTCATTCTGTGCAACGACCGGGGCATTCGGCAGGAAGTCAAGCGGTATTTTGAGACGTGGTCAGGGCATCTGGCAAAGGTGTGTTGAGCAAGCGCATTGCACAACCTCGTGCAGTGCATGGTTTGCACGGCTTTTCATGCCACGCAGAGTTCACAAAGGAGTGATATTCTTAAGCAATCAGATTTCCTTTCAAAGACAGCCTGAGGCGATCATGGGCAGAATGATGACCAAGACAAATGGCTAACCCTCTTATTTGTACCTTCAAATGCCCAAGTGCTAACAGACCTACCGCAGAATCCCTGAGTGCACAGAGCCCCACTGTCTGCAATGGAGTGGTTTCATTTTGTTGTGGAGTGGGCTGGGCACATGTGACCTCGAATTTCAGGTCAAGGACATGTCCTGGGTGTTGCAACAGCACAGGTGCCCCAAGCCTCGATAAGCCTGCTGATTCCACTAGGTTAGGAGAGCATATTCTGGAAATAAGTTGTCGCACATGAATTTGATGCATGCAAGGCAACCTGTTGCCCAAAAATTCCGCTTTCTCTTTCGCCCCATTTACCTGTGCAAGCCCAAATTCTTTAAGGGACCATATTGTTGTGTGCAACAATTATGGTTTTGCTCATCTGTGACACAGGTGTCATTATCAGCAATGTTTACATTAGCCCATCTATCCATCCATAAATGCATCCATCCATCCATCCATCCATCCATTACATACGCATATGCATGCATGCATGCATGCATAGACACAAACATAGTCATACTCATACTCATAACCCCTTATCATGCTGTCTACTGGAGTTACCGGGCATCTAGCACCGACAGGTGGGTCCCAGGGCTGCCTGAGGTGGCCCACAGCATGACGGAGGACCCAGAGGACTGGGGATACCGGCCAACCAGGCTTTGGGGGCAGTGCCAACTGCTTTAGCATTAGCAACGGTGTCGAGTGCTGGCCCGTTGGATCGCCAGCGGTAAAGGGGCAAGGCATGGCAATGCAGCAGCATAGCAAAAAGCAACAAGCAACGGTACATCCTATGGATGCACATCAGCAACCAAGAGACAAAGCAGCATGCATGCGGCGAAACAAGGTCACGCCCCTTTGAACTACTCCTGGGCACACCCCACCGTAGTACCCCCACTGTCAACGTGCACCCTGTGCCCTCCTCCCGATACTGCACATGCAACAATGTGCACCCTGTGCCCTCCTCCCGATACCGCACATGCAACAGATCGCAGATTTGCAGCCAGGATTTATGGGGACCCTCGGCCTAGCCTGGCCCTGAGCCTTCATTGCTCCCGTCACTGCGTCGCACATGTTGCCAATACGTGCAGCCCGTCACGGGCACCGCCCCTGGTTCCCCTACCCAAAACCCACTTACCCACATATGCACATCATAACTTTCCGTTGCCGCCCAATGACAGTAGTTGTACTGCACCATGTCTCCCAAAGGACCCCATATATAGACGAGCTCCCTCTTCCCCAAAGGTGTATTGTATGGCTAAGCGGGCCTGCTGCCACTTTACATATCTTCGTATACTATAACACGAGGGTCTGCAGGGGGGATGCCGGTCACCCCGCGACATGAGAGGCACATTTCGTGAATATCGCTGGCTGGAATTCGGGTTGGTGGGTGCCGTAGTTTGGTTATCAACCCCCTACAGGGGTACCCACCAGAGGTCCGCCCCGGGCTGTGGTATCCAGGATCACCTCATGTGGCCCACATACAATGCCCCGACGCCTACCCTTGACCCTTACAAGCACCGATTGGCCAGCTCCCGTGGTTGTGGTATCTCCGCTAGAGTGGTGACCAGGCCGCAAGTTCACGCCACTTACGACACGGCGTGCCTACTGATAGCATTGGCCTTGCCTCACACCCTGGACCTTTCATATAGGCATTGTGTACAACGGGCCAACTTGGGCCACACTCAACACGCCACTCCGCCCGCCAAGTCCTACCATGCGCCCACCAGTGCCGCCACACGCCGTCCTTTGTGTGCTGGACCACTGCAACCCCCACATAGAACCTTTATAGAACCTTGCCGTCACCTAAACCACCAAGCCATAGGCACCTCCATCTTGCTGCCACCGCCCTTGTCATGCACCATACTCGCTCTCACCGCCACCATGCTATGCTCGCTCACATATCACCCTGTGTGCCCCCCAGACGTGCACCGAACGCAATTCAACCGCCACCGCCTCCTCTGATACCGTGCCACAGGGCATGAGTGCATAGGTCACGTGGTTAAGCTATGTACATGCTCATAGGCAAGGTCCCGCTAGTTCTCTTTAGGGGTCAGGGGATGCCCCGGTACCCCCTGTGAGTTGTTTTAGGGGTCAGAGGGACACCCCAGTATCTCCATGAGTTGTTTCAGGGGTCATGGGGCACCCCGGTACTCCCACTGATTTCCCCCCGGGTCCGTGGGAGGCCCCCATACCTCCCTCAGTTGGTGCTGAGGTCAAGGGACACCCCTATACCCCCACGAAGTTTCTGTTGGGGCCCCGTGGGCAGCCCCAATACTTCCTTGAGTTGATCTTGGGGTCAAGGGGCACCCGTGTAGCGGGTGCTCCATACACCCAGAGTCCATATACACACCCCGTTCAAACCCCACGAACTCCGCATTAAGATTTCCGGCCTACAACATTACTCCCTTGCTACTCACCGGCGACGCACACCGTCCCATCGTTGCAAGCGCTGCCCTCCATGCTACTTTGGCCCTGCACAGAGCCGCCCTACTCACACACCTGCTACCCACGGCTCTCGATCGACACCAGCGGCGCCAGCATGTTGCCACGCGCCCGCTCACGTGTTCCCCCGGGGTAACCTGAGAACACACCCCCGTGACTGCCGTAGCGAGGTCGCCGGTATAGACCCCGGTTTGGGCCTTATTACCCTGGTCGGGGGGACCCAGGCACCTCGCTGTTGTAATTGGCAACCGGGGGCAGACGGGTGTAGCCATACTTTGTCCCAACTGTCCATGCGGGGGCGGGATTGCGCACTATCAGGCCGGCACAACTCGCCACGTCGCGATGCCCGTCGTATTACACCCGCCGCTACCGCTCGCACACGTCTTGACGAGGCCACGTCCATTACGCCACCTCAGCCCCGCCAGCCGGCACAACTCCCTACACGGTGACTAGTATGCGTTCTAGCACCCAGGTTGCGTCATACACACATCCTGCACTCCCTCATTCCGTCGCCAGGCCTCCCTTGCGCTGCCACAACTATAGGATATGAGAGTCACCATCCAGCGCCGCCCACCATAGAAGCACTGGAAGTACAACGCAGGGAACAACCGGGCTGCGCACGCCGTCCACCTGTATTTCGTACAAGTCACGCCGAATCACCTTCGACGCGCTTGAGGACATCTGTCGTGAGTGTCGTAAAGCCCACCTTGCTTTGGGCCACCCCCTGCTAGCCCTCTTGCGACATGGCTCACAAAGAACAGAGGCGCATTGGTGCACCCACACAGCCGCCATCACGCCACACCCGCTGCAAAGGAGCGGAAATATTGACAGGGAGGGGACACAGATCTTTCCAGACATCACTGCAGGCCTCTTGGCATTGGTGTAGCGCACTCACCAAGACACGAACAGTGGCGCTACTGAGGAGACTCTGCAGCGACTGGTCCCACGCCGCCGCCAAGGCAAGGACCGGCTGCCCACCGTCGTCACCCGAGAGGCAGCCAAGCAGCCTGGGCCACTGCACCGTCTGGGTTTGCGGTTTCCCTCCCGCTAGCATCTACCACCCGCAGTCCCGCAGGACCTGGACGAGGATATCCACCTCTGCATGCGCGGGGCACTCTTCCAACGCGCGCACCAACCATTGCTCACTAGACCCAGCCTCCACCACCGGCTCCAGCTGCAAGGGATCCAATGTGAGACGAGCGTCCGCCGACACAATATCGTTCCCACCTGGCAAGGACAGAAGCACCGCCGTGACACGACCAGGTACGTTGTCTCCCAGCAGCAGTGCAAGTTAGTTAGGTCGCACCAGGACCGCCATGCATCCCCCCCCCCCCCGCGCCACCAGGGTGACACTCTGCAGTCGCCTATCATATAGCCAAAGCTCCCCTAAGTTCAACACCATGGCTATCGCCATCACAGGCAGGGAGCATAATTGCTGCTGGAAGACCGGCAGCAAACTACTTGGCCAGCCCATGACACACCTGACCGCAGGAAGTACAACATATACTTTGAGCCATGGATCGTTGTGGCCATCCAAGTCGCGCACCATGGTACCGCGGATTGTGGCCCATGACTGCGCGCACGCTTCCTTGGACCGTGCACAGAATGCGCCGTAGTCCCGGGTCACCCAAGACTCTAGCCACGTACTGAAGGTCAGCGTTGTAGCCGCCATCCACTGGGCAGTCGTGGACGTGGACGTGGCCTCCTTGTACGTAATGTATGACAGTGATACTAGTAGTGGATGCAACGGCGCTCACCGAAAGGCCGCCTCAAGATCACCCGACAGGCTATCAAAGGGATTCCACGGGGGTAACTGCTGAAGCTTGCCATTGGGCGGCCAGAATGTGGTATCTCCCGGAGGAAGGAGTGTGTCGCCCTCCGCCGATCCCGCAGCGGCAGCTGCATGATCCTTGTGAGGCGATTATTCCTCCGGGCGTATCCGTCTTCACCCAGCGGCATCATGTCCTCCAACAATAACTTGGCCTTGGCCGGGCCTCTTGGCGAGGCAGCCCCCATTTTTTGTGGGGGGCTCGAGGAAGACACGGGCCACATGCGCACCACATGCGAACCGGATGCGGAAGTGGCGTGGTCAATGTGTGCGAAGGTCAAGGAGTTCACAACGGATCTACCACTTGCAGACGAGGCCATGGAGTTCATGTCTTGGAAGGAGCATGGGTGCAGGTGGATGGAGTCCCAGATTGCGGGGGTGATCCCACCCAAATCCCAGCCCGGGAGGCCGGCCCGGGAGGCCGGCCCGCCCGACCCAGCCAGGACAAGCGCACACACGCACACGCGCACGGGACCCGGGCGTGGCGCCCTCCGACCCGCAAGGGGAGGTGTCGGCGTCCACACGAAACAGCCGCGTTGTACCGGCCAAGAACCCCGCCGCAAGGCGCACGGTACGGGAAACCGGACGCGTGAGTGACCGCATCCACACGTAACACCACCGCGGTGCACGCAGCCCAAGACCGACGCTGGAGGGACCTCCCAAGGACCACCCCACATAGGGGCCCCAAAGGGGTATGACGCGGACCGTGCCCAGGTCCGCAAGGGCCTGCAGGCAGGCACCAAGAGCCCGTTTCTCGGCCAGCCTCCACGTGCCCCGTGCAGCCACGGACACGAAGTCCGGGGGAGCCACGCAGCACGTGCGTGGCGATGAACCCGGGAGTGACGGCACCACGGCGACGGGACACCCGACCGGCGCACCGAGAGCGACCGGCCCAGAAGAGGCGCGGCACAACACCGCGGGGCCACAAGGCACGCCAGACAGGCACGCCGCCGGCCACCACACGGCACACCACCAGGTGCCAAGCAACAACGGCCACCGGGTGCCGCAATTCCGGAGAGGGTGCACAACCTCAAAAAGCAGGTAGGGCGCGCGACACCACCCCACAGACATCGCAAAACAGACCCGCAACCAAGCCGGAGGCACGAAAGGCGGGGGCCAAAAGCGGACCACCCACAAACCCCAGCCAGGACAGGCGGGGCGCCGGCAACACCCGCACACACACCCACACACACACACACACACACACACACACACACACACACACACACACACACACACACACACACACACACACACACACACACACATCACAAACCCCACCGAGCCCACCAACACCAGCAGCAGGTCCCAGCAAGGATGTGGTGCACAACATGTAGGGAGTACGCAAATCCAGATGAGCAGCAATCCTTGTAAATGAGCAATACACAAGTGCAAAACAAGAACGTGGAACAACACAAGAATTCACGTTTATATTGCAAGCCCCTAGCCTTGTGCGAAAGTAGTGGTGGCTCAACCACAATAATCTGTGCACACCAACGCCTTGCGATTTAAGATTAAAATGGTGCTTGGCTTCTTGGCAGGCTATGAGATTGTGGACCTTTGGGGGTGATGTGTGCATGCCTCGGAAACCACGTGAGTCCCAAAATTGCACAAAGGATGAACCTTGTGCCCACAAAGAATGCATGTACCAATGTCACCTACCAATTTTCACATCAAGGGCACAAGTAGGGAGGGTACAGATAGGTATGAATACAGAGGACGGCACAAATGCTGTTGCACTTGTAAAGCTAAGGGCACAAGACCGTTGAACAAACTTTGCAAAGCCCTCTACGAGGCTCTCGCTGGGCCAAGAATATGCTGCCTTCCTAGCCGCCCAAAAGATGCACCACAAGTCAAGCTCATATCACGGGCCTTCGGATGTGCCTTGTTTTCTAACAACCCCTGCCACCTGTAGTCATGAACGATTGTAATCATGTTGTCGACCGCGTCATGCTAAGGGCACTCATCAGCAACCGGAATCAGCCGCTGCACACCAGACCGTGCTTCCACCACCGGCTCAAGTTCCAAGGGCTCCAATGCAAGTAGAGCTTCTATTGGTGCACTAGTGTCTCCTTGCACGAGATGTAAGAGCCTCGTCGTGATACCTTGCTCCGCATGTTGCAATAGCGCAAGCTGCTTGATTCCCACTAGCGCGGCCATGCGGCCTAGCCCGCACCTTGTGCTTCCACGCTTACCGCTTCTTACCTCAAGTTCCAATTGCATGACCACTATGCAGCCCTTCACGTTACAGGGATGGAGGTTGCCATAAAATGCTACGGATGTGGCCAAGGATTGCCATTGCCAATCATGAGAGCAGTTTGTTGACGGCAAATGATACGGGGACTTCGATGAGCAATGTCTCAGGGTTCCTCTACATAATGCAGATGGCAAGCCACCCCTACACCCCCGCAACGCCCACCCCATTCAATTGGTGGGCATGGTAGTACAGGGGGGGGGGGGGCTGCTGTCCGCATTTTTCGCATTTGTAGCATTTTCGGGGAAGGTCCCTTGGTGTAATCTTTACGAGGAAGCATTCTAGTGGCATTGTCTTTTAGTTAATGTGTAATGAGGAACAATGGCTTTTGTGGGCGCTAAAGGCGCCAGAGATTTTGTTTATACGGACAGGGGAAGTTTTTTTGTTTGACCCTCTGAGTGTTTTCTCAAAATACTCATTATTTTGTGGAGACTTCAGAAATGGATGAAAAGCACACAGGATGTTGACCCTGACCGAACCTCCGGGTCGGATTTTGGATGAAGGGAGCGTGAGTTGATGGGCAAAGTTTTCTTGAAAAAAAAATTTCCCCGGTTGTGCATATTCAAAATGATCAACGTGTCATGAGATTCATTTTCGACGTATGTATGTTGGGGTGCCCAACCCCCCCACCGCCATGCAGGGAGTGATACAAGTTTGGTGTTTACCGGCTTGCAATCCGCCTCATGCAGGTGCGATGGAGCTGATTTGGTCACAATTTGGTTAATCACCATTTTCGCCCAATTTTGCTGGGGTGACCACAAATCAAGCAGTAGCACACGTTGTGTGCATTGTTTTGCAAATCGAGGCCCCATCTCAACATTGTGGGGACCCTGAAAGTCAAGTTTGCAGTTTCAGTTCCCAGAGCCCTGGCATGATCCACTCGAATATTGTTGGGGTTAACTCAGATTTGTTCAATTTCGTTGTCATCTAGGCACATGCTGTACAGATCTCCGTGGAGTAAAACCACAAAATAGTTACCGATGTCGTTTAACATACAACAGGACATCTTGGACACAAGTGAGGATGAGAAGTTAGCATTGTTGACCTCGTGTTCCTCTGATCTACTGCTGATGTAGACTTAATTTAGCACAATTGTACATAAATGGATCCGGATCTGGCAACATTATATACCTCGACAGCCTCAGCTGCTACTTTAACATTGTCGCCCCACTATTTAAAGGTCACCCGACACGTCTGGAATCTTCGTTGCCGTCGTTGACGCCGGTGTGGTGGAGATCACACACACCCAATCAATCATCATGATCATGATCATGAATGGGTGATCTCACTGACACATGGTCAATCTTTCAATTTTTGCTCACTCAAGTGGATATATAGGACATCCAAACGCCACACTTTCACACTATGTGTTTCGCTTTGACACTGGTTGGGCTAACCAGTCCAACATTAGTAGAATTGAGCTCAAATTTCCTCAAGTCTGCTCAAGCAAAGGTAGATCTGTGTGTGCTTGGTCATTCGCGCCACACTCTGCACTGGCCAATGACACACAGGTGCCGTGTGCTCATGGTGGGGGAGTGTTACGGCTGTGGGGGAGATCAAATTTGCCTTCCCTCAAAATATTACCGATGAATTCCCCCTTCCGGTCTTTTACTTCCGAGCGTTTCTATTCTTTGTGACCCGGACGTGAGTTGCCTCCTTGGTTGCCGGGCGCGTCGCCAAATCGGCCGACCCCATTTTACAATTCGATTTTTTAATAAATGTTCCTCAATATTTCACATGTCATGATATTGATATTATGATTGCCCTAAATATCCTATACCTGGTCCATTTTTGTAGGTCGGGATCTTCGATATTCACATAATGTCAGCACACGTTTCCAAGGCGCCCAGTATGTTTGGCTTGGCCGCTTGCATGGCAGGACACAAAGGCGATCGACGCCAGGCTTGGGATCACCGAACCATTGGTGAGCCCCATGGTTTCTACCCTTTTCCCTGGTTTGGCTACATCACCTAAACATGACAAGCGAGGTGAGAAGGTTGCCTTAAGTCACTTGCCCACGCCCTTTTCATCCACGGACCCGAATGGCCCCTTTGACTAAGATGAAGGAGACCCATCTCCATGACAATGCTGGGTTGGGATGGACAACGCTTGCCCCCTTTGCCGCAGCTCTTTTGCTGACGTTCCAAGGACTTAAACAATTGCCCAGGCAAAAATCGAAATAAACCTTCCGGTGTTCGACCCACATAATTCGCTCGAGTGGGCTGAACAATTTTCCGAATTCTTTTTATTGACAGGGCATGCCAACGCTGATGTGGGGACAAAACTGCTTTCGCCTGAAGGGCTCTTGTAAAAAGAGACACCTGCGAAGGATAGGTACATATCTTCATCCGTCCTTGCCACAAATGAGGCCGGGTGGTACAATGGTTGGACAAGACGCTGTCTATGAGACAGACCTAAGTGTGCACACTGACATCCAGGGTCTACCTATGTTGCTTGAGTTTCCTGCTGCCGCACAGATAACTCATCAATTCGTGTGACTTGCAGTATCTTTTCTCCGAGATGAACACTTGGTCCTTCGGACTAGCTGGGCCACATGTTTGGCTTGCGGCGGAGATCCATTTTCACATCCCGGACGATCGCCGTCCGACCGCAGAGAGGAAGAGTCGTACGCACACGCACAACGGGCTCGTCGACCTTTTGGTCGAGCTGGGCCTCGAGAGGGAATACAACTCCGAGATGGACAAGTTTCTCAAGAGGCAGTTTGGGAGTAACTTCCCTCAAGACAGTACGGATGATTGCAATGAGCGACCGCAAAGAGTGGTAAGGGGCCGCGAATGTTATGTGACATGCAAGAGCCGAACGCTCACCCATTTTCCCTCTAGGTGGTTCCCCTTTTCAACTGTCGCCATGTGAATGATCTAGGAGGACCTTGCCATGCTCATGACTGTGACATGGCGGCTGTGCGCAGCAGCCCAAACCGCAGCTGGTAACTAAAGATGGCAAGAAGGTTACCCACCAAGACCAATTGGGGTGTACCATCACCTCCGGGTTCTTTGGGGTGACAAGGCACTACGAGGATGAGTGCCACATTAAAAAACGTGAAGGCGAGAGACCCAAGCGTGAGGAAGAGCAGCACCAGCGTGGGCTACGGGTTCCTAGTAACGTGGGTGAGCATAAACCTCCCCTCATGATCAGCAAGATGGTAATAGGCCCCAACGTGTTCATCTACTCCCCCTGCTCCCATTAAACCTTCCGCCAATGGTTACATAGGTCAGAAGAGGGCACCTTCTTTTCCTGCCTAGCCTATGAGCCCTTCTGCGGCCGGTGGTAGCATATTTCACACTGCGAAGAACTCTAATCGCACGAAGTGGATGCTAATCTGGCACCGGAATCAGTTGGTGGTTGCTGGTTATGATGTCCGAGCATGTGAGGGCAAGTAGAGGGGCCGCTGTGGAGTTGAAGAGTTGGTTTTCTGGATGTCCGTTAAACTAGGAGATGAGGTTTCCGGATCAGTGCTAGACACAAGTGCGGCACTCCCTAGAGTGGCCCGGGGCGTGCTTTAAACTGCCATGATGCAGAAAACTAAGATTGTGGCCATCAAGGTTGGTCATGGCAGGACTATCCATTCCTTGGGGGCGTGGATGCGACAATGTGTCTTCGCGAAGCATCGGTGGCTAAGCACGGCTCCGTGCGGGACACCGACGTCTTTGACATTGACAGTGGCAGCCACCTTCCACGAAGAAAGCTCGAGGTGAAAACTTTGTCTCTTCACATACGCTAAGTCCCCTACTGGGACTTTGGCCCAATTACACGCTTCGGGCGGGAGGGGACGGAGGCATCCTTGTCTCAAGGCTTCTCCGACTACCAACCGCTCTTGCGGTGGGCCCGGGAGTTGTGGCCAGGGGATGAGGCTAAGGGAGGCATCACCTCGCGCAAAGGTGTCTCCGTTCTAAAGCATCTTTGGCAAGTGGACACCAACATATGCTGCACAACGATGGATGAGCTGCGGATGGCGGAGGGGGAACAACTACAGGAGCTGGAGTGACGGACGGGTAGCTGAGGGATTTTCTCTGGCCAAAACCGGCGGAGGTCCATCAAGGATGATTGGCGGGGCAGGGTCCCAAACATGCATTTGAGGTGGCTCGCAATCAAGGCGGCTTTAACGTGGTCAGCTATGCCCCCTCTCACTTGTGGTCTCTGCATGCACAGGAGTCGGAAAAGGTCCTCATGGAGGCCTCTGCCGTTGTTGGGGAAATCCAACAAGATTGGGGGGGGCTCTGTATGCCCAGCGGCCAGTCAACTTGATGGGCTTCGAGACACTTGTCCGGGCCCACATCCCATTGGTGTGGCTAACAAGTGAAGGTTGGTGCAGGATTACAGCTTCCAAGGCCTCCAAGATAATGTAAAGCATGCCGTGGTTAGGGAAGGCAAGGCACCAGCCGCCAACAGGGTCACAATGCCACTTATCGCGGAGCTCCCCGAACCTGTGCAGGGGCTACTTGTGCACGTGATGTGGTCAACCCTCTGTGGCGCCGAGGTTCCGGAGTCCTAGCATGTGGCCATCATGTGGCTCATGCCAACCAAAATGGGCCGCCGGAGACTTTGATGCATACGGACCCATCGCTCGGGGCCATCGGCACAAGTGATGCTACTCTAGGTCCCTCATTTCATATGGTGGGCGCTTGTTTCCGCATCTATTACTCGCGTTGGCAGGTTGTGTTGGCATGTGGCGCGTTGTCTGACTGCCCGCCCTTGCTTCTTGGTTGTGCATGTCCGTGCTCATCTCTCCCTCAGGGTGTTTGGATTGGCCGGTGGGCAGAATCCGAACACGGCTGTTGGGGTCTTGCTTGCACTGTAGCTGAAAGCGATGACAATTTGAGCTGCGCCTGGATACTTGCCTGAGAAACTGCTGCAGAATGAGCAGGTGTTGCGGTCACCCGCGTAGAAATATATACCCGATGGCCCAAACAACTCACTGTGTGATAGTGAAAAGAGAATTCGCTTTGCGGACCATCACTCGGAATGGAGCGCGAAAGTACGCGATCGAGAAAACAGAAGTCGAGGTGATGTTAGGGCGTACATTATTCCTCGAAAATGTAGCACCCCAACGTGTTGGCGGGATGGTTTGGTGGACCCCTCCACCCACACATGCATTGCAAAACCACCGAATGCCATCTTTGGCACCATCTAGGTGCATAGGATGGGGCAAGGAAGAGTGACAGTGCGGTGCCGTAAACGGCTGCTCATCTGCTTTCTCAAAAGGGTTGAGCAGTACACAACGGTATGGCTGTGTTCCCAACCCCTCAGAGAGGCCCACAAGAGGTTGTCGTTGACCACGACCTTGCGTGGGGCTAGGCAATTGGCGGATCGTGCGGCACCATTGTCAACACCAAAATTCTGGTCTGCCAAACATGACGACGAGATGCATCACACTAAAATGGGATTGCTTGGTGTTTGGCCTTTGGCCTTTGGCAATCAGTGCCCCCGGTACACGAATGAAGAACCGCAAACAGAAGGCGAGGAGCTCATGCATTGCAGTTTCGCCAGGGGGTTGCGTTTCATTGGATTGGATTCAAATGAGCTAATATCTTGCAATTGAAAAAAGAAAATATTAGCAAAAATTACTCAGGTTGCTTTTGTGGATTAAGTAACCATTGTTTTAGGCCCGCGCTGTAAAGTTTAGGTATACCCCCAAAAAGTTTAACCACCCGCGATAAAAAGTTTAGGTACCTGTGAAATGGGGTGGGTGCATCAAACTGATCAGTGCAGCATAGTGATAAGGTTTGAGGTAGACATGGTGCGGATTTTTTGGGCCTCGCCACGCACTCCTCCCTCCTTCGCCTACTTGGGACGGGATGGACAGGCTGAGTAGGCGCCGCTCAGGAATTCGTGTACATGTAACAAGTGCGGCCACGACACTATGCACAGGTCCCGGCCCTTGAAGATGTAGGACCGGGTTAACCATGTTGGTCCAGGTCGTCGCACGGGTTCAAGTGGGCGTGCGCACACCCATACACCGAGGTCTATCCCTTGTTGACCTGGCGCCCTTAGCAAGCGAGGAACCCAACTATTTCCTTGGTGTGTCGCAAACGCCGCCAAGAGAATCAAGAACTACCCACACACGCCATGCGGCTTGTGCATCTCGCCCGAGCGTGGCGTCTACCTTCTCTCGAGTCACCGCTCATCGTTGGTGGGCAAGTTGCGCAACTGTTGCAACCACAATGTGACAGGCCACGCCCCCGACGTCTACTAGACGTAACCCTTTGCTAGGCCGGATTGCCACGGTGGATGTGTCTCAGGCAAGGAATTAGCCTCACGCGTTGTGAGTGGGTTTTCGACAACTGATGGCGGTCCAGTCGTGGTCCACGAGCGGCAGATTCTTTTCATTTCAACTCGAGTGGCACGGGATGTGTGGGTACTACTACACTGTGCACGAAGTTTCTGAACCGGAGCGCTACGGCCTTTGGAGCGGCGTTTAGTCAGATGACCTCAACGGTAGATTCTGACAGGTCGGGCGCCGTGTACCGGACTAGGCTTGCTACCACTGCTACCAGCAGTTCATGGGCACCAACACTCGCCTCAAAGTGTTGTTGCACCAATTTTGGAGAGGCTAGCACCTTACAACATGCATCTCCTTCATGGACGTGGTGCCTTCAAGGTCAACCCGCAGGCCTAGGTACCGCGTGGATTCCTTGTCATCCACGTGAACCCGGGAGGCAACGTCGTTGTTTGGGTCCAAGCACACCATGACCGAGCACGTTTTCGTCTTGGTGGCGTTGGTGCATTTAACGACATTTAGGGATATCCCCGTATTTGCCAGGAACCTTGCAATCTCCGCATCTCATAAAAAGGGTGATAATGTGTGCCATCATCAGCGGGTCATGGTAGTACGCCTGCACTAGCCCCGGCGGCAAGTTGCGCCGGCCATCGTCGTTCGCCTTATTGGCTACGTTGCATAGTAGTGGCTCCGGTAGCAAGAGGTTGAGCATCGTAGTCTTTGCGGTGCCTTGTCGCAAGCTGCGTTGGGGCTGGATGCTCCAGGTGGGGTCGTGCACACTAACGATGCGCGATATGGTGCCAAAGCTGAGGGTTTGGAAGACCTGAAAAAGCTTTTCCGGCAGACCCATGTGCCTCAAGAATAGGGCCAAGTAGCCATTGAGAGTAGTGTTGAAGGCCTTGGACACACCAAAAATCATAATGTGGCTTTCAGCTTGGCCACAATGCAGCTTGTGCCCCGCCATCAAAATGGGCGCCGCCGCTATGGAGCCTAGCATTGCCTCCAGCTGCTAGTCCGTTGCCATCCCTTTACTTTTCTGTCAGGACCCGGTCAACGCTACTCCTTCACGCGTGTCACCGGTTCCAGGCCCACGGAATGTGGTCTGGGCAACACTGGGAGTGTTATGACGACCACATGCACATCCCCATAGCCGGGATTTGCCATGCGACGTCTATGGCTGTGGGGGCTGTGCGACGTGTTCCGGCACCTACCACCCAGTCCACGAGCACAACCACTGATTGACCCTGCGCCCCGCAAGAAGGCCACCAAACGAACGAGGAGATCCACCATCGGGGATCTGTACATCGTAGGGGCAGACAATGGGAAGCAATGGTCGCCGGAGTGGCGTACGGTGTCCATGCCCTTTCATCCCCAAGTAGCCCTCATGTTTCTCCCAGGCGATGTCTACGATGGACATCAAGAGCAAGACAACCCGGCCTCCGTGCCTCTCTTAACCTCACATGTGGGAGATGGAGTGTCCACGATGGCGCTGTGGGTGGCGCACGGTGCTCAGCATTTTGTCGAGCATGTGGTGCAGTATGGGGCCGAGCAGAGTGGGCAATAGCGCTATTGGTGGTTGATGGTCCAAGCCCGGATGCGGATAAGGTTCCCGTCCCTGAGATGGTCTCGTTGGTCAATCTGCCGCATGATCCGCATGTTGCGGTCACCTGGTTGTAGGATGGCGGAGCGGTGGCGCGGGGAACGGTGGTTGTTTAGTAGCCGGGAGCCTGTGTTGTAATTTGGGGTGCCAAAGACACCACCGCTGGCGGCCATCGGGTCCATCTATAAGTTTGATGTGCACCAGAGGCCCCACACGTGCAGCCACCGGCGGAGTGCATGTTTCCGGAGCTGATTGCGCTTACTCAGGGTGCCCTCGAAAAATTGGTGGTAAACCCTCACTCAGACGTGGTGTACATGCAACGGTGGAGGCGAGGGTAACTTCGTCGATGCCTCATTCCAAGAGGAGGGTGTCACCAATGTCATCGTGACATGGCACGGCAGTCCTACGTGGACGGGTGCCAACCGCAGTGTAGTCCCGAATGCGGAGATGGCGGGAGCTACCGTGTTCCTGTTGCAGAACCCTGCAATTGACCTGTCTATGCACGTGGCCGATCCATCTATCATAGGGGCTCATATGGGTCGGGCACTGGCGGGCTTGTACAACAGCATCAACGGGCCCACCTTGAATTTTGTCAAACAACATGCCCTCAATTGGGTGGTAGGAGGACTCCGTCGACTGCCGTTGAGGGTCGGTGGACCACACAAATGGCTAGTTTGGCAAAGCTCAGATCTAGCATTTGTAAGACTTGAGGAGCCGAATCTCGCAGCGGCTCATGCCGAACAACCACTACATGCACGCGGCGTTGCCGCGTGAGCATACCATGCTTGTGGTGCCGGATCTCTGTGGCACTCTTGTGCCGCATGTGCCCTCCATGAACGCGATACAAAAGGTCTGTTAGGCAGTTTGGGGCTCCGCGTAGGACATGCAACACCATGAATCGGTACCGGGACAAACCCGCATCCCAAGGCACTGACTTGTCTTTTGCAAGATCTGGAAAACCACTGCTGCATCGGAATCCGTTCGCCACTTTCTCCATACAGCTGGGGTCTAGCATTTCCAAATCTGTCGCCGCCGGTTGAAATTCTTTGGGATACAACGGAGTCGCCATCCTCACATCAAGACAAGCTTGGCAGCAAGACACACGCAAACACCACGCCAAAAACCTGTCAGGGTTGGACAGCCACAAAAGCCGGAGCACTGGCGGATGTCAGGCATTAAAAAGGTAGGCAATCCTAACAGTTAGGGCCATTGGACCCTGCACCTAGATATATGGAATTTGGCTCAAAAGTCCAGTACTGGGCTAGCGAATGCCTATGAGGTAGTGTCCTTCATGCAGGTGCACCATGGCCAGGCACACAGAGACGTGGTGTGCGCCAAACACGGTCTTCTCACCCCCATGCACGTCACGTGTAGCCGGTGCATCAAAAGATCTACCAACAGGTGTTCCGCTGCCTCTTTGCATCTTTTGTGGGGGATTAGAGCAGGATACTGCTCACACGTGCAACACGTGTGAGAGCCACCAGGAGGTCGTGAAGTCGCTTTGTGCGAGGGTTGAGGACTTCACGGCGGACATGCCACTCATAGAAATGATCATGGATTACCTGCTGTGGAAGGAGCATGGAAGCCGCTGGGCCGTATCTCGGATGTCCGGAGTCATCCCGAGCAACTTGCTTCGCCTTTGCGCCGTCATAAGGGCTGCATCACCCCCAGGCCGGAAAGCTCGCCTCTTCCTTGAAGACAGGATCTTACTAGGGCAATGCGGCTACGCTTACATAAACCGTTAGGTCATGGGAATCATCCGGTCACCAGTTAATCGACGGCGAGCGGCATATTGTTTCCAGAGAGGAGACACCGCGAAATTCCCGCCAACTGGTAGAGTTCGGCACCCTTTCCTTTGGAACCACTTCAATGATTTGACAGGGAATCTTAGGGCAGCCCTATCACGGGGGCCGATGCACGTGTTGATGGTGTGCCAACCGTCAATCACATATTCTTTTGGCTAGGGAACCTACTTTTTTTACCGGAGCCACTTGTAGGACATGGTAGTGTCCCGGGCAAATAGAACCACACGTTCGGGTGTCGTTGGGGTCTTGCACGCTTGGATCTGCTAGAGTTGATTCCGCAGCCAGTCTTGAACCACGTGTGCGGAACGCGTAGGACGCGCCAAAACAAACAGTCCCTTGTTCTTATTTGGTTTGTGTTTGTGTTTGTGTGGTGTGTGTGTGTGCTTGGGGGGCAGGGGGGTGCTGGGGGCGCGTCCTCACAGTTGGGTATCTGGCCTACGAGGAGGTTCCACCACGGTTCACACCAATGCCATGGGTAGGAATGGCAAAGGCTTGGCCTCCATGATCCCCCCATCCAATCCACGTCCGCCATCACCGTCTTGTTCCCGTCCTCCATGGCCTAAACCTCATGCGCCGGGCCAACGCACTTGATGTGCAAGGGCGCTGCACACCTTGCACATGTATGCCGTCGTTCTCGTACGGCAGTAGCTACATAGCTGCTCCCCGGCGACCTTCACGGGAGCATGTACGCCTTGTGGTGACATGGTCAATGCACACCCCTTTGGCCCGCCGAAATAGCGACGCCGGATAATGTCCCATTGGAACTCCCACATGGCGGTTCAGTCGTTAGAAGACACCAAGAGCGTTGCATGCCGCAGAGGCGTTGATGGCCGTGTACCGCAACATGAAGACGCGGACCGCGCTGGCCCGCGTCATTTGTCGCGTCATGATGCGGAGTTGGAGGGCCATTTGGTTGGCACCATCCACCGCCCCTGATAACTCACAGTAGCATGCAACTACCGGGCTCAACGGTTGCCCGCCTCAGGATTGGACTTCCGATTCGCCAAACCAACAATTTGTTAGGAAAGGAACTAGGCTGGGGTGCTTGTGCCAAACCTTGCGGTTTTACAGACCACCAACTCGTAGCCGTGGGCCTTGATCACACCATGTGCCACTTGCCCCTCAGCAAACCGTTGCTTCGCGTCCGTCAAGGCCTTGTACTTTTTGATGGGGTTTCACCACGTCCAGACCGGCCGGTTGACGCAGGTGAAGTATTCCGCAATGCCATGGCTGCCGAAGAACAAGTCCGCCACTCAGGCGGTCTCAGGGGGCACTTGGAGCGCACGCCAGCGCATGATGCCTTTGGCATCAAGATTTCCGGCGCAAGTGCCGGTTCTTTGAATGTGACCGCGGCGGCCGGTGTACAAATACATACATCAAACACATAGCCGTATGTGTTTTGCCACAACGCATACAACTTTATGCCGGTGGAGTGTGGCTTGCGCGAAATGTATTGCCACAGCCCGTGCCAATTGGACCCGGTGTCGGGTACAACGGGCTCATCCCCACATACCGCCCCCCTAATCTGCCACGCAGGTAACCACGTGGCATTGCACTCTTCTATGAGGTCGGTCATATCCGTGTACGACAGGCGGTTGAGACGATAATAGCGCGCACGCCGTAAAAACCCGGCCACATAGCGGTTGTGCGCGAGATGATTGGGTTCCCAAACGGCATCTAGCTCGAGAGGTCCACCATGCCAAGGCACATCAAGAACGATTTGCACCTAGTGTACCAGACAGTGGCCCGCACAACACGCGCGACGAGGCGGGCGCGCAAGGCTTGCGACGCGCAAAATGTTGTTACGTAGTCCGGGATTCCGAATCCTCGCGGTGTCGATGTCGAGGAAACGCAAAAAGTGCAAGCCTGTCAACACCGTCCAATAGGCGCATTTCGTGCTTCTCAACCAACAATGCATTTTGGTGTCCGACTATGGAGGATATCATGTAGTCCGGCACCTGATCAGTCGTGAAGTTGAACAACCTGGACACATCCTCAGGGGTACCAAATTGGAGATTCACGGCGCATTTCGCTTTTGCAAGGGGGCGAGCTTCCAACTCGCTAAGTTTGGGCATGTCGTGTCTTTGCTCTGAACAATAGGCATGGGGACATCAACACACACAGGGCCACACACTCCCACACACCACTTTGTTGCGCCTAGGGGACACATAAGACACTTAAAACATTTGTTCAAATGTAGAGCCACTATTGGAGCCAATGGCCGCGATGTCCGCGACGCCCACAACACGAGGATGGTATTCTAGAGCCACGGTAGAAGCAGCTGTTAACAACATGCGGGGCGTCACCAGCTGTCATTCCGTGCCACGTCCTTGGCATACTTTGCATGAAGAAGTCTTGGTTATCATTGCTTGCACCACAATGAACGTTCGTCCAGCTATCTACACACACAGGACATCAACCACCGGAGGTTCAAACGATTCTTCCATTTTCATAGAAGGGCCATTCGCCAAAGTGTCCAACAGTGATAAAATTTGAACCGGACAAGGGTCAGTGGGGACAGGCAAGATGCCACGGACATCTGTGTGAATCTAGAGCCACCATTCGAGCCGACCGCCGCGACGTCCACGGCATCCGAGACACGGGGATGGGATTCCAGAGCCAGCGGAGAACCACTTGGTCACAAAATGCAAGACGCCCCAAACATACTGCTAGACCGTTGTGTTTCCTTGCAACCTCCCTTGCATGCTTTGCATGAAGAAACATTGGTCGCCATATTTTTTTGCACCAAAAAGTTCAATCAACTGCACACACGGGGCTTTAACAGCAAGAGGGCCAGACACTCCCGTTCACGACACCAAATATTCGCTTAGTCGTCTTTGAAAGGCAATTTCGCCAGAGTGTGAATCAGGGATGGGGTCAGAATCACACATGGGTGCAGTGGGCCGCACACGAAATGCGCACTAGGTCATAAGCCGCTCCCGTCTCTTTACGGGTCCAACAATTTCGCGTGGGCTGACCCGCACTGTGAGAGGCATGCTGGGCCCAGATGCGAAAGTGTGAGGGGGGTTGAGATAGTTGCCTTCCAAAAGCAACATCGGTGTCCCACTCATCGTTCCCATGCCCATACCCATACCCATACCCATTTGCCTCCTCTTCGCAACACCACCTCCCTAGAGCCACAGTGCTACCTTGGCTCGCAAGGAAAGTTCGAGGCGTGTAGACACTTCCAGAGCACTGATGAGAGCCAACCTGTGAGACATCTAGCACACCTAGAACGAAACATTACCAAGGCAAGCAGGCAGCACACACCGGTCACCTTTCGTTGTCCTAGGCAAACCGTGCCAGCTCAGGGCGCTGCGCCATGACCCAGGGCTTGTTGGCAAGGTCAATTGGCTCCTTGCACTTCGATTTTAGCAGATAACGCATGAGACGGGCCGCCTTAATGGTGTGCGCATACGGGCTCACAAAATGTTCCTTGCTCCGTTCCATGAGATCTTGAGCTCGAATACCCAACAGAGCCGAGATCTCATCGCCATGTCGCTGCCGAGCTCCACCTCCGCCACCACGCAATGCGGCTTGCGCATCCTCACTGCGGAGCTTGCTGAGGGGCACAACCTCCTCCTTCTTTGCCCTGTGGGGCCAGTCCTCCAAAGGGCGTGCATCCACACAACCGTTTGTGCAAAATCCTAGGCCTCGCACAATGGTACATGCTGCGCGGTACTGCCAGCTCAGGTAAAGCGCTGCCCTGGTTGCTGACTGGGCATTCTTGACTCCGCACTGCAGCACCGACTGAAGGCACCGCGGCTCTACCTTGGAGTGGTACACCACGGACAAGCCCAAGACTTGACCGTCTACGCAGCAAGACACGCACAACACGTGCAGCGGGAAGACGGCTCTAAAACTGGAAGTAGAGAAAACGTGTAGGACGTCCACGACTTGCGGGACGACACGGGACAGGTTTGGCGCCAACGCGGAGGGAACATGCATGACACGTAGGACACCTGCTGCAATCTTCAGGCAATTCTTGGAGTGGTGGACTATGGTATGACAACTACCGTCCCTACATCAATAGGCTGGACCCCCCAACCCTGCTAAGACCTTGAATGTGACTACAGTTGCCGTTTTGCACAATACTGAGCTACCACAATACCCTAGTCTGCCTGATTTGGATGTTGTTGCACAATTGCACAAAAATCTTCCAACAGCTTCAAGCTGCCCCAGAACTATTTGGCGTTGCGGAACTTCTCCGTTTAGGTGGGCCCTACAGGCAAACCCAGTGCACGGCCTTCCAAATGAAATGAAATGCCGCTTCGTGGACTTTTCGGCAGCCTTCTTCTGCTTTACCTGAACTGCCGCCTCATTAGCCCAAAGCAAAAAGTAGTCCGTCCCGGCGGAGGAACTGCCTGTGCCATGATGATCCATGATGAGCTTCCCATTCAACTGGATGACGAGGTGCTTTTGTCGTCACTTTGGTCTTCATCATCGGCATCGTCCTCCTTCTACAGCACTGGGAACTGTGTAGCCTTGCGCATCAGCTTGATATGAAGGGCCTCGTCGTCCTTTTCCATAGTCGGCTTTTTCAATGCTGATTTTGGCGCCTTGCTGGCTCCATCTTGTTGTCCTTCCACTTCTTCGGCTACTCCTCCGGCTTTGCCGGTTCGGCCTGTTCCTACTTTTTTTTCTTTTTGTCCTCCTTGTCATCCTCTTGTGCCACAAATCCCCGGCAACACCCCTTCTTGAGCTGGGCCAGGCAGATCCTCACATTCCCTAGCGTTCTCAAAGTGTACAACTGACGCTTGGCATTGTGAACCTTGTACGTGCAGGCCTTCGGCAAGATCATCCTGGTCACCTTCTTCCCTGTTTTATTCAATGTATGCAGGCGCAGCAGCCAGCTTGCATTGTACCCACCTGTGTCACACGATTTGCAGCTGAAACTGAACGGCGAGGACGTGTGTGACATACATCCCATTCTAGAGCCACACTTGGAGACGACGTGCCCGACGTGTGCGACGTCCCTGACAAGTAGCAGTGGCGCCAAAGACAGGGATAATTGGTGAAAATAAGCACGGTGTGGTCCATGCCAACTTTCACTTCCCAAACGCCATTGCAAGCATGTTTGCCAGCAACCTGCATATTGGAGCTGCCTTCATCTGAGATTCGTTGTCCAGCGATCCCTTTCAGACGACACGCAATGTTCTTGGATGCACCAACCAGAACGTTTGCACCATTTGCCTGCAAAAAAACTGCCTCCACGTACAAACACACAGCGTTTCATAGGATGACATTGTGCACTGCACAACAGCCCGGAGCCGGTGTCGCAACATTGCGACACCTGCCTGCCGCCTCTGGGCCACCGCTTGTGCCGTCATCACGTGCTTTCGGCGCTTCCCTGGTCTACGTTGTGATTTGCTCTAGCCATGACAACGAAGCAACAATGCGACAAGAAGACACACGTGCCGATGGCAACCGGTCCTTGCAAGGCCCCCTAACAGCCCTCGGGTCTTAGCGGTGCCAACCCCCCTCAATGTTGCCGGCCGGTGCCCTTGCACATTGCAAAACACCCAAGACACAAAAATTTACTCCAGAGCCACAAGCAGAGCCCACGGGCGAAACGTCCGGAACGCGCGCGACATGCAGTGCACCAAAAAGGCAAAAACAAAACACCGGGCACATGCAGAACACCGCAACCAACCCCCCCCAAAAGGGGTTCTACCCCGGAAAACCTCAAAATTGAAAAAAAAGAAACGGACTGAACCCTTGCAACGGGCACCCACGAATACCCCAAGTTCCACTTTAGAGTGTCTCCTGTGTCCTACGCGCCCCCTGCAATCGTAGCCAAAGGAATATGGGGGGGTCATGACGACCTTTCGGTAATGGCTAGCACCCGTTGCAGTGGCCTACAGCGAGTGACCAGGGTGGTGGGAATCTCCGGACTATGTGGCTTTCTGCGTGAAATGCTGAGAGGTATCAACACAATCATGGGCCCTTGGGACGAGGGTAGGCAACTTTGATGATGAGGCTGCGGCACCCTGGGTAATGACGTTCGTCAAGGACCAAGCTACTGGATGTATTGTCCGGTAGCCTGGCCGAATGCTGCAGTCTTACGACCGGCGAAATATTCCATGTCGGTTTTGGCGGTGGCCATGATACTAAACGTGGGTGAGCTGTGCATCCGCCACAATTTTTAGCGATGCCACAATTGGTTAGCACAATGTTTTTCAGAAGCGCCGCATTCACTTTCTTGTAATCTTGTCCTTTTACTTGCAAGAGCTTGTTGAACGTGTCCTTGACTTCATCATTATCCATTTGCCGGTATACAGAGTACCACATACCCGGTATGTTTCTTATCGAGGGTAGCTGCGTTGCAAATGTGCCAATAGACCTGGTGATTGAGCGAGTGCTATTGGAATATGTTCCATTTGCAGTTTGTTTTTCTCGTGTATGATGTGTGCGTCGAGAGTCAGCAAGTAACCCTGCGGCGCCAGTAGCCATTTCTACTGGAGACATATGTGATCCTTCACACTGATATAATCCATCGTATAACATCGCACAAAATTTTAATTGTACCCTAGGCATAAAAACCGCTGGCATCGCGTCTTCCGCCTCTTTGTATACATGTGGTGGGATCATGTCAGTGTACTCCGTGAACAGCCGCTGCAGGTATGCAGTAGATGAATCCGACAGAAGTTGCAGCAGATTGGTATGATAAGGAACACGTTGCATGTCTGTGTGCATAAGAAGTACTGAATGTAGTTTGATCGGTTTTAATGATCAAACTGATCAACATATGCCAAAATTGGTGATCTTTGAATGCATCTATTGGGATTCAAAAAGGGTTGTACTCGCCGCATGGGTTCTGTTCTAGTGGGAACACAGAGCCACTCGGGCAGAAGACATGATTAGGATGTGGTAAGGGATAGGCTGGCCGCATGGGTTGTGTTCAAGAAGGAACACAAAGCCACTGTGGCCCAAGACATGAAGGGACCGCACGGTTTGCACTTAGTGCTTTGCCCCTCTGGTCGTGTCTGTTTGCAGGGATAGCACACAGTTCCTGCAGAGGTTGTGCACATGGGTTAGGTGGTTCCGCTGTGTATCGTATTATCAACAATACTTAGGGAGGTCTGATGATATTGTGTTGACCCCCCTGAGCGACATTGATAATAGTGTACCCATGCCCCCTGATATTTGTACCGCCATCTGTTGAGTCTGTTCCTCTACAAAAGCGTGCACAACGGATCCCGCCATTATTGTTTTCTAGATTTGATTCAGGAAGGAGTTTTTGATTCCTCCCCTTTTCCGGCCAGCTTGCGCGCGAAAGGGAATGTCGGCCCCCCATACCACGTCAAGGTCACCGGCCCCAGCGTGCGAAGGGGGCGTGGGAGTCCCCGGGCGCGCTAACCTTCATTCTAATACACTTCCGTCCCTTTCTATACCTCTGCACCAAAAGATATTCGTGCCAGGAACTCTCAAAAAGTCCACATTTGACGGTGCATAGTGACAATCATAGGCGCTGGAATGGAGATACTTATTGACAATCACGGCAACAATAACGTGAATGGATTGCCCGTTGCTTCATGTTTCTCTTGTATTTGTCATCCCCTACCTTAGATGAATGCAAATTCAATGATTCCAATCAAGAGTGCAATGAATGAAGGCCAAATGAGGGCACTAGGTGGTTCACATGTGATTGTTCGCGTCTGGCTTTTGTGTGATTTTGCATGCTTTCTTGCTTCTTTTTTAAACGTCATTGAATGCAATGAAGGGATTGTAGGTGTTTATTTGTTATTTTGGATGTTGCTTTTCCTTTATTTTTGTCAAATTGCCTAAGATCTTTCAACGAAAGCGAGAATGCTGAAAATAGCACGGTCATGGAAGCTTTTGGACTTGAAATCTTTTATACATTACGACAATGGTTACTAGTACCAATTCCCCATGCAATACCTTTACGCCACGAGATAGATTCAAATCTGGTACGAATACTGTATGCGTGCCTATGGATTTTGAGCAGTGGGTGAATTCAAGCCAGTTCAAGGGGATTTGGAACGTGCAGTTTCGAATTCCAATTTCGTAATGTCGAATTCCGTGTTTCCATATTTTGGTGCCATGCGGTTGTTGAGACTAGGTGTCATTGATTGTAGTGCTGTGTATCACACATTCGATGAGGTTTTCGATGGATTTGGTGCAATATCGTCGTACTTTGGTTGAGGTCGTAACTAGGATGTTAAGCTTTTGCTTTGCAATTGTCATCCTTGCCATCTCTTGCAGTGCATGTCACTCTTGGACTACGAACTGTTTAAGTGTTGTTGTGGCAACTTCGTGCAAGGTGTATGGTTGTTGAAGCAGCTTTGGTTGCCTTGCTACTAAATTGTGCCAAATTACACTTTTGCAATGCCTTATTTGCCATTGTTGATCATCTAAGATTGTAGGCCCTACATGGCAGTTCCATTTTCTTATTAAGGCAAAAGCAACAATAAGTGTACTAACTTTTGCATTTTCGAAATTGCAAATGGATTTTGAGTTTTAAGCTGGCCACGCTACATAAGAGATCCAAAAACTAGAATTTTAAATTGAAATCTTGCACGTAATCAGAAATTACTAGATGCAGGTGAAAATGCCACTACAATGCGTCGCACACGACAAACAAAAGTAAGGTCGCACTTCCGAGGATATTTCGATACTTTTGGCGGCGGTCGCTTAGATTGCAGCCCTCCAAAATTCTTGCAGTGCGCATGGAAAGGTCCGGTTGGGTCCATGCATTGGCAAGCCTCTTTTGCGAGTCCCTCGGAGCTCTCCCCAACAAGAGCATTGAACTCGTTCGCGCGATACATAGTCAAACATCCCATTTTTTATACCGGGAACATGGTGCACTCTCAGCCAAAATTGCTTGAGGTAGGTGCACCACCTCTTGAGTATCGCTTTCTCAGGGGGTCGGGAGCCTTGTGAAACATTTTCACAGGTTCTTTGGTGACATAGCAAGACTATAGGGTTGGATTCTAGCGGATGGGATTGAGAAGATAGCACCAACATACCGGCCAAGAGTTCCCTGTCATAGGTGCTATTGTTGGAGCTTGCTTGGTTCCATTTCCAATTCTAGTGACCAAGTGAGACCAAGCGCCACTCCACAAAAGGGTAATCTTCTTTTGGGGAGAAATCACGTTCAACCCTGAGGTACGATAGTCGCAGTTGGTTCCTTGAGTAGCATTCAACTCCCGCCACTCATAGATACTTCCTCCTCCCCCCACTTTACAGGGTGATCCCGCCGTTTCCAAGGTCATGCACGTTGATAGCAGCCGTGGTTGCTTCCGCCATGACGTTATCCAACGCCACAGTCTTTTTTTCCCCGGGACTTCGTACCCTACGCCCCGCACCTCCTGCACGGCTAATGAGTCCGCTCCGAGGGCAATCATGAAGCTAGCTTGCACTCCCTGAGGGGTGATGGTATGCTTGTAACCCCGGAATCCTCAATGGTGAAGCAGTGGCAGCAAGTGTCATTGGTCTCTTCCAAGAGATCGGCCTGCAGGTCCCCCAAGGCATGATGCACGTGGAGAACCACCGGCACCACCTTTCGGATTCATGCCTTCAATGAAATGAACCCGAAGGAGTTGTCTGCAGTGGCAGAACCCTACAAGTTCAAGACAACGCGGTCAGGTCGCCAGGGGCATCATCCTTTCTGGTAGTGCCACCCAGATCCACGCCTGCCGCCTCATCACGCCCGGTGGACTAAGCACCTCATCGGCACCCCACACCATATACGTGCCACAAACCCGTCCCTTGGGCTCCAGCCCGTAACGGCTGGGACGAGCCAAACCTTCCCAGCGCCGATGATGAGGTGGCCGCCAGTTCCCCCTGCCATTGCACACCGGAGGGCTTGGCCACCGCCGCCGCCTTTGCCTTGCCCCCCGCCCTTGGCTCTTGCGACAACCCCGTAGCTCTCTGTCTTGGTGACGGGTCCTTTCCTTGTCCTCCAACCAATTCCGCGCTCGATGAACTCCCGGACGCCGAGGACGATGAGGGTGCCGGATTTCCCTGCTACCGCACACTAGAGGGCGGTGCCAGCGCCGCCGATCTTGCCATCTTAGCAACAAAGGACTATGCGAGCCCCCTGGGCATGATGCCCTTGAACATGGCCTCCGCTTGCGCGCGCCGAGACGGATCCTTTCGGTGGTTCTCGGCAATGTGGTTTCGCCGTTAAGGATGTCCCGGGGGTGGAGGGGGCTGGGTTCCAAATTGTGGCCCGCTTGCCATTTGCACTAGCCTTCCCCTGTTAGCCCTGACTAGAGGCACACACTGAGGTTTTGGGAGCCTTTCGTTGTGTTGCTAGACATCTGTCGAAAGGTGCCACCACCGGGCGCATCTTTTGGTACTTCGCCCGCTCCATGATTTGCGTCATTCTCTGCTTGTCTCTTCGGAGTTGCTGTGGATGCGCACCTAGCGGGGTTGCAAAAACACCACCCCGCAAGTGGCAAATGTTGCAGCGCGACGTCAAGCGGGGGAGGCAGGTACATCATCCGGGCCGCCGAGAAGTGCTCCTTAGCCCACGGGCGGATAGGGCACCGCCGCCTTTGGCGCCGACGGTGCAAAGTTGAGGGGCCTCTAGGTCAGCCGGCCGCAAGACGACCTCCAAATCCCCTTCTCGGTGGTATAGCCGCAGCGCATAGGAGTGCTCCTGCAAGGTCACCACGACCGAACACCACAACCGCTGACCGTAGTAGAGGAGCGGCAGCGCCATTGACGGCCATTTGCCAGAGTGCCTCGGCACGTCAGCCGCATGGCCTCGTAACGCTGCACACATCACTACTACAAGCTCCGGCTTCCACATATTCTTTGGCGCCACAACTAGACAACCTGCCACGGCACCCGCGATTCCGCCGTACCCGGCAGAAAAAAATAGCTGTTGGAGGTATGCCCAGTGGTGCGCCTCGCCCGTGGTGATGGAATGCACAGGGCTACGGGTTTTAGGGCACGTGGAGCGGGGGAGTGTGTATAGGATTGATCTAGCAACCGATGTGCTACGGAGCTGACGCTCCCAGGGCCGGCGCGCATTGCTATCCTACATGACAATTTCCGTGGCTTGGACCCTGCCCATAGAGTGTGTGCCACGTCAACACAGGCTGAAAGAAGGCCGGTGGCCGATATAGTTCTCCATGGGTACATGGGGCCCATTTCACACCCGCCCTTGCTAGGAAAGTTCCCAGCAGGGCTGCTAAGCTCCCTCCCGGTGCCCAAGACACCGCCCCTGGTGGCGGAACTAAGGCTTCGGGTGGGGATGCCGGATGCGCGGCTGCGACATGCCCTATTGTGAACTGCGCCCTTTGAAGAGGACCGTCCCTCTTGATGCTGCTCACCCTGCAGCACCTCTGTGATGCAGTGCAGCGACAGCGGCTTTACGTCCCCCACGCCTGGGAACAATGCGCCGTGTAGTGGCTGCAGATGGATGACGAATCGCCCACTGGCACGATGCGGTAGGCCGATGAAGGGTGTGTGTTGAAGGAGGGCACCGATGGTGGACACAGCACGCAAAGCCCCCCATCCGTGTTTTTTCCTCCCGGCGGCCGGACCTACGCCGCCCACTGCAACTCAACGCTAGCCGATCTTGGCCACAAGTGCCTTTGTCCCTAGACGCCATACACAGCTTCCTCACCGCCATGTCCCACGTGCCGGTCCGTTTAAGGGTCCTGTCCGGCCAGTTTGAGGGGTACATGGGATCCACCGCCATTCACGTATATCCGTCGCGAAGAGGTGGTGTGCCAACCAATGAAGGCCATTCTACTCAACCGAGCGGTGGAGGGAAACAAACTCCGCCTAGCTCAACGTATTGGGCCCCGAAAGGGGCGGCGAGAACTTTCGCTAGTGCTACAAGCCCTCGTAGCCATCGCTAAGGAGGATCATCACGTTGGTGGCCATGCCCTGCGCCGCGTCCAACAGGAGAGCCACTGTTTGATCACAAAACTCAGCCTTGTGATCAACCGCCACAACGCACGGATGCCGCGGTCGACGTTCCTCACTCCTTGCACTATACATCCACCGCGGAGCATCACGGCAATCATGGGGCACGGCGAGGCCACCGCTGGTAGCGTGGTATTGGCGGGCCTGCTCAGCCCCTTCCTAGTACTTCCCTACACGAACCCTCGCCTCCAAGAAGCTTCCCTTAGGTGCGTGGCACGCCGACCCCGCAAGTCATCAGGAGGGCTGGCTCTACATGGCGAGCCACGGTACAGGGTGGGTCTAGGGCTGGAGCTACCAATAGTCCGGCTGCCAGACCCACCGATGCACGGCTTCCTCCACGGGCTGCCCTAGACGAGGGGCGACGGGGCGGACGTCTGGATAGCCCTACAATGCAAGCTCCCAGCGTCCTAAACTGTGTCCATGCGTCCACACGTGCTTAGCGGCTTGTGGGTGTGGAGTGGAGGCTATGCGCGGCGGACAGACCAACCTTCCCACCGTCACCGGCCCCGACGCACGGTGGGATACCATCGTGGTGCTGTGGGGATGAACGAACACCCGCAGCCACAGGGGCTAGGTGTCCACCGCCCCTGGTGGCACAGCAGTGGTCTTGAGTGAGCGAGGTATGCTCCAGTACGCGACAGGTCCCTTGGCGACCCATGTGCTAGAGGCGTCCCTTCAATGGGGCTCCGCCCTCCACGGCCTTGGCATGACTCGTTGGGTCGGGTGACATGGAGGGACATCCCTCTTTTGCGGCTTGCTGTGTTCCAAGCCGCTGCTTGCGGGCATCTCCTAAGGGCGTGCCAGCGGCTTCTAGAGCGCAACGATGGTTGCCAGCTGCCCCACAGCCGTGTGCCCACCACTCTGCGCTGCCTCCAAGACGTCGCGCAGCAGGACGGCTTGGTCGCCGGAGTGCACGAAGCACATTGCACCCACCTCAGCGACCGTATGCAGAACTAAGAGGGGCTCTTGGTCGACAACTGATGGGACTTAGGGCACGGCCCTGGCAAAGCGACATGTATCCGCCCGAATGCACCCCCCGCCAGCCCACCGGTGGCACGTCTCCGTCCTGCTTGCCTTGGGTACTGCCTGGTCCATCACCTCTTCTTCCCCCACCGGCCGTGGTCCGGCAATGGGCCCCTTTTTTTGCCCGTCACACATGAGCCCCTCATCGTCAAGATCCATTGGCGAACCGCCCCCAACAATGCACTGGCCCTTCCTTCACCAACATGTCCTACCTAGCCCCCTCCAAGCATTGGCCACCGCCAATGGTACCCCCTTCCACCTCCGCCAAACGCACCTTCACATGGGTCCCTGTGGCAGCAGCTAGAATCCCTGCCAGGGGCGCACCCATGTTTGCATCATCCTTTCGGCCTTACCCCCGCTGCAAATAGACGCGTTGGCTACATCGAAGCTCAATCCCACCTCCCTCTATACCAGTCTCCCCAATGCACGGCGGCACCCCGCAATTCGTCTCATCTCCAGCCCCAACCCCGCCCTCTGTAGGCCACCACCAGCACCTGGAACGGTCCATCTCCGCTAGAAACGTGGTGCCGGCGGACGCCATGGCACGGGCCACTGACCGCAGCTCCACTTCGCTCGCCGCATCGAGGGCAAGGTTGATTTCCACGCCTTTTACTGCCTATGGCCAAACTGAGCGCATTAGTCCCCAAGGCAGGGAGTGAGTAGTTGCGATCACCTTGCGTTGGCAACAACCTCTTCCGGCCACCACCGTTCCGAAGCGCCACACAGGGGGCGTCATCCTCCTTATCGTCGAGCCTCGGAGCTCTGATGTGCGTTGTGCCGCCAAGTGTGCCGCCATCCGTGGGCATTCACAGTCGTCCACACCCCGGAGATTGCCGGGGCTCGGCTTAACACAACGGATGTGATCTGCGGGCCGGGGCACCGCTGTGGGGTGAGCCACCCTTGCCAGGTACCCCTGCGTGAGGAGATCATACCGCCCAGCACCCGGGTAAACTCCACAGCACGCTGCATACCACTATCAATCAGACCGTGCTCATTGATACCCTCAGCGGCGTGGAAGCGGCAATGCTGCTGCTCACACCCACCGAGTCGTCGTGGTAGCACTGCCGTCATCATGGATAGTAGTGGTGTGTTCGCCGGGTCCTCCTCTATGCCGGCGTGGATGTGCGTTCGACGTCTCATCGTGGAGGAACGCCGCGGCAGAGTCGTCGGGGCCGTAGTCAACCTGTTCTGCTTCCGCCTCCCTACCCTCTTGTGCCATCCCGTCATCCCCTCCCTACCTAGTCTCTTCTGAACGGCGCTTCCCAGGCGAATCATTCGACCTTGTGGACTCCGCTCGCATTGGAGACCCGGGACGGGGCGGGAAGGGCGGCATTGGCAGATCCCCTCCTTGGTCCACAACTGCACCCTCATTCTTGGTTGCAAGCAGCCGCTCACGAGTAGATTGGTGCAGCCTAGCAATGCTCTTGCCGGGAATGAAGTGCATGTCACAACGTAGCCCGGCTCGACACAGTACGCCATCAGGGACAACCCGCCACTCCACGTGCCCAACCGTGGCTTTCAGCCATGTGTAGGCAGCCGGCCCCGCCGCCGAGCTCATTGTGTTCTTGACCCCATGCCCCAACACGGCATTGGAGGCAGATCCGGACGCCGCCGCCGCAAAGGTTGTCCAATGGCTCTGTCCCAGTGTGGGCACAATTAACCCCCCTCCTTTATAGAGTTGCCATCTATGACTCTCCCCCGCACTTGCGCTGCTAGCCCAACGCCCTCTGCTGCACTCCTCTGAGCTCGCAATCCGGCCATCTCGGCCTCCGGAATGGTGTCGGGCCCTGCTCGGCATTGGACGCCGCGGGGAAAGGCCCGCAAGCCTCTCTGCTAGGGTGCTTCCCGATGGGGAGCACGTGCATCGGTCGCCGTGCTCTCTCCACCACCCGCTTCCACCGGTGCCCGGACGGTTGACACGACCTGTTAACTTTCAATTGAGCTAGTGGTGTCAGTGCTGCTCTGTGCTCTTGAATGTCTTTTGTGTCCCCGGCGACATGTGGTATCGAGTGCTAATGGCTCTATTGTACCGGGTGCCCGCGCGCGTGCGACATGGGGCACGTGCGCCTCCACCCGGACCCTCCGTCACCTTGCACGGTCTCCTTCGGATAGACCAAGCTTTGCCAACACTCAGGGCCTTGCACCCGTGACACCAAGTCCCTCAATGTACGGGTGATACCTCCGTGCCCTTGCCCCATTCCCAACACAAGCACTCCGCCCATGACCTCGGGTAGTCCACCCGTGGCCGCGCGGCATTTGCATTCCCAGCCCCTAGTAGGCAAGCTTCGCTTCCTCTTGCGGCCGGCCTCACCCCCTTGCCATGCTCACTGACGGGCTGGGGACCACGGCATGCCACTACTCTGCTCACATGAGAACCGCGGGGGTGGTGACGTGCCCACCGGTACTAACAAGACCGGCGCCAACGGTGGCAGGATCGGGGCCCTCGGGGGCGGTTGGCGTTGGGCCTACAAAGGAGAGATGTGAGAGCAATGGTGAACAAATTGATGGTGATGCACTGGGGTAGCGACCCTAGTGGCGTAAATTAAATCCAATATGCTTAATTTTTAATGTTTCATATATGAGCTCATTCATGTATGAACCTGCCACATATGAAGAGCTTAACTCGCTTTCTCATCAATTTGCCATGTTTGTGTCCTTCTTTTTCTCTCTCTATATCACAATGTGTAAGGGTTCTTGTGCGGTACATTACTGCACAACGGGATGGTAGACGGGTTCCAAGGGTATGTGGTTGGGTGCCCCGCACACACCATTTTTTCCATGCCCACTATGCACCTCACTCATATCGGCCTTTTCCCTTGTTTAGCTCTTATAATGATTTTCTCTCAGGACACACTTACCGAGCTTAGCATGACTCTTACACGGCTAAGTGGCGTCAAGAGTTTGCGCGACCCATTGGTGGCGCAAGTCCTCGGCGAGTGGGTGGCTTCATCACCTTTGGCCAAGGCCCGATGGTCGGAGACCACGGAGATGGGCTACCCTGCCCTTACTCGTAGTAAGCAATTGGAGGCGGTGAAACAATATCCCTCCTTCCTCTTTCCCGCCCCCAACCTGCTCGGGCTCCTCATGGACTTGAACGTCCCCAAGGTTGGTTTCCGGGCCGTGTCGGAGTACATGTCCCACGGGGGGGTTGCATACACGGCCGCAACGGTTTATCGGTTCCCTCGGCCTATCCCCTCACGGGACCAATACTCAGACACATGAAAGGATGTCCAAGCCCCTTGAGTTGCAGCCTCCCGTGTCCATTGCGGATCCGCCCGCGAGTGGCCGCTCATGACTGCTTCAGTCTTGGGCGCGCTACGTCCAATCACAGCCTTCACTTGCGGAAGTCAACGATCGGTTGCAGCCTCCCACATTCCTCGTGCGTGGGGATGTGTATCAATGCGCCGGTGGTAGTGGGACCCGCCTCTCTGTTGGGCTCCTCAACCATGGCGCGCGGGGCCGCTCACCCGCGTACTTGTGGGTGATTAGGATCGCCGTGTGCAAAGACAACGATATGGTCGCCCTTGCAACGATTTGGGCCGAGAACCTGCGGGTTTGAGGCCCATTCGTTGTTCATTAACTTTTGCATTCATATCTGTGGGTTAACGTCTAGACTTTCGTTAATATTACCTCATTTCATAGATTAAAACTTAATATCAACCCGCAGATATTAATTCCAAATGTAAACCCACTTTTATTCTTAGCTTTTGCAATCGATCCACGATTGCAAAATGTTCTATTGGGCAACCCGCTGGGCGGAAAGCGAGCTGGTCATTGGGGGAGACCAGGCCTTCGTGCGACGCCTCATTGGCGTCTCCATACCGCCCATGGTGGGCTCTATTAACAACATGGGTGTGTGGGACAAGGGTACGGCGGCATGGGTGAACACCGCCACGTTGCGTGGATTGCGGGAGGAGGCGGCCGCCCGTGCGCGCTACAAGGAGACGGGCTGTAGCTTGGACAATGGCGGATGCATAGGAGACCCAAACATTGTGTTCGACTGATGTTTGGTCTTCCTATGCATCTTGCATTGTTGCATGGCCACGGGGTGCCTCCATGTGTCCTTCATTGAGGCGCGCCTTGAGGCCCTCCCGAGGGACACCACCGAGGCCGTGCAACGGATCCTCTACAGCGCCCTTACGGGTGTCAAGTTGGGCTCTGCAACCGCGCCCGACGGTGCGGAGTCCCGGGCGTTGTTTCTCGTGTGGGAGGAGCTGGGGCCCCAATTTGCCTACACCCCGGAGGATGGTGAGTGCGAAGCCGTGGTTGCCATGCAGGACCTCCTCCGACAATGGTACTCCAACAAGCCCCCCATGACGGACACTCGTGCCCCGCAGGTTGCACGCGCATACCGCGCCCATTGTTGCAAGGCCAGGTGCCAATCCAGCTGCCTCCGTTACTTGGAGGACGAGGTCACCACGGCCGTGGCCAAAGCGGCGCGGTTGGGGGTGGGATTGGGGCCATGTGCGCCGATGTCGTTGAGAGCCTCAACACAACCCTCAAGCGCGCCTACAAGGACCTCGGCGCATGGGAGGGAGGGATGCCGGGTACCTCGGCCTTGCAACGCGAGGCCAAGGTGGTATTGCAAGTGTGGGAGTGATAGTTCTTAAAATTCGACCTCCCACTCCGCACACATGGAGCACCCCATAATGCTCCGTGTACAATGGCCAAGCTCATGGCCACCCAAAGCCAAGCCCCCTCTGCTCTTCTCCTTTCCCCCCCTCTAGCCCGTTTGTCCCCATGCCATGGCCATGGCAATAGTGTGCGCCGACATGAAGGCGATGACAAACACCTTGATGTCAATGATGGCCGAGGACAACGAAAAAATGCTCGGAGTTAACATTTGCGGCGGTGTTTTAATATCTGCGAGTTAATATTAACAGGTCAGTCTCTTAACATTTCCTGTATGAACTAATATTTGTGTTCCGAATATTAACCCGTAGATATGAATATAAAAGTTAAAAAAAAACTAAGAATTTCACTTACTCTGTTTTTAGATGCAAAAGGTGGAGGAGCGCCTTCGGCGAGCGCCTCCAATAGCAGCTGTAGCTGTTCCATCAGCAGTTGCAGTAACAGCAGCAACAGTTCGGCGACCCTGTGACGAGGAGTCAAGCGGAGACTTCTCCGATAGAAGACGACGAGGAAAAAAAGAAAAATAGAGAGGAAGAAGAGGGAGAGGGAGGAGAGGGAGAGGGAGAGGGACAGAGAGAGGGCAGAGACTCAGTAGGGGTGGGGGCAGGGGACCCAATGGGTTAAGGAAGAGGGGGAGGACGTGGTGGTGGACGAGGCGGAAGGGGAGGGTGGGGATAGTGGGGATGGAGAGGGGGACGTAGTTGACGCACCCGCCCCCCCCAAGATCACCCTCCGCCCCAAGGTTGGCCAAGGCCCTTGGGCCAGCCACATCAAATTTCCACAAGGCCCCCACTGTGCCCTCGTCAGCCCAGGTCCGTGACAAGGCCTGTGCCGCAGAGCACCCCGTTTTTCAGGGGGCTAGGCACAATCCTATGATTGTGCTCTGGGTTTTCCGCTGCCTTGTGGGCAAAATTGTGGAAAGGGGGAGTGGGGGCGGGGCCAAAAAAGGGGCTGGATGTGAAGGCCTATCACTGGTGCACCCCGGGCACCAGTGCCAGACAGTGTCAGTGCTGGGGGGGCTACTAGCGCTAAATTTGCTAAGAGAACCCCGCAAAGTGGGGTTCACAATGGGCCATTACCGTGTGCTGCTACATCACTGGTCCCGCTTGGGATGGGTGCACATGTGGAGTGTGGGTAAGGCCTGCATGTGGCTCCCACGATGGGGGAACATCCTCACCCTCCCGGCCCCCGTCAACAACCCGCGCCACGAGCGATCGTACGATGGGGACATGGAGATGCGGGGTACGGTGTTGTCGGTCACAAGGCCAACGAAGCCGACTAAGACCCTGACCTCGAGTCCATCAACACCGATGGGGGTCGCTGAGGCCGCGGAGCCACTGTATGATCCCTTGGCGACCACCCACTTCCGCAGTGTTGCGGCTGCAGTTCAAGCTTTGGGTAGCGCATTGCTGTGCGAGGTATGTGCCCAGCCTGTTAGTCATTTAATATCTAGGACGACGTAGTTGATATTTGTGAGTTATATTTTAATTTTTGCGCCGGTGCTCCAGATATTAAAAGTTCATTAACACAATGATTCGTACATGTTAATTTCGTCGCCACAAAAATTAATTTGCATTTTGCTTTTTTTTTGTATGTGTCTGACTCAACTATCAACGTGTGCCATGCCCGTCCAGTGCGTGTGACTTGGCGCCACATGGAGGGCTCCCTGGAGATGCCTTTGGGGACCCTCCATTGCATCCTGGCCCACGAACCAAGCCTGGACCTTTGCGATGTGTGTGGCGTGCGAGAGTGGGACCCAGGCCGCGTCGCGGCCGACGTGTGGGACACGTCGAAGGGTTATCGGCCCAGCCAGAGGGCCAAAATGTCAGAGGTAGGTTCATCGGGGGGCAAGATGCGGACCTGTGAGCGGGAATGGGTGAGTGGCGGGCAGAGGAAGAGGAGGGGGGGGAGACCACCACCACGTCCACAGCGAAAACCCCCCCCCCGAGCCACCACCGAACCCAAATGCCCAGCCCCCCTTCCCCCCCCTCGCCATACCACCACCAACCCCCCCCCCCCCAAAGACCAACAACAGTTTTTATTTTGAGTCGTTTGAGGACTCAAGTGACGGTGCCATCCCACGGGGTGGCACCAAAAAGCACAAAATTCAACACCCCACACCCAAGACAAAAGCCACTCCAGCCCTCATGAGCACACACACCCCAAAAACCCCCCCCGCCAAACCCACCACCCCAACCCCAAGGTGGGTGACAGTCCTGAGGACCCAATCGTCGGGACCGTCGCCCACGTCCCCTACCCTTGGGGGGTGGAGATGAGCACAGTTCGTGGTGTCCATCGTAACAAGGGTGGTGTTGTCTGGGTGCAATACGGAGGCAAGACCAACCTTTACGAGGTGGCCTGCGGCCTCCTCTTCTCCCCCGAAGAGGCCGAAACCTATCAGCAGGACGGGTTGGGGGGGAAGAACAAGGCAAAGACCACCACCAACCCTTCTAACCCCGAGACTAACTCCCAATCTAACCAACCCCAACCAACCACCACCGAAGTCCCTAACCCCATAGACAAAGAGAACAAAGAGAACAAAGAACCGGAGGGGGTAGGCCCCGTAAAGGGGTCACATGAACCGTAAGGGCCCGGAAACGGACCCATCCGGCGACTATAGCCGGAAACAAAGCAAGAAACAGAACGCGAAGTATGTAGTATGTGTTGTTGTGTGTCTTTGTGCATTTGTAGGGCAGGTTAATATTTGGGTTGATATCTGCGAGTTAATATTAAGCCGGCGCTTTTTTAGTATTTAATGTTTGAGGTATGAATTTCAAATGTTGAAGCAAATATTAACTCCGAGTACCATTTTAACATTTTTGTAAATTTACACTGGTAGAAACTCCCGCCGGAACCCTAGGTGGAAAATGCCACCAAACACGCGAGGCACCCCATAGGGGTGCAAATTTGCCCTAGGTATCCCCCATATCCCTTGTATAAACGTGGAAAAGTGAGTTAGCTTTTTGATTTCCCCCCAAGATATAAATGATATTGCATTTAATCTAGGCCACTAGGGCAGATGATAGTGATGATGATAGGCCTGGGCGGTCCGTTGATAATGGCGATGAGGGCCTAGGGCCTAGGGAGTTGGCTGTGATCTCATGTGCGAGACCAGTTGCGGACGGAGATGGTGAACAGGATATGAAACCGGGGCAATCTAAGGGTCATGATGATGATGCACCAAGGCCCACCCAAGGTGGTGATGTTGGTGCACATGTGGCGGTATATGGGGGCACGGTGGTGGAGGTGCCCGAAGAAGGCAGTGTGCGGTGCAAGCGGCAAGGGCGGGATGGGGAAACCTAGGGGGGGGGGGAACACGTTCCTTAGTGACCCAAGTTAGAACCATATGTTCTAATATCTAGGCAAAAATTAACATGTTAACGGAAAGTTGCAACTTTTTTGAGGGAGGCCATGGCGTTTGCTGTGCAATTCACGACACCCACGGGGTGCCTTACGGGTTTGGGCGTCATTTTTACCCGGGGTTTGCTGGGGGGCTCTCGGCGTTAATTTTTGATTTCAGTTTTTGAATTAATATTTGAGAAATTATAAACTAATGAGTCGCCGGCGTGAATATTGATGTGCCACAAAGTAACCCGGTGCCGCAAATATGAACCCTCCCTAAAAAGGCACAACAAGTCATGTAACACACTATGTGAGCATGCATGCGTGTTGTGCATGGCCATCGTGGCCTATAGGGTCCCTATGTGGGCCCTCGCACGTCCCGGGGCCCCGTAGCGGGGTCCCACGTCTTTGTGGGGCCCAATGTGGGGTTAGTGGGGTCGGCGGGTTCGATGCGTTGGATCGGGTCCTTGTCGGAGTTAGTCAGCGGTATAGTCCCTTGGTTTGCGGGGCCGGTGGGTTTATCTTGGGCTTTCTCTTGCCCTGTTGCCCCCCTTGGGCTTTTTGCTGATGCCGCTTGGCCTCCTCAGTTAGTGGGGAAGAGGAGGTGCCGGGCCACCTCGTAGAGGGTGGTGATACGAGGGTATTTTACCCAAATAGCACCACCCTTCCGCCCATGGATATTGCTTTTGTCGCCCTTCTCTTACCCTAAGAGGTAGGTAGCGTAGGCGACCGTCCCGGCAACGGGATCGTCGTGGCGGTTGCCCTTCTTCGCTGCTGTATCCCCACCATCTTTGGGGGTTTGGCGGCCTTGGGGTGGGGCTTCGGGCGGTAGCGGGCTTGGCGGCGCACACGGCCTTCGAGGCCTTTGCACGGGGGCGGGGGGGGGGGGGGGGAGTAGGAGGGGGGAGAGGTTCCTTGCGCTTTTTTGCCCAGGGGATCGCGCCGTCATGCGACTTGTTGGACTGTAAGGCGAAACACTTTTCCTTCGCTTGGGGTTTCGGGGGGAGGGGGGGCTTGGCTTGGGGTGGGGGTTTGGGAGTGGGGGGGGGGGGCGCTCCCTTCTCCTCCTCATCACTTACCGCACCCCCTCCCATGGCCCCCACAACTGTTCATCTTCTCGCCGCATGCAACCCACCTCCTGTAGGCGGGCCCACTCAGCGGGCCGGAAGTGGCGTGTCGTGACCCACAAGTCGGAGACCACCCGAGCGGTCTCCCACTCTCGTTGGCCACAGCGGATGGCAAGGTTCGAGCGTGGATCTTGGGCCACGGTTGGATGAAGGGCACCTACGGGTACTTCCTGGTTGTGCTCCGTGTCTCTTCAGGCCACCCGGACGGGCGTGGCGTGTGTGGCGGTCACCAAAGCGTCCACAACTAACATCACACACACACAAAAACCAATGACAGGGTTGCTTTTTGCGGCGAATGGATTAATTTTTCGAAATTAATATTAACGTTTGATATTTGCAATGCCCAGCAACCACGCAAAAAAGGAATATCAATCACGAGAAATTAGCGCCGGCGACCTGAAAATTGATACACATGTAGGCACCATACCACGAAGGCTCCATTGGTGCCTTGCCCCTGCACTGCCGCGATGGCATCTTCGAACGGCTATGCCGCTCTCTGGGCCTCAACGGGGGGGTGCGCGGGGTTGGCGGCCTCAGGTGCTTTGGCCGCCGGTTTTGGCTGCGTTGGCACCCTTTGCGGCTGCCTTGACAAGCTGCGTGTCCCCTCGTAGGAGGACTCACCCCTAGGGTCATACACAGGCCTAGGGAGGGCCAGGGTTGTGGCCGACCCTTGCCCGAACACGACGGCCTTTCCTTGGCACCACTACTTGCAGTAGCCCCGTTGGCAGTAGTGCGGCATAAGCACCGAGTAATGGGTCGTTTGAAAATCGACCAGTTTTCAGGCATAAAGGGGGGGGGCGTATAAACACGGGGGCCTGCCACTATTCGAGTGCACCAAAATTTTTCCAAACCCTGTGCCATGAACCCCCCCCCCCCGCCCGCCATTGTTGTCTACAGCCTTCATATCAAGGAGTTGGGCTTGTTGCCAAACAATCCACTAGCAGTAATCCTACCTTTCCCACTGCAGGGAAAGGACTTTAAATATGTACCCAATCCTCCACAAGTGGCCAAGTTTGAGTTGGAATTAGCTCCGCGCAGAAGCACGAGCTCCCGCCAAGCCTAAGCCCAAACAATTAGCACAACTTTGCATGTTTTTTTTTAAGAAGTAGCATTTTTGAAGAGACATAGTAGGCTTTGTTGGGTCAAAGTGGACAATTGTAATTTTGTGGATGCTCCACTATGCGGCCCAATGCTTGTGCCCCAGTCCAATTGCCCTACCACTATTTGAATGCACAAAAAAGTTTACAGGACCCCTGCAATTAAATGCCCCTTGCCACTTAACCCCCCCGTGCTATTATACTCCCCCCCCCCCTGCCTTTACAACAAATTGAGGCCCAGCAAACTGCCTACATTGATGCCCTCCTCAGGAAGGGAAGAAAGCGGGGCTCCAAAGTGGGGTTTCCAGACCCAAATCCCCCCCTTGCTGCCATCCTTCCCCCAAGTGCCTTTGCATTCGCAATTACGGCGAATGAGGCACCACATTGGCCTACGAAAAATCCACATGACCGTCATGTGGTTGTGGTTGGTGTCACAAAAAACCGGCTGGTCCCCTGCAGAGCCCCACTCAAGAACTTGGGCTAACCAAGGGACCACCCTCACCTTCCTCAGCAGCAGAAGCGGAGGTGGGGCCCACGGCCTTGAGGAGCCACCGGGGGAGGGGGGTTAGCACCTTGGAGGGAGGGAGGATAGTGGGCAACGGGAGGGGGGGGTTGTCCAAGACACCCAACCACACAACATTGGAAACTCTCTACTAACCTCTACCAACTCTACTAACCACATAACACTCCTCAGGGGTCGTCATATGTGCATTAAAAAAAAGGATACAAACGACCGAAACAAAAGAATCGAACGTTAATGTGTTCATATTTGGTTGATTAAGGTATTAACACGTTCATTTACTGAATGTTAAAAATTAACAAATTGGTTTTAATCCAGGCCACTAGGGTGCAAACTCGCCCCTAGTGCCAGGCCCGCCACCCCCACCACCACTTACGTGGCTTGCCTTGCCCGTGGACGCTTGTTTAGTGAGCCATACGCCTTCTACAGGTTGTGTAGTAGCGTGCAGAGGAGAGCCTCTCCAAACGGCAGCGTACCGTCTAGCGGCTATTCGCAGCACGTTTCACGTACTGTAAGGCGGTGGAGGTAGCCAACATTTGCCGCGGGACACGGTCGACGAAGTGGTCTCAGCCAACGTCCTAGCTTGAATGATTAGCATCTAGGCGGGCACGGAATTCGGCGCAGGTGAAGTGTATGTGCCCTACAAGTGTCCATGAGACGACGGGCCGTCCTCTTCAGGGTAGACAACTCAACACGGGTGGTTGGGATGGAGGGAATCGGTATGTTGCGATGGAAGGCTTTGAGAGCAAGGGCAAACAGGTGGGGAACAGGTGGGGGTGAGGGCCCCGGGGCTAAGGGCCTAAGGTGCCCAATGTCGGGGGGTCGGCATCTTGGCGCAGGAGGGATGGAACAATGTGAATCACGTACTCCTACGTGACAATGTGGGATACAAACCTCCCTGCCCTCTCCCACTATTACCGCTTGTCACCGCCATTTTGTGTCTCCACACCATGTGTCCCTTCGTTCACCGTCCGTCGTGCTCCCCTTTCCGTGGCCGTGGTACATGAGCATTGTGCACGGCAATATGTGGCGGCAATATGTGGCGGCAAGCGGCGGGCGGGGGGGGGGGGGGGTTACTCGCGCCGTTCCCCTTTGTGTGGTTTGTTTTTTTTCCTTTTTTTGGGTATCACTATAGGACATTTCGTGTGGACCGTTGCAACGGGAACACTTGTTAAAGGGTCTAGGGTGTTGTATAGCTCTACTGTATGCCGAGGTAGGCGCACTCCTCCCCCTCCCCGAGATCGACACTATTGTAGGTATTTGCAAGGTTGCGGGGAGCCCGTGCGGGTCATGGTGGGACTCTTGCTGTGCCCATCAGGCGATGACCCCTACCCATAGCCCCTCGCAGGGCAGTAACCTTTTGTACTTGCCTCTGAAGTGTGCTAGATTAGTTCCAATGGGCACCCCTACGGGTCAGTGCCACTCTCCGTCGTTGGCCTCCGAACCCATGCGCAACCTACCTTAATGCTCATTGCTTAGGCAGGGCCGATACGACTCCGCGGGTCCCCATATATGGTTCACTACTGGCCACGCTACCCCCGTCTCATCCCCTCCCTCCCCACCGCGTCCCTGCTAGCTCCGTTTTGCTTCCCCTGCCGTCTCCCGCTAGCTTCGCCGGACCCTTGACACGACCCCGGGAGGGGGGGGGGCACCCCGTTGTTTTAGTGGTACCTGTGTATCCAATACGAAGCAGCAAACACCGGTGCCGCAGTGTTAGCCACTCAGTGGTGGCGGCTGCGAAGCGACTGTACGCTCTCGCCCCCCGCCCCACTGCCACCTCTTAGTGCATTGGTGGCCCATGGAGTCCTATCGCAGTGGGAGGGGGGGGCGGATGGGGGATTTGTGGCATTCCGGCCTGTTCGCAGCTCACAAGGTCCCTGCGCAAGCGGCCCAGCGAATGGCGCCGATGGTGCTTGCTCCCGCGCACACACACGGTTCCACGGCGGTGTCTGCCGGTCACGTACCGTGCAACGCATGGTGAAGCTGGTGCCCGCTCTCCCCGTGAAAGCCCTCAATGTTTTGCACCTGGACACGGGGGGGCCAGTGGATGGCACCAATTGGCGCTCGTCCCCTCATAGCCATCAGTGGGGTCATCACCGATCCGGTGCAAAGCCGACATGTAAGCATGGCACATCACATTGCAGTGAGTGGGTGTCCCCTGCACATGGTTTTGGTGCCCATTCCTCACCCCCATCACTGCATTGGCGCCACACCCCGTACCCTATTGCCATGTGCAGTCCCCCTATCACTAGGCGTTGTGCACCGCACCAATCACCACCCTGCCCGCCCCTTGCCTATCGCCTTGCTCCCAGCATAGCTCTTTCGCTCTGTCCTTGCCGCATTGCCTGCCTCCCTGCGACACGCAGAGTGCACAGCATTGTGTACCTGTCCACCCAGCCCTCTCTGCACCCCTGCCTCCGGGCGCTGTGCACCGCACTGTTTGCTACCCTGCCCTACTCCCCTTCCGAGGGACACAGCGGTCCCGGCGTTACAGAGCTCTCTTCGGGCATTCGGCGAGCCAAGTTGGATTTGCTCTTCCACACATCCACGCATCACGGCTGTCCCGGCGTTACGGTGTCCTCCATGGGCATTCGGCGAGCCTAGCAGGACATGCTTCACTAACAATTTCACGAGTCACAGCAGTCCCGGCGTTACGGTGTCCTTCTCGGGCATTCGGCGAGCCAAGCACGACATGCCCCACTACACAAACCACACGTCACAGCAGTACCAGTGGTAAATTGGCAGGGACAGGATAAGATGTCGAGCCAGCTTTTTCACCGTGTTGCTCTCTGTGTTGACCTCTGGTCACAGGCAGTTGTTTGGGGCAGGGCTGGGCCTTCCGGTGCACAGACGCTTGCTTTATCATGTTTCACTATGATCAACTTTCCCAGCAGGAACAGGCGGACGCCTTGTTGCCTGCCCATGTATTCCCCGTCACTGGATTCGGGACACTGCCGGAGACAGGGGAGAAGGTGCTCTCCACGAAGCTGGGTCCTGGCCCCCCCTGTCGGTGGTGTCGTGGACTGGCTTGGTACACCTCTCCGCGCAAGTACCGATGATAATTGATGAGTGTAGTGTGATGTAGGGTGCAGTGCCATGGGACAAGTAGGGATCACGGATACGCTGGAGTTCGGAGATCGCCCGAGCACTTTACCTTTACCTTTACCCTACTCCCCTTCCTTTCACCCAGCGCCCTCTCCTCCCCCTCCCCTTTTCTTTTCCGCTGTGCGTCCCATCCCTCCTCCGCATGCAATTTGCACACCAATATGGTGTGTAGCACTTGAACCAACAGGTCTCGCGGCACGGACCCACCAATACCCACGCTCCGCAGTGTCGTCCTCAGATTGTTCAAGGCCGTGCACCGGAGCCACCTCCGCCTCGTCGTTCTCCTGGCCCATTGCCTGCATATCATGTTACATGTGAGAAATGCACATGGGCCAGCGGCTACTTGTTCTGTGCATCGTTATGCACCACCCCACTTGTTGCCTCCCTACCTCATTGTGCTCAACCCACGCATATCCCCCCGGGTGCCCCCGTATGCCTAGTCCTTGTCCTCTCGCCCTTCAGTGTGCACGCACTTTGTGAGCAGCATGACCTTCCAGCCCATCTCAATCCTCTTCCTCTTCTCCCCTGTTCTGCGCACCTGTTGCGGTGGTGTGTAGGCACTGCGCGCAGCACGTTTCCGTCACCTTCTCCTCTGCTTTCATCATTCCCTCTCCGCCCTCACCCTTTCCCCATCCCTTTTCTCCCTACCTTTCACTGTGCAAGCACTGCATGCATTCTCTCCCGTTTTTCTTCCACTTGCTCTTTATTCCTTTTGCTGTGCTCCCCTACCTTGTGCACCCTTTTCATCGCGTTGCATGCAATATGTGCAGCACTATGCCGTCCCCTCCTCCCTTCCCCTTCCTCTTTCCCAGCCTCCCTGTGGCAGGCAATGTGCGCGCACTGTCCCTCCGACCCTCGTTGTCCCGCCACCCTTGCTTTACTCTGCTTGGCTGTCCGTGCCCTGCATTGTGCATGCGCTATGCGGGTCACTATGCAGTCCCACCCCTCCTCTCCTTGGCCACCCTCACACGACACATGTTGCACAGCCATACCCCTCTAGACCGGCCACCATATGGCCGCTGGATGTTGCCCGTGTGGAGAGGCTCGTGGCGACCTCCCACTACTGGAGCCCTTGCAGGAGCCCTTGCCGTGGAAGGCCGCTCCAAATGTTGCAAGGGGCACCACCCTGGGTGGCCCCGGCAGCCCCTTGGCGAGGGTTTCGCTGTGCCCCCCGCGGCGCTTGGTCGCCACGGGGGATCCAGCACAAGTTCTTGCAAGACATCGAAAAAAAATGTGCCAGTGCCTTCGCGGGCATTTATGCGGGCACATCCGCTGCCAATCTTACCCGCACACCCTATCCGGTGCTTGGTGGGCACATTTGTGGGTAGGCGCCTCTCGCATACCCACTGCAACACTTGTGTTGGCAGTGTGCCCACCACTTGGGGGTGCGCCTTCACAGGCCTTTTTGCCCACCATGCGACAACCACTATTGCCCGCACACCCTACCTAGAGCCTGGCGGGGACGTTTGCAAGCGAATGGGAGACAGCCCCCCACACGCATCCCCATGTGCACCCCCCAAGGCAGTTGAGCAAGCACTCAGGCATGCACTTTTGTTGGGCACTTTTGCAGCCACCACCTTGGCCATTGTTGCCACACCCGCTCAGTTGCGCGACCACTTTTGTAGGTAGCCGCGCGAACCTCCCAAGCGTAACCGCAAAGGTGCCTGCGAAGCCCCGGGAAGGGGGTGCAAGCAAAATTGGCTGGTGACATGCCCGCAAAAGCGCGTGCGAAGGTTGGATGTGGTTGTGCGGTTCGGCCAACATGCACTTAGCCCCTGGGGAGATGAGGCTCCAATTCCATGCGTTGTGGATGTGGGTGCATGCGGGATAGAGGCACAACGAGTAGTTTGTGTGGCTTGATACACTCCTTTTGCTAGGCTTGGTCTGTGATTGTAGCATGCCCTTTCACATCCATTTTTGGGGTATTTTTGTGGACGCGGGCTAAGCTGTACGGATGCAGTTGATTTGCCTTTGACTTCACCGCATGATTTTGCTTGCCTCTCACGGACTTCCACCCGAAACACGTCACACTCCACCTTCCCCTATGTGTTTGTCCAACTCCCCCATGCAACTGCCATCGCAAAAGCCCATTGTGGGAACATCGTCATGGCCCGGGACTGGGCAATGGTGAAGCAACATACCTGTAGGGCATGCACCATTTTGCACGACCATTTTGAGCTCTCCCAAGTGGCTAGAATAACGGTTCTTTGGAGGCATCTGGTTGACAGTACCCGCCGGCCGCCAGCAGGGCGTGTCCTCCCTCAAGATGGAGTATAGCACCTTCCCGATGTCTCTCAGTTGGAGTCTTTTGATCGTTGTGATCAATTGATTCTTGTGCGCATACCCCTCCCTTGCAAGTTGATCATGTCCTCCAAGAAGAGGCAAGCGTGCTTAGGGCAACGCGGCGACGACACCCTCACAACAATGCACACACGCTTGAGACCCTAGGGGACCATCCAAGCCATCAAGAACACGTGCCACCGGACCCCATGCTCTTTTGAGGACATAAACTCCATGGCCCCATCAACAAAGGTCTTGTGTGAGTTCCTCATCATTGACACAAAGTAACACCGCCATTGTAGGTCCTAGCGTACTTGTGGACTTGGTCCTTCTCCTCTCCAACACAGAAGATGTAGGGCTGCGGATGGCACTTGTGCCGAGTAACCTGCCGGCTCCGTTACATCATGGTGTACCAGGTGGGGATTTTAGCATCGCGCGGTTGTAAGAGATTTCGGTGTGTGAGACCGTGATGTAGCGTTCAGATGGAGACTGCCCTACCGGCGTGAGCTAGAAGGTCGTATGCGGTGGTGCGTGAGGTCATGGAGTCCAAGTTAGCCTCCGAGACATTTTGCAGGGCACTCGGATTGCAGATACGGCATGAGGCCCTATTTTCTTCTATAACAAAGAGCATACCATTGTAATGCAGGACCGCCTATTCCATTGGGGGTGCCACAATCTGTGCCGTAGCACCGGCCAGCACATCATTCGCGATGTGAGAGCTCCAATTGACCACCCTTTGGTGCGGCCCATCAGCCATCATGGGTAGATGAAGCAAGCCCTCCCCAATCTAGTTTAGCTTAAGGTCATTGACAACGTCGGGGGTGCCCCCGTTGATCCTCCTATACAAGGCGTGCTATGCTATGTGGAGTCACACACCAATAATTGACCCATCAACCACATGCGTTGAGAGCTCGCCCGTCTGGATGCGGCGAAGGAACATTGCCCCAACTAGGATCTCCGCTCCCAACACGTTCCCATGCGTGGCCCCTGTACACGTGGAAGTGCCATGTTCCGCGACAACAATGTTGGTGATGCTTACCGTCTATGGCGACACGTTGGACTATTTGACACGAGTGTTATGCAGGACCCTGCAGTAGGACCAAGGCTCCAACCAGGCTACATGGGGGAGAGGGCTAAGGACCACCTGCCGTATTGGGGCCGCTGTGCATGCATGCATACCTACATACATACATACATACATACATACAACATACATACATACACGCATACATAAATAAGCGTCTCAATTGTGAGCCCTTGAGCTAATTCTCATGAGATCCCAACATGCAATCCTTCATGTGGCCTTTACGGCACTCCGTTGTCAAAGCTCGACTGACAACGGCACCCTGTGCATCTGGCAATAAGGAGGGACGGTTTTGCATAGCATTTGACGGTAGTTTGTATATGCCACTGCGGCATCTGCGCAGTTGACGCTAACAGATAACTTGAATGTTGAAGGGTGCCAGATCCAGGTGGGCAAATCGGTCCAGGCGCTGATCTTGAAGGAGCACGCCTTTTATGGGTCACCAAAGGCATCATTAGTCATGGGACTGCTGTGCTGTTTCATTTTTGATGGGCCGTTTGTCAGCCTGGAGTGTATGTGCTTCATGGGCTTGGAATCGCTGGCATCATGGATCACACTGGAAATCCTGAAGAATATGGATGGGCGTTCCATTGTGGAAGAAGCCTCATTCGGGTTACTGCACAGTGCAACCTGGGCATTGGGGTGGGCACAGGTATTCACAAGTAGTAAGCCGAGCTGGCGGCTTTGTACTTTTCACTGCTCGTGCTGCGGCATAGCCACTCCCTTTTTGGCACAGTGTTATGTAGATATGCCATGTGATTCTTCTCGCTGCTGATGTGTGCTGAACAACCATGAACACGCTACGTCTGGGGCCGTAGTGTGCTGCATACCATTGGGTGTCTGCCACATCTTGGACTATCCTTTTGTGGCTATCATGGATGCAGTATTGGCGACTGTGGAGTGCATGTTTGGGTGGTGTGCACATTCACAACCCCCCCCCCCCCCTTGACTAGACCCCTGAACCCCTCTGCCCCACATCCCCCGCAGGTCCTCACATTCCAGGGTCGTGCTGTGTGCACCTGTGCACACCATGCTGTCACGTGTGTGCATTCGCATGTGCATGCGTGCTTGCTTCTGTGTCTGGGCAGTGCTCTGCCGACATTGGGGGTCAGCCTCAGTGATGTATTAGAACGGCCGTGCACCGTAGGGGGAGGGGGGGAACCCCCCCCCCCCCTAGACCCCCCTCCGTCCCTCCTTTCCTTCCAATGTTTGAGGCTGACAGCCAAAATTTTGCTTCGGCGCCTTTGGCACCAAGAGGATTTAAGCTTAAATATTTTCGGCCCGCCTTCGGCAGGGCCCATAGGGACACCATAGGAGGAGGAGGGTCCCAGCCAGACCCCCCCCCCCCCCTTCAGACCCCTCCCTGGTCAGCCTCCATGCTGAAGCCCACCAAGGGGGCTCTGTGAACTGATGGTTTCTATTTGCCATGGTTGGGATTTGGCAGGGGCCTACATCGCAATGCACACTCCTGGTGACATCATGTTGCCAATGATACACACTATCTGGATGTGTATTTGTGTTTCATGCCAAGGCACTGTAGCTGGATCTTCAACGTTTGATCTGCGACAGATGCTGCATACTGAACACTGCAGACCGTGCACACCGTTGCACAACTTGTGCACTGTGCACTCTGCAGATGCACAGCACAGCCTGTGTTTGAATTGCGCAGTGTAATTTGCGGATTGCAATGTGCAGTGTGGCAAGTGTGTGATGCAAATATGCACAGTGGCAAATTATACATTCTGCACTCTGCCCTCTTTCTGCAGTATGCTCCGCACATTTTGAGCTTGTGATGTCATAATTCGGTTCTCATGGTCGAAAACAAGCATTCTAGCATCATAGAATGCCACAGAAATCTTTTTTGGAAAAATTTCACCGGCCACCTGTTTTTGAGCCATTGTTAGCACAATCGTTCTGCAACAGTCTATTGGATTTTGCAGGTTTGTGGGATGCCAGCCAACATGTAAACACCACTCATGGAAGTAAACAAGCCCTTGAAGGGTGTACAACTGCAAATATCAGAACACATCACTCATCATGAGAATATCAGAAACAACACATGGTCCCCAAAGGAGTCCTCGAAATTATAAAAAACATACAAGTAGGGCCAATCGAGGGTATTACATCATCTGTTTTTGGGTCAAAAGGGAGCCATGCATGGTCTAGCCCAGGCGTAAGTGCAATTTGCAAAGGTAGGTTTTTATCATCTAAAACTCACCGGTACAAACACACAACACTAGCTGAGCCACATTTGGCAAAGTTGGCATAGTACCTGATCGAGAGTCCCAGTGAAGATAGATGGGTAGATTGGCAATAGGCCAAATGGGGGGCACTCAGCGGTTCAAAGAGCATTAAAAGGCCTCGGCATGTTTGAGTGATGGAAGGCAATGCATGGGGAGGGCACATTGAATCCAATAACTAAGTCCCAAGAAATGTTGCGCCAAAAGTTCTTCAATCCATTCAGGATACGCTGGACCACCGTAACATGAATGAGTTTGAGGCCATCGACCGTCCATTCACAATGTTGCCTCCCTCATTGTTTACGTTCGGTGTCGGTATCAAGCACACACGTGGAGTGTGAAAAGCAGACACACACTACTTGTTGTTGCTGCAACATGACAACCACTTTGCTGAAGCCCGGGACTTTTGCTTTTTTTTTCCATGTGAAGTTTTGTCGCAGAACATTACGCAGTGGTAGCGAATGTATTGTGCAAATCCCCGCCAAATGAAGGCATTTTTGAAGAACACTTGAAGAAGGTGGAGAAGAACCCCCAAGGAAAGGATGCACAAACATTCTTTGCACGCATGTTTGCCTTCGTTGCGTACTTGCCATGCTGCTGTGCCGTGTCTTTCTTGAAGCGTATTAGGTGAGCTACATTGTTTAAGTGGTTGAGGGCCTCAGTGAGCGTTGGTGGGCATTTAGCCCTGAGTGCTATGTCATCAACATATGGCAACACGTGCGCGTGGTCATCAAAACTTTCCAATGCGCACGTATCTGCAAATGCTTATTGCACCAAGTTGGAGGCTTAGAGGCCATCTATGCGCAGGCCAACACGGCAAAGCATGACTACTACACAGTGGTCACCACCGAAATGGAGCTGCGCATATGCAAACAATGACTGAGGGGAGTAGTGCACAAGGTGCAGGATGACGCTTGACAGGTATACACGCCCGTATTGCACCGCCACTACGCAAGCCTGTACGATATGGCCAAACACGTCCTAGCCCTGCATCAATGCCACAAAAATACACAAAAACGAGGGGATGGCTACCTCCACATGCACTACGGACATGGTGAATACCACAGGGGTTGCTCCTGCTCACAAACCCCCCCCCCCTCTACAGGCCCCAAAAAAGGTTGTACGGGACCATGGGTTGTGGGCGCCGGAGATTTTGTTTTAGGCATACAGCAAGGGGCAATTTTTTTGTTTTACCCTATGTGGCTACACTCAAAATACTCAGAATTTTGTGGAGAATTCCAAATTGGATGAAAACACAAAAAAAGATTTTGACCTGGACCCGACCTCCGGGATGGACCTTGGCTGATGGGAGCGCGAGTTGATGGGCAAATTTTACCCCACTTGTGTATATTGGGGGAGCCTCAAGCGCAGTGCAACTATTTGGGCGTACTAGAGACCCATACTTTGAGATACTAGGGGCCCCTAGGGGCATCATGGTGACCCGTAGTGGAGGTTTTGACTTCTGATTTTGTCCCCTTTTGTTTGGGGATCCCCGAGAATGCAGGGGTGACATAGCATTTCCGCCCTCTTTACTACACGCAATGCCGTTTGCGACTCTCTTGCCTTGATTGTGTTTATGCTTTACATTATATCTCTGCAGAGTGGCGAAGAGCCATTTCCGCTTAGGGGGACAAGCACGCATCGGACGGCCAAAGATTCCATTGGGAAGTGGAAGTATTGAAGCAAGTCCGATTATCCGATACAAGTTTGGGTCACCTAATTCTAAGGGCGTTTCCAAGGGGTTTGCTTGGGGGCTCTTCGGGGGGAACATAGTCTAAAAGTAGCGCGCACTGCCGCGCGCAGTGCAAAGATTCCCCCATTGAAAGTGATCAGCGCGTCATGGGGACCATTTTGAGGGATGTATTTTGGGGTACCCCCCCTCCCCCGGGGAGCCCAGTGGCTAACTGCCCCACCCACTGACCCCCAAGGTTAGGGTCAATGAAAATGGGGGGAGGGGTTAGAAGTTAGAGGTTAGAAGTTAGGGGTAGAGGGGGGAATCCCCCCCTCTACAACCCCTAAAAGGGCCGCGCACCCCTCGGGGTCATGCATTGGCTGCTGCCGACCCCCATGGTCAATACTTAATGTGGCAACAGCACAAGTGGGCATGATTGCTGCACACCTATGCACAAGCACACCAACAAAAAGCAATAGAATACCTGCACACAACCAAATCATCACGGGGGCGTGACAATTGGGACCCCACGTTGTGGGAAGTGCCACTACAGCCCCTGCCCTAACAACGCAAGGGGCACTAAGTTCCAGCGGAGTGGGAAATACACATCCACCACCAGGTACCGACCTAGACGGGAAACAACGGGGAACCGGCCAAGAATTGACTTCGGTACGTGCACCGAGGCATTGCTGCACTGTGTATTTAGCGGATACAGTACCCTTACGGCAGTTGGCACATTCCAGTTTGACCTATTTCATAAAGAACAAAACTTGCCATGCTGCCGTGTCTTTCGCTACCATATTTCATTGGGATATTCCACACTACACCACAAAGTACCAAACGAACACGGCCGGGAAATCCTGTATCATGACAAATTCCATCATGATACCAAGGTAGTCATACCGAGAAACGAATTACTACATGACATGTATGACGCCCGGCATAGCCATGGCAACACCAGCTATCGGATGCCGTAACGTCACCACATATGCGGGACGGGTTTTTTCTATCGAAATTCAAACCCCTAGCGATGTCATCCATTAGGGAGCTGCTGCCATGCACCACAGTGATATGGTGCATACCTACCTAGACGGCTCCAGAAAATCAGTCCTTCAACCATGAGGGCAAAAAGATGCATTTGAAGGTCACCAACAAAAATAATCCAGCACGTAACCGAAGCCATGGATGGTTGAGATGCCTTCGCATGTGAGCCACACCTCCCCCCGATATCTGTCTAGATTGTGGTGGAGGCCCGCCAAAGCCCCTTGTACACCTTGTTGGTAACATTTTAGTTGGATGGGAGGGCAATGATGTGGCGACCCCGCAAGCGCATAATAACGGCCATCATTGATAAAGCATGCAGATTACGCTAGGGCACCATATCACCATCAGGGGAGCTGAGTGGTATGCCATCATCGTCATGGACGCGGACACATTTTGCTATGCTACTATCACGCGGGGCCGAATGGGTTCCACTCCATGAAAAACCTATTCGGCACGTACACCACCCATAGATCTGCAATGCAAGGTTAGAGACACAACCGAGGATCTATAAGATCCTCACCCCGGCAACCCTTGACACCAAACCTACCTTCTATAGTTTTGTGAATGCGTGGACAGAATGCGCTACGATCGAGGCATGAAATAATAGCTTCTTCTGTGGAGGGGTGCCCAGCACTCACCAAAACCGGACGGGCACTCACACTTGTGGGAATATGCGGTGCCGGCGGAACCTGCCGATAGACTCGAGGCTTTTCTGAAATCTGAAGACTTGGGGTTCCAAGGGATTGACTTGTCCAACCCAACGGCCAGTTTCCTTTTGTTACAGGCGAAAGCCGGAAAAGGCGGGGGAGGTACAGCTAGTGTGCAAGGACCTGAGGATCCGTCCTTTGAGTTCGCCGTGAGCCGAGACGAGGAAATCAATGATGATGTAGAACTCCCCAGAGGACCCCACAAGTGCCCCATTTATGCTATCAACGCCGGGTCACGCTGCAAGGGGAGGACTAGGTATGTGAAATCTGCAAACCTGTGTGGCAGGGTGGTCGGTTTGTGTCAAAGCGCTTGCTGACTGACCGATGGTTACCCCCACCGTGCTAATCGCCCCAACAGTTGGCCACTACCACAGGTGAGATGGCTCGTCGGACGCAGCGTGGTGTGGCTAGTGCGGAAGTGCGGACGGAAGCCCCGCACTCCGACGGGATGGCGGAACGAATCCCCCAAACCCTCGCCGGGTATCACGCCCTAGCCGACCACCTGCATCTTAGAGGACCGATCTAGCGCATGCACACATGAACACCGGCATCAACGTGTGGGAGAATTGGCAACGCCTTTCCCCAGCAGTACAAGACCCTCCCGCTCCCCGCTACCCAACTCCCCAGTGGCCACCTTCTGCCTATTGTTGCCGCTCATATGGGCAACCGCGACCCTCCTATTGATGAGCCCTCAGGTGCAATGTCTTCGCACAGCGCACAAGATGCTGTGCCGCCTCCCCTCTAGGGGATGGACGCTACACCTACCCGCCCTAGCCCCGGCGGCTCAGGTATAAGGGCACGCTGTGATTATTTGCTAGCACGCACCACCCCGTCGATCTCGCTGCGAGCGGTGGAGACGACAGATGTGCTATATCCACACACACACACACCCTTGGCATATTTCACCCATGCTAGTGAGTGTGCAAATTATTGTGCTCTGCTTGGGTCGCTACAACCAAAACCATGACCACTGCAACCCATCCCTTTTACAGAACGCACCTGCCAGAAACCAACCTGACGCCAAGGTTCACGTCTTTCCCATACATGAGTGGGACATGTCATCCCGACTACTTTTACTCTCCAATGATGTGTTGCCTCGCCCCTGCCCTTCAGGCCCACCAGATGTTACCCTAATAAGAACACAAACCCCCTAGTTACTTGCCTAATGGCGCAGTCTCATGACGTAGAGACAAATCCTGGCCCCCAAGCCTGCCCTGCACACCACGGGCGGGCGGCCGGGCCCGGTCCTTGTATGCGACACCCCCCAGCCCCCCCCCCCCCGCGTTGCTGCTCCAGTTCTACGCCTCTCAGCCAGGGGTCCGCGACCCGCAAACACCGGAGGTATGGGAACAGCTGGCACAGGCACAGCTACCGCCGAGGGCTGAAGACTTTGCGCGAAAGGCGCTGTGGCACAAACTGACCGTACATGCAAGACCCTACAAGAGGTCAGGCACTGACAAGTGCCCGGCGTGCTCACAAAAGGAGACGGTCAAACACGCGATGGTTGAATGCCCCATGTTCAAAGCAGCGGCAGCGGTTATACAGCATTACTATGGCCAGGTGACAACTGATAACGGCACATCCACAGTTCGAGACATGATGGAGTCCGACGACCAAGAATGGTTGCTAAAAACGAACCAAGGCTGGGCGATGTGGTCAGCAAGAAGTGCCCACTGGCGATATCGATGCGAAGTCAAGGCGGGAGCGTCACCGGTGTTCGCGTCATACCTTACAACATGGCTAAGGGAGCTATGTGAGTGGGTGGGATTTTACACAGGGGAGCGCAGGGAACAATGGAAAGGCTTTCAAAAATCACTGGAACAACTTCGAGGCACCGGAGTGCAGCCACGACAAGGGGAAGTGCAAGTACATGGGGGACTGAATGCATGGTGGCAAACACACACGGAATGCTTCACCCAAGAAAAATCAGCCGACAATCATAGTTGGCAAAGGGCAACGGAGTCATGCCCGAAGCGCCCGAGGCAGGCAGGCCCGGGGGTGCTACAAGGAGCGCAAGAACTGATTGCAGAACTGGTGGAGAAGGGCTACAGGATAGTGTACACTGATGGATCGTCGAAGCGACTGAGCCACAAGGACATGCGCAGGGCCGGGGGATTTGGCGTTTTCGCCGCGGAAGACGACCAAGGACCAGAGGTGCGCTTCTGTGGCTACGTACCAACACATTACAGGCAAACAAACAACGGAGCAGAGCTTTGGGCAGCCGTGGAGGCCTTACAGGGATTCTGGGTGCCAAAACTGGCAATCCTCACCGACTCGCAATACCTGCAGCTGGGGGCGGCTGGCAGGGCCCAACACTGGAAGTCAAAGGGATGGACAACCACACCTGGAAAACTGCAAGTCCACGTCCCAGTCTGGGAAATGCTGCTCCAGGAAATGGCGACGCCGGGAAGAGAAGTCAGGTGGGAACATGTCCCAGCACATGTCAACGTGCAGGGAAATGAGATTGCGAATGGATTGGCCATGGAAGGCATGTGTTCAAGCCCACTGTGGTCGCAACATGTTGCACCAAAATCATCATCTGGGTCAGAGTCCACCGTAGGTTTGAGGGGAGGGTCGGAATCAGAGTCTGAGGGCACAAGGGCACTCTGGTCATCCCTGGGTATGGTACCCATGGACAGTGATGAACTGACAGGGGAAGCATCCGGGGAGCCTGCGCCACGTGAGATGGGACCGTACTCCTCAAGCAATACAGAAAGTGAGGAAGTAAGGACAGGACACACACACCAAGGAGTGCTGTCGAGTGCACTATCAGCAGCAAACACACTGTCCTTCAGCACTGATGTGAGTGACACCAGGCGACAGCGCAAGAAGCGAAGGCTCAGGAAAGGCAGGAACCCAGGACAGGGTCGATAATGCCAATCCAAAAGCCCTTGCACCATGGTACAGACATCCCACAGGCACCAAGCACAACAATGCATGTCTGAAGCACCTGTGTTCTGACGCAGAGTTTGCATCACATGAGCTGCGTTTTGTCGCCGTAGAGCCTGCAACACATGAGCTGCGTTCTGTCGCAGTGAGCAGCAACACGCAAAGGAGAACACCAAGCACCTGAACGCCGCGTCCTGTCGCGGACAGGCACCCACGCGTTATGCCGTCTGGGAGGACACAGCAGGAGAAGGGATCACACCAGCAGCGGTATGGCCCGTACACACACATCCAGCCAACCCCAAAGAAGGTCAAGCCTCAGCAAGAACGCCAGCGTTTCAAGGTGCAAGCACTGAGTCAGCTGGACGCCATTGCGAACGAAGGACTGCAAGCAGTTGAAGCAGAACAGACCACAATGGCCTGGGCCCGCAATCAGCAGATCTGGCTCCGACTAGACCAACCACATGGCACCAGAATGCATTGTGAGATTGTGGACAACCATGGGGAACCACTGCAGATGAGCAATTAGGAGCTCTACGCGGTGATGGTCCCGATCAACTGGACCCTAAAGACCGAGGCATTGGCGAACATGCAGGTCCAGTGGCGACCCAAAAGTGCAGGCAAGTGGCACCCGTTCCAGTGGGAGGCGATCCTCCACTGCCCGACGGCTGAAGTACACACAGCGGTGCCCTCCTCGGTAAGCAGAACTGGCGATTGCATGCATGTGTGGCTGGCAGGTCGAGCGGACCTCTTGCGATTGTTCCAAAGAACGCTCTTCAGGCAGGCGGACCCGGTACCCGGGGACGCTGTGCGGTTCCTCTACACACTGCTGAACACACCCCCATGCGAAAGAAGATACGCATGACAGGGGGTGACAAAAAGGAGAAGAAGAGTGGAGCGCATGGTGCCATGGTGCCGTGGTGCCATGGTGAAGATAACCCATCGTCGTGGCTCAGTGGATACACCACACCTCTTCTGTCCCGTGGAGGATGGTTCGAACCCCGGGGGGGATAGAGATGCACCGAGCAACCCGAACCCCCTTTTTTTGGGCGCGAGAGAGAGGGAGAGATTAAGAGAGAGAGAGAGAGAGGGTAGAGCACACTGGGAAGGGAACAGAGAGGTGCAACAGGAGAAAAAGAGCAGGGGAGAGCAAGAGAGAATGGGAGGGAGAGAGTAGGAGAGAAACCCACAGAGCGAGAGACCGGGGCTAACCGGCGCAAAGGGGGGTGGTGGGTTCGAGCTGACCAAGGTTCGAGCTGAACAGGGTGGGTTCGAGCTGAACAAGGTGAAAGGGACGCCACGGCGGCACGGAACAGTCAAGAAATGAAAAAGCAGGGCGCCGTAATGCCCAGAGCCACAGGCTCCACACGTTGTCACGTGTTGAACAGCCGAAGCAAGACTGGGGCGGCGAGAGTGCGGGCCATGTGCAGATGACGAAAGCAAGTAGACATGAATGTGTGGACGGCATGCGCATGCATGGTGGGGAGCGGAAGTGGTATGCGGCACACACAAAACAGCAATGATTTGTTGAGTTGCCTGACAGACGGAGAACATGCTGAAATGCTGAGACGCCTTTGCGCCAACCAAGGCGCGATTGCGCCCCTGAGGATTGAGTATGATTCGTCATACCGGGCCACAGATCAAGTACATGACAAGGTCACGACCTGCAGGGCAAGGGTTAGAGACTAACTGGCACTTTGGGTGGGTGGTGGGTGCGAGCTGACCTTAATGTCCAGAGGACCAGTGCCAATGCACAGCCAGCAGCCACCTGGTGTGGTACAGAACTGGTCTACGTTGGAGTGCAGCAAGCAAAACACTGAACAATGTGGCTATGACCATGCACCGGTGACACGGGGGCGTATGCGAGCCCGGTTTCCGTTGCCTCATGGCCCCCCCGCGTTTTGAAAGATAGTGGCGCCGGGTCGGCCACCGACAAGTATCCCTCGAGAAAACTGTCCGACGCCAAAGGCGCCAATTTTTTTTTCATACTATGTGTTTATACTCAAAATACTCAAAATTTTGTAAAGAATTCATATTTGTGTTAAAACAACAAGAAAAATTTTGACATGAAGGAGGGCTACAGGAGGGCTGCAGACCCTAATAGCAACCCTAGCCCTAGCCCTAACCTTGGCTGTAACCCTAACCCTAACCCTTACCCTAGGGCTAATCAAGACTGAATATTGGGACCGAGCTGGTGGGGGAGGGAACATTAGCTATGACTGGTGAAGGACATCAAGAATGATTCACACATTGATGGCTCTTCACAAAGTTAAATCAGCTTGCAAGTCAACCCCATCACCACGAGGCCCACTTTCAAGGCTTTTGTTGGACTTGTGAGGGGCCAAAATGCCCCAAAATGGGCTCAAAATGGGCTCATTTCACCCGTTTGTGCACCCCAAATGGTCTAGGATGATTTTTGGAAAAATGTGTTTTTGACCCATTCTTGACCCATTTCTGGTCCCAAAACAGCCTTTTTTCAAGGCATTTTGGGATTTTCGGAGGACCAAAAGGGGCCACCACAAGCTCAAAATGGTCCAAAAACACTTGTTTTAGCGTCGCACATGGTCTAGGATCATTTTTGAGAAAAGTCATCTTTTTGCCCCTACTGGACCCTAATGACCCATTTGGGCACCCACCTGTTTGGGCTTGAGCTTGCAGCTTGCCGCAGCCTAGTGGGCCTAAGTACGAGGGTCTAGGTGTCCGTTTGGGCAATTCTAAGGGGCGGAAACCACAAAAAGTGGGGGGTTGCGGGTGGAGTAGGTGCCCTCGGAATCGCATTTTGAGCCATGTAGCCAAAGATATGGCCTATTCCTTGTTTGTGGCTGTCGGCATTTGGAGCTTCTGGGGGCCTTTTTGGGCCGTTTCCGGGACATGTCATGGAGTTAGAGGGCGGCAAAGAGCTCGTTGACACAGGAAAGTCAAGCCGCACGTGCAGAGTAGCCGCCGTTTCCCTTCGTTTGGCCGTTTTGAATGGGTTTTAGGGCTTTTTTGGCCGAAAAATGGCTGTTTTTGGCCCTAAAGTGCAGTTTTTGAAAGCGAGGTCCGCCACTTGCAAATCCCGTTCCCGGCCGCCACCGTTGAGTTTCGTGCTCAAACTTTGTGTGATTGTACTTCACACCCATAGGTATCATCCACCAAAATTTCACCCGAATCTGAACCCCCACGACGGAGTTCTGATTTTTACCCATTTCGCGCGTGCTGCTGCTTGCTGCTTGTTGCTGCTTGCTGCTGCTTGCTGCTGCCGCTGCTAAACCTGGTAGGTCCACCCTAGACACTAAAAAGGGTTATAAAACCAAGACTGGTTCCACCAGCTCGGTAACCCTAACCCTAATCAAGACTGAATATTGGCACCGAGCTGGTGGGGGAGGGAACATTAGCTATGACTGGTGAGGGACATAAAGAATGATTCACACATTGATGGCTCTTGACAAAGTGAAATCCGCTTGCAAGTGAACCCCATCACCACGAGGCCCACTTTCAAGGCTTTTTGGACTTCTGAGGGGTCAAAATGCCCCAAAATGGGCTCAAAATGAGCTCCTTTCACCCGTTTGTGCACCCCAAATGGTCTAGGATGAGGTTTGGAAAAATGCGTTTTTGACCCATTGTTGGTCCCAAAACAGCCCATTTTCAAGGCATTTTGGGATTTTCGGAGGACCAAAATGGGCCACCACCACCTCAGAACGGTCCAAAAACACTTGTTTTAGCGTCGTACATGGTCTAGGATCATTTTTGAGGAAAGTCATCTTTTTGCCCCTACTAGACCCTGTTGACCCATTTGGGCACCCACCTGTTTGGGCTTGGGCTTGCAGCTTGCTGTAGCCTAGTGGGCCTAGGTATTGGGCTCTCGGCGTCCGTTTGGGCAATTCTGAGGGGTGGAAACCACAAAAAGTGGGGGTTTGCGGGTGGAGTAGGTGCCCTCGGAATCGCATTTTGAGCAATGTAGCCAAAGATATGGCCTATTCTTGGTTTGTGGGTGTTGACATTTGGACCTTCTGGGGCCCTTTTTGGGCCGTTTCCGGGACATATCATGGAGTTAGAGGGCCGCAATGAGCTCGTTGACATGGGGAAGTCAAGCCGCACGTGGAGTGTACCCACCGTTTCTCTTCGTTTGGCCGTTTTGAATGTGTTCCGTGGCTTTTTTGGCCCAAAAATGGCTGTTTTTGGCCCTAAACTGCAGTTTTTGAAACTGAGGTCCGCCACTTGCGAATCCCATTCCCGGCCGCCACCGTTGAGTTTCTTGCTCAAATTTTGTGTGATTGTACTTTACACCCATAGGTATCATCCACCAAAATTTCACCCCAATCTGAAGCACCACGACGGAGTTCGGATTTTGGCCCATTTCGCGCGTGCTGCTTGCTTGCTGCTTGCTTGCTGCTAAACCTGGTAGGTCCACCCTAGACACTAAAAAGGGTTATGAAACCAAGATTGGTTCCACCAGCTCGGTGACCTTAACCCTAATCAAGACTGAATATTGGTACCGAGCTGGTGGGGTAGTACCTATGCTTTTGTGCGTAGTAGGGTGGAGGAAAGTCAATTGGTTGGGGGATGGCGATTGAGGGTTGCATGCATGTTGTTGTGTGTTTGGTATTCCTCTCCCCTCATTTTGCATTGGCAACTGGTTTTCGCTTCATCGTGATGCCATTATTGCATGAATGTCACTGCATGTTTTGTTTTCCCCTCCCTCCTTTTGAGTTTGCAAATGGCTTTCGCTTCACCGCGATCCCATTATTGCACGAATTGCACTGTCTGTTTTGTATTCCCCTCCCCTTTTATGTGTTTGCAAATGGCTTTCGCTTCACCGCGATCCCATTCATTTTCGACTGCATGAGTTCCAACATTTGCTCTTGTGCGTGATAGGTAGATAGAGAAGTTAAAAAGTCCGCCTTGTGTCATTGTGTGTTCAGTGTTCCCCTAACCACCAGATATCTGCTCCCGTGCGTCGGGTAGGTTAATGATGTTGCATGTATGTCATTGATTGACTGTAGGTTAATGATGGCGATTGAGGGTTGCATGAATGTGGTTGTGTGTTCTGTATTCTCCTCCCCTCTTCTTGCCTTGGCAATTGGATTTTGCTTCACCGCGATCCCATTATTGCATGAATGTCACTGAATGTTTTGTCTTCCCCTCCCTCCTTTTGAGTTTGCAAATGGCTTTTGCTTCACCGCGATCCCATTATTGCACGAATTGCACTGTTTGGTTTGTATCCCCCTCCCCTTTTATGTGTTTGCAAATGGCTTTCGCTTCACCGCGATCCCATTCATTTTCGACTGCATGAGTTCCAACATTTGCTCTTGTGCGTGATAGGTAGATAGAGAAGTTAAAAGGTCCGCCTTGTGTCATTGTGTGTTCAGTGTTCCCCTAACCACTAGATATCTGCTTCCGTGCGTCGGGTAGGTTAATGATGTTGCATGTATGTCATTGATTGACTGTAGGTTAATGATGGCGATTGAGGGTTGCATGCACGTTGTTGTGTGTTTCGTATTCCTCTCCCCTCATTTTGCATTGGCAACTGGTTTTCGCTTCATCGTGATGCCATTATTGCATGAATGTCACTGCATGTTTTGTTTTCCCCTCCCTCCTTTTGAGTTTGCAAATGGCTTTCGCTTCACCGCGATCCCATTATTGCACGAATTGCACTGTTTGGTTTGTATCCCCCTCCCCTTTTATGTGTTTGCAAATGGCTTTCGCTTCACCGCGATCCCATTCATTTTCGACTGCATGAGTTCCAACATTTGCTCTTGTGCGTGATAGGTAGATAGAGAAGTTAAAAAGTCCGCCTTGTGTCATTGTGTGTTCAGTGTTCCCCTAACCACTAGATATCTGCTTCCGTGCGTCGGGTAGGTTAATGATGTTGCATGTATGTCATTGATTGACTGTAGGTTAATGATGGCGATTGAGGGTTGCATGCATGTGGTTGTGTGTTCTGTATTCTCCTCCCCTCATTTTGCATTGGCAATTGGCTTTCGCTTCACCGCGATCCCATTATTGCATGAATGTCACTGAATGTTTTGTCTTCCCCTCCCTCCGTTTGAGTTTGCAAATGGCTTTCGCTTCACCGCGATCCCATTATTGCACGAATTGCAATGTTCGGTTTGTATCCCCCTCCCCTTTTATGTGTTTGCAAATGGCTTTCGCTTCACCGCGATCCCATTATTGCACGAATTGCACTGTTTGGTTTGTATTCCCCTCCCCCTTTCTGTGTTTGCAAATGGCTTTCGCTTCACCGCGATCCCATTCATTTTCGACTTCATGAGTTCCAACATTTGCTCTTGTGCGTGATAGGTAGATAAAAAAGTTAAAAACTCTGCCTTGTGTTGTGTCATTGTGTGTTCGGTGTTCCCCTATTCAACGGATATTTGCTTCTGTGTGTCGGGTGGGTGAATAATGGTTGCATGTACACAGAGGATTTTGTTGTCATTGATTGAGAGTAGGTTAATGATGGTTGCATGTATGTATAAGGGAGTTTGCTGCGTGAAAAAATATTGCAAGGTAGTTGTTGTGTGTTTTTTGTGGCTTGTGTGTCACAATTGCATTGCATGCATGTTCTTTTACAGGGGATTTTGTCATTGCTTTGTCAACGGCTTCCGCGTCACCGCGGTCCCGGCATCATTTACGATATGACTCACAGTGCCGATGTGGTGCTTCGTCACTTACGAGGTCTTCTTTGGCTTTTGTTGGTTGTAGACGTCGTCCTTCTTTGGCCAGTGGATGTTTTAAGTGCCCAGGGTTATGCCAAAGTTCATATTTACGGGGGGCGTCGCCCTGTTTGCACTCCAGCGTGTGGTTGTGGTGCGCATCGATGGCGGAGAAAGCCTTCTCGCAGAAGCTTTTTCCGTTGCCTCGTGCCAGGAACAACAAGGGAATGGTTGCAAAGCGATGGCGCTTTCTTCTTGTGTGGTTGTGGGCATTGCCATTCGCAAAAGCGCCTTCCCCATCATGTACGGCTTGCGCATTGACGGTGTAGACGGAGAACAAGGAGTAGAGCATTAATGCGGCGCCATCGGTGGCGAGCTGTCTTGATGTCCTGGCTTTTACTGATCATTGTTGCGGTTGCTTTGGCGGCTACCATGGTGGGGTGGGCGGCTGTTGTGGCCTCTTCTTTGAACCATACTATGCATGCTTTGAATGCGAATGGCCCTGGCAAAGGAAGACCAAGCAAGATTGGAAAGGATGAGTGTTTGGTGGCTGCGCAAGAGTATAAATGTGAATGGCTTGGCGTTGTAAGTGACGGGGATGTGGTGAACGAACGTTTTTGACCCATTTTTGACCCATTTTTGGTCCCAAAACAGCCTAGTTTCAAGGCATTTTGGGATTTTCGGAGTACCAAAATGGGCCACCACAAGCTCAAAACGGTCCAAAAACACTTGTTTTAGCGTCGCACATGGTCTAGGATCATTTTTTGAGAAAAGTCATCTTTTTGCCCCTACTGGACCCTGTTGAGCCATTTGGGCACCCACCTGTTCGGGCTTCAGCTTGCAGCTTGCCGCAGCCTAGTGGGCCTAGGCATTGAGGTCCAGGCGTCCCTTTGGGCAATTCTGAGGGGTGGAAACCACAAAAAGTGGGGGGTTGCGGGTGGAATAGGTGCCCTCGAAATCGCATTTTGAGCCATGTAGCCAAAGATATGGCCTATTCTTGGTTTGTGGCTGTCGGCATTTGGAGCTTCTGGGGGCCTTTTTAGGCCGTTTCCTGGACATATCATGGAGTTAGAGGGTGGCAAAGAGCTCGTTGACATGGGGAAGTCAAGCCGCACATGGAGTGTAGCCACCGTTTCCCTTCGTTTGGCCGTTTTGAATGGGTTTTAGGGCTTTTTTGGCCGAAAAATGGCTGTTTTGGCCCTAAACTGCAATTTTTGAAACTGAGGTCCGCCACTTGCGAATCCCGTTCCCGGCCACCACTGTCAAGTTTCTTGCTCAAACTTTGTGTGACTGTACTTCACACCCATAGGTATCATCCACGAAAATTTCACTCAAATCCAAAACACCACGACGGAGTTCTGATTTTGGCCCATTTCGCGCGTGCTGCTTGCTGCTTGCTTGCTGCTTGCTGCTTGCTTGCTAAACCTGGTAGGTCCACCCTAGACACTAAAAAGGGTTATAAAACCAAGACTGGTTCCACCAGCTCGGTGACCCTAACCCTAACCCCCCCCCCCCCCTTCACCCCTGGCTGGACGCCCCCCCCTGACCCCCGGCAGGAACCACCCCCCTCCCGACCCCCGGCAGGAACACCCTCCCCCCGACCCCCGGCAGGACCCCCCCCCCCACCCCCGGCTGCACCCCCCCCCCCATCCCCGGCTGGACCCCTCCCAACTGCCCCCCCCCCCCCCCCCCCGGGTTTCGACAGATAGCTGGGGAGTTTGTCGCATCAGGACCGGTTGTAGTCGCCCCCCCCCCCCCCGTGCTATACACTCTTCACACTAAATTTGGGAGGACTCCACTTGAACAAGCAGCAATGGAAATGGGTCTAGGAAGCCATAACACCAGAGCCCACGATACTTTGTCTTCAAGAGGTGCGCTTCCGAACGTGCGCGGCAGATATGGCCTATGCGGCACACGCCTGCCCAAAGTATCTTGGTTTGTTTTTTGATGATGTTTTTCCGGATATGATCTTTTCTTGTGCATGAGCATATTCGACGCCATTGCACACTACACACGGTACGCGACAAGTACGGCATTACGCTACTTGTTGACCTCCCGGGGGTCCCAGCGTTCATGGTGGTGAACCAACATGGACCGTTTACCTTCACACAGAAAATTTCCTTTGGTGGTTGGGCAAGCACCCTCCCCCTCCGTGCCAATGTCCGGGGAGACTTCAATGACGCCATCGGGCACTCCCACTCCCTCCACAAACCATGCTCCAGGACTAGAACCTCTTGGACCCTCTACATTATGTGACCCCCCTGCCCACGTAACCCTACCACACCCACGGAGGGAAGAGAATTGATGCATTCCTAGTCCCAAGCCTGACCTCGGATGTTGTCAACCCCACATCTTTCTATCCACAACCATTTCCTTCGGCCGGTGACCATGCACGGGTAATCATGCACACTAACATTGCCCTCATTATGGGAGAGGCGTCGGGCCTAGCGACCCCCAATATCATCCATTGGGGCCGAAGGGATATGAAGAAATTTTCTGCACCTTTCACGTGCTAGTTCCGCAACTTGCCGATAACCTGACCGTAGAGCAATGGTCAGAGCTCATTTTTGACGAAACCCAAGAGTACATCGAGCCGTGATAAATTCCTAGGCCTAAAGAACACCCCACCCTCTTGCGGCTACGGTTGCATTTAAATGCCAATGCTCGTGACGCCGGCGCTCTCCGCCAATGGGGTGACCACATGCAAAATCACTGGCACAAGGAGGTCATCAAGCGGCGGCCCAAGTTTCGACACTCGGCGGTAACGTGGTACCAGAATTTTTCCGGGAGCCGAGCTCCTGGCTCCTTCGCCCTTTGGAGAGCTCCTCACTTAGACTCTCTCTCCCCGCCGAGACCACGCGCTCCAAACTCCCCCACTTCGCCGGAGATACCCCGTCGGACCCCGAGGGCGCCTCAACACTGGTGCAGGAGAAGTTCCGGGCCCCAGGACCCACATCTCAAACATGCCTCCTATAGGGAGTGAGTTTGTCTTTTGCCTGAACACCCCAAAAACCAAAACCGCAGGTATGGACCACGTCCCACCACACCTCCTGGGTTGGCTCCCAGAATATGCGCAGTGGATTTTACATCAACATATCTTCGCGGTGGGCGCCACCGGATGATGCCTGCATCCTAGACCAACACACACATCACTCTCCTTTAAAAGAAAGGGGACTCAAGAAATGTTAGTAACTTTAGGTCCATTGCCATCTCATCATGCATGTATCAAACACTATGCAAGCAGATGCTTCTTCGCCTGAATAACCCAGTGACTGACTGTCTATCCCCCGAGCAAGCGGGGAGATGCAAGGGCTACACCATAGTGACTCAAGCGCTCGGCCTGCGGTGCAACTTCCTCCAATTTGAAGGACATCCTTACGTCATTCTGCTCGACATAGCCAAAGCCCACCCGAGCACCCCCAACCCACTGTTGTGGGAAACTATGTACACGCTTGGGGTCCCACCCACCATGATTTCCATTTTGCGTCCCGCATGCAAACACACACAATGCGTCGTTATGGCTAATGGCCAGCACCATATGTATCCCCAAAAAGGGATGTTAAGGAGGATTGCCCCCTCTCCCGTTCTATTTTGTGTCGCGTATGAGTGGTTTCACCACACCATGGCCCGCTAGTTCTCTAAAGTGGAATTTTTTTTGTGTTTATGGATGACATTGCGTTTGTTTCCCCTAACGCCGAGACCACTCAGCACGCATTGTCTCGGGTGTCCCGGTTGGGTGCTTTTCTCGGTATTCGCGTCAGAAACTCAAAAGCCAAAATTTGCAAGTGGACCCCCTCCCCCACCGATGAAACAACTTTTCGGGGGGGAGTGCCGCACAAGGTTCACCCCCCCCCCCCCCAACTGAGCTACTTGGGACATCTCCTTTCCCACCCCTTTCGGGCCAACAAGGCCCGAAGTGATTAGGTGGGTCCGGTCAAGTCAAACCTAGCCCAATAACGATCGGTCCCTCTGAATGGGTGGGATAGGGCTCAATTTGTCAAATTTGTGCCCCTCCCACGCTGGCGGAACCATCTTGTCCTCCTCCCCTCCGACAAAACCCTACACCGGATTGACACCCTCGCGTCGGAATCCATCCGCGCACCCAAGGGCATTGAGGCCACAATGAACCGTCACAGGCTGGTTACCCCGCCCAAGGAAGGGGGCATGGGAGTGCGGCAGATGTATTGGGCGTACGAGCGACAGTACGTGACCATGCTGCTGGCTATGGGATTGCAGCCGGAGTTGTTCCCGTACCCCTTGGGAGCACCCGTCCCCCGCCCCCAAACACCCATGCTCACCTATGTAGCCCTCCTACAGTCGATGTAAGTGTGATGCTAGGGGTCTCCTTGCAGCCCATAGAGCTTCGCCCCGGAGGGCCTGACCGGTATGATAGTGTCCACCCACGACGGCCGTTTTCTGGCTGCCCAACAACCCACGGTAGGCCAACCCCAATTTGTCGGGAAATATCACACCCACCCTCCGGCCAGAGTGGTACCTTAGTGTGGGGAAGTGCCCGAGGGGTACATCAACACAACGGTGTCAGAGTTTGAGGTGTACACCCAAGGTCAGCCACCATCCAACGGACCGTGCCATAGCGACGGGAGTAAGCTTGTTGTGCAACCCGTATTCGCAGACGCCCACGGAGGCCCGCGTGCCGGCACGGCAATCACATGCCGAAATTTGCTGCTGATCGCATGTGTCCGCGTGTGATAGACCTTTGGTGGATCAGGTCTGTAGCCATCTTGCGGAGGTTAGTATCCAATGCTTCGAGGTGAGGGGGTTCGGGGCCATGGTTCGCTACTGCTTTGTTATCCAGCGTGATGGTGGACCTTGGTGGGGGGCACGTGTGGCGGCCACACACAAGCCAAGCAGCTCCGCCCGTTCGGACGTTTGCGGGCCAGTGCGCTTGATCCCTGGCCACCGCCAACCATCCGACGCGCGCGATGCAAAACAGCGGGTTGATATGTTGCGCAACAATGACGTTGATCGGATTGGCAAGCTGGCTATGACCCTCCCCCAACCGCTGTTTACTCCGACTTCACCCTCAAGTATCTCTGTGGGTGGGACAAAGTCCCCCACCCAGGTGAAAAAGTGGCTTGTAGCACTACGTACCCCACCCAACCCCGAGTCCATTGGGTCACTTGGTACCTACTACGTGCACGGCGATGCCAAGCGGTGCTGCCGTGGCTGTGGGGAAACATCCAATGGCATGAATGCTCTCCCCCCCGGGAAACGGCAAAGATGCACAGCGAATTGTCTCCGGACACGCATAGAGGCACACCACGTGGCTGCCTGATGCAATGTGTTGCCCAATGCCCGGTCTTTTTGCAACAATTGGAGCAGACGTGGGGGCCATGGGCCAACCTCACCCGGCACTGCCCCCCGAGGGCATCCCTGGAGGACATGGTGCACATCTCTAAACCGTGTGTCCCGAATTTCTTTGCTGATAGGGTTCCCTTCCCACTCAAAGGGGATTTACGGTATTGGTTTGCCACCAATATCATATGATGCACACCACCACTCTCCTTCGTTAGTATGGCGCCGGGCGCACACACAACGGCTCTGCCGTGTGCGGTAGTGTACTGAACGCTACTACGCTAGAAAGTGGTCCAACAACACCCCACTAAGGATACTTTGCGCGAACAGGTGAACTACAAGCCCAAATAGCAAGCAAACCACAAATGTGGGCCAAAACGTGCGAGACCCAACCCGGGATCAAGGCACACATAGTGATGCCACAATCTCTCACTTTCGCCACCGCCAGCGCCTTTCTGCAACTACTTCCCGGAATCTCCCCCCCTGTGTATAGCTAACAAGTGTAGGAGCATATCTCCTCCATCCCTGTCTACCGCACCCCCCCCCCCCCCGTCTTTGTCTGCCCCAGGACTCAACGCGAGGGCCTATGTACACCATGTGTGGGGTGGCTTGCATCCACCGGACGTGGACGCCAACCAAACGCGATTTGGCTGCCCACGCACGGACACACTTTCATGGGACTATGGGAGCACATTGGCTTACGCAGTTGCTCACGAAGACGCTGCACACATGGCTGACTGCTACGCTTGACTTTCATTTTTGGTTTAGGCACTCTATGGGGTGTAGCTCATTAGCGATGAGGGAGCAGTTAGCACACACCCCCCTACGGCATCACTCTTGTGTCCACTCATACCTTCCCACGTTGTCCCCGCATGGGCAACTATATAAGGTCTACACCCGGCAGCCCCGGACCTTCGGTGGGGCCCCCGTCCATCATCTGGCAATGGTCCACCTAAGATACCGAAAGTAGACAACTATGGTGACGCCCTCCATGCGCGCACACAGCCAGGGGCCTGCGCATGGCCTGCCAAGGGGTTGAGGAGGTGTACCTTGCATCCTTCCGTACGGCCTACCGTGAGTCTTGGAGGGAACATGACGGGAGGGTGCGGGACTAGTGTTGCGGGGTCTAAGCCCAAGCGGGCGGATGCTAGAGTGTCCTATTTGCCCGGGCGGCGTCCATCAATGCCTATCAGCACTTGGCGACTTTTGCAGCCCGGTGGACGGCGACCTCCGAGCCACTTGCCGGCCAGTGCTTGGTCCCCGAAGGAAGATCACCTAGCCGCAGAGGCCGACATTGTCCTCCTTTTTCTCCTAAAGCCGAAACACGCCTCGTTGCTAAAGGGCACGTGTGGCGGACTCTCGCGCTCCCACGACAAGGGGGACACCTGCGGTGTAGGACTCGCATGGTCCCCGGTGCCGCACGCCTTCCACCACACAAACGGCATCCATCTTTATGGCTCGCGTATCCGTTGGGACCTCTTCGGATGGCGAGAGGAAAGCCCGCTAGTCCCACACTTTGATCCGGCCAGGAGCGTGTTTTTCAGCGTACCTCCCAATCAGCTATGCCAGCATCCCTGCCCCCCACCGTGCACATACAGCATCCCCCTTTTTCAGTCTTCAAATGTCGCGCTCTGTGCGTTGTCTCCACTTACGCTGTGGTATTGAATGTACAATAGCAACCGAGAGGCCTCGGACATGGACCTACGCTCCCGAGTGTCGGCCACCCTGCGGGAAAAGAATATTTGGGTCTGCTGGATCTGAGGGCACCGGAAAACCTCATCTGCCCGTGATGCCCAGGAATTGGACGACATCAAACGTAACAACGAAGTGGACCTTCTCGCCAAACTGGCAACGTCCCTTCCTCTACCGATCCACAATCCCACAGGTCCGTCAAGCTAGTTGGAGGGACTGAGGCTCCGACCCCCGCGAGCAAATGGATTGCTGCCACGCGCCCGTATCAGATGTACCGGGGCCTGCATTGGGCAACCTGGCTTCCTCTACGGGCACTGCGCCGACACGTGTGGATCCAGTGGATGTGGGGTAATGTGCGATGGGCGGGTTGCTCCCCCCCTTGGGAAAAAACCAAAGTCCTCTGCCCCCTATGTTCTTAGTGGCATCGAGGCACCCCACATGCACGACTTGTGCGCTGCAGTGCATGGTCCCCGGTTTTCCTCCACGAGTGGGTCCGCACATGGGGTCCTTGGGAGGACATGGCACAACGGTGGCTTGACGGGGCCTCACCCGAAGAAATGGACCACATTTCCAAACTGCGTATTCCACAGGCCTTCATTGATAATGTACCGCGGGAAAGGCTGCGCGAACTCCGGTACCACGTGGCATGGCATCAGTATCATATGATGCATGCCACAACCCTTTTACGCCAGTTACTACCCATGCCCCCACGCACAGACGGCATTCGCTCGAATGCTGACAGCCGCAGCACGCCGATATGGTACACCAAACTCCAGGTGTCTCCCTTAACCTTGACGATACCACGCTGCGGGCGCAAGTAAACTACAAACCACGGGAGGGAGGGCACAACAAGCGCGGTCCCAAGCGACCGCGGTCGTCCCCTGACGCCCGTGCGTCATACATCCTGCAGCAACCCTACTCTAACAACACGGCCTGTACACTCCTCCATCTCCTCTCCTCTCTGAGTCCGCCTCTTCAGGCCAGGGTCCACAACTATGTGTCAAACGCGTCCACCCCCTCAAATCTAGGCCCCCGCCGGCCTCCCTTGGCTGGTCACGGCCTCCCGGGGGAAATTTTCCTCATGAGGTCTGTCGCTCAGTTACACACCCTCTGGAGAGACATGCGCCGCGACCTACAGGCGCACTACGGATCCTACACACTTCTACTTTATATGGCCCGCAAGACCACCGTCTGGTTGCGCGCGATGGTCTCGGCGTGGAGCGCTTTGTTACTGTAGGCCCGGTACCTGTTCCGCACGTCTTGCTTTCAGGGTGCCATGCATGCCAAGATGCATATGGCTCGTGCCGTGCTCACATATCATAATTACACCCTCTTTTACCTACCTACACTCAAACTGGCCACCACTCTCCTGGGGGTATATCAGCGCCAGACACGCACCATTGGGGGTGCCACTCTGCACCATGCATCCATGTCCCATCACAAATATATGACAGGGGCCTCCATGATGGCCTACCGCATGAGGGCGCACGAGCAGTGGCTCCGCACGTGCATGGGGGAGGTTGAACGCTTGTACAGGGCAGCTTTCTCGAGCACATCCCAGTCTATCTCATCCTCATATGCGGAACTGATTCACTCCTATCAGAAGGAGACATACGAATCGGCAGTTGCCGTGAAGCGACGGCTACACTCCCAGTACGTCGGCCTCAGTACTGGGCGTCTTTTGGCGCGTCAGTGGGGCAACTGGGTCACAGTCACTGAACACTGGCAGGAGGTACCCTGGCAAGAGGGGGCGAGTATCTGGAGAGCGAGTTGGCGACCCTGCGTGTTCTACAGTTGAAGCGTCGGCGCCCGCTGTCCCCCGATGTCCATGTTTGTAAACGGCGGTGCTTGCACCCCCCCAGTCAGGCTGCTGTCCAGCTTACGGGGTCACCCGACAGAGACGGCGTTGACCTCCCCTTCACTCAACTAATTGGGTCCCCTATTCGGGAGATCCACTTTTGATACCGCCCCAGTGTATCGGCTGTGCATTGAGGGATACACCCCTACAACCACTTTCCACCCCAGTGTATGAATTTTTCGATTCAGCACTAGGGGCTCCCTGTAGTTCCTGACTGTTAGTCGCTCTTTGGTTTTTTTTTTTATCTAGTCACAACCCCACAGTTTTCTAGGTGTTGACACTCTGTGGTCGTGGCAGGCCCCACCACCTGCATGGAGTGTACAGTACATACAGGTCCTGCGCCCCCATTGGGCTCTCCCTCTGTGGAGAACTGCCTTGCCCGCATCCCACCCATTGGTTAAGCTGACTTTACTGTACATACCTCTGGGCCATTGCTTCCTAAGTACACTTTCTTGCTTGATGGCCGAACTCACCAGTGTCGGAACAAAAAAAATGTACAATAGCAACAAATTGACCCCCCGGCATCCCCCCCTCCCCCCGCATAGGGACATGCCTGACACACATGCAACTGCATGTTTCCCAACTCATGCTGCATATATGATTTGGGCCTGGGTGCCTGTGCACACCATGGGCCGGATGGCCGTAACCGAGTGTGGTGTCCCGAACAAAAAAAAGGTGAGACATCAGTCAGTACATGGCTTAAGTACTCCAATTTACAAATGATTTCCATTTTGGAAGCTTGAGTACAACACTATGAGTACGTACCACCGCCTCGAGCTACCTATCCGAAGTATTTCATGTTCTCAGGACTAACGGTGACCACCGAATGCGCAGCAAAACTCCCTGCACAAAAAACTTCCCCTACAATTGGAGACAAGCCCCAAACCGACCTCTAGCTTTTTGGACAAGGACCAACCACCACACGGGTTCACACACCTACAGCCGTGCGGAGCGCACATCCCCACCACGGAACCATTGCGACGGATCAAACACACAACACTGCAGGCACTCAAATGGTAAAGGGGAAATCTATTTGCACAACGCAACTCATTACCAAGGCCCGACAACTTCCTATTACGGCACACACACAACCCGGAGTGATCAACGACACTGTTCTTGACACCCCCGATGGTGGGGAGGTTCTCCCTCCACCCCGAATGAACATGTGTACATTTCACCACTCAAACACCATCTACAAGTACGGCGTTGCATGTAGTGTGCCGTCGATCGTGAACACATCACATCACAGCCTGAAGACAAAAGCTGAGTTGCTTCAGCAGCCCCCCCCCCCTCCCCCACAGGTCGCCACAAGTTGGTGTGGTTGACCGACACGCAACCCTCCGGCTTCTCAACCCCTCAACCCCGAATAACCCTAGCCTTTTGAGTCTCCGAAATGGCTCGTTGCAATGATCACAAACCGCGCAAATCCCCTTACACCGACACCACCTCCGGCAGAGAAAACCACCCAACCACTACCAACCATAGCCCTTATTATGGCACCAGCGCAATCATCACTACGGCACCGGTCACAAGGACCCTGAGGGACCTCAAGCAGGCCCTAAACGTGCCCTATCTATTCGTTGTTTTGCGTGCGAAAAAATTCTTTGACAACGACTCTAACCTTCGGTCCATCCTCCCCGCCATCCTCTTGGAGGTGTGCCCTCTCCTCGTGGGGGGCATGAAACGAGCGGCCGCGACGAAGACGAGTATTACCAGTTTGGATACCGACGATAACCGCAACCCACCAACAGGATAGAAACAACAAAGGACACATGATGAGGTATTACAGCCCTGAGGGCCTTGATGGCCAATTCCGTGGCACACTTGGTTGACCCCGTCCCGCTGCCCTACCAACAACAACCATAGCACCCGCAAGCGAACAACAGCAGACGGGTACCAGGCGCAATGGTAGGCAGTTATGTGTGCAGGTGTCTATGAGAGGACGGAGAGTACAATACCAAACGGAAGCTGGCAATGAAGGTTAACCCAGGAAAGACAGAACTGTACCACCGGGCGGCGAAACCACAAAGTGCACGAGTGATGTGCAATGGACAACACATCAAGGCGAGGGCACCCGTGTTCGGTTACCTAGGTCATATGATTGCACACCTAGCGCATGCGCCGCTAGCACGCTCACAGATACTGGCGGAAGTAAAAAGTGATCTAAACAGTTACCATTGAACGTTTTTGAACCAGTACAACTGGTGAATTCCGTCTTGATTCCCAGGTGGCTGTACCATGCCATGTTTGTACCCCATGATCGTATGTTCCATAAGATATATCAAAGGGTACGTGAATTTCTGACGGCAGCCAAAGGTGTTGAACCCAAGTATAATGCGAGCCAGGTCACCGCATCCCAAAAGTACGGAGGGCTGGGGCTACACCAAATCTAATGGGCCTAGAGAGCAAGGTATATCACCATCTTGCAACGCCCTCTGCGAGGCGGTGACCATCCCATCACCAAAGCGGCAAGGCGGCCTGTACACCACACAATGGCGCCACTCAGAGACTATGTCCATATGGTGGAGCAAATGGGAGGAACAGTTCCAATTCCAATGGATGATAGGCAACGACCACAAGGGGGACCGGAACTGTTCGATGAAGAGGATTCGGAGGATGGCGATATGCTCGGCGCCCAAGAGAGGGTGGTAGGTCTTATGGAATACAGGGCGCATTACAATGGCAATGTACACCCGCCGGACATGGACGACACGGGCACACTCCGAGCAGGTTTCAATCCAATCATGGTCGGGGGCATGGTGTGTTACACCAATGGAAAGGACAAGACAGATACCGCATGTTACAGTGATGGCAGTAAGCAAAACCATAGGGCGGGAGTAGGAAGCAAATGTGGCCCATTAGAGATAATAGCCAGAGTCACGGGTCCGCAAACATCATATCGGGACGAATTGCAAGGGGCAGCCATTGTGAGTTGTTTGGCAGACCAGGAAGATGAGTTTGTCATAGACAACACAGCTGTGGTGGATTATGGGGCAACCACACCGCACAAGGAATGCTCGGATGTAGACCTGCGGCAAATAATTGAAACACACCAAGGGGCCAAGCAGCAGCGATGGAGATGGATCCCAAGCCACAGGGTGATCAAACGGCACCACACAGAAAAGGAGAAGAATGACATCAAGCACAATGATGTCGTGGATAGGCTGGCGAACTTGGCGGCAAAACTACCCTTGCTAGAGGCACCAATGGGGACAGTGGAGAGCATCAGCATATGTAATGGAGTCACGACCACACCTGCCAAGTAATGGACTATAGAACATCGAAACGAGGTGAAATGGGTAGGGACCCATTGGACGAGCTAGCTGCCGATAAGTGGGACAAGAAGAATGACATAGATCACATGGCTGTGGGGCAACATCCGCTAGCAAGGGACAAGTGCACCATGGGAGCGGTGCAAGAAAAAATGCCCCTTGTGCGGGTGCACACATGGAACCACAATGCATAATCGGCTCATCCAGGGCCCGGTGTGGGAACCGGAATTTAGAAAGGTGTGGACGAATAGCTTGAGGGATTGGACCACCCAAATGGAGGATTGGTACAATAAGGCTACGCCAGAGGACAAGCACCCCATCAGTAAATTGCAGATCCCGGAAAGCCTGATTGAGGCACTGCCGCCTAACCAGAAGCGTGAACTCCGACGCCAAGTGGCTGAGCACTAATATCTGGCAATGATAGGGGTGGCACAGCTCAGGGGCACACTACCCATGCTGCCAAAGGACCCGGCGTGGAGGGGGGGTCTAACAAGGGGGGTCTAACAAGGGGGGGTCTAACAAGGTGGGGCCTAACAAGGCGGTGTCTAACAAAGGGGGGTCTAACAAGGGGGGTCTAACAAGGGGGGGTCTAACAAGGGGAGGCCTAACAAGGGGAGGTCTAACAAGGGGGGGGTCTAAGAAGGGGGGGTCTAACACGGGGGGGGTCTAACAAGGGGGGGCCTAACACTGCCCCATTGCGTCAGGTGCACAACAAAGTAAAGGTAAATGCGGCAGGAGATTTGACAAAGAAAAAGAAAAGGCAGCTGCTCGGCATGCTGGGGTCCCCCATAATGCAGACCGCAAGGGCAGACGATTTGCGCGTGCAGATATGTCAAATATTACAGCCGCGGTGGTCCATACTGTATGGGCTAGGAAACCACATGCTGATAGGAGGAGTCACCAAGACCACCATGGAGGGGGTAGAGACGGATGCCAGAACTGTCTTAGCTATTCGTTACAAGGTAGGGGTCGCCATGCACAACATGGCCAGATGGATGCAGTACACCCTTGAATGGAGAGATTACTACAAGCAATAGAAAAAGAAGATGTGCCATCAAGAATCGAAAGGAATGGTGCAACAAGTATTCCGCAAATGGTATAGACAGGGGCAGATGCAAATGCGGCACTACAATACCCAAAATGTGATTTCATTGCAACCGGCATGGGATGCATGGGAAGAGTAGGCAAGGCGACTGTGGAACCAGTCTACGAAAAAGATACCGGAATGCACTTACCGTAGGGTAAAGGACGAGGTTCGACAGTACATTCGAAAACTGTCGGCAAAGCACGGGTGGGCTGTAGCCATACTGCACGCAGATGCGGACAATGCTAGCCGCAAAGGGCGCCCTAGGGATGGGAATGAGTTTGGTACTGACGGCAACAGGGCACACGAAAGACGGAAGATAGAGCAGGACAGTGTGTCGTGAGGGAGAGGGGTAAAAAGCACACAGTGGACCAAACTGAAGTGTGAAAGGATGGAGCACCTTGGAAAGTAGAATGAATATATGGGTCTCAACATCACAGGAGAATACGTGAGCTTCACCAACAACATAAGGCCATGAGGCGTGGCAGTGCGTAGTGCATATGCAAGGGGTAGACCAAGCAGGTAGTGAACAGAGACAGTTCCCCAGGTAAAGCTGGAACACATGATAAATGTGGAACCCTCGCTTGTACTATCTGCCCTACTTCTTGACCCTAGAGCTCACATTATGCTCATCGAACTTGTTGAGCCCGAGGGAAAAAAAAACCAAACGGAAACGTGCGTACCCCGCACGAAGCCCGTGGCTATAGTTACAACGGCTGGACTGATGCTAGGCAACCTGCCTATGAGTGCCTTTTCTTTGTTCATAGAGAGGCCTTGAACTTCGAACTTATGTGGCGCCGGAAGAAAAAAAAAGAAACAAAAATACCAAGCGGAAGCTGGCAATGAAGAATTAGAAAGCGAAGGCCCCATGAGATTTGCCCAAGCAAACAAAAGGTCTTCCTGGACGCCCAATAGAGACAGCTTTGGAAGCCACCACCCAACCTGAGCGACTCACGATGCCATGCATGAACAATACCACCCTCCTCCCCCGGTGCCTCCCAATTGCCTAAAAGTGAGACACGCACCAACCGGGGCACTGCGGGCAATGCGTCCCATGCATAACATTGTCTACGAAGACTAACCCCCCCCTCTTGGCAACCAGAGGCACACGAGGAGTCCCACACACACCAGCTGCGTCAACCACACATTTTTTGGAGCCAAGAACCCTATTAAACCTAGATGGTCCATATGCACTAGCCACACCCGCCACTGACGCACTGAAACTACGCCAACCACGCTCATGAGGAAGGCAAAGCAGCCTAACGGGGCCCCTACCACCAATACTCCGCGCTCTTCCAACAACACCAAGCCTACGCCCACACGCACGCGTAGGCCCATGCCCAGCCTCACAAATGAGGGGTCGGTTATTCCCCTTCACATCCGCCATCCGCTGCGGGGATGGCGCAACCAATGGCAACGACTGGAATGTGTGCGGGATGAACACACCCCGCGACGGTTCACATCGATTGGTGGAATCTGCACAAACGGAAGCCCCCCCCCCCCCCCTCCACTTCCGGGCCTTGATCTATGCACACGGGTAGTTGGTAACACCCAACTGCACTACGTATGCAGGACAACGCATAGCGGCCTTGCGTCATCAACACCAACATCCCGTGTACTCGTATCACCACGAGGCGCGCTCACATGACATGTGAGCCCTCGCCCTGCGTCAACTCGGTTTGGACAAAAAGCGACACTTCGGCCGATTAATCCAGCACGGTGCCCCTCCCCTAACCCCCCCCCCCCCCCTCCCGCACACACCTCCAGCCCCGCCCGTGTCGCTCCAAATTTCAGCCACCACAAAGCGAGGGTGCAGGCCGTGGGCTAAACCCTAGTTGGGGACAAGTAAATCGCGGGCGGGCCTTGTGCCCCCCCCCCCCCCCGTGGCACAGCCACCAAAAACCCCCGCCCCCGGCCGCCCAACCTCCACCTCCCTCCCCCTGCACAACCCACTGCCCTGCAAGCCTGACGAATGTTAAGCCGGCCCACCTCCGGTGGCGGCTTTGAGTACCCAGGGCCCACCCTGCCACCCCCCCCCCCCCCCCCGTGCACCCGTGTGCTTCGCCCACAGGCCGGCCGCTTGCTGCGGCGGAGCAGACGACAGAGGTAGCGGTGTGTGCCTCGTACCAAAGGATGCGCATCAGGGGCGGCGACGGCGTCACCGGCACGCCTCACCATCGGCCACAACCCCGCGGGCTGTCTCTGCTTGCAGCACCGCCCAACACAACAGTTGGGTGGCGGGTACGGCCACCCGCCTCATCCACCTCCTGCCCCCCGCACTAATTATTGTGTTATTGGATAGTACACAGTTACCCCGCCGACATGCCCCCTCCGGTGGTGCGCTCACCATTGGGGCTGCCTTTGGGGGATCGGGGGCTGCTACCCCTTCCGTACGCCCTCCTTGCTGCGGGCGCCGGGGTGGTTGCCGGGCAGCCTTCTATCTTACCCATACTCAAAGGATGTTTGAATACTTGTACAGGGGTGTCTAGCCGGACAGCTTCCCACAGGGGGGGGCACCAACAGAGTTCCACTGTTTTATTTTCAATGTTCTACTCGTTTTCAATCCCCGGAGATTGCCTAGACTGGGCCGCGCAAGGGCGGCATGGCCTCGAACAGCTGACTAGCGGGGCCACGCCGCCCATTCCGGATGTTTGAATACTTGTACAGGGGTGTCTAGCCGGACAGCTTCCCACAGGGGGTGGCACCAACAGAGTTCCACTGTTTTATTTTCAATGTTCTACTCGTTTTCAATCCCCAGAGATTCCCTAGACTGGGCCGCGCAAGGGCGGCATGGCCTCGAACAGCTGACTAGCGGGGCCACGCCGCCCATTCCGGGGGGCTGTGGGGCCTTTGCCCCTTTGCTGGAGGGTTGCGCGTGGCATAGGGCACGACCCACAAGAATGGGAGGGTTCCGCCCGGCGTGGTGCACCACCGACAAGTTCAGCAAGCCGGCCGGGGGGTTACAGGGCAGCGCAGGGTGGGTGCGATTGCCCCGGCGCAATGGCGTCGTAGCTGTGGGCTCTGGCCCCTTCCCCGGCTGCCGCGGTTGGTGTGCTCGGGAGGGAATAGCACCACAATCCCATGTTTGCGCCTTGCGGGCACTAGAAGCACACCACGTGGGCACTGCATCCTCACAGTGGCGCTCTGATAGCACCACGCTCTCATCTTTATGCCTTGCAGGCGCCAATAGCACCCCATTTGGGCACTACATCCTCATGATGGCGCTCTCATAGCACAAAGCCCTCTTGGTGACGTAAATAATGCTTAAAGAGTTTAAGGGCCTTCCCCACGTGCAGTTAAGTGCCCCCCTTAGAGCCGGACCCAACCGGCCGCGTCGAGTTGAGCCCATAGTGTGGGTATGACAGGCCAGACATAAGTGCTGGTAGTCACACCTCTTCGCATCCCCGCGGGCTTAAACTGCCCAAGGAGGCTCCCAGAACCGTGCTGTTCGGCAGTTAAGCCCCGTCGGACCTTAGGGTTGTGGTTAAGAGGTTTGAGGTTGAATCCTTGCTAATGTGACCCCGCGGTTATGATCTCCGGTACTGCCTGCCTACCGCGCGTGCTGCTACTAGAGGGCATCCCCATCTTACACGTTGCGGAGGCAAGGCGTTAGTACCGTCTTCGGACTTGAGGACCTAGCGCAGAGCTCTACGGATAGGGCGCCTGATGCAAGGTAGCCCTGCAGGACGTGTCTCAGCAACGGCTGCCGGCAGGGCGGGGTGCCAGAATCCCCCTGACCGGCGGGTCCGCGCTGCTGCAGGCTACCGCCCCCTACAGACGCCTACCACGCCACCAGCTGCTTAGAGAGCCCATGGAGTGCGGAGGGTCACGCCATCTTGCAGCTAGCGGAGGCGGGGCGTTAGTACAGTCTTTGGACCGGAGTACCCGGCCCGGAGCTCTACGGATGGGGAGCCTAGGGTACGGTAGCCCTGCCAGACGTGTCTCAGCAACGGCCGCCGGCAGGGCGGGGCCCCAAGCACCCCCAGACCAGCAGGCCTGCGCCGCTGCACAGTACCGCCCCCCTATAGGCGCCTATCACGCCGCAGCTCCTGTAGTGTCTAGTTAGTGTCGAGGGTCACCTCATCTACAGCTCGGAGGCAAGGCGTTAGTACGGTCTTCGGTCCAGAAGACCCGGCCCGGAGCTCTAAGGATGGGGGAGCGTGACGCCACCAAGCCCATCAGGACGCGTCTCAGCGACGGTCGCCCGCAACGCGAGGCACCAATCCCCACCCGACCGGCACGCCCGTGCTGCGATGGATACCGCCCGATAGCCGCTCCACAGGAGTCGGCCACCGCTCCGGCGGGACAACCCTGTCCCCCCAGCAAGTGAGCCCGCTCCCCACGGGAGACTCACTACCCCGCGCAGCCGGGCGGCAGGGTCGGGCCCTCCGGTGGCGCATGAAGTGCGTGTGTGGTCCCCCAACCGGCGGCGCCCGGTGGTAACCGGGCGGCCGTCCCCCGGTCCCGGCGCAAGCAAACCGGCGAAGGCCGAGACAAGCGAGGCATGAGATGGCCCACGCCGTGCCCCGGTGAACGCGACAGAACTACAGCCGGGGCGTGCCGGCTTCCGGCGTCCCGCCCCCCCAGCCCCGCGGGACCGGAGCCTTCGAAGGCACACTGCGTGCGCCGGAGGCCCCCCCGCCAGCAAGCGGCCACGCCGGGGCTCTAGCCCCGCCCCCAACCAGGCCAGCGCGGACCGGCAGATGCCGGGACGTGTGGGCCGCCGGGCGAAACTCCCTACCGCCCCCACTGGATGCATACCGGCCTCGGCTGGGGCGCGCAACAACCCCGTGTCCGCCCCCCCCTAGCGCCCCCGAGCATCCGCCCCTCGGCTGTAGGTGGCCCAACCTCTCTCCTGCCATGGCTTACGCACACCGGCTGCAGTTGGGGCGTCCTGGCAGCCAGGTGACTTTCCTCCCGCCCCGGCCAATGCAAACCGGCGGCAGCCGGGGTATGCTGGCTGCTTGGTGTCCTCCCTCCTGCGACGGCTAACACTGCTCGACCACGGCCCGAGGGTGCTTGACCCGCGTCCGCACTCCCTCCCGCCCCGGCAATCACAAACCGCCCGCAGCCGCGCGGTCCTAGCGGCCGTGTATCTTCCCTCCCGCCCCAGCAAACGCAAACTGGCCACAGCCGGGACGTGCACGCTACAAGGTGTCTCCCCTCTAGCCCCGGCTAACGCGGAGTGGCCACAGCCGGGGCGTGCTAGCTGCGAGGTGTCTCCCCTCCCGCCCCGGCTAACACAGACCGGCCACAGCCGGCACATGTACCACCGGTGCCTAGCATAGAACTTTGCAAGAGAGAGCAATATTCTCCCATCATCGGGGGCAATTTTCGGGGATACTCGCCGAGCTGCGTGCTAAATGCTTCGGTGGGGTCGCTTCCCCAATTTTAGATAGGGCTGGGTAGGACCCCCGGAAAATTGCTCGGAAATTTTGGCAGCCAGCTCGAGCCCCAAAACGCAAACAATATCGCTTGGAATGATCTAGGGACCTTCCAGTCGAGGTTCCATGGAACGCTCCGAAGAAATTTTGGTGGCATCTATGGAACTTGAACCTATTGGAACTTTAGTTGGATGCTTCGTGCCTACTTTAGGTGCAAGGTGGTCCATGAACAACATTTGTGAACAAGATTTGTGTCCACTTTCAAATGCACACCCTGTGGATGTCCATTCCTTGTGCTTGCGCCTCTCTGCACCTTGTGCTCTTGTGTGACGTTGCACTCTCTGCTCCGGCATTCACAATAGATATGTCCAACGCCAGCCAGGGCAGTGCATCCTCTTCGGGCCTCCAGGACCCCAAGGGCTCCCAGGACAGTGGAAGTTTGGAGTTTGAGGCAGAGATGATTGATGCTGACGTTGTCAATTTGGATTTACGTGAACCCGGGGATATGTAGTCTCGTCTTCAACATGCCTTGGCGGCACTATGTGTGAGGCATAAGCAATCTGAGACAATGGGGCCCCGAATGTTAAGGGTTTTTCTGGATACGCTCACACCAAAGCAATACGCCATTTCACCCAAAGACACGTTGTTAGCTATGCTCATGCATAAAAAGTTTCAGATCCCGGGTTTGACCACGAGGGAAGCCGTTGGCAAGGCAACTCCCTCCAAGCACGAAACAAGTTACGGCATTCAGTATAGGAATCTTTGTATAGTTGGCCCTGACCCCAAATATAACACACAGCACATGTTTGCCGAAGAGGCAGATGAGCGTCTCCGTGACCATTAGAAATTCCTCAAGTCTGTACTTTCAACCCACCCTGAGCCAATAATTCGCGAGCTGAAGCAGGCGTCTTACCTGCCAGGTATCCTCGCCCCCGCCCCGGCGAATGCAGCCCGGCCACAGCCGGCACAAGCAAGCCGCCTACTGTCTCCCCTCCCACCCCGGCTACCGCGGAAGAGCCATTAGCGTGGCGTGCATGTCCCACATCCGCACTCCCTTGTGCCCGGGTAGCCGTGCATTGGCTGCAGCCAGGGTGTCCTCGCTGCCACGTATCGTTCCTCACGACCCGGCTAACACAGACCGGCCGCAGCTGGGGCGTGGTGGCTGCCTGGCGTCCTGCCTCCTGCCACAACTATGGCAGAACGGCCACAGCGGGGTCGTGCATGTCCCTGGTCCACACTCCCCTCGCCCCGGCTACCGCGTACCGGCTACGGCTGGGATGTCCTAGTGCCAGGTATCTTCACCCCCCCCGCCCCGGCTAACGCAGACCCACAGCCGGGCCGTGGTGGCTGCCCGGTGTCCTCCCTCCTCCCCCGGCTAACGTAGAGCGGCCACGGCCGAGGCGTGCATGTCCGTGACGGCACTTTATCCCGCCCGGCTGACTACTACGGCTGACTACTTTCCAGCACAACGCAACCCTGGAGCTCCCCCTACGCGGCCCTACCGGTTGCTCCGACCTGCCAAGCAGGCGGTCCCGCCTCCACCTGATGTAGCTGCAGTGGGCTCGAGTCCACAAGCGGCACTGCCGGCGGGGCGAGCGGCAGCGCCCAGCGATTTGTCTCAGCGCGTAGATGCGCTAACTCTCCCGGATGCACCTCTAGGATGGGCTCCGCCGTCGACGTCGCCCCCGGTGCAGATGGAATACACCTCGGAGGAAGGGCCCTCTGCCCCGGAGGTCTTCTCCTCGTCGTCCTCGTGGGAATCTGAGCCCATCAACACCGGGGGAAGCTACCGACGAGCGACAGCGGGGCCCAGAAGCGGCCCAGCGCGGACCTCACCGCCACACGCAGTGCCCCGCACACGCGCTCCCAGGGCCCGATCCGTTCACCGGTCAGGGAACCCGGCGCTGAGGAAGTCACGGCGTAGGGCACCACCTGCGCGGGTGCCCCGAGGGGTCAAAAGGCGGGAGTCGGTCACAGCACAGCCGGGGAGCCCACGGCGCAAGCGACCCCAGCTACAGCAAGGGGATGCGCGGTCACACACGGCCCTGGAGGCCCGAGACCGCCACGGGAGCCCAGCCGGAGCCCCCCTCCCCATGTCCAGGCATGCGCTCTCATACCTACAGCTCACAGGAGCTATGACTCCTGAGCGTGCGTCACGCATAGTGGTGGTAAGCACCCCAGAGGGGCAGCGCATCCCACTACCGACACGCAGCTCGGAGCAGCCTCCACACGAAAAGGGACGCGACATCCCCCCGGGGATCACAAGGATGTTGCAGCAGATCCTGATGCCCCCAGCAAGGCCACAACCGCTACAGCCCCGAAGGGAACCACAGCCCAACGAGCGGACTTCACACACCGCCTTCCTGCCCCCCGGCCCTCCGATAGGGTTCAACGTAACCAGCACCCCGTCTCCGCGGGTGCTGAGCAGGCCAGGGCAATTCTCGCCATCTCTGGCATGGTCGCCGGCGGTGACTTCCAGTTGGCACTCTGTGCGGCACGTGACCCCGGAGCATTGGTCGCCCGCATGCACACCAGGGGGGGGGGTCTAACCGACAGCAGGATTCACCTCACCTGCCCCCTGTCCTGTTGGCGCCCCTATTTGAGAGCGCAATGTCTACCCCGTGAAGGGACAGCACTCAGAGTGCGTCTGATGAGGACGTGCAACAGTATGCCGTCCGGTGTTCTACCCCCCCCGATCTGCCCCCCACCCTGCTGGCTCCACTTTTTGAGAGCGTGATGTTTGCCTCGCGAGCGGGCAGCACTCATCGTGAGTGCGATGAGGACATGGGTCAGTATGAAGTCCAGTACTCTACCCCACCCTCCGTGGGGGAGTGGCCCCCTAACCCCTTTACCTTTCCCTCTCTTCGCGGAGCACAGCGTCTGTGCACGGAATTGCCTGGCATGGCCCGACAGGGCCAGGGATGGGTTCGTGACCCCCATGCACGACACCCCACCATGCTGTACAGCATGCAGGAAGGTGCTCTGTCTTCCAACAACGCGGAGGGGCTCATGAAGCATGGACGGGCCTCACGTGAGGCAACCTAAAGGACGGAGGGGGGAGCCTCTTGTCATACAGGGCGGCAGCTCTCCAGAAACCCGCGCGACTTGCCCCTTGGGTGAGTCTGGGGGCTGGAATGGGTAGAAGCCCCATGGACTATTGCTCCTTAATATGATTTCCTTCCTTTATCCCGCCCTGGGTAACACAGACCGGCCACCGCCGGGGCGTCCCTATTGCCAGGTAACTGCTCCCCCGTCCCGGCTAGGCAGAACGGCCACCGCCGGGGCGTGCTGACCGCTTGTTGTCCTCCCTCCCGCCCCGACTAACGGCGGCGGTGCATGGAGAAGCTGAACCGCGACCCCTCGCATCTTTGGCGCCTCCTCAAACAGCCTAGCAGTCCCGCGGGCCCCGCGGTGGCCCTGCAGTAGCTATGGCTCTGGATGGCCCTGACGGCCGCGTGGGCCGCCCGGACCTCTCAAGAGCCGGTGTGGGCCGGAGTCCAAGATGCCAACAGACACCCCGCCGACTGCCCCGTTGTCCCGCCTCACCTAACGGGCCTCATCTCTAGCTCCCTACGCCTGGTGAAGGCCAGCCCGACGCTCCCCGAGCCAGCCCAGGCGGGGGCGCCCCCCCCCGGATCAAGTCGGCGCCGCGCCGGCCGAGGAGCCATGGATGGCTGCGCGTTCCCTTGAATCACCTCAGGAGGCCCCGCCGGCCGCGCCGGCCCCGGGCCACCAAGCGGCGGTGGACCCGCCGCACGACCAGGGGCCGCCGCTAAGGCCCTTACTGGGGGACAGCTGTTCGCCCCAGTCTGTGACACCACAGCTATCGCGGAACGCATACGCCGCCTGCCGGACCCTTCATCTGCGGGTGGTGCACACGGCCAGAGCCCCGCACCACCCCTCCCCCTTCTACCGATGCACTGCCTCCAAGCATTGCCCATAGGGGCGGCGCATTCGCCTGCAGCGCCCTACCAACAACCGTCCTTATCGCACTCCTCTTCGGCCGTGCACCCGCCGGCCCCCAAGTATTCTTCGCACCCATAGCCGGCCCCCCACGCGTTTGCCCGGTCCCCCAACGTGGGCCACGCAGTGGTCCACCGTGGCACGCAGCGGGCGTCCGAAGCGTCCACGTTTATAGCCCCCGCCTAGCTGTCCACGGCCAAGGATCACCTATACCTTTGCATGGCCGCCTTCTCTTCCGCCCTCGGCATCCACTTAACCCTCCGCGCCGCTTAGGCCGTCGACCAGGTCGCAAACCTGCTCATCGCCCACGTCGTGCGCTTGGGGCGGAGGGCCCGGCGGTGGCGGGGGGGCCAGGCGACTGCGTCGTCGTGCAGACCATGGACCCTGGCACTTTCTACACGGCCCTGGCGGGAGCGGTCGCGACCGCCGCCCGCCTGGAGGACGTCCGGGTGATCCAGGCCGCGGTCAAAGAGCTGGGGGGCATGTCATCCTTGCCCGCTTGGGCCAAGGCGGCCACCTAGCGCGTGCCTGGAGAAGTGGCGCCCCCTCTTGTGGCTTCACGCCCGTCCTTGGCGCTGGAGGCCTCGGCCCGGGTTTCGGGGGCGGCGTCCAGGCTAGCGGCACCCCAGCCGACGACCCCGCCACTCCCCCAGTACCCGCGTGGCCACTCCCCCCACCTGGCGTCGTTCGCTATGCCTTGGCCGACAGCCCCGGCCCCGGCCCTTTGGTCCGCGCCGGCTACCCCCGCCCGGGCCCCGCAGCCAGTTTCTTGGGCGCAGCCGCCGCCGTCCCCCGTCGCCGCCGCCCCTCTGGCAGGCGGCATCCGTGCCACCCCCCACCCGCCCAAGCACAGATGGGCTCCCCCGCCTCATGCCAACTGGTCATCGAGGTCTCCGTTCTCAACCCGGAGACCATCACGACCGTTGCGGTTAGGAACGCCTTGAAGGCCCACCTAGGGTCTACCAAGTCCGTCCGGCATCACTGCCTTCAGCGCGGGCAGGAGTACGTCCCGTGCTTCGAAGCAGTGTGGCGTGCGTTCGCGGGGGATCACACCGGCGTTGCTGCCGGTGATAACGGCAGTGGGGTACGTGCCCCAACGCTGCGGTCACACTGTGCCGATGGCTCCCTCTTCTCCCCGCTCTAGTGGTGGCCCTGCTACCCAACCCCGCCCCTCCCCAGGTGCACGCTGTGGCCATTGTCATCAGCAACCTCTTCCGGGATGCCCCCCCCGGACCCGCGGATCCCCGATCGCACGGGGTGAGCCCGGCGTGGCTGGAGCCCGTTGGCCTCCGCAGTGCCGTGTGGTACAGGCGCCTAGCAGAAGGCGAGCCCGCGAGTTGCCACGCCGGCGGCTCCCGAGAGGCGGTGCACCTCCCCGCGGCGGGGTACCAACCATGCACGTACACTTGGTACAAAGTTTTCAGTGACCTCGCTCTGTCCCCCCTACCAGCCGTCAGGGTCCTTGGCCTCCCCGCCCCCCATCCTCCACGCGCTGCTCGGCTTTCTGAGTGTCTATTTTTTTTCGGTGTCTTTTTGTCCATGCTTGCCCGGGCGCCTGGGCCTTGACAAACTGCCGCCGCCGTCACCTCCCTGTCCCCTGACTGCATGAGTGTCCGGGACACCCAGGCCCGTATCGCCACGCCAGGCGAGGAGGTCATCGTTCCTGCCGACGCCGGTCAATTGGCGTGTTTGGCAGCCATCGATGACGCAGATTACATCATCCAGGACGAAGTGGTGCTGAAGAGTGGAGTTCCAGAGGCTGCCTCCCTGTCTCACGACCTCTTCAGGGACTGCGACTCGTCCGAAAAACTAGCTCAGTCCTTTACGGCAGTCGCCCCAACGTAGTGCTCGTTGGGGAAATGACTGAATATGACAAAATCCAACATGCAATTAAGAGACTGCTTGCTGATTTGCCCATGCTGGGCCGCTTTGTTGCCATCCTGCTTGAACCTGTCAGCGACGATGATGACAAGCCATCGTTTCTCAATCGGGCACTCCCCCTCAACTCCAACTTGCCATTCGGTAGCGACAAGCTGCAAATGGCGAACAGGTCCCTCATGCACATACGCACACATGGTCGATTTGATGTCTGGATTGCAAGCAGCACAAGGGATTCCACGAATATATCACCGCCCCCGACGTACAAGCTCCTGCGGCTTATGACACCTGGGGCAGAGGTTGACAAGGTGGTGTTCCACGAGCCAGATGTGCGGGATAATCAGTACGCCATATAGGTCCACAATGACCTAATCAACGGGCTGCTGGGGTCCATTGGTTTGAACTCTGATGAAGTGCATCTCCTTCCGGGAACAGACCCACGGAACTCGCTGTTGTTCTACAAAAACCTAAATGAGGAACAAGTGAATACCATGGTATCACAGTTCGGATCCAAGCCAAGGTTCCAGATCCAGCCAGTGGAATGGTATCGTGGGGCCAACTTGACCAACATGTCTGCTGTCTATGAGGTATGGATAAAGAAGACGCACAAGGAAACATGGTCGCCCATGCTGTATGCCTTAGTTCTCGCAATGTTTTGGACAATCCCGGGCGTCTTACAGGCGCATTGGCCAGTGAAATTCCACGCACTGGCTCCCAGTAAACTACCGCTGGGTCTCACAGAAACTGGGCACTCGCTGTTGAAGACAAGGTACCGTGAACTGGTGGTTGCCATCGGGGCTGTCTTCAAGGACCTGAAGACAGGACAGTTCCTCGACAGAGACATCATCTCCAAGCCCACGGTCCCCTCGACATGGAAGAAGGAGCTGGTAGGCACAATGTACATCTTGGATGTGGCACCCTGGTGGTATCTCTCGGATCTGACTGCGGCTCTTGCTCCTTCGGTACAGTGCCGGTACATTGCAGACCGTGTCAGGTGGAGTGTTGGGGAGATGCGCACGGCCACATGGCGACTGAACGGGCAAAGTGTGACACAGCTGATTGGAAAAGTCTACTTGTCGGACTCTGGAATGCCTCCAATGTTTGTGATCTCCGAGGCGGATTATGAGGCGCGGAAAAGGCGCATCACGGACCGACCGAGGAACACAGATGACGCAAAAACACGCAGGCAAGGCCTAATCACGGCAGGTGAAATGGCCAAGGCCATGGAGTTGGACGACCAATTCGACAAGGTCATCAGCTCCCTCAAACGCAAGCGGGACTTGAAGGAGGATGAGGTTTCGTCGTCCAATGGAGCAGCACGATGACGTCTGCATCAAGCATCCCTCTGAGCCGCACGCTCACAGTACTGTCCCAAAATATCAATGGGTTTCAAACGAAGATAACCATGAGAAAGCGTAAGCAAAAGCACATAGTGGCCCTAGGGTCACTGCTGCGGTCCCTGGAGGTGGACTTCTTCGCCATCCAAGAGCCCCACTTCGTCACGGTGGAGGATCGTCAAGCGGGCATGCAATGCTTATCAAGGTACGGGTATGGCCTGGACGGACCACTTCATGAAGAAGGACGCGGAGGAGTGGCACTGGCGTGGAAAACATTCAAGTGGACATTACAATCAATATGAAGTTCTTGTCTCCCAGGGCGCTGAAAGCTTCACTGTCGAGTGGTCCACTGGAGATCACTTTAGTGGTGGCCCACCTCCATTACCAGCATACGCGACGACAGTCGGCATGGAAGGACATCGCCAAGGAGTTGCATGGACCGAACCTGATTTTGAGCGTGCTGATCACAATATTTTAGTGGTAAAACACAGGGACGCCTTTGCGCCCCCAGAGTTTGAGCATGACACGTCTTTACGTGCCAGAGAACAGGAGGTGACAACTTTAGCAAAAGCGGGTCTGCAGGACGTTTGGGTGGACATCCATTGTCCAACTCAGACAGACATCAAGGACAAAGAATCATCATGCCCGACGGGCTTCACATACGGCTATCCTCGAGAAGGAGAGCGGCTCGATCCGCAGAGATTACGCCGTATTGACCGCATACACACGACGCCTGACTTGTTGAGCTTGACTTTAGCAAAAGCGGGTCTGCAGGACGTTTGGGTGGACATCCATTGTCCAACTGAGACAGACATCAAGGACAAAGAATCATCATGCCCGACGGGCATCACATACGGCTATCCTCGAGAAGGAGAGCGGCTCGATCCGCAGAGATTACGCCGTATTGACCGCATACACACGACGCCTGACTTGTTGACCTTGGCGACCAGCGTGTACCCCATGCTTGCTGCCAACTCGGACCACAAGGCAATCCTGGCTGAATTCACACACCCATCCTTGAAAACAAAGGACACAGTTCCTAGATTCTACTCCCAAGAGGCCATCCTCCCAGACTCCGAGGCAATGGAAGATCTGGAGACCTCTCTCAAGTCTATAACCTCGACGGGAGATCAATGGTGAGAAGATGCACTGCGCTGCGAAGGCGGTCAGCTACCAAAGGGAGCACAAAAACAAAAAGCAATCGGTTGAACTACAAGCCCTACGGCTCTTACGTGGCTCCACAAGGGACTCCGTCACACCAGCGGTCTATCAATTTCTTTCGTCACTGGGAATTGCAGCGACAGAAGCGGCAACGGCTTACACCCTCCTCGTTGGGGTATATGAAAAGGCACAGCGTGACAGAATGGGCATGGAAACAGTCTCCAAGCTCAAGGGGGTGATCACGTCGGGGGAAACCTCAGGTGATCTGAGAACGCGAAGAAACGAGTTGTACCGGCTAATGCGGGAGCTGCAGGAGCGAAAGAAACTTCAGCAGCTGGTGTCCCGGGCAAACACGGCAATACGCGGAGCAAAGGCGGTGGCAAAAGAGCTGGTGGAACATTGGGAGCAAGTGTCCACCCCAACGTGAGCCACGGAGGAAGAATGTGTGGCGTATTTGAAAGCCTTAGGAGTGGAGCAGCGGCTGCGCTAGGCAGGTTGACTCCTGTTCAAGCAACTTTTCCTGGACATAGTACATGAAGGTCTTAAGAGGCTGAACAGCAACAGCTCCCCTGGATTGGATGGTTTCTCGGCAAAATTCTTCAAGAGGTTCTCGGAAATTTTCGAACTGCAAATGTGTGAGTCACTGAAACGCTTCCTCGACGTGGGTACAATGCCGGAGACATGGACCTCGGGACTGGTGACAATGATCCCCAAGACAAAGGCAATGCAAACGCCAGATTCTCTCCGACCAATTGCACTGCAAACCCCACGGCAGAAGTGGCTCACCAACATTCTCCTGATCCAGTTAGAGGACGTACTTCTCCACTGCATCCCATCACAGCAAACGGGTTTCCTTCGCCACAGAAATATCCTCCAGCATGTCTATGGGTCACGGGCACTCTTGGATGGCTTACGTGAAGGAGCGGCGTTGTCAGTGGACTTCAGAAATGCGTTCCCCACGATGTCTCACGAGATGGTGTCGGCGGCACCCAGTCTAATGTGCATACCGTTCCTGTACATACGGCTGATACTGCATCTTTTACGTGCACCGTATTTGTACTCGGTTGGTAAGGGATATGTTCTAGGTGTCTATCACCACCCGCGTGCAGGCACGCGCCAGGGAGACGCACTCTCCCCGGCACTGTTCTCCCTGGTGGCATCCGTTGTGATTTTCCCGCTACAAGACCTGGGTCCAGGGCTGACTATCATGATGTATGCGGACGACCTCATCATCTTCTTGGATGGACGTGCCAACCAACAGCTGCTGAGGAGGGTATGGGGAGTGGTGTCTTGTTTTGGACAATTTTCTGGGCCGAAGGTCAACCCGAGCAAAACGGCCGCAATAGTTCGCAACTGTGGGGGAATGGAGTGGGCGAGGTGCTTTCGGGACATTGGGCTGGACGTCAAAAACTTCGTCAAGTATCTGGGTGTACGCTTGGGGAATATACGGCACCAACAGGATGACCAAGGATGGGGCTGACAATAGAGCAGGCTTTTGCACCAGCACTGCAAGAGGCCTTTCGTCGCGCGCGAGTGGTATCTACGCTGCAGTTGTCGATGGACGAACGTGCATTCATGCTGACATCATAGATTCTGCCGGTTGTGGCCTGGGTATCCAAGGCATACTATGCCCCAATCTCAGTGGTCAGACAGCTGAAGTTGGTGTACCACGTGACCATGGGTACCAATAGCCGGGGAATCCCTCTGCCAATCCTCTCGCGGCCAAGAACGCAAGGGGGACTGGCACTGCCGGAGCCAGAGCTGTTTCGCATGCACCAGGCAGCGGCTCCGTTCGTCAGCCTCTTGGGGGAGCCTCACAAGTATCCCAACAAGGCAGTGGAGACCTTCTATGCATGGGCGACAACCATCGGGTTCACACCATCCAAAGACAATCTCCCATATATCCAGCTGGGCATGGTCCGGAGGGCGGAGCTGACGTTCTTGGGATGGTCGGCAAAGGCACACTCAAATATCCAACGGGTGGCCCCACATGTGGCCCCCCCGGCAAACCGGGACCAACTGCCATTGTGGTACTTTGTGTACTTCCGAAATGAGTTCAACTACTCCTACTACAACACGAAAATGATTCGGCAGTGGGTGCTGACGTGGGGTCAATTGCAATCCTTGGAGGACGTAAGGTTGTTGAATGCACTGCCTCGAACATGGAAAGGGGTGTACAATCATGGCGGACGACTCCTCAATAAAGTCCCGTCACAAGGGGGTTTTGATACCCCCGCAGTCCATGCCCAAAACTGGACCAGGGCATGGCTGCTTCAATTCTACGCCTCACAGCCAGGGGTCCGCGACCCACAAACACCGGAGGTATGGGAACAATGGGCTCAAGCACAACTACCGCCGAGGGTTCGGGACTTTGCGCAAAAAGTGCTGTGGCACAAACTAACTGTGCATGCAAGATTCTACAAGAGGTCGGGCTCGGACAAGTGCCCGGTGTGCTCTCAAAAGGAGAGGGTCAAGCACGCGATGGTCGAATGCCCCATGTTTCAAGCGGCGGCGGCGGTTATACAGTACTATTATGGCCCGGTGGACACTGGTAACGGGAGGTCTGCAGTCCGAGACATGATGGAGTCCGACCACCAGGAGTGGTTGCTGAACACGAATCAAGGCTGGGCAATGTGGTCGGCAAGAAGTGCCCACTGGCGATACCGATGCCAAGTCAAAGCAGGAGCATCACACGTGTTCACATCATACTTGACAACCTGGCTAAGGGAGCTGTGTGAATGGGTGGGGTTTTACTCAGGAGAGCGCAAGGAACAGTGGAGAGGCTTCCGGCACTCACTGGAGCAGCTTCGAGATACCGGAGTGCAGCCGCGACAAGGGGAAGTACGGGTCCATGGGGAATTGAATGCATGGTGGCAAACACACACAGAGTGCTTCACGCAAGAGCGATCAGCCGACAAGCACAGTTGGCATAGGGAAACGGAATCACGCCCGAAGCGCCCGAGGCAGGCGGGCCCGGGAGTGCTACAAGGAGTGCAAGATCTGATTGCAGAACTGGTAGCAAAGGGCTACGAATTTTGTACACGGACGGATCGTCAAAAGGACTGAGCCACAAGGACATGCGTAGGGCCGGGGGCTTTGGCGTATTCGCAGCGGAAGATGAGCAAGGACCGGAGGTGCGCTTCTACGGCTACGTACCAACACGCCACAGGCAAACAAATAACGGAGCGGAGCTTTGGGCAGCCCTGGAAGCCCTACAGGGGTTTCGGGTGCCAAAACTGGCAATCCTCACCGACTCACAGTACGTGCAGCTGGGAGCGAATGGCGGGGCCGAGCACTGGAAGTCAAAGGGATGGTCAACCACGTCTAGTAAGTTGCAGGTCCACGTCCCCGTCTGGGAAATGCTGCTCCACGAAATGGCGACACCAGGAAGAGAAGTCAGGTGGGAGCATGTCCCAGCTCATGTCAACGTACAGGGGAATGAGGTGGCGAATGGATTGGCGATGGAAGGCATGTGTTCAAGCCGGCTGTGGTCTCAGCATGTTGCACCACACTCATCATGAGAGTCGGAATCTACGGTAGGCTTGAGGGGAGGGTCGGGATCAGATTCAGAGGACACCCAGGCACTCTGGTCATCCTTGGGTATGGTACCCATGGATAGTGATGAGCTGACAGGGGAAGCATCCGGGGAACCAGCGCCACATGGAATGGGACCATACACCTCAAGCAGTTCACAAAGCGAGGACATAAGGACACGGCACACACACCAGAGAGGATTGTTGAGTGAACTCTCTGCAGCGGACACACTGTCCTTCAGCACAGAAGTGAGCGACACCAGGCGGCAGCGCAAGAAGCGAACGCTTAGGAAAAGCAGGAACCCAGGACAGGGTCGATAATGACAGAACCTGTAGCCCCTGCATTCTGGTGCGGATATCTCAAAGGTTTCAAGCTCAACAATGCATGCATGTCTGAAGTCTGCGTTCTGACGCACAGCTTTTTGTCACAAGAGCCGCGTCTTGTCGCGGGGAGCAGCAGCACACAGAAGCGACCACAAAGCGGCTGAACCCCGCGTCCTGTTGCGGGAGAGCATCCGGGCGTAATGCCGCCGGGAAGGACATGGCAGGAGAAGGGACCACGTCAGCAACGGCATGGCCCTTACACACACATCCAGCCAGCCCCAAAGAAGGTCAAGCCTCAGCAAAAACGCCAGCGTTTCAAGGTGCAAGCACTGTGCCAGCTACACGCCATCGCGAATGAAGGACTGCGAGCAGTCGAAGCAGAGCTGACCACAATGGCCTGGGCCCGCAATCAGCAGATCTGGCTCCGACTGGACCAACCACACAGCACCAGGATGCACTGTGAGATTGTGGACAATCATGGGGAGCCATTGCTGATGAGCAATCAGGAGCTCTACTCGGTGATGGTCCAAATCAACCGGACCCTGAAGACTCAAGCTCTGGCGAACATGTAGGTCCAGTGGCGACCCAAAAGTGTAGGCAAGTGGCACCCGTTCCAGTGGGAGGCGATCCTCCATCGTCCAACGGCAGAGGGACGCAGAGCAGTGCCCTCCTCAGTGAGCAGAAATGGAGACTGCATGCATGTGTGGCTGGCGGGCCGAGCGGACCTCTGAGGCTATTCCAGAGAACGCTCTTCAGGCAGGCGGACCCGGCACCCGGGGACGCTGTGCGGTTCCTCTACACGCTGCCGAGCACACCCCCATGCGAAAGGAGATATGCATGACAGGGGACGACACGCAGGGGGGAGTAGGACAAATTGGAGCAAGTGATGCAGATAACCAATCGTCATAGCCCAGTGGATTAACCGCACCTCTTCTGTCCTGTAGAGGATGGTTCGAACCCCGGGCGGGATAGAGATACACTGAACGTCCCGAAAACCCCTTTTATGCGAGAGAGAGAGAGAAAGAGAGAGGGACGCAGTGGGAAAGGAACGGAGAGGAGAGAGAGAGAGAGTGGGGCGCAGGAGAGAAAGCAGGAGAGAATGAGAGGGAGAGAGTGGGAGAGAGACCCACAGAGCAAGAGTCGGGGGGTAACCGGCGTAAAGGGAGGGTGGTGGGTTCGAGCTAACCAGGTTGTATGGGACGCCAAGGCAGCATAGAGTAGTATAATGGTCAAATAACAGGGCGCCATTGCGCCCATGGAGCACACGCGCGACACGTCGTTACGTGTTAGAAAGCCGAAGTATGGCAAGGGCCGCGAGAATGCGGCCCATGTGAGGGCGTTGGATGCGAGTGGGCATGAAAATGTTGGCGGCTTGTGCACGCATGGTATGGTGCTGAAAAGGTAAGCGCCACACACAGTACAGCAATGATCTGTAGAGGTGTCCGGCAGCCGGAGCTTTTGTTGAAATGTCGAGACCCCTTTGCGCCACCAAAGGTGCCTTTGGGCCCCCGAGGTTCGGGTACGACACGTCCTCACGTGCCAGAGAGCAAGTGCTTGACAAGGGCACGACCTGCAGGGCAAGAGTTAGAGACTAACCGGCATTGTGCGAGGGTGGTGGGTGCGAGCTGACCTCGGTGTCCAGAGGACCAAAGCCACAGCACAATCAGCAACCACCTGGTGTGGTACAGAACTGGTCTGCGCTGCAGTGCAGCAAGAAAAACACTGAACAATGTGGTTATGACCATGCGCCTGTGATACGGGGGCGTATGCGAGCCCAGTTTCCGTTGCCTCATGGCCCCCTCTCGGGCCGAGCTAATCTGATAAGGCTGTTTCAGAAAACACTCTTCAGGCAGGCAAACCTGGTCACAGGGGACATTGTACGGTTCCTTTACACGTTGCTGAGCACGCCACCATGTGAACGGCGGTATGCCTCAGTTGAAACGGCAAGCAGAAGTGGGGTAAGACGAGGTAGAGACACAGGGACGAGAGGGGAAACCAGTGGGGAGGGTGAAGAGGAAGAGAAACCCCCTTGGGAGGGTGAGGAGTAAGAAAAAACCCCTTGGGAGGGTGAAGAGGACGAAACACACAGAGAGACGGAGGCCCGCAGAGCGAAAGGTCAGTGAGAGAGAGACTCGCAGAGCGAGAGGTTAGAGACTAAACGGCGCTGTGGGAGGGTGGTGGGTGCGAGCTGACCCAGATGCCCAGACAGCCAAAGCACATTCAAAAGCCACCGGGAGTGGCCTCGAAGAGGTTTCCGCTGCAATACAGCAAGGCAAAACATTGAATTGAGTGGTGATGACCATGCGCCTGTGACACAGGGGCGTATGCGAGCCCAGTATCCGTTGCCTCATGGCCCCATCCTCCACGCCCTGCTCGGCATCTTCCAATCCTGGCTGCGGGTGCTGGGTCGCTTCGCGCAAAGGCATGATACCAACGCCCCGTCCTTTCCCCTGGTCGTCGCCCGCGTGGTCTTCTACACCTGGCGCCCGGCTGACTCAGGCCCCCTGCTTGACAGCCCAGCGGATGGCGCTACGGCGCCTGGGGACTACGGCCGCTAAAGCCCTGGGAAGCTCCGCGCGGCCACGGTGAGCAAGGCCTCCGCCCCGCCCCCGGGGGCCCCGCGGCGGGGGGCTGTTCGTTTATTGCTTCGACTCCGCCACGCTTGTCACCCTAGAGATGGCGCCGCGTGCCGTCGTAGAGCTCGGGGATGCCATCCAGCCCACGGCGGTCCCGGGGGGCTAACGGCAAGGCACCACATGCGAGCCGCCACCCCTAGACCCGGGCCCGCGTGAGGAGTATGCCTCATACGCGTTTCGCTTGCCGCACGACCCCCTGGAGCACTTGTAGCACATCCCCCCCCCCGACGTGGGCAGGCTCTGTGTCGTCACGGCCAATTGCGACGGCCTTGGGCCCGGACCCCCGCAAGGTCCCGCGCCTCATTGAGTACCTTGCCTGTGCGGAGCCCGACGTCGCCCACCTGTAGGAGGCAGGCCCGCACTTGGCCACCGCGCGGCTAGCCGGCTTGCCGTACCGCGTGTGCGTGGGGCCCCTCTTCCCAGGAGGGGGCTTTGTCACCCTACCGCACGCCTGCCTGCCGAACGGGTCCCAAGTCCGCGAGCATGCGCAAGAGCACAGCCTCGGCGTGCGTGTGAAGCCCGCCAGGGGTGCGCTGCTGGCGGCCGTCACCTTGCACCTACCGCCGGCCCTGCCTGCAGCTGGGCGCCGGGCCGTCGTTGGCAAAACCTCCGTCTTCCTGTGCACGCCGTGGGCCAATGTCAAGATCATGGCCGGCGACCTTAACAAGGCCCGGGGCCCGCGCGGGCGAGGCTGGCTCTCCAAAGCCCTGGGCGTGAAACCCCCGCTGGCCGGCTTCCGAGCCGCGTACCGGCCGTTACTCCATGAATGCCGCTTGGGAGGTGGGGCGCCCCTCTTAGCGCGAGCTGCAGTACATCCTCGTGGGACCCGAGACCCCGTGCGTAGGGTTTCAAATGGTGCTGCTCCCCGGTATCAGCACCCATCGGATGGGGCAGTGCGACGTGGGGTTCGCGGAGCATGTCTTCGCGGCAACAGACCCCTTGTGCTGCCGCTTTCGCTTGTCCGAGCTAAGGCCGGAGCAGCAAACGCCCTCGGCAGCGGCGGCCTTGCCGGCCTTGTGGTGGTAAGCCCACGCCCGCCTGACCCCGGACGCAGCGGTCTTGGCGGGTTGGGCCACTCCGGAACGCCTCGTGCCCTCCCAAAAAGGACTCCTCACGCCCCCCGGACCGTGACATCTTGCAGGCGGCCCACAAACTAGATGGGTGCGTTGGGTTAGTGACACCGGAAGCAGTGCAGGCCTGGTTGCAGGAGCGCCAAGACACAGCGTACGGAGCCGTTCTGCGCGTGGAAAAGGCCAAATCGGAGTGGGTGGCCCTGGCGTCCCAAACGGGGCAAGCATTGCGCCTCCGGCCACCCACGTTCCGCCTCCTCACCCAGGTCAGCTCCCACGGCGTCCGCTTCGTGGGCACGCCGGAGGCCTTCCAGGAGCTACTCCGCTAGGCGCAGGAGCTGCACTGCGGCCATGCAAGCCCACGCATGGCGTGCAAGGGCACGTACCCACTCCCGAGCGCACTGTACGGGACGCCCCAACTGTTCTCATCGCGCCGCTTGGTGATGGCGGTTTTGCGGGCCCGTCCGTAACCTCCATCCGGGGCGCGCCAAGGGACGACCAAGCTGTTCAGGCCTTGGCCTAGCTCCTGGCTCATGGGGAGGTGCCAACGGAGGGCCTCAGGTTTGCGGCTTGGGTGCACATGTTCCCCTCGACCCACACCTGGGCGCACATGGAGTTCCACTGCGCGTACTGCTTGCAGCCCTGCAAGGGGTGGGGGGATCACATGGTCCGCTCGTGCTCTGTGGTGCTCGCAGCGGCCTTGACCCGTTTCCGGACCATATGCGCCCTGCTACGGTCCCGAACTTATGCCGTATGTTGAGGCGCCTCTTTGGGGCCACGGTCTACGACAAAGCGGGCCGCACCTCGCATTGGAGGATAGCACGGGACGAGGACATGGTCATGCAGTCCGAGAGCGCCACCACCACCCGGACCACGTGGCCTTTACGTGGTCCGGGCTCATGTGCGCCAGGACCCCGCGGCGCTGGCCTGCCCGCGAGCGCGCCGCACTGATGACGGGGTGCTTGCGGGCAGTGGCAGGCTGAGTGGTGCTTCCACCGCCCGCGCGGTGGTCGCGCTTGATGCGCGCCGGCGGGAGCAGGTGGCCGCTAGGCCTGTTCCGCCCCCTCGCTGACGCTGGCTTCGTGCTATGCTATGCCATGGGCGAGTCCGCGTGCGCGGTAGCTGGCCCGCGCATTGAGCTGCTTGGCCGCGCCGTCCCTCTGTTCGTGCGAGACCCGGCGGAACATGGGGCGTGCCCGGACGTGGTCCTCAGCATAGGCACCCTGCCGTCCCTGCCGGGATCCATCCCGCAGGTGGTCCGGGCCCTGCCGGCAACCTGCCTAGCGATGTTCGCGGGCTTTACTATCCAGCCGCTCGGGGATGGACCCCTTCCGGCGCTCCGGGTGGGCGCGGAACTACCTGGCTTCCTCGCGGACCTGTAGGCGTTCTTCCCCGTGAATGCGGCCCCCCGGGAGGTCCAACGGGGGGAGGGCGAGGGGCCCAAGCCCCAAGGCGGTGACACCGACCTTGGCCTCGGGTTCCACATTGACGAGGACAACGAGTACCTCGTTAGCTAGTTGCCCTGCCCCCCCCCCCTCCCCCCCTCATGCCCCCCCCCCCCCCTCCGGTCCCGAACCGGCTTCGGGGAAGGAGCCCGTCGGCTCAGCCCGCGGTCGGACACCCCCCCGCCCAGGGCCGGGATCCCCGGCGCTGTGTGCAACCACGGGGCGACCCGGCCGCCGGGACTCGTGTGACAGCGCCGCCCCAGCGGGCCCTGACCGCAGCCCCCGGGCAGCAGCGTGCCCCCGCACGCCGCTCACCCGTGAGCGGCGTGCGGGGCCTCGGCCCGCAGCGAGGGCGGAGCTCAGTGGCCCATGACCTCGCCCCTCGTGGCCCGCGGGGCACCCAGGTCAGGGGCACCCTGCACACACCACTGCGTGGCCCTCCCTGAGCACCCAAGCGGGCCTTGGGGTCGTGGTTAAGCGGCCTCACGTTGAGTGCCTGCTGCTGTTACCCCAGGGTTATGATCCCCCGCACTGCCAGCCTACCACACCCGCTGCTGCTTAGTGTACCTAGTGAGAGCAATGGGCACCCCACTCTTATAGCTAGCGGAGGCGATGGGTCAATACGTTTTTAGGGCCGGAGGACCCAAACTAGAGCGCTACGGATTTGGGTGCCTCATGCGGAGTAGCGCTGCAGGACATGTCTCAGCAACAGCCCCTGGCACGGCGGGGCCCCGGACCCCCCCGGACTGGTGGGTCCGCGCCGCTGCAGACCACTGCCCCCTGCAGGCGCCTACCACACCAGCTGCTGCTTAGAGCGCCCAGTGAGTGCGGAGGGACACCGCACCCTACAGCTCGCGGAGGCGAGGCATTAGTTTGGTCTCCGCACCGGAGGACCCACCCCGGGGCTCTACGGATTGGGAGCCTGACGCAGAGTAGCCCTCCAGGGCGTGTCTCAGCAATGGCCGCCGGCCGGGAGAGCACACCTGCCGGGGAGACGGGGGTGTCCCGCCCGGGCGGGTTCCGACTCCTGCCGGGCGCCCGCTGGGGGCGGTGTTCGCAGCGGCTCGGGCCAGCAGGTCGGTTTGGGTCTGGGGCTGCGCCCCGCCGGCCGTGGCTTTGGGCTAGGTCCTGCGGCTTGATGACCGTACTAACACCTCGCCCCCCTGAGCTATCGTCGGGTTGACCCTCGGGAATGCCTCCACCCTCCAAGCAGCTGCAGCACGGTAAGCGTCTGCGGGAGGCGATAGTCTGTAGCGGTGCGGGCATGTACGTGTGCGGGGCCTTGCGGCCCCTACTCCCACCGGGCACAAAGCACCCCGCTCGGCCGGGCAGCAAGATCAGGCCCCATGGCGGCGCATGAAGTGCGCGAGGCCCCCCCTATACGGCGGCGCTTGGTGGTACCCGGGCCGCCATCCCCTCGTCCCGGTGCAAGGAGACCGGCGAAGGGCGGGTCATGCGAGGCACCAGATGGCCGACCCTCCGCCGGGGCATGCCGGCTTCCGGCGTCCCGCCGCCCTCTCACGGGACAGGAGCCTTGGAGAGCGCGCTGGGTGGGTGCATGGGAGGCCCCTCCCTAGCAGGCGGCCACACGGGGGCTCCGGTCCCCGCCCCCATTCAGGTCAGCGCGGGCCGGCGTAGGCCGTGAGCCACGTATCTTCTCCCCCGCCCCGGCTAGCGCAGAACAACTGGACCAGAACGGCCACAGCTGGGGTGTGTTGATTACCCGGTGTTCTCCCGACGGCCCCGGCTAACCTAGAACGGCCACATCCGGTGTGTGCATGTACCTGTCCGCTCTCCCTCCCAGCCTTGGCTGGCGCACACCGGCTACAGCCGGGGCGTCCTTGCTACCAGGTATCTTCTCCCCCGCCCCGGCTAGCGCAGAACGGCCACAACCGGGGCGTGCCAACTGCCGAAAGGCCTTCCCCCCTCCCCAGCTACGGCAAAACAGCCGCAGCCGGGGCGTGCCAACTGCCTGTTGTCCTCCTCCGCGCCCCAGCTGCGGCAGAACGGCCGCAGCCCGGGCGTGCATGTCCCTGTCCGAGCTCCCTTCCCCCCCGGCTAACGCAGACCGGCTACAGCCGAGGCCTCGCTGTTGCCGAATAGCTTCTCCCCCGCCCACGCTAGCGAAGAGACGCAAAACGGCAAGAGCCGGGGCGTGCGTGTCCCCTTGTCCGCCCTCCCTCCCGCCCCGGCTAACGCAGACGGGCTACTGCCGGGGCATCCTAGCTGCGAAGTGGCTTCTCCCACGCCCCGGCTAGCGCAGCACGGCCAAAGCCCGGCCGTGCATGTCCCTGTCCGAGCTCCCGTCCCCGCCGGCTACCGCATACCGGCTACAGCCGAGGCCTGGCTGTTGCCAGATAGCTTCTCCCCCGCCCAGGCTAGCGCAGAGACGCAAAATGGCAAGAGCCGGGGCGTGCGTGTCCATTTGTCCGCCCTCCCTCCGGCCCCGGCTAACGCAGACGGGCTACCGCCGGGGTGTCCTAGCTGCCAAGTGGCTTCTCCCCCGCCCCGGCTAGCGCAGCACGGCCACAGCCCGGGCGTGCTAACCGCTTGGTGTCCTCCCTCCCACCCCGGCTAACGCAGAACAGCCATTACCGGGTTGTGCATGTGCCTGTCCGCCCTCCCTCATGCCCCGGCTAACTCCGACCGGCTACAGCCCCGGCGTCCCTGCTGCCAAGTAGCTTCTCCCGCGTCCCGGCTAGCGCACACAAAGGCCACAGCCGGGGCGTGCTGACTACCCGGTGTCCTCCCTCCCGCCGCGGCTGGCGCCCAACCGGCCACAGCCGGGGCGTGCATGTCCTGTCCGCCCTCCCTCCCGCCCCGGCTAACGCAGACCAGCTACAGCCGGGGAGTCCCGGCTGCTAGGTAGGTTTTCCCGCGGCCCGGCTAGCGCAGGACGGCCACACCCAGGGCCTGCCGTCTCCCTGGTGTCCTCCCTCCCGCCCCGGCGAACGCACAAGGGCCACAGCCGGGGCGTGCATGTCCCTGTCCAAGCTCCCCGCCGCCCCGGCTAACGCAGACCGGCTACAGCCGGGGCATCGTCTGCGTGATCCATGGTGGGGAGAATGGTTTCTCGGGAGCGTTAGGGATTTGGGTAGGGCGCCCAGCATGGGACTGTGCGCCACAGGCAGCATGGCAGAATTCCGCGCCCTATCCCTTGCGGAGGAGAGGCTTCAGCTCGTGGCCCGACAACTGCAGGTGGGCCGCGTGGATCGCGTTGCCCCCGTGGATGGAACCCTCCTGGCCACAGTGCAGCAGTAGCCCACGGCTACCGAGGTCGTGGGCGTGCCCCTCACAAACGTGATCGGCCGCACGCTGGGCGTGCGGCTCTCCATCCTCACGAGCAAGGTGACCAAGGCCGAGCGCGCGCTGCTTGCGGCACGGTCGCCCGAGACCTTGTGGATGTATGTGCCCGACGTGGTGGACTAGTGCCGCAAAGAGGTCCTTCCGGTGGGCGGCGGCCGCGGGCTCCAATTCGCCGGGTCCGTCCTGGGCGACATCTGGTGGGGTACCTCATGGCAGCAGTGTAGGGACAATGTAGACCGCGACCCCTACCACCTGTGGAGCCTCATCAACCAGTCTATCTGCCCCGGAGTCCCCCGGTTGCCCCGCACTGGGTACGGCACTGAATTGCCCCGACGGCCGCATGGGCCGCCTGGAGGTCCTAGGAGCTGGTCTGGGGCAGAGTCCAAGATGCCATCAATTCCCCGCCTACTGCCCAGTAACCCCGCCCCACCCGACGGGCCTGCTCTCTAGCTCCCTACGCCCGGTGAAGGCGGGCCCGACACTCGCCGAGCCGGCCCACGTAAGCGTGCCCCCCGCAGCGCAAGTTGGCGCAGCACCGGGTCAGCGGCCAGGTATGGCTGCGGGGCCCCCTCATGCGCCACAGAAGGCCCAGGCGTCCGCGCCGGCCCCCATGCGGCGGTCGACCCGCCGCACGACTAGGGGCTGCAACTAGGCCCCTCACGGGGGCGACCGCTGTTATCCCCTGTCCGTGATGGCACGCCTATCGCGGAAGGCATACGCCGCCTACCCGACCCTCCATCCGCGGGCGGTGCACACGGCCGGAGCCCCGCAGCGCCCCTCCCCCAGCTACCACTGCCCCCAAGCGCTGCCCATAGTTGCACTAGTCTCAGGCGGTGCACCCGACTACCCCCCGGTATTCCCCGCACCCCCAGCCGGCCCACCACACGTTTGCCCGGTCCCCCTACGAGGGCCATGCCGCGGCGCACGGTGGCACGCACCGGGCCGCCTAAGCGTCCGGGCCGATAGCCCCCGCCCGCCGGTCCACGCCCAAGGATGACCTATACCTCCGCAAGGCTGCCTTCGCATCCCCCCTTGGCATCCTATCGGCCCTCCGCGCCGCTCAAATGGGCGACCAGGTCGCGAACGTACTCATAGCCAACGCTGCGCGCCGGTGGTTGGAAGGCCTGGCGGTGGCGGCGGCGCTAGCCTAATGGGTCGCGTACCTGGAGGCCGGCGTTTCTCTCACCCTGGGCGATGAGACTCGCCAGCGGTGCGACGAGTGGCTCTGGCAGCCCGTGGCGGCCCTCGTGGACACCACGCCCTTTGCCGCCGTAGCCACCTCCATTGCCTGCACGGCCGATATCCCGACCGACACCTGCACGGCCCCCACGCAGACCACGGACCGGGGCACCTTCTGGACGGCCCAAGCATGGGCGGTAGCAACCGCCGCCAACCCGGACGACCTTCAGGCTATGGAGACGGCAGTCAAGGACCAGCGGGACGTGTCATCGCTGCCGGCTTGGGCCAGGGCAGCCACCTAGCACGTGTCGGGTACACTGGCGCTCCCTCCTACGGCCATGCGCTGGGCGCTGGAGGCCTCAACGCGGATACCGGAGGCGGCATGGTTGCCGGCGGCATACCTGCCGCCGACACCGCAAAACCCCCAATAGCCGCCCGGTCACCCCCCCACCTAGCATCGTTCCCTATGCCCTCGCCGACGGCCCCGGCTCCGGCCCCTTGGTCCGCGCCGACTACCCGCGACCAGGCCCCACAGCTGGCCCTTGGGAACACCCGCCCTAGTCCCTAGTCACAGCCGCCCCCTTCGCACAAGGCATACGCGCCCCCCCCCGCCCGTTGCACGCATGGGCTCGCCCGCCTCTTGCCAATTAGTTATCGAGGTCTCCGGTTACAGTTCGGAGACCATGAGGACCGATGCGGTAAGCGACGCCTTGAGAGCCCACTTGGGGTCCAACAAGTTCGTCTTACAACACAGCCTCCAGCGCGGGTTCGACTATGTCTCGTGCTTCGAGGCAGTATGGCGCACGCTTGCGGGGGACCAGACTGGCGCCCTGATGTCGGTGATGCGCGCAGCAAGGCAGGTGTTCGAAATGTTGCGGTCACACCGTGCCGATGGCATCCTCTTCTCCCTACCGCCCGAGCATGGCCAGCCCCCCAAGAAGAAAAGGAGAGTGCAGCCACCACCGGCCCAGCCCCAGATGGGGAGGCAGCTGCCGGCCCCAGCGGCCATTTCATCTCCTCGTGCGACTTTCCCGCCGCCGTCGACCCTCCCGCCTCAGGGCTCCCCCCACGCCTCGCCTTGGCCCCAAGATCAACAAACCCCCCCGAACACGACCTTACTCCGGAGGGCGCTAGCGGTGTGGCCTGCCCAAAAGGCTGCGACCCACGCACTCGGGGCGCCGGGGGGCCGAGCGGGGGGTTTCAATTACCCCTCCACCTCCCAAAGGGGGTACGCTGCCCGGGCCCGCTCTGGGCTCTGGTGGTGGCCCTGGTACCCCACCCCGCCCCTCCCTAGGTGCGCGCTCTTGCCAGCGTCATTGGCAACCTCGTGCAAGATACCCCCCCCCCCCCGCACCCACGAGTCCCCGACCACACGGAGTGAGCCCAGCGGGGCTGGACCCCGTCTGCCTCTGTTGTGCCGTGTCGTACCGGCGCCCGGTAGAAAGCGAACCCATCGGGCTGCCCCACTTGTGGCTCTCGAGAAGCAGTGCACCTCTCCGCGGCAGGGGACCAACAGTGTGCGTGGTGTAGAGCGTTTAGCGACCTCACCGTGTCTCGCCTACCATGCGTTGGAGTCCTCGGCCTCACCCCTCGTGTCCTCCATGCCCTGCTCGGCCTCCTCCAGCCCTCGATGCAGGTGCTAGCCCGCTCCACGCAGAGGCTCGGTACCAACGCCCTGTCCTTCGCCTTGGTGGTTCCCCACGTGGTCGTCTGCACCTGCCGCCCTGCCAACTCACGCCCCCCGCTCGACATCCTAGCGGGATGGCGGTACGACGCTGGAAACCACGGCCGCTTAAGCCGTGGTGGCAACCTCCGGCCATCCCGCAGCCCTCATATGCCGAGGGGCTTTAGTGTTCCAGCCGCGGGAAACTCCGCACAGCTGGGGTGAGCGAGGCCTCGTCCTGCCGCCAGGGGCCTCGCAGCGGGGGCTGTTGTGTATACGCCTCGAGTCCACCACGCCAATCACAGTGGAGATTGTGTCGCGGGCCGTTGTAGAGCTCGGGAATATGGCTCAGCCCGGGGCAGGCCCGGTGCTGACTGCAAGGCACCAAGTGCGATGTGACACCCTCGCACCTGCCCGCGTGAGGAGTATGCCTCATACGCGCTTCGCCTGCGGCACAACCTCTTGCAGCACCCGCAAAGCAGCCCCCGGATGTCGGCCGACTTCGCGTCGTCACAGCCAATTCCGGCGGCCTGGGGTCGGACCCCCGGAAGGTCCCACGCCTCATTGCGTACCTCGCTTGTGCGGAGCCAGGCGTCGCACATCTGCAGGAGGCAGGCCCGCACTTCGCCGTCGCGTGGCTGTCCGGCTTGCCGTACCGCGTGTGCGTGGGGCCTCTTTCCAGGGGGGGGGGGGGGGGCTAGTCACCCTACCGCACGCCCGCCTGCTGAACGGGTCCCAAGTGCACGAGCATTCGCAAGAGCACAGCCTGTGCGTGCGTGTGGAGCCCGCTAGGGGTGCGCTGGTGACGGCCGTCAACTTGCACCTACCACCGGCCCTGCCCGCAGCTCGACGCCGCGCCGTCGGCGGCGACGCCTCCACCTTCGTGCACATGGCACGGGCCAGTGTCAAGATCGTGGCCGGCGATTTCAAGAAAGCTCAGAGACTGTGCAGTGGACGGTGGCTCTCCAAGGCCCTGGGCCCGAAAGGCCCGCTGGCCGGGTTCCGAGCCCCGTACCGGCCAGGCGACCCCATGAATGTCGTCTAGCATGTTGGGCGCCCCTCGAAGTTCGCGCTTGATTGGGTCCACGTGGCACCGGAGACCCCTCGCGTGGGGGCTGAAAAGGTCCTCCCCGTCTCAGGACCCACTGGATGGTTCAGTGCGACCTAGGGTTTGCGGAGCGCGTCTTCGCGGCGACGGACTCCTTCCGCCACCGCTTTCGCTGGTCCCAACTAAGACCACAGCTGCAAGCCCCCGTGGCAGCGGGGGCCTCGCTCGCATTGTGGTCGTCAGCCCACACCCGCCTGACCCCACATTGGACGGTCCAAGCGCCATTGGCCGCCCTAGAGGGCGTGGTGCCCTCGCAGAAGGACTCATGACGCCCCCCAGACCATGACGTTCTGCGGGCGGTTCACGAACTCCATGTGGGCGTCGGGTCGGTGACAATGGACACGGTCCAGGCCTGGTGGCAGGAACACCAACACGCGGCGTACAGAGCCCTCGTGCGCGTGGAGAAGGCCAAACTGGCGGGGATGGCCATGACGTCCCAGACAGGGCGAGCACTGCGCCTCCGGCCGCCCAAGTTCCGCCTCCTCACCGAGGTCAGCCCCGATGGCGTCCACTTCCCGGGCAGGCCGGAGGCCTTTTAGGAGGAGCTACTCCACTAGGCATAGCAGCTCCACTGCGGCCACGCGGACCTCCCCTTGGACCTCTCGCACCTTCAGGCCCCCGTGCATCCGGGCGACCCCACACCCACCTGCATTTCATCTCGGGAATGCGCGCGGCGCTGCCCTGGCCACCGGAATCGGCGATCGTGGGGGCTCCGCCGACGTACTACGACATGGAGCGGGCCGCAAAAAAAGAGGTCCCCATCCAAATCCCTGGACGAGCTACCCTGCCGGGCTTCGACCTGCGGGTTCATGGAGGGTTCCCGAACACCGTGGCATCAAGGACCTCAAGCCTCCTGCTCTGGGCGGTCCTCCACTCCTGTCTCGCCAAGAAGCTCCCGGTGTGGCTGGTGCGCAATAGCCGGCCCCGTCATGTTGGAGCCCTGCCTGCGGCAGCTGAAGAGGGGCGTCGTGCAGGACCGCTGGGTAACCTGCCGGGAGCTCAGGCGCGCCGTGGCCCCGGAACATTTCGCCTCTCGGCGGCAAATGTCGGGCCACATAATGGCCCTGGCCTACTGCTAGCTGTTGGCCCGATGGGCAATCCAGCATGGGGAGGTGTGGTCGGAGGACTGGGATAAGGCGAATGCTTTCTACAATCCAGATCGCCAGACGGCCGGAGTGTGGGATCCGGAGGCCCCCAAGGAGTTTCTGTAGCCGTGTCTTCAAAACTACTATGATGATCTCGACGTGTGGGTAGCCTCCCCGTACGGCGTGGCAAGCCTGTACAAGCTGCGCCATGGCGGGGCCCCGGGTGACAACCGGGGCGTGGGGTACTTCTCCAACATCTCAGGGCAACGGACAGAGTACCTCCGCCATGCAGTCCGCGCAGCCCTCTACGCCGAAGACCGGCAATCTACCGCGCCAAACTCGGCGGCCTAAAATCCCGCGGCTACCCACCGCCCCAGTCACCTTCCTTCCCGGGGTCGCCTTCAGCGATGACAGCTGCCACTTCGCCCTCCCGGGGTGCCGCCTAGCCTAGCTGATGTGCATCTGCGCTGTCATGTGCGTGGCAGCCTGCGACTCGGTGTAGGTGTGAAAGCTGAAGGTGTACCACCTCGTCGTGTACAAGTGCCGGCTGTACTACGCCCCGCGGACTCTACCCACAACGCTAGCCTCGTTCCCGCTGCAGCCTGGGGGCTTCATGCCAACCGGGGTACCCCGGTGATGGCCCGGCACCCGGGCCCGCAGATTGCCACAGCGGAGGCGAGCCTGGCGAAGATCGAACGCGCGCTCACCGCCTGCGGCCGGCCTATTTGCTTGTCCTCTGTATCGTCCTCGCGTACGTAATCTCAGCCCTAGACTATGTCTACAAGGCCATGCCGCCGTGCCGGACGCGCCTTCGCCGCACGCAGAGGTTAGTGGACAGGGTCTTGACCGGGGCGCTGCAGGTGCCGCGGAAGGTACCCAGGGACCTTGTATCGATGCGGTCGCAGGCTGGGGCCTCGGCTTCCCCCACCTATACAGCAGGATGCGCCTCCGGCATGTTCAGGGGTTTCTCAGGGCCATGGACTCCGGCAGCGCACTGGTTTGCGAGGATGTCCGCGCCCTCCGCCAGCCAGACCAGTAAAACGGCCTCGATAGCCCGGACTACGAGCGCCTTCTCCACACCATGGCCGAGACGCACCTGGAGGTGCACGTCCTGCTGGCTGGAACGGTGCAGCCAACGGCCGTGGACACCCGTTTGTACCGACCGTACGAGTCCGCAGGGGTCCTCCTAGGTGGAGCTGGGGCAATGGAGGCCACGCCCGACGGCGACACCTTGGGCTCGGGCGCTCTTTTAGCGCACGCCGCGGGGGTCCTTGCGACCGTTGCCTCAAGGGTCCTGATGCGCGCCGCCAGCCCATCTGCCGCTGAGTGGGCGGGCAAGGTGGAGGCGTGGCGGCTCGCCGAGACGCTGGGTGTCGCCCCCGCGGCGCTCCAGTATGTAGGGGCTGAATGCACCTTCGCCACCCTCAGTGGTGACGGGGGCGTCCCCTCCCAGTCCCCTTGGGTAGACAGGGTACGGGTCACCTTCGCAGAGGCCCTTGGGCGGAGCCAATCCGACGTGTGCGTGCCGGCGCAGCACAAAAACCAGTGGTCCGGCCTCTTGTCCGACCTCCAAGCATCCGCCCACGACCGAGCGGCGGTGGGCTTGGGCATGGGGCGCCAGGGCACGTCCCCGCTCCCGAGCGCACTGGACGGGACAGCCCAGCTGTTCTCATCGCGCAGCCTGGTAACAGCCGTCCCGGGAGAGATGGACGGCCTCTACGCCGTGTTGGCCGCCCCGTTTGTAACCTTTGTCCCAAGCCCGCCATTGGACGACCAGGCCGTGCACACATGGGCCCAGCTCGTGGGCAACAGGGAGGTGAGAGCCTCAGGTTTGCGGCCCGGGTGGGCATGGTGCCCTCGACCCACACCTCGGCGCCCGCCGAGTTCGGCTGCGCGTACTGCTCGCATCCCTGCAAGGAGTGGGGGGATCACATGGTCCACCGTTGCCATGTGGTGCTCCGGGCACCTTGACGGGTTTTAGGGCCATGTGAGCCCTACTACGGTGCCGGGCTTATGCCGTATGCTGGCGCCCCCCCCTGCGGGCCACGGTCTACGACCAAGCGGGCCGCATCTCGCATTGGAGGCTAGCGCGGGATGAGCACGTGGTCGTGCAGTCCGAGAGCGCCGCCTGGGATGTGGCCATCACGTGGCCCGGGCTCATGTGCGCCAGGGCCCCGCAGCCCTGGCTTGCCCGCGAGCGCGCTGCCCTCATGACACGTTACTTGCGGGCAGTGGCGGATTGAGTGGTGCTTCCACCGCCCGCGTGGTGGGCGCGCCTCATGCGCGCCGGCGGGAGCGGGTGGCCAGTGGGCCTGTCCCGCCCCCTCGCTGACGCTTGCACCGTGCTGCGCTACGGCATGGGCGAATTAGCGCGCGCGGTAGCTGGGCCGCGCCGTGAGTTGGTGGGCTGCGCCATCCCTGTGTCCGTGCTGCACCCGGCGGAGCGTGGGGCGTGCCTGGACGTGGTGCTTAGTGCTGGCGTCCTGCCGTCCCTACATGGAGCCACCCCGGAGGTGGTGCCTGCCCCGCCCGCAACCTGCCAGGTGCTGTTCCCGAGCTTTTTTCTCCAGACGCTCCGGGACGGACGCCTGCTCTGGCTCCTGGCTGGCGCAGCGCCACCCGGCCTCGTCTTGGCCTTGCAGGCCTTCTTCCCGTGGAGGCGGCTCCCCGGTGGACCTACCGGGGGAGGCTGAGGGTCCCGAGGCAGAGACTGGCGACCCCGTGGTGGGCTTGGAGCTCAACGTCGACGAGGACGACGAGTACCTCCTTAGCTACTCGCCCCCCAGCCCCCCCCCTTCTTCCCCTACCTCCTACCCCCTCTCCCCGCCTGAATCGCAACCCGGCATCGGGGGGGGAGCCTGTCGGCTCAGCTTGCGGCCGGGCGCCCCCCCGCCCAGGGCTGGAATCCTCGGTGCTTCACACAGACCCGGGGCGACCCAGCCGCCGGGCCCCGTAGGGTAGCGCCACCCCGGCAGGCCATGACCTCACCCCCCACGGGCAGTAGTGCTCCCGCACAGCACCGTCCTCTTTCCCCCCCGACCGGCGTGCCGCGCCTCGGCCCGGAGTGGGGGAGGACCTCAGTTGGCCATGACCTCGCGCCCTGTGGCCGGCGTACATGGGCGCCCAGCGCGCACCACTGCTTGGCCCTTGTGACCTCCGCGACGCACCCTGTCTGAGTGGGCAGGCGAGCGTACCGTTGGCCCCACCGCGGGCCGGCGGCTGCGCCTACGCGAGTACCAGTGATAGAGCTTCCGTGTCCCAGCGATTGGCCGACCCCGTGCCCGCTCTGCTTGCCCGCGTCACGTGCATCGGCGCATGCTTCCGAGGGATGAGCACCGGAGGGTTACAGCAACGCACAAGGGCAAGGGGGGCGGCGCACGGGGGAAGGTTTTGGGTAGAGGCAACGGTTGGGGAGCGGGCCAAAGTGGCACAGGCAGCTGCTAGGTCACCGAAGAGGGGTGACGCCAGCTCCCGACCCCCCCCCCCCCATGCCCTCTACAGGGATGCCCCTCCCCCAATTTTCGGCGAGCGCCGTCGCGGGCTCGATGGTGTGGTGCGACCCGGGGCCGCCTCTCCGCCTCAGGCTCGCCCATGTAAGCCCTGCGCTACCCCACCGCAACCCCCGCACAAAAAGTTCTCTCACCAGCGTCGCTTGTGCGCTGCACGCCCTCGGGAGGAGCCACCCCAGCCTCCTTAGCCTCGAGGACATCCTCATGGGGTATTTATTAAACTGGACGACGAGGGGCGCGGACCCAGATGCGGGCTGTCAGTCATCCAGCACGTTTTGGAGGGCCTGGCGGTATCCGGGCCGGCGCTCCATGAGGCCCTTGGCGGGCAGTTTTCCGCAGCGGCCCAGCTCTGGTGGTCTCCCGCCTGCACTTGAGGGATGGTGCGTAGCCTTCTCTGGTGGCCCCCCTGTTGACACCCCTCTAGGACTCGGGTCCCCTCCCCGTCCGCCGCGGCGGGGGGGCTAACCCGCAGGCCTGGACCAGCACCCCCAAGTGCCGGGTGCTCAGCGGGACAGAGAAGAGGAGGGCTCTGGGGGCCATTGGGTGGGTATCGCCCACGATTGCGCCGTCCAGCGCCTCTTCCGTGGCGACAGGTCCCTCGCCGCGCCCCCGGACCTGCATGCGGCCACCGGCGTGGTGGTGACCTCGATCCTGAGGCTGTATGCCGTGTGCTATGCGGTGTTATGCGCCCTGGGGGTCGCCCCCGCTGCCCCGCTAGTACCCCCGCGTTGGGGACGGCGCCACCGCGAGGGCGTGGCTTGCAGCCGGCGTGCTCGTGCGGGCGAGGTGGCTGCGCCGCAGGGCGCAGGTCCCTTTTCGCGCGCTGTGATTCAGGTGTGCGGGCACCGGGCGGCCGATGAGGCTACCGTGACCCTCCCCCCTCCCGCATCTCCCCCCCCACCCCTGCCCCGCCCCTCCGCCCCGCCCCACCCGTGGCACGGCAGCAGGCTTGCCCCCCGGGCCTGCGGTCGCGGGCGGGAGCGCATAGCATGTATGGCCGGCCGATATGAAGAGTCTTCGGGACACTCATCGAGCGCCCCCCAAGCGGCCTGTGAGCGTCAAGATCGGCCCTCAAATCACCCAAAAACAAATCCGGCATCAGGGGGGGAGCCCGTCGCCTCAACTCGCGGCCGGACATCCCCCCGCCCAGGGCCGGGATCCCCGGCGCTGCGCGCACCCCGGGGCTACCCGGCCGCCGGGCCTCGCGCGACAGGGCCGCGTCGGCGGGCCATGACCTCGCCCCCCCGGGCAGCCGCGTGCCCCGGCACGCCGCCCTCCTCTCTCCCGTTACCGGCATGCCAGGCCTAGGCCCGCAGCTGATGCGGAGCTCAATGGGCCATGACCTCGCCCCGTGTGGCTCGCGGGGCGCCAAACGTACAGAGGCGCCCTGCACATACCACTGCCGGGCCCTCCCTAACCTCCCTAACGCACACAGCTGGCCCAGTCTGAGCAAGCAGACAAGCACACCGTCGGCCGCACCGCGGGACGGCGGCAGCCCCCGCGCGAGTACAATTGTCAAAAGTATGCGTAGTACAGCAAATGGGCATCCCCGTGCTTGCTGTTTTTAACCGCGTCGCGCGCGTCCGCCCATGCTACCGAGGGACGAGCACCAGGTGGTTGGGGCGACCCGCAGGGGCGGTAGGGGGCACCACGGTAGGAGGGTTTGTGTAGAGGTAGGCGTCCGGGGACGACCTCAAGGCGACACAGGCAACTACCAGGTCGGCGGCGCCCGGCACGGGTCTTTGTGTCACAGGCACCATGGCAGAACTCCGCGCCCTTTCTCTAGCGGAGCAGAGGCTCCGCCTTGAGGCCCACTCGCATTAGGTGGGCCGTGTAGACCGTGTGGCTCTCGTGGAGGGGACACCCCCAGCTACGCTGCAGCATTGGCCCACGGCAACCGAGGTAGTGGGGGTGCTCCTCACGGACGCGCTTGCCCGCACGCTGGGCATGCAGCTCTCCATCCTCACGGGCAAGGTGACTAGGGCCAAGTGGGCGCTATAGGCGACACGGTGGCCCCAGGTCCTGTGGATGTCTATGCCCCATGTGGTGTATTGGTACCGCCAAGAGATCCTCCCCAGGGGCGGCGACCATGAACTCCAGTTTGCGGGATGTGTCCCGGGCCACATTCGTTGGGGCGGCTCGCAGCAACGGTGCACGGACAAGCTGAACTGCGACCCCTACCACCTTCGGCGCCTCCTGAACCAGTCTGTCAGTCCCGCGGGCCCCACGATGGCCTTGCATTGGCTATGGCTCTGGATTGCCCTGACGGCCGCATGGGCCGCCTCGAGCTCCCAAGAGTTGGTTTGGGCCGGCGTCCCTGATGCCAACTGGTACCTCGCCGACTGCCCCATAGCCCTGCCGCACCTAACGGGCCTAATCCCCGGCTCCCTGCGCCTAGTGAAAGGTAGCCCAGCGCTCCCCGAACCGGCCCAGCCAGGCACGCCCCCCTCAGCGCAAGCTGGCGCAGCAGCACCTCAGCAGCCCGGAATGGCAACGGGGCCCCCTTTGGCGCCCTAGGAAGCCTAGGCGGTTGCACCGGCCCCGGGCCTCTAGGCGGCGGTCGCCCGCCACACGACCAAGGCCCGCCGCCGGGCCCCTCACTAGGGGGACCCCTGTTTTCCCCCGTCCATGATGCAACAGCTATCGCGGAGGGCATCCGCCGCCTGCCCGACCCAACTTCCGCGGTGGTAGCTCTCGGCCCGAGCCTAGCACCGCCCATCCCCCAGCTGCCGCTCCACTGCCCGGGCGGCCGAGCCGAGGGGTACCAACTCCCCCTCCACCTCCCCCAAGGGATCCGCAGCCCGGGCTCGCACAGGGCTCCGGTGATGGCCCTACTTCCCCACCCCGACCCACCCAAGGTGCGCGCCGTGGCCAGCGTCATCAGCAACCTCCTCCGGGATGCCCCCCCCGCACCTCCAATCCCCGACAGCACGGACGGGGCCCGGGGTGGCTGGAGCCCATATGCCTCCGCTGTGCCGCGTGGTACTAGCACCCGGCAGCGGGCGAGCCCGGGGGCTGCCCCGCATGTGGCTCTCGGGAGGCAATGCACCTCCCCGCGGCGGGGGATTAGCAGCACGCTTGGTACCGGGCGTTCGGCGACCTCGCCCTAACCCGCCTACCAGCCATTGGAGTCCTCGGCCTCGCCCCCCCCATGCTCCATGCCTTGCCAGGCATCATCTAGAGCTGGGTGTAGGTGCTGGGCCGCTCGTTGCGCAGGCTCGCTACTAGCGCCCCGTCCTTTGCGGTGGTCGTCTTGTCGTCGCCGGTGTGGTCCTCTGCGCCTTGCGCCGGCCGACTCGGGCCCCCTACTCGACAGCTAAGCAGGGTGGCACTATGATGTGGGGCACCCCGGGGACGAGCCCCCGATCACCCCGCAGCCCTCGTATGCCGTGGGGCTAAAGTGCTCTAGCCGCGGAAGACTCCGCACCGCCGGGGTGAGCGAGGCCTCTGCCCCGCCCTGAGGGGCCCCGCGGAAGGCATATTCCGTTTCCGCCTCGACTCCGCCATAGCAGTCACCGTGGACATAGCATCTCGGGCCGCCGTCGAGCTCGGGGTTGTGGCCCAGCCCACGGCGGTACCGGTGTGCCGACTGCAAGGCACCGGTGCGAGCCGCCGCCCCCGGAACCAGGACCCCCCGGAGAGTATGCCTCATACGCGCTTCGCTTGCCACCCGACCCCCTGAAGCACCTGCAGTGCAGCCCCCCTGAATGGGGCCGCCTCCGTGTCGTCACAGCCAATAGCGGCGACCTCAGGTCGGACCCCCAAAAGGTCCCGCGCCTCGTCTCGTACCTGGCCTGCGCAAAGCCCGACATCGTCGACGTGCAAGAGGCGGGCACGCAGTTTGCCGACGCGTGGCCGGCTTGCCGTACCACGTGTGCGTGGGGCCCCTCTTCCCGGGCGGGGGCTTGGTCACCCTAGTGCACGCTCGCCTGCGGAACGGGTCCCAAGTCCACGAGCACGCCAGGCCCACAGCCTCGGCGTGCGTGTAGAGCCCGCCCAGGGCGCGGTGCTGGCGGCAGTCCAGTTGCACCTCCCACCGGCCCTACCAGCGGTTCGACGCACGTGCGTCGTCGGTGACGCCTCCGCTTTCCTGCGCACTGCAAGGGCTAGCCTCAAGATGGTGGCCGGCCACCTTAACAAGGCCCCAGCGGGGGAGGCTGGCACTCCAAGGCCGTGGGCCCGAAAGGCCCCCTGGCCGGGTTCTGTGCCCCGTAACGGCCGTGACCCGACGAATGTAGTTTGACTAGTGGGGCGCCCCTCATGGCGCGAGCTAGACTCGGTCCTCGTTGACCCGGAAACCCCCATGCGTGGGGGCCGACAAGGTCGTGCTGCGCGGTCTCAGCACCCACCGAATGGTGCAGTGCGACATGGTGTTCCCGGAAGGCGTCTTCGCGGCGGTAGACCCGTCGTGCTGTCGCTTCCGCTGGTCCCGGCTCAGGCGGGAGCAGCAGGCGCCCGCGGTGGCAGCGGCCTCATTGGCCCTGTGGTGGTCGGCCCACGCCTGCCTCACCCCAAACGGGAATGTCCAGGCAGTGTGAGCTTCCCAGCAGGGCCTGGTGCCCCCCCAGAAGGCTTCCTTGCGCCCCCCGGACCGAGACGTCCTGGCGGCTCAGGAACTCGACCCGGGTTGGCGACAGCGGACGCGGTCCAGGCCTGGTGGCACGAGCGCCAAGACGCGGCGTTCGTGGCCCACCTGCGTGTGGCGGAGGCCAAACTGGTGTGGCTGGCCCTTGACATCCCGGACGGGACGGACACTGCGACTCTGGCTGCCCAAGTTACACCTCCTCAGCGAGGTCAACCCCAATGGCGTCCGCTTCTTGGACGCACCGGAGGCCTTCCAGGAGGAGCTACTCCGCCAGGCGCAGGAGCTGCATTGCGGCCACGAAGGCCTCTCTCTGGACCTCTTGCGCCTCCAGGCCCCCGTGCGCCCGGGCGACCCTGCACCAACCCGGACTTCTCCTCTCGCATGCGCGCGGCGGTGCCCCGGCCAGAGGAGCCCCGGGTCGCGGGGGCCCCGCCAACGTACCACGACATGCACCAAACCGTGTAAAAGTGTTCCCCGGCCACGTCCGTCGACGAGCTGCCGCGGCCTCCTGGTGTTGCCCTGCCGGGCTTGGGCCTGCATGTTCTCGTGAGTGTCCTGGAGGCCCTGGCGTCGGGGACCCCAGCCTACTGCTCTCGGCGGTCCTCCACCTCTGCCTCGCCAAGAAACTCCCGGCGTGGCTGGTGTGCAATAGCCGGACCGTCATGCCGGAGTCCTAGCTCCAGCGGCTGGAGACGGGCGTTGTGCAAGACCGCCGGGTCACTCGCCTAGAGCACGGGCGCGCCGTCCCCTCGGAGCTCTTTGCCAATCGGCGGCAAACGTCCGGCCAGAAGCTAGCCCTGGCGTGCCGTTGATTGTTGGCGGGCTGGACCATCAAGCACGGGGAGGTCTGGTCGGACGACTGGGATGAGGCGAATGCCTTCTGCAATCCCGACCAAGAGGCAGCCGGGGCGTGGGCTCAAGAGGCCCCACATGAGTCTTTGTCGGCCTGGTTCCGGCGCTTGTACGATGGGCTCGACGTGTGGGTGGCCTCCCCATACGTCCCGGCGGGCCCATACACACTGCGCCATGGCGGTTCCCGAGGTGACAGCCAGGGCGTGGGGTGTTTCTCCAACGTCTCGGAGACGCGGACAGAGTATCTGTGCTGCGCGGTCCGCAAAGGACTCTACCCGGAGGACCAACGCAGTGGCACACCCGACCCAACGTCCCACATCCCGCGGCAGCCCGCCACCCCCCACGGCTTCCTCCCCGGGGTCGCCTTCAGCGACGACGAGCGCCACTTCGCCCTCACGGGGTGGGGTCTTCCTTGGCTGATGGGCATCTGCGCGGTCACGTGCGCGGCGGCCTGCGGCTCATTGCAGCCGGGGACACTGAAGGTGTACCACGTCGTCCTCCGTAATCGTTGGCTGCACTACGCCCCGGGGACTCTGCCCACGACCATGGGCCCGCTCCCGCTGCAGTCAGGGGGCTTCATGCTCACCGGCATACCCCTGGTGATGGGCGAACACCCGGGCCTGCGGACAGCCAAAGCGGAGGCAAGCCCGGCGAAGATCGAGCGCGCCTTTGCCGCCTGCGCCCGGCCTACGCGCTCGTCCTCCATATCCTTCTCGCGTACGTCATCTCGGCCCTGGACTCTGTGTACGATGCCATGCCGCCGTGCCCGACGCGCCTACGCCGCACCCCACGGGCAGTGGACAGGGTCCTAATCAGCGCGCTGCGGGTGCCGCGTAACGTGCCCAGGGCCCTCCTGTGGATGCCCGTTGCCGGCGGTGGCTTTGGCTTCCCCCACCTGTACAGCCCGACATGACCCCGGCACGTTCTGGGGTATCTCAAGGCCATGGATTCACGCAGCCTGCTCGTTTGCGAAAATGTCCCCGGCCTCAGCCACCCGAACCATTGGAAAGGCTTGGACTGCCTGGACCAGGACCGCCTGCTCCACACCATGGCCGAGACCGACCTGGAGGTGCACGTTCTCGCGGCTGCAACGGCACAGCCCTGGGCCGTGGACACCTAGGTGTACAGGCCGTACGAGTCGGGAGGGGTCCTCGTGGCTGCCAATGGAGCGATGGAGACCACGCCAGACGGCGACATCCTAGGCTCAGGTGCGCTGGTGGCGGACGCCGCGGTGGTCCTTTCGACCGTTGCCTACGGGGTCATGACCCGGGCCGCCAGCCTCTGGGTAGCTGAATGGGCAGGCAAGCTGGAGGCATGGCGCCTCGCCGAGACACGGGGAATCGTCCGTGTGGCAGTCCACTAGGTGGGGGCCGACTGCTCCTTTGCCACCCTCGGCAGTGACGGGGGCGTCCCCTCCCAGTCCCCTTGGGTGATTAGGGTACGGTTCGCCTTCGCTGAAGCCCTGGGGCGCAGCCGTTGTGACCTGTATGTGCCAGCCAAGCACAACACCGAGTGGTCCGGCCTCCTATCACACATCTAGGCGCGCGCCCACGACTTGGCAACGATAGGCTTGGGCGCGCCGTGCGAGGGCATGTACCCACTTCTGAGCGCGCTGGATGGGACGGCCCAGCTATTCTCGTCGCGCCTCCTGGTTACGGCAGTCCCACAGGGAATGGACCGCCTCTACACCCAGCGGGCGGCCCCATCCGTCACCTTCGTCCGGGCCCCGCCGGCGGGACACCAGCGTCTGCATGCCTGGGCCCAGCTCCTGACCGAAGGGGAAGTGCCCACAGCGGGCCTCCGGTTTGCGGCCTGGATGCGCATGGCACCCGCACCCGCAACTCGGTGCACGCGGACTTCCACGGCGCCTATTGCTCGCATTCCTGCAAGGGGTGGGGGGATCACATGGTGCGCTCTTGCCCGGTGGTGCTGGTGGCAGCCTTGACCGGTTTGGCCCGCCCGCGAGCGTGTTGCACTGATGGCGGGATGCCTGCGGGCTGTGGCAAACTGGGTGGTACTTCCACCGCCCGCCCGGTGGTCGCGCTTGATGCGAGCCGGGGCGGGGGCGGGTGGCCGGTGGGCCTGTCCGCTCCCTCGCAGATGCGGGCACCATGGTGCGCTACGCCGTGGGCAAGTGCGCGTGCTCGATGGCACGGCCACGCCCAGAACTGGCAAGCCGGGTAGTCCCCGTGTCCCTGGTGGACCCAGCCGAATGCGGGGCGTGCGCAGATGTGGTCCTCACTGTTGGGGCCCTACCGTCCCTGCGGGTTGCTGTCCTCGAGGTGGTCCCGGCCCCGCCTGCAACGAGCGGGGCACTGCTCCCGGGGTTCACCCTGCAGGCGCTCGGTGATGGGCCCCTGCTGGCGTTCCGGGCGGGCGCGGCCCTGCACGGCTTCTTCACCGTGGAGGAGGCGCCCCCGGGGGACCTGCCGGGGGAGGGTGACGGTCCTGAGCCCCAGCCAGGCGATCTCCACCTTGCCGTGCAGCTTGATGGCGATGAGGACAACGAGTACCGAGCTAGACGCCGCCCCCCCCCCCCTCCCTCCCCCTCCAACCCCGCCCACCCCCGGGGCCCCGGCCTGGCACCACGGGGGCTGGGGGCGACGGCTCAGCCCGCGGCCAGGCACCCCTCCAGCCCAGGGCTGGGATGTCCGATGCGGCACACAGCCCCGGGGCGACCCGGCTGCCGGGACCCGTAGGGAAGCGCCACTCCGGCGGGCCATGACATCGCCCCCCCCTGGTGGCAACTAGCCCCCCCTCACCTCCCTCCTCTCTCCCTTGACCGGCATGCTGCGACCCGACCCGCGGGGCCGGCAGGCCTAAGTGGGCCTGACTTCGCCCCCTGTGGACGCGGATGCCCAGCGTACAAGGGCGCCCGGCGAGCGTTGCTCCAAAGCACTCGGCTGGCCCAGTCCGAGCGGGCAGACAGGCGCGCCGTCATCCCAGCTGCTGGTCGAGGGCGACGCCCACGCCAGTACATGGCGTGCAGGTACGTATCGCAGTGAATGAACCGTCCAGTGCCCGCTCTGCTTGCTCGCTGCTTGTGTCCGCACGCCTCCGAAGAACGAACACAAGGGGGGTGCAACAACTCGCGGGGGCAGTGGGGGGTGAGTGGAGATTAGGTTCCGCTGGGGGACACCGGCAACGGGACCACCACAGCGCGGGCGACGGCTCGGTCGGCGAGGCAAGGAGCCTCGGGCTCCCGACCCCCCCCCCCCCCTCCCAAGGGCGGCAAGTGCCGCCCTACAGCCCAGCAGGCGACTCTGGTCTAGTACGGTGCCGAAAGGAGGAAGGGACCTTGCCCACATCCCACACCATAGGGCGCACGGACAGCAAGTGCAGAGAACAATGCACGGTACACAACGCAACACGCTCCGACGACCGCTGGGTAGGCGCGGAGGAGCAGAGGGCGGTGCAGCGAACCAAACCCGGGAGGCCGCAATGTCCTCCGTGATACCGGGGCGGGCCTGGCGCAGCTAACGCCGGGCTCAGGGGCACGGCCACCCCGGACGGATGTTCGGGCAAGACGCGACCACAGTTGTGGACCCGTTCATCCGTGCACGGTACCCCCCCCCCCCACTACAAGTGGGTACGGAGTCGTCCTCTCCCTCCGCACAGCGAACAGAGCAAGCAAAATGACGGGGCGCAACATCGCGTACCCCCCATGGCGTGCCCTACCGCCGCCGTCCCCGTACTGGAGGGGGCGTCGCGGGTCGCAACCAGTTTCCCGCACCCGCTCGCGGACCTGGGAGCGGCGGACGCGCCGCGCCGTGGCGCGGAGCGACCCGGCGCCGGCCTTTCGCCAGTGGCTCACCCGTGTATGTGAGCCGCATGCTGCTCCCCCACCCGCGCACGGAGAGGTCTCTCGCGGCCGTCGCCTGCGCGCTCCATCCCTCGAGGGACCGTTTCCCCGCCTCCTCAGCCTGGAGGACATCCTCATGCGTTGCTTCCTCCAGCTGACGGCCACGGGTGCGGGGCCCAAGTGGGTGCTGTCGGGCGTGCAGCGCGTTCCCCGTGGCCTGGCAGTGTCGGGCCCGGCGCTCCACGAGGCCCTTGGCTTGCGGTATGGCGTGGCGGCCCCGCTTTGGCGGTCCCCCCACCTCCATTTGGTTCAGGGCACGCAGCCCTCCCAGGTCACCCCGCTGCTGGCATCCCTTTGGGACCTGGGTCCCCTCCCCGTCCGCCACGCCAGAGGCGCGCCCCACAGGTGTGGGCGAGCGCTCCCCGGGGCCAGGTGCTCCTCGTTGAGGGGTGGGACGATGACGCGGAGGGCTCAGGGGGCCATTGGCTGAGTATCACCCACAACGGGGCCGTGAGGTGCCTTCTCCAAGGCGACAGGCCCCTCGCCCTGCCCCGGGACGTGGTCGCGGCTGCTGGCGCGGTGCTAGCCTCCATCCCGCGGGTGTACGCCGTGTGGTACGTCGTGACGCCCGCCCCCCCTCCCTCCCCCTCGAACCCCGCACCCCCCCGGGGCCCCGGCCTAGCACCACGGGGGGTGGGGGCGACGGCTCAGCCCGCGGCTAGGCACCCCTCCAGCCCAGGGCTGGGATGTCCGATGCGGCACACAGCCCCGGGGGGACCTGGCTGCCGGGACCCGTAGGGAAGCGCCACTCCGGCGGGCCATGACATCGCCCCCCCCCGGGCGGCAACACGCCCCCCCTCACCTCCCTCCTCTCTCCCTTGACCGGCATGCCGCGACCCGACCTGCGGGGCGGGCAGGCCTCAGTGGGTTTGACCTCGCCCCCTGTGGACGGCGGGATGCCAGTGTACAAGGGCGCCCGGCGAGCGCCGCTGCTTGGCCCTTTTTGTCCACCCCAAAGCACTCGGCTGGCCCAGTCCGAGCTGGCATACAGGCGCGCCGTCATCCCAGCTGCTGGTCGAGGGCGGCGCCCACGCGAGTACATGGCGTGCAGTTACGTATCGCAGTGAATGAACTGTCCAGTGCCCGCTCTGCTTGCTCGCGGCTTGTGTCCCCACGCCTCCGAAGAACGAACGCAAGGGGGGTGCAACAACTCGCGGGGGCAGTGGGGGGTGAGTGGATATTAGGTTCCGCTGGGGGACGCCGGCAACGGGACCACCACAGCGCGGGCGGCAGCTCGGTCGGCGAGGCAAGGAGCCTCGGGCTCCCGACCCCCCCCCCCCCCCCCAAGGGCGGCAAGTGCCACCCTACAGCCCAGCAGGCGACTCTGGTCTAGTACGGTGCCGAAAGGAGGAAGGGACCTGGCCCACATCCCACACCATAGGGCGCACCAACAGCAAGTGCAGAGAACAATGCACGGTACACAACACAACGCGCGCCGACGACCGCGGGGCAGGCGCGGAGGAGCAGAGGGCGGTGCAGCGAACCAAACCCGGGAGGCCTGATATCACCAAGTGGTGGCACTGCCTCCCAACCGTGCATGGGGACTTGCCCAGGCCTCCCCCCCCCCCCCCCCCAGCCCCTCCCCATCCATGACGCCCGCACCCCAGCAGGATGCGCACATCTCCCCCCCCCCCCCTCCTCACCCAACCCGCGGCACGGCCACAGGCCTGCCCCCCCTGACCCGCAGACGCGGCTCGGTGTGCACAGCATGCATGGCCGGCCAATATGCAGAGTCATCGGGACAGCCATCGAGCAACCCCTAGGCGGCCTGTGAGCCTCAAGATCGGCCCTCAAATAAAATCAAATCAAACCAAGTAGGCGAGGAGGGGAGATACTTGCTCCCCCCCCCCCCCCCCCCCTAGCACGGATCCCCCCCCCAATTTTTGGCGAGCGGCGTCGCGGGCCCAGCCAACAGCCACCCGTCATCGGTCCCAAGGGCAGTGCCACCCCGGAGAAATTTACCGGCAAGGCGCGACCTGAGTTGTGGGCCCGGTCATGCCTACACGGCACCTCTCCCCTCGCGGCAAGGCACGGCGACACGCTCGTGCTCTGCGCAAGGGGTACGGCTTGCACCAAGCTGGTGGTGACGCCAGACTCTCAGGGATCACCACAGGGATCCAGGGCGGGAATGGCACTCACATGTGGCCCTTTCCAGTGCATTGCCAGGGTCCACGGACCCCAGACGTCGTATCGCGCCGAGCTAATGGGACTGTGCGTGGCTGCTCACTAGGCGGCCCCGGGGTCCACCATCACCTTGGACAATGAGGCAGTGGTGGATCATGGCCCTGTGGAACCCCACCGAGAGGCCTCCGATATGGACCTCCGCTGGCGGGTGTCGGCCACCTTGCGGGGGAAGAACATTCGGGTCCGCTGGATCCCAGGGCACTGGAAAACTTCATTTGCCCGTGATGCCCAGGAATTGGACGACAGCAAACGTAACAATGAAGTGGACCGTCTCGCCAAATTGGCAACATCCCTTCCTTTGCCTCTCCACAACCCCACAGGTCAGTCCAGCATATCCCTGGGGGGGACCTAGGCTCCGACCCCCGCGAGTAAATGCATTGCTGCCACGTGCCCGTATCACACGTCCGGGGTCTGCATTGGAAAACGTGCCTCCCTCTGCGGGCGCTGCGCCGACACGTGTGGGTTCGGTGGATGTGGGGTAACGTGCGGTGGGCGGGTTGTTCCCCCCCCTGCGAAAAAACCAATCTCCTCTGCCCCCTATGTTCTCACTAGCATCGAGGTACTCCGCACGCACAACTTGTGCATTGCAGTGCATGGTCCCCGGTTTTCCTTCGGGAATGGGTCTGCACGTGGGGTCCTTGGGAGGACATGGCACAGCAGTGGCTTGACCAGGCCTTGCCGGAGGATCTGGACCACATTTCGAAATTGCGTATTCCCCAGTCCTTCATCGACACTGTACTGCGGGAACGGTTACGCGAGCTCCGGTACCGCGTGGCGTGGCATCAGTATCATATGATGCATGCCACAACCCTCCTACGCCAGTCCCTACCCATGGCCCCACGCACTGACGGGACTCGCTCGACTGTTGACAGCCGCAGCACGCCGATATGGTACACCAAACTCCGTCGCCGGGTTGTCTTTCTGAACCCCGACGATGCCATGCTGCGGGCACTACAAACCGCGGGAGGTGGGGCGCAACCAACGCGGCCCCAAGCGACCGTGGTCGTGCTGTGACGCTCGTGCGTCACACTTTTTGCGGCAGCCTCACTCTTACAACACGGTTTGTACGCTCCTCCGTCTCCTCTCTTCTGTGAGTCCGCCTCTTCAAGCCAGGGTCCACGACTACGTGTCCCGCCCGCTCACCTCCTGCAATCCAGGCCCCCGCCGACCCCCCGTGACTCATCCGGGTCTCCTGGAGGAGGTTTTCCTCATGAGGTTTGTGGTTCAGTTACACACCCTCTGGAGAGACATGCGCCGCAACCTACAGGCACACCAGAGATCCCATACACTTTTCCTTCATATGGCCTGCAAGACCACCGTCTAGTTGCGCGCGATGGTCTCGGCATGGAGGGCCCCGCTACCGTCAGCCCGGTACCTGTTGCGCACGTCTTGCATTCAAGGTGCCATGCAGGCCAAGGTGAATATGGCTCGTGCCCTTCTCGCATACCATACTTACACCCTCTCCTACCTTCCTACGCTCACGCTGACTACCACCTTCCTGGGGGTGTACCAGCGCCAGGCACGCACCATCGGAGGTGCCACTCTGCACCATGCATCAATGTCCCATCAGAAATGTATGACATGGGCCTCCATGACGATCTACCGCATTCGGGCTCACGAGCAGTGGCTCCACACATGCATGACGGAGGCTAAGCGCTTGTCCAGGGCAACGTTCTCCGGCACCTCGCGGTCTATCCGAGCTTGGTCCATAGAGCCGATTCAGTTCCGCCATAGGGTGGCGTACGAATCGTCAGGTGCCGTGAAGCGACAGATACACTCTCATTGCGTCAGCCTGAGTACTGGGCGTCTCTTGGCGCGTCAGTGGGGCCACTGCGCAATAGTCACTAAACATTGGTAGGAGGTAGCTTGGCGCGAGAAGGGTTAGTATCTGGAGAGCGAGTCAGCGGCCCTGCGCGTTCTACAGTTGAAGCGCCGGCGCCCGCTGTCCCCCGATACCAGTGTCTGCAAGCGGCGGTGCCTACAATCCCCCAGCCCGGCTGCTGTCCATCTTACAGGGTCACACAACAGAGAAGGCGCCGACCTCCCTTTCACCCAACTCACTAGGTCCCCCATTCGGGAGATAAGCTTCTGAGGCTGCCCCAGTATATGACTCTGCAATATGGACCCGCCTGAGTGATTCAGCGTGCTTCACTTTCCACCCCGGTGTATGAGTCTTTCGATTACCCACTAGGGGCCCCCTGTATGTCCTGGTTGTTAGTTCCTCATGGTTAGTTGCTCTTTGGTTTTGATGCAGTCGTAACTTCGCAGCTTTTCTAGGTGTTGACCCTCTGTGGTCGTGGCAGGCCACACCACCTGCATGGAGTGTACAATACATACAGGTCGTGCGCCGCCATTGGGCTCTCCCTATGTGGAGAAGTGCCTCACCCGCATCCAACCCAGTGGCTAAGCTAACTTTGCTGTCCATACCTCTAGGCCACTACTGCCCAGGCACACTGTTTGCCTTGATGGCTGAACTCACCAGTGTCGGAGCAAAGGGTACGGCTTGCACCATGCGACAGCACGACATCGCGTACTCTGCCTACCGCGCCCTTATGCTGCTGTCCTTGTACCGGATGGGCCGTCCCGGGCCGTAGCCGGTTTCGTAGTCGAATCTGAGGACGACTTTGTGTCAGGAGACGCAGCAAGCTGAGGGGCCCCCCATGATGGTAGTAAGCATTTCTTATTGAGCGGCGCTGGATGTATCACAAATCACGTGATAGGAACAGATACAAATCGGGGTGTGAAATTATGGTTAGTGGCGGGACTGCCGCCGACAAACCTTGTGACAATCAGCGACCGTGCACACAACATTGGACTCATGTAGACCTACAGCCATGCGGAGCCAGGACCCCGGGTGGGGCCCCTACATTGCACCCACTCAAGGGCACATGACTTGCAGGAGGGGTAGAAAAGAAAAGAGGGACGATGGAAATTGGTATGTGAGATGTGCACTCCAAAGGACGGCCTCCGGACCACTGCGCCCGACCACACCACACGGACCTCCCTACCGCTGAGCACAGGTCAGCCCCCCGTGATGGTAGTAAGCATTTCTTATTGAGCGGCGCTGGATGTATCACAAATCACGTGATAGGAACAGATACAAACCGGGGTGTGAAATTATGGTTAGTGGTGGGCGCGGGAGTGCCATCGACAACCATGTGACAATCAGCCACCGTGCGCACAACATTGTGCTCATGTAGACCTACAACCATGCGGAGCCAGGACCCCGGCTGGGGCCCCTGGATTGCACCCACTGAAAGGCACATGACTTGCAAGAGGGGTAGAAAACAAAAGAGGGACGATGGAAACTGGCATGTGAGATGTGCACTCCAAAGTACGGCCTGCGGACCACCGTGCCCGAACACACCACACGGACCTATCTACCGCCGAGCACAGGACACATCGCAGTTGCAGCCCATTAGTGTGGCACTGCATAGCACAAGTCTGGCCGAAGTCAGAGAGCGGGGCAAATGAACTATGGTGCCGGAGCTCTGCGTTGAAAAACACATTGGGCCAACGGGTAGCCCACCCATGCCCTTGACCCTCTTCTCCTTTAGCTTGGAGACAAATGCGGCCATGCACATACGCGACCTGTGACTGCAGAATGCTCGATGAAGATATGCAAAAGCAAGAGTTGCGACCATGTACCACCCCAACTTGCGACTGCAAAATGCTCGATGAAGATCTGTGGAAGCAACAGTTGCGACCATGCAAGGATGCCATCTGCAATTACAAAATGCTCGATGAAAATTTGCAGAAGCTGAGTTGAGTCACCAATGCTCGATGAAGGTTTGCACAAGCTGAGACGAGTCACAGATGTCAATTTCAAGAACTTTGACCACACCGGGACTCAAAACTGAAACCACCTGATCCGTAGTGAGGCATTCCGCCATTGAACTATGCGGCCATCTTTTCTGCCCACCGGCGAACCTGACATTGGAATTAGGTATCACACACTTCGCTCTCACAGATCAAACCACACTTGTTACACATCTCTCAACCTCTTTTTAGCATCCGATATAGTTTGGTACAACCTTGCAACACCTCCTTTTCTCTATTGTATGCTTCCATGATGTTTGGCATGCAATCACATGGATATTGCAAGTGTCAAGTAAAAGACAAATCCTCCTGAACGAAGCACATCTGGGCTGCTTATATTGTACATGAGCTTCATTTATGAGGGGCTAAACAAGTACAGCGGAGGCAAAAGCGGATAACACATGGGGGTTAATGTGTGGTGCCTTCCAGGAGGCTAGAAATCCGGGATTGTAATCCCAAGCTGGAGAGGCATCTTGGGTGTTTAAGGGATCCCCACCCTGAGGATGGGGTTGGGTGTAGAATTTTATTCGCAAGGTGGAGTCTATTGAACAATACTTTTTTTTTTCTGTTCGAGAGTCAACATGAGGATTAGCCTAACCCAAACCTGCCCCTGTGCGACATATTGCACTACATTGATGCCATGTCAACATTGAATATCCACAAATATCCTCGGGGCGGGGGCGTGGGTAGGGGGCAGGATGTTGGCCTCGCAACACCATGAGAAGCAAGCGCCTCGCAGCATGCTGGGACAAAGAGATGTTTGGCCGAGGGATCCATAGCCCTCTTGTCCACTTGGAAACGTGTGTTTTTCGATGCTTCTCCCTAGGATTGACCCCCTTGCCTCCTCCTTGCCTGCATGACGTCTTCCTCTTTACCTCTCCTCCTTCAGTCTACATCAGGTGGGCTCGAATGAGCCGTGGCCGTCTACACAGCTGCATGAAGTGTACCGTGGCTACGAATTGCCTCCCCGAGAGCGTCCCATGCACAGGGACAGGCCTCATCCGCATGAAAGACATATCCCGGGCGTGAGTGCCCACGCACACTGTAGGCCAGTCGGCCTGAACTCCGTCTAGTATCAGGAACAAAGAAAATATTAGGAGGATGCCGCGGGTGCGCATCCGCCCTTACCCTAGAACATCCTAGTGCGCCCACAACCTTACCGATGACAGCGCCACCGAGTGCAATGCGGGCCCTGTAACTAGGGAAACAACCGACCAGGCCAACAAACCGCTCTCTTGGTCTTTTGGCAAAGTGATGTTTACGTGCTCCACCCTTATCCTCCGCTATCACCATCCACACACTGCCGAACTGTGAACCACACACCTCCGCCTAACACACGCAAACGGAATATGACGCCTTCAACACAATGGAACGGACGATACCCGCGGAGATCCCGCATACGACCGTCACCATGAACCACTAGAGATGGATGAATAGTTCCCTGTTTGTATGGAACTACCCTTGATCGTTGCCTTACCTTGCGACCCACACCCTAGGTTATCCCAGCGATGCGCACGCGACACATGCTTGACCCGGTGCCCCATGTGGTGATCACCCCTTGTTTAGCCAAGGAACATCCCCCCACCACCAGTGGACGACCTAGCCTTCGTGAACGTCCACATCCAACTACTAACTCGATGTCTCCTCTCTTACTCTGACACAAATGAAGGGGCCATGCCACCATACATGGAATAGAACACATGGTGGCCCAGCTACGACTCGAATGGAGAGGCCCTGGAGGCGTAGCTACAAACTGATCTACGTGGTTTCTCGCCAACCGCCGCAATGACCCACAATACCACCGCATATACACCTATGCGACACACACAGAGTCTTAGATGCACCATAGCCCCCCCGAACAAGCCAGTGGATCCCGGACCCCGCTGAAGATAGCAACGTAGAGTGTGACCCGGGGCCAGCCCCTTAAATCATTTGCGGTGAAGGTATGGGTCGCACCCTCACTAACTCATTCGAACAATGATTCCCTCCTCACACCGAGCGGCTCCATGGCATGGGTGGCACAATAGACAATTACAACACAGCAATATACCCACCCTATTGGCTAAGCAGGCCATCTCACAATGTGCGCCACGACTCGTTACTGGAATACAAGATCGGCACTAACTGGACACCGTCGCCGGCAGCTCCCCCCGACAACCTGCGGGCATGGGAATGGGACACACACTACCACCACCACGCCCCCCCCCCCCCCCACCCCAACAAGACCCATACAGCCCCCGCCCCTACACGCCGAAGAGCGTGCCTACGCCTCGCGTATGGTCACCTTTTTCTTTGTCTTTTGTTCTACATTGGTGATGCTCGTTTGGTTTTCGGCTGTATTTACTTTGACTAGTTCCTCTATGATTTTGCTTTTTGTGGGTACCGTTGGCATGGCTATCTGTTGACGGGGTTTTCCTATAGATTCGTGGATCAAGTAGGCGCTTGGGTCTGTTTTTGGGGCTGGTCGCCTTGACCCGTGTCCGGGTGTAGGGCTAGGGGCGCGTGGCACATTAGGGGTGCTTGTCTTCTGTGGTTGGGCCGTGCGGTTGTCACTATTGTTGTCACGTGTCGGTGGGGGGGCGTTGGAGGGTCATTGGAGGGTCATTCGGCGGTCATTGAGGGGGGCATGGGGGTGGCATTGCGGTGGCATTTGAGGGTCATTGGGGGGTCATTTGGGGGGCATTGGGGGGGCATTGCACGGTCCGATGTACTCTGTATTCTAGTTCAGAGGGAGGATGTCGGTTAGTAGGGTCAGCAGCAGTCACATCCATAGCTGTAGTCTGGACTGCACGTTTCTGCGTTGTCCATGTTCAGTCTGTCTTTCATCTTTACATGAGCAGACAGGCCCAGTCGGAGGCACCCCGCGAATACGGGTGCCTTTCTCATGCCGTGGGAGCGTCACAGTCGTCGACGGGTCGCCAGCGTGGAGAAGTGGTCCGGGACGACGAAGACCATACCGACCGACTGGGGTATCAGGACGCGGGCGAAGCCGGCCCGCACCGTGGTGGGCCTCGTGATGACGGCAGCCGGCCGCTCGTGAGAGCAGTCGATGACCGCCTACCTCAGGCCCATTCTGGTGGCGGCGGCTACTGGCGAGGGCGGGCATGCGAAGACGGACGGAGCCCAGGAGACCACGGTGAGGATGTGCCCTGTGACCCCCCCACGGCGACACAAGCCGGTGATACCCGCGAAGCAGGCCAGCCTGGCGATGGACCCTACTGTGACGACAGTGAGAGGCTCGCTGGGTCCAACGACGGCCTCCCTCAAACCCAGTCCAGTGGCGACGGCTGCTGGCGAGGGCTGGGATGCAGCGGCTGGAGGAGCGCAGGAGAGCTGGGTACGGAGGTGCCTGGGGACCCCCCCACGGCAACGACAGCCGGTGATACCCGCGAAGCAGGCTAGCCTGGCGATGGACCCTACTGTGACGACAGCGAGAGGCTCGCTGGGTCCAACGACGGCCTCCCTCGGACGCGGTCCAATGGCAACGGCTGCTGGCGAGGGCAGGGATGCAGTGGCGGCAGGAGCGAAGGAGAACTAGGTGCGGAGGTGCTTGGTGACCCCCCCACGGCAACGCCAGCCGGTGATTCCCGTGGAGCAAGCCAGCTTGGCGATGGACCCTACTGTGACGACAGCGAGAGGCTCGTCGGGTCCAACGACGGCCTCCCTCGGACGCGGTCCAATGGCAACGGCTGCTGGCGAGGGCAGGGATGCAGCGGCGGCAGGAGCGAAGGAGAACTAGGTGCGGAGGTGCTTGGTGACCCCCCCACGACAACGCCAGCCGGTGATTTCCGTGGAGCAGGCCAGCTTGGCGATGAACCCTACCGTGACGACAGTGAGAGGCTCGCTGCGTCCAGCGACGGCCCCCCTCAGACCCGGTCCAGAGGGGATGGCTACTGGCGAGGGCGGGGGTGCAGCAGCGGCAGGAGCCCAGTACACGAAGAACATGTAGGTTCACACACGAGGTGGGAAAGATTGCGGTGAGGAGCCCCGGGAATCCGGAGGTACTGGACAAGGGTATGCGGCGGCCCTGGGAGCTGGCCGTGGAGTTGTTGGCTATGAAGCCCACACTAAACTCGTGGAAAGGTGGCAGGATCGAGAAGACGGTTGGGATTCAGATACGGTACTAGATGAGTGGGACAGTGTGTAAACTAGTGTCTGCTACGCTGAGGTGCACAAAACAGTATTTTTCCCGGTAGGTGTGGACGAGAGGACGCTGGTCCCGGAGGGACAATTACTGGTTTGGGATCGACATGTTTTGCTGCGTGACTTACGACGAGCCGTACACCAGGTGCCGGTGGAACTCGACGCGGATTACCGACAATTTACAGTGTGGTGTACTGACGACCCTGAGCACATCATCTTCATCGCGGGACCTACGGTGCTGGTAAAGGATGTAACCCTACGACACCGGGGTGTCACTCCTGGGATGCTGTTGGAGATGCGGGCCCGACTGACAGCTGGGGCTGGAGACTCACACTCCCTGGCGGCGCTGGCCGTCTTCCGTGTGCAGAAGTAAAAGACCCGGAGGGAGTATTTGGCGGCGTCGCCGGCGACAGCCGGGGCACTGACTTGTGCCATAGAGAAGATGATAGGCAGGTCCGCAGGCAACTTGCCTTCGCTGCTGACGGACGTCAGGGTCAAGTGCCCGGGACTGGAACCAGAGCATATGTGGACGTTGCTGGGATGTTTCGAAACGTATGCAGGCGCCCTGTTGGACTTCTGTGTGATGAGATATGTGCAAGTGCGCCGCGAGGAGTATCACGAACCCAATGACTGGGATGCGTTGCAGGTGGCGAAGTAGAATATCAGGTCCGGTGGGAGGGGGCTGACCGAAAGGAGCATAACGATCGTCTGAGGGAACTCGAGAGTAGTGACGAGGAAGAACGCCGGTACGAGGTCGTGAACCTGGAGAACGTGCGCAAGATCAGGAAAAGGCTAGGTGCGCCTAAATGGACAGTTCGACTGAGCAAGGCCCTTCCTGACTACTTGCAGCATCCGGAAAAAGCGTGCGAGCACAGTCTGGCAAATGCCATATGGGATATCATGCGCACTATGGATCGCCAAGGGAGTACTTACTTGAAGGAAGAATGGAAGAAGAAGCACAAGAAGGAAAAGAAGAAGCGCCGCAGGGAGCGCAAGAAGGCGAAACGGGCGAGCCACAAGAACAAGAAAGGTAAAAGGCGCCGATAGAGGGATATTGAGACGTCCAGTGGGACTACAAGCGAGTCAAGTGACAGCTCGGATCGCTCGTCGTCCTCCCAGTCCAGTGGCAGAAGAAGCCAGCAGGCTCAGGGCGTAAAGGAAAGGTGGAAATCCAGGTTGTGGTCGGGCGGCGAGAGTTTTGGTCCAAAAAGAGCCACAAGTGGATCGACTGTACCAACCCGCCGGAGGTGCCGTGCCCCAAGTGTGGACAAAGGCATTGGTACCACGAAGCCGAGGCGTTTGGCTGTGGGGCCTGACTACGAGAGCCGGGGGGGGGGGGGGGGGGGGGGGGGGCGTTGGATGAGGTGGACCAGGGGGGGGGGGGTCGGGGACTCCGTGAGGCACTGTAGCAGTACTTGGACGCCATCGAGTCGGAGCCTAGACACTCGTGGCTGTCAGTGGCAACACATGCCTTGGAGGAAAGTACCAGAAACGGGTACGCGGCAGCACTCCGGATGGTACGGGCACGAAGTAGGGAACCGTTTGGAGCGAGCCCCCGCCAGGTTCTGGAGTTGGAGATCAAGGAGATGGTGGCAGGTGCGAACGCAGAAGGAAACGTGAAAAAGTTATTGTCGGCGTGCAGACAACTGGACAAATTACGACTTCATCCCAGGATTGTGGAGACAGGTCACTGCCAAGAGGCGGCTGCGGTGCAAGTCAACCCTGGTACGCTGGGCGCAGATGGAATTGTTCGTTTGGCTGGCGGCGCAGGTCGTGGACCTGGCAAGCGCCGAGGTCGTGGCGTTCGCCTGTATCAGCGTGGCGTGCTTGCTACGAGTGGGAGAAGTGGCGACAGCGCGCACCAATGCACGTGGGGATTTCAGGTTTTATCGGCGAAAAAGGACGGCCAGGCATTTGGGATGTCGATGTGGGACCGTGGACGAAGTGGTGGGCGCTGTTCCTTTGGGAAATCAGACGACTGAAGCACGGGCGTGCCGACTTGCCCTTCTCCTTCCAAGACGCGGCGGAGTTACAGGAAGGATGGAAAAAGATTGTTGGAGGGTCTGATTTCGAGGGATACACGTGGCATGCCTTGCGAAGGTGTGGCACGGCCATCTTGTGGCTTTGGGGCGCCCGCATCCAGACGACCGTGCTTGCGGGAGGGTTGGTCACTCCCGGTGTTGCCAGGGATTACTGCTACCCCATGCACGCCTGGTCTTGCGAACGACGGATGCAGCTCCCGATTCCAGTGGACTGGTTGGGGGGGGGCACGCGGTGCGTTCCAATACAGGTCGGAAGAACGACCTGTGGACAGCCTGTGGGCACGATGGATCCGAGCGGATCGGCGAGACGTTGCACCTAAGCGACGACCTGGGACACAGCGAACTGAAGTCGGCGCAAAGAGACGGAAACGAAGCAAGTCCCTGGAGCCCACGAGTGCCACACGCGCGGAGTACGACGGCGAGTCCAGTAGCGATGGCGAGTACCGGTTCATGGAGTGGGACCCGTGACGAATTGAAACCCTTCGGCAGGCAGTTGGAGAGGTTGATGCGTTTGCCAGATGTCCCGCAGAGGCAAGAGCGCCTAGTGGCAGGAGGACTGTTGGCGTTGGGGAGGCTGGCGGCTACCATTGACCCGCGAAGGGGATTGGAAAGACCGACGCAGGCCCTGACGACCATCTCAGAGGAAGGACTCAACCAAGCGTCTGAAGAGTCGTACTATGATGAGGAGGAACTGGAACCAGTGAGCCTGAAGCTAGCAAGGAGGGGGATCGGGGAGGTGGGCAAAGTGGAGATGGCGGATACCATTTGGCGACGTTGCGTACCGGGTGACCTGCTGCGTACATACCAAGCCTAGGATGAGAAGTATGCCGGTGGGATACTAGTGGTGGACTGCCCGGCCGTGGGCGACATGCTGAGTAGCATTCGGGAGGCGAGGCCTTGAAAGAGGTGCAGCGCAGCCAGAGGCACCAGCAAGGCCAGGGTCATTCCTAAGAACTCGCACAAGTGTGCGCTCATTTTTGCGTGTGTGGGGTTGAGCGACGCGGACGGGCGTAAACCGCCTAAAATCCATTTACCGCAGGTAGAGCAAGTGACTCGCCTGATGGCGACAGCAGGCCCTAAGGCATTTTTGGGGAAAATTGACCTGAGCAATTGCTTGTGGTCTGTCTGCATGCCGTACTGTTGGTGTCGGGTTTTTCGTGTGAACACGCCACAGGGTTCTTTGCGTTGGCTTACGCTGCCCTTTGGGTGGAAGTATTCGCCGGTGCTTTGTCAGCGGCTTGTTTCCGCACTAGTCCACAGGGCCCTGCGTGACTTGCGGGCACAAGGGATCACTTACCTGGACGACGTCCTTGTTTCTGCTGTTGGTGGGAACCGAGTGCGCGTTGCTGCGCGCTTCGTGGGCCAAGTTTTGGGCAAGGCGGGATTCCTGATTAGCCCTAAAAGTGTGCTGGAGCTTGTGCGGACTTTGCATTTTGTTGGAAAGCAGTGTGCTGTTGCTGCCATGACTGTAGAGAATAAGCCAGGGGTGATTGGTGGGGTTGTTGCCCTCTGGCTTTTGGGCATTGTCCAGAACAGACTGAGCGGCAGGATGGCTGCAAGACTGTGGGGAAGCTTGAGTGGGCGGTGAGGCCGAATGCAGGGCTGGCCCCTTTTGTCGCCGGGGGACAGTGTTGGAAGTTGAACGATTGTTGTTATTATAGGAGAGGCATACATTGTGCACTACTGACGGCTATTGCGTTTGCCCTGACCCCTCAGAGTTTTGCTCCTTGGCCTTGGTTGCCTCAGCTACCTTCGGCAGAGTGTGTTTTCTTCACTGATGCCGTGGAGAGAAGTGTTAAGGGCAGGTACCGCATTGGGGTTATGAGAGAGGGCAGGCGGTGGCGCAGCCGTAAGGCCCCCAAGTGGATTACAACATTACAGCAAGCAGAATTCTATGCGGCCGTATACGCTCTGCTCTTGGGTTGCTATATGCGCTTGCCGTATGTTGTAGTAGCTACGGACAGTGACGTCGGTAGGGCACATATTTTAGGTATGCGTGGAGGTATTTTTTTGCGCAGCCAGCAAAGGCTTCTTCGTCAGCTTTTCTGGCTCAGGAGCTGGAATGATCGTCCTCTGGGCGTTTTCAGGGTGGGCACGGATTTGAATGCGGCAGACCCGCCTAGTAGGCTGTGGTCCTTTCGCACGCACAGTGATGTCACTGACAGTGTCAAGCGCCGGCAGGCAGCTTGGAAAGGTGAGCCGAATCGGTTCGTTTGTCGTGAATTTCTCCCGAGGTTTGCGTGGCGACCGCGATGATCCTCGCATTCCCTTGTAAAAGGGTTGGCAGCTTGGTCTGCATGTGGAATGCCTGCATTGTCCTGTGCATGCCTGTGTTTTTGCCTCTTGCCAGCCCTGCGGCCGACAGCTGGACTGAACCGATGTACTCTGTATTCTAGTTCAGAGGGAGGATGTTGGTTAGCAGGGTCAGCATGAGTCACAGCCATAGCTGTAGTCTGGACTGCATGTTTGTGCGTTGTCCATGTGCAGTCTGCTTTTCATTTTTACATGAGCAGAAAGGCCCGCCCTCCCACCCGGAGATTTTGTCTTTTTCTGTGCGTACATTGAGGCACGGAGCGTCGCACCCACGCAGTCTGGGATCTTTGACGTTGGGAGCTTGGTCTGCATGTGGAATGCCTGCATTGTCCTGTGCATGCCTGTGTTTTTGCCTCTTGCCAGCCCTGCGGCCGACAGCTGGACTGAACATTGGGGGGCATTGGGGAGGTGTTTTGGGGCGGGTCGTGGTTCCCGCCGCACTGGGGGTGGACAGTGGCGGTCACGGGTTTGTGTGTGAGAGGTATGTAATGATCGAGAAAATGAATAGCATGATGCCGCTCTTTAGGCCCCTAGCTTTTCTACAAAGTGGCACCTAATGACATAGATGGAACAAAAAAAATATATGGAGGCTCGCAGAAGAGATGCAATACCAGAGAAAGCTTTTTTCACCCAGGAACAAGTATGGGGTGGTTGTCACCGATTCAGCAGATTGCACAAGAAATTGTGCAAAAGAGTTCTTCCACCATGACCCAGGGATCAGCCACAGAGGAAGAATGCTCTTGCTTCTTGGACTCTTTTTTCGCACGGCATGCACACCCGCCATTGTATCATATGCTTAGCAAACCAGTGACGTATGACTTAGTTCATGCACCGTTGGACACCCTAAACAGGGGCCGAGCACCGGGCTTGGATGGGTTAGGACGAGACATTTCTCCGCATTTCCACCCGTATTTCGCCCCGCGCAAGGCATTATTCAAGATTTTGAGTCCACAGATACACTACCTGATAGCTGGTTTGTGACGTTGCTTCACCCCATCCAGATTGGCAGGCATTCCCACCTTTGGAGACCTCCGACCCCTGGTCCTTCAAAACTCGGCACTCAAGTGGGGCACGGGGACCATACTACTCCACCTCAAAGACCTCATCATTTGCTTGACACCAGCGGAGCAGCGAGGCTTTGTTCCAGGGCGAAACTTACACAATCATTTATTCGAGGCGCACGCGTCGTGGAGAGCGATGGAAAGGGGACTCTTTGTACCCGTCAACTTTTCCAAGGCTTTTGATTCAGCATCGCATGTGTATGTGTCAGCGTTCTTTCGCAAAATGGGTCCTACCTCTAGCCACACACGCATGCTCCTGTTCTTGTTTCAAGCGCCAGTGCACTTGATCCTACCGGCAGGCATCTGCCATGGCCACGACATTCGTCCACAGTCGGGACCACGACACGGTTGTCTCTTGTCCCCAGTCCTTTTGTCCCTCCTCATATCGCCCATCATACAGCAGCTGCGAGCATCGACATCCCGGGTAAGGGTCCTAGTGTATGCGGATGACGTGATGCTCATTTTTAATTGTTGCCCCCACCAGGCCATTGAACAACTTCACCGTTGTCTGCCAGACTTTGAGCAGTTTGCACACTATACAGGGCTTGCCAAGTTGTACCTCATACCTAAAGGGGAATGGACCCCCGAGCACAAGTTACTCTTGACGCGCACATGCATGCAAGTTATAGCTTGTGCAAAGTAAAGTACCTGGGTGTGAAATTTGGGGAGGTTACCCCGCAACAGGCCTCCGCGCCTGCCATTCAGAAAGTCATGCTCAGGGCACTAGCAATGCAGCACTGGGACATCACGCTCATGGAGCGGTTGGCTCTCCTGGACCTTTGGATCCTGCCCGTCTTGTCCCTTCTAGCTAGGGTTGTGTTCCTTGATAAGGCAGTGATTGCATCACTCCAGAGTGTGTATCATACGGCGCTGCGCAGAACACACTACCGCATTTCTCTCGCCCTAGTTGAAGGGTGGACAGGTGGGAAGGACAAAGTGGTACTCTCTAGTGGGAAGCCCATTCCAGGAAAGGGTTTGTGGCCATTGTAGGGAGCGCCGTATCGCCTTGTGTGAAATTCACAAACGTGGACGCGTGCTGCCAAAGAAGAAACTTTTTTGGAGTGAGCGGAGAAAAACCGCCTGAGTCCTTGTCCTGCGATAGACTCCCCTACGCCACAATGCCTCTGCTAGCGCTGTCGGCTAAATCTTACTCTTTGCTACTGTCTATGTCCACGCTCACGGTACCACCAATACCCTCACACGACCCCAATATGTGGCACAACCGCCGCTTTCTGGACCGCTGGGGTGATTACGTAGGGCATGCACAAGCTGTAACAGCTGACTCCTGCGCACATACGTTCTTTGCCACACACATATCAGTCCACTTGTCGTTTAGCATGGCGCAAGTTGTGGAAATCGGCGGATGCACCCGCACAACGGTACTGCCAGCCGTCCTTTTGGACAAAATGGTTGTCACACAGAGTAGCCACGAAGCTTGCACTACTCACGTGTGTCGACGCTGGCTTGGGCCCCACAACCTGGCGCCGACTTCACACTTTCTGCATACCGCAAGTGCACAAACATTTCATCTACGCAGTTTTGTGGCACAAACTCCGCACAGGCTATCGGCTGCGCCATTGGCTTCCACACCAACACCTTTGCCCCATTGATGGCAGATATCAGAGCCACGAGCATGCTCTTGATCACGTTCTCCAACTTTGCGAAGGTATGGCAACATTTGGCACCATGCATGCTGCCTTTCAGGCACAACGATACGCCAGACCGCACGTTCCACTCGATGCTAACCACGCATCTGGCGGGTTCACTTTCGCGTATCCCGGGCCTCCTGGCCTGGTCGGCCATCATGGCCAATTGGCATATTGTTTACACGGTCAAGAAAGCCCCGGCATTGGGTGCCTGGCATACCTTTTCGAGAAACTGGCATGATGCAAATTCTCTCCCAATGGCAAAGCACAGCTACTAGACTCATTCCCCCCAGACTACTAGCTTCCCTTCTGTCTGCTATTTCGCGGGCCATTTCTCGGCAAACCCTCCAACCCCCCAAAGTAGTGAACCCCGAACTACTGCATCACACGTCCGTGGCTGAAAAGAATGCCAAGCAGCGCTTCACCGGCAAGGCGGATGCCAAAACAGCATTTATGCGCACGCTACAAAGACTGGAGTCCCCGGACCTGAAACTCATCTATACGGATGGCTCGTCAAAATGGCATGATAGACAGGGCTACATTGGCGGTTTTCGGGTCTTTGTTGAAAACGAGCTCAATCTATCACTCTACAATCCCCCCCGTTGGGCCAAGACCAACCAGGCAGCAGAGCTGCTCGCTGTGCAAACAGCGCTCACCATGTTCCGCCACCAAAACATTGGGATTATCACGGACAGTGATTGGGGTTTCAGAGGGGCCACAAGCTGGGCCCAGAAGTGGAGAGTGGAGGGATGGGTGTCCAACACGGGCCCAGTTTCTTATTCCCAACTGTGGGACTCTCTTTTGCACTCCATAGATACACACCATGTGGTGTCCCTGGGAAGGGGGTAGCAGGAACCCCCCCCCCAAAAATAGGGTGCCCCCCCCCCCCCCTCCCCGAGCCCTCTAATTGGTGTACCGGGTACCCGGGGTTGTTCGGGGAATAGAATCATCGGACGGCCGCGTCACGGTTTCTCCAAAGTCTCCACATGGACATTTTTCCATTTAGGTTCCCGACCACTTCCTGAGTACTTCCTGGCTACTTCCTGATTCACTTCCTGATCCGAAAGGGGATCATGAATATAGATCCTGACCACACTT